>JAJHZJ010000453.1:18820376-19420376 GCA_023548195.1 Bettongia penicillata ogilbyi
GGCTAAAAACACCCTGTAACTGAAACGCTAGGTCAAAAGTTTGGGGGAGGGGAAGGCATGCACACCTTATTTTGTTAAAAGAATTCTACGTGGACATTCAGCTGCCGGAAACACCTGTCTGTACTTGCTCTAGGGAGGAGATGAGGAGAGTGAGAAACACTGTTGTAACATGAATGGTATTGGTGCCAAAAATGTGAAATCTCCTAATTGCTCCGTCTGCTTCTTAAGGGAGCCAGATGAAAAACACCAGATGCATTCATCAGAGTATGAAAAAATAAAATAAACCCAATCAGAAAAATAGTTGGATTTTTTCATTACGTTCTAAGCTTTAGGAGATTGTACCAAATGAAAATGTTGTGGGTTTATTTCTAAATGATAAGAGGTAACTTCTTTGGGATATTTTATTATGCATCCTCCACCTCCCCACCTCCCACCCCCAAAAAAGTCTCACGGATAAGACTCTAGCAAACAATCACAAAGAGAAGTAGCCACAGGTCACTCAATAACGGCGGTGGTCTTGCCTCCCTAGGATGCTGTGAGCATTAATGAAAACGGCCGATTTTGAAATTACGTTCTTCTTCCAAGGAAATCATCCAGCGTGTATGGGTCAATCCTATTTTCCATTTTCATTTTAAAGAGCTGTACAATTCACGATAGCTTTCATGCTTCCCTTTCAGATGAAACTTTTCTCTCCCAGCAGCTGTGAGGTAGTTGGTGCAAACATGCTCACCCCCGTTTCATACAGAAGGAAACTGAGAATTGGAAGTAACACAGCTGGGGAAGTGTCAGAGCTGAGAACGGAACCATTCTTCTCACTCCAAGTCCAGTGCTTTCCCCCAGAGAGATCTCTATGATTTCAGTGGTTATCTAGAACGAATCTCATGCCAACCTGGGCTCCAAAAAAAGAGATGAGGAAACACAGCTCTCTCCACTCCTCAGGAGGGATAAAGAATGAACAGTGGTTATGAGGTATGCCGCACAGGGCGTCAGATGCAGCCGTCATGGTGACTGGTTTTGCTTAAGCAGGTTTTTTTGTTGTTGTGAAAGGAAAGATGAACCGGTTGAGTGAAATGTTGTGGGAGGGAGAGCCTATACTACAAAAGATATCAATAGAGCTTAAAAAACCAAAACTCTCATGCAAACAAGACCAGCCAAACTGTTAAAAATGTATATCCTACCAGGATGCGAGTATTCTCTTGGGAAGTACAGAACTGTATAGCACGAGGAGGTATAGATGGGTTGTCTTCTGCACCACAATGGAGGGTATATCCACTGGATTATTAAAGTATCCTCCCAGGACAGGATTTTTTAAAAAAAGAAAAAAATTGGATAGCCCAAAACATGCTACATCATTTGCTGAGAAATGCATGACATAGGACCACATGAACATCCTCCTCATTTTCTCCTCAATTTCAATCTCTATACTCTTACCTCGTACACCTAGTGTTCCAACTATAGAACACGTCACTATCAGAACAACAGTTCCGGACTGTTTTGAATAATGCATCACTCCCTCAAACATAATTTCAAAAACCTAATGCGTCATCTTGTTCCAACTAGCTTCAGGCCCCAGTTTCATTATTACTGTAAAAAGCACCTACATTATCTCAGTTGCTCAGGCTAAAACTTTTTTTGGACCCATCCTTTCATTCCTTGTCAAATTTTCTTTGGCACTCTCCTTGTTCCACTGCCACGGCTGAGTCTAGAATCCCCTCACAGAGACATGATTGGAAGTCTTCTAGGTGGTTTCCCCATCTGTGGTCTTTTCTCCTTCCGATATGACTTGTACCTTGCTTTGATGTCACTACCGTTGCTCCGAAATCTACCATGGCTCTGCCATTACCTATTCAGAACATTTCAATTCTTTTCTGCGTTGATTCCCATGATCCAGACTCAATCTACCTTCCCAATTTATGGCCCACTACTTTCTACAAGTCAGATGTCTCCTCACTGCCCTTCCCCCTGACTCCCGACAGAATTTGGTCCCATCTTTGTTCATGCTGCTTTCTCAGAATTGAATGTCTCACTTTACCGTTATCCAAGTGGTAAAATCTCAACTCTCCTTCAAGTCCAAATCCTCCTTGTTCCATGATGCCTCCCCAACATCTCTAACCAAACTCCCAGGCATCAGATGCTTTCCTGTCATGGGAACCAACACACCTCATCAGCATTCACAGGATTTCAGAGTTGGAAAGGACCTCAGAAGCCACTGTGTCTATCCCACACTTGAAAAAAAATCTTCTCTTAGAAGAAGCCCAAAACAACATTAGCTGTTTTTGGCTGCTGAATCATATTGAGCTTGCAGCCCATCAAGACTCCCAGATCTTTCTCAGACAAACTGTAGTCTAATTATGCTCATGTAGTCCAATCACATGTAAATTTTTAAAAACCCAAGGATAAGATTTTGTTACAGTATGTCAAGATTGTTTGGGGCGCTGAATCTATATTAGCTCTTCCTCCCAGGTTTGTGTTATCTTCAAACTGGAGAAAGATGCCATCTATGTCTTCATCCAAGTCCCAGGGCTTCCACTGGAAAACTCCTTCCAAGCTGACATGGAACTCTTCACACTTTTCAGTCTGGCTATTCTACTCTTCAAATTTATCTAATTGTACAATTAACTATCTACACCTTTCCATTTTCTCCCACGAGAACAGAATGAAATGTTTTTTCAAACTTTTGCTAAGATTTAGGTGAATCATACTTACAGTATGCTCCCCCTCCTCCTGGCTCACACATATACACATGGCTATCAGTCAGAGAAACTTGCCTGAAAGAAAATATGGCAGTCTGACACGATCTCCGAGTTATGAAGCCAGGCTAGATGCTTACCTAGACATCTATTAATGGTTGCTTTAGTTTCCCAGCCTAGAATTTCACCAGGAATCAAAGTCAAGCTCATTGATTTTCAAAATTTCCTTTTTTAAATTGGGACATTTGTCATGAAGCCTTTCTGGATTCCACTAGCTGCTACTAGCTCCCCCAAAATATTTTTATTCTGTTTTATGTATTCACATCCCTCCTGTAATCAAGACTGTAAACTCCTCAAGGGCAAAGTGTTTCATTTTTTGTCATTGCACCAAGTCCCCAGCTCGATTAAGCGCTTAATAAATATTGATTGATGCTTTGTTTGGTTCATCTAAGCTCTGTTCCTAATTGACAACTTGCCATTTCTGTTTTAGCTGTGGCACACTAACACCAACCCTGTTCTTCTGAATTAGCTATTCACTTCCCAGACTAGTTTTTCTCTTATGCATCCCTTGTCTTCACTCAGATGGTCACCACTTCTCACCGGGCCTATTCCAAGTTTCATAATTAAACTTCCAGTCCATCCCTGCTCCAAACCATCCTTCACACAGCTGCCAAAGTCATCTCAACGTTCCTCCCGTGTTCAAGAGTTCAGTGCCTCACTATTACCCTTTAGGACAAGGTTCTTAGCCTTTTTTGTGTCTGCTAAAGTCCACAGATTCCTTCTCAGAATGTCGATACACACACACACAGACACACAGCCACACACAGAATTACAAATGAAATCAATTCTACTGAAATAGGAAGATATTCAATAAAACAAAGTTCACTACCTCCTGATACAGAATGAAATAGAAACTCCCCAACCTGGCATTTGCAGCCCCTCACAATTTGGCTCCAGAGGAGGTTTTTGGGTTTACCTGTTGTTGAACTAGACATCTCCCACCTCTGCACTTGGGCATATTTTCCCTCCCAGTTTTGGAATGTACTCTTTTCTCACTTCCACCTCTGAGATTCCCTAGTTTCCTTCAAAGCTCAGCTCCTTTGCTATTTTCTTTGGAAAGTCTTTCCCAATTCCCTTTCCTTGTCCATCAATAAGCAATTATTAAATACTTACTGTGTACCTAGCACTGTACTAAGCACTGGAATTGACCCTGTACCTAGTGGCCCATGTGTTTTATTTGCCAGTCAAATATAATCCCCCTGAAGGCACTTTGTTTTTTTTTTATGTATCTAATGCCTAGGACTGTCTTGCACTGGATTAGACTGAATATTGGAGGAATATAGATAAGTATGCAGATATACACGGATTAAGTACAATAAAGGAATTTTATTGGGATGAGAACTCAGGATTTGACAAAAACTGTTGGGTAAACTGGAAAGCAGTCTGGCAGAAACTAGGTACAGACCAACATCTTATACCATATACCAAAATAAACTCCAAATGGATACATGACATATCGACACAAAAGGGTGACATTATAAACAAGGTAGAGAAGCAAGGAAATTAATCTGCCAGATACATGGGTAGAAGAAGAGTTCATGACCAAACAAGAGATAGAGAGGTTCATAGGAGGTAAAGCGAACAATTGTGATTACATTAAATTAAAAGTTTTGTAAAAACAAAACGCACCTAAAATTAGGAGAGAAACAAGTAGATGGGGAAAAATATCTTTGTAGGAAGTTTCTTTGATAAAGATCTCATTCTCTATATTTCACATATACAAAATACATGTATATATGGAATTGATTATATAATTTAAAAGAATAAAAACTATAATTCATAAATGGTCAAAGGATATGAACAGGAGTTTTCTCAGAGGAAGAAATCTAAGTTATCAAGTCATACAAAAGCTGTTGTAAATCACTATCAATTAGAGAAACGCCAATTAAAACAACTCTGAGGTTCCAACTCACTCCTATCCTATTAGCAAAGGTAACAACGACCAAAAGAAAGGCTGGAAAGGTTGTGAGAAAACAAGCACATTAATTCGCAGTTGGAACTGTGTGGTAGTCTACTCATTCTGGAAAGTAATTTGGAACCATGACCCAAAAAGTTATTAAACTGTGAATACTTTGTGACTCAGAAATGCCCTAAAGACAGACAGACAGGCATGCACGCACACGCACACACGCACGCACACACACACCCATATGTGGAGCAGCTCTTTATGTAGTATGAAAGAACTGGAAACTGAGAGGGTCCATCAACTGGGAAATGGATGAATAAGTTGTGGTATTGCCTGTGACGGAATACAATTATAACATAAGAAATAATGGAGATGGTTTCAGAGAAAACTGAGAAGATTTATACGAACTCATGCAGAATGATGCGAGAACGAGAAGAACAATTTATGAAACAGTATCATTGTAAAGACAAAAAACTTTGAAAGACTGTAGAACTCTGAGCAACACAACTTCCCACAATTCTGGGGAATTCATGATGAAACATGCCACCCAAGTCCTGACAACCAGGTGAGACCAGCAGGAGAGCAAGGCTTCCCTCTGACGTGTCCAAGTAAAAGATGTTTTGCTTGACCATATGTTTGCAACAGGTGCTGTTTTTCTCAACAGCGGGAAGAGGAAGATAGGAGAGAACAAAACAATGTGTATTTTTGTTGAATGAAAAATATAAAAACTAAAATGTTTTTAAAGAGGTAATTTGAAGAATGTTAACTAGGGAGAATGGAGAAGGCTTCTGAGAGAAGGCAGCCCACCCCTGCGCTGACCTGAAGAACAGATTCTGAAAACAGAGATGACAAAAGTTACCTGAAAGGTAGAAATCTAAGTGTGGTTGAGGGATGGGACCTAGCTGGTGTGAATTCAGAGATATTCCCACAAAATGTCATCAGCAGGACATGGGGTTCATGGTTCAGCACAACCTTCTTAGAACACAATTCTCTTGAGACCAGAAACTTCTGAGGTTCTCTTGCAAATTTATCAAAACTGGACTGATACTTGGGAAAAGCAGCTTACCATATATTAAAACCCACAGCCTGGAACTACCATGTGGTGTCCCTGGACAACTGATGTAGGAAGTAGGCATCTGCCTCTTTAACTGCTGTGAATAAATTCTCAACTATATTAAAAGTCTTTCCAATGCTTTTGAGACTGTGGAGTTCTTGATCTCCTCCCACATTTTGGGAACAGTGAGTACAAAAACTTACACCCTCAAGCAAAATGCAGTGGAGAAGTTTAGAAGCAATATGAGATACCAAAAATGAATTTTTATCTACTAATTGTGGAACTAGATGATGAGATCCAGAGTGGCACAGGGGAAAGTGTACTGAATTTGGAGTCAGAGGACAAAGGTTCTGGATCCTGACTGCTAACTTATAACACTTACTCGTGTGACTTTGAGGTAGCCAGTGTCTCTGGGCCTCAGTTTCCCTAACAGAAATAAGAGGGTGTTGAGTAAGATGAGCTCTAAGGACTTTCCTAGCTCTAAAATTAAACTCTTCTTGACTCTGTGAGGCTTTCCAAGGTATTAAGGGATGCCTCCCCCTCTGCACTTCCTAGAGAAGTCCCTTGTTCTAAACTTCGGGGTAATCACTAAACATACTCTGTTACAAATACGCCAAAGTGGAACAAATTCTTAACATGAAAGATGTAACTCAGAATGAATTACATTGTTTATTATGTCTAACATGTTTTCTTTCATGAACCATCATTCCTTTAAATTACTCCTCTCTCCTCCATTAATCTGTTTCTCAATTCCGTAAGTCTTCCTCTTCTCCAGATTCCAAATGTGAGCCTATGGAAGAATTGTGCCACCAGTTCATGCTGTGGCTGAATGTCTGGTGACAGAAGCCTGTGAGTAAGCCGCCTGAAGTTACACTATCTCCAACTCCAAGTCTTAACTGTGCCTTGAGGACCAAATACAACCCTCCAGGGGCACTGTCAATCTGGAATTTGGAAGGTGGGGCTAAAATGCTTTGTTCTAAGAAGCTACTGGTGGGCAGCAGGTTAGATAACATCAAAATATCACCTTTGGTTTAGAAAAACTGTGGCAAGCCTCCGTATGCTCCTGCTTCTAACAAATGGCTCCCTGCCTTGCTCAACTGACCCAACGTGCCAAGGCAAACAAGGCAACATTCCTGGCAGTCACTCTGACAAGGGCTTCCTTTAGTGGCCTGTAATTTAAGCTTAGGTGCAGACCATGTAGCTGTTGTTATTTATCTAAGAGGTGTTAAGTGTTTAGTTACTTTGAGAAAAAAACAAAAGCAAATGATCTACTTAAAGAAATTGAAATGAACCATGGATAAGTTTTTTGCTTCCTTCAATGTCTAGCCTATCATCTTTCCTTTCTTAACCATGTTTCTCCTGTGATTGGTAAAGGAAGTCACATAGATGTGGAATCAGAGGCTCCTGCTTTCACTTCCGGTGTGATACCTCTGGGACCTCAGTTTCCTCACCTGTAAAATTTGGTCAGACTAAATGAGCACTAAAGTCTCTTACAATTCAACTTACAACCCTCTGACTCTGTAACTCGCTTTCTTTTCTTTGGTTTATATTCATTCTCAGTCCTGTGTTCTTAACATAAACAAATGCATAGATAATATTAATCTCACAATCTTCAGCCTCCTGCCCTACTAGTACCCTTAAACTCAGTTTTTCACATCTGGGATGCGCTTTCAGTCACGCTTTCAGTTAATAAGGTATCATCCAGTAAAATGAACACTTTGGAGGATCTGCACAGAGTGTGACATCAGTAAGATATGCATAGGGGCAGTATCTTAGTATTTCCGATTAGGCTTTCCCATTGAGGCCATTTCTAAACAGTGCTGCCTACAGTCGGGGGTTCTCCTCCTCTCACCCAACTCTGAACTCCAAACTCAGAGCCACAGCCTCACTAGGTGAGCTCTCACTCCCTCTTGTCCAGCCCCTAGCCACCATGCTGTCCCCTCCGGCTGCTTTCCAGCCATATTATCCCCTCTTCACCTTTTTCCTCTCTAGTCAATGCACTTCGATCTGTATTCCTTTTGCTTAGCAGAGTGTCTTAACATAAAAAGCATGGAAGTGCTCTTTCATTCATTCATTCATTCATTCATTCATTCATTCATTCATTCATCCGTTCATTCACAAAGACTACAAGAAAGCCCAAAATAAGCTGCCTATTGGCTTCAAAGCCAGCCTCATACAGACTCAACTATATAACCACAACAAAACATAAAAAGCTAAGTGAGGTAAACACTAGAAGTATTTGGGGTGGGGGGATAAAGGGTCTAGAAGAGTGGTATAATTTAGACTTGGGACAGAGACAAGTAAGACAGAAGGGAACAAGCAGGGACAGCCTCCAGATACCGGCAACGTTTTGTTTTAGTTTTTTACATTGAGATGGTGACAGCTTTGCTAAGGGACAGCTTGAAACTTACTTCCCAGTAGCATGGGGACGACTCCCCTCAGTCAATTTCTAGTTATTAAGGGGTTGCTTGTATGGCTCACTGAATTATTATCTAAAGCCCTTTGCTTTCTGTTCTCGTATTCTCTTTGGTCATTTTAATTACCCATGCTCTCTTTGTTGGGTAATACAGCTAATTGTAAAAACAAAGGGAATTCTTTTTTTTTAAACAAGAATTGATGCTACCATCAATTAAGTGACACTATCTGCATCACTGTCTTTTGAGCAAACCCAAATAAGACCAAATTAATTACTTTTGAGGGGAGGAAGAAGGTTGAGATGCTTAAATCGTTGTAATGACAAAGTACACAAAATAACACAAGCAATGCTTAAGTGACAAATGCAGGTCTTCCAACCTCCATCTTCTTCACAGGGCTATAAACATTATTAAATTTTATTAACAAAAAACTTTGTACATTTCTTTTAATACATTGGAATTTTACATCTAGGTAAAATAACAGCACATTCAAATTTTACCATTTATACAAATCGTTACAGAATAACAACCAGTGGGCTAAGTAAAATAAACCACACTGATTTACTTTTGTAAAGTATCTACAAAAATGATTTGACAATTTCTTTAAAATCCCCCTGAACATATAAAAATAAATTAATTTTTACTTTTTCAATTAAATCTACCAATTAGAAATATTACAAATCAAAATATGAATGTTTTCTTATTAATTTTTCACAATACAAAACAGATTCACAAAACCTTATTTACAGAAATGAGGTAAGAACTGTGCAATGTTTAACCAAGAGACATATTGCAGAATTAACATGTTCTTCCAGCTAAGTACACAGTGGAGGTCTAATTACAGCTGGGTCTTTTCCACTAATAAGTCACACGTTTAAGTACAGATCAGTGGTTGTTGCCCCAATTGTCTAATTTCTACTCTGCCTTACTGTCACACCAGGAGCTTAGCTACCCTCAGTGGAAGTGTCGTAATACAAGTTTTACCTGTTTTAAACACTATGGTGTTTCAATCACTGGCAGTAATGGGAGGCAGTTAAATAAAACAGATCTTTTTTAAACATCCACTTTCTTTTGTGGTGATTCATTAGTGGAAAAACACCCAGGTAATAGTTTTGCCTGAGCTATCTACAGTGGCATAGAAAGTTTTAATAAAGGCAGAACCAGAAGAAAGGCTGCTGGTACAATGTCCCAAACTCCCACTGCTTACGAGGACTGCCCACAGTGCAAGCTCAGCTGTCTAGAGCCATTTCAACACATTGGAGGGTACTTTCAGGCACTTGGTCTAGGCCAAACATTACCAGCCCTTTCCAGAGTGGCCTTCTCTTATGGAAAGGATTCTTTCGATATGAATTGATCTAGTTCACCCAGCAGCCTCAAACTTGCTTAAGGTTAATAGCTTTGTGTTACAAAAGTCAGTACCGACTCTAAGGTAAAAGCATTTAGCAGTAGATGTTACCATCATAACTTGATTAACAATGCAGATCAAGTCCCATTACAAAGGAAATCTCCCTAACAAAAAGATTGCCCAAGTCCCAGCTGATGACCCATTTACTTCAAGCAATTTCCAATATAATAAAATTCCAGTACAAGAGAATATTCTGGACAGTCCCTCGTGACCTGCGGTCAGGCGCATCTAGCCACAGCAAAAGATCATGGTTTGGCTGTTTCTTTTTTCTTTTCTATTTGTGTATTAAAAATCAAGTAATTTGTCATTGGAATGAGTCTTCAGTTTTGCTATTCCTAAGTCCAATTGGTAACAAAAATAGTGCGCCAACAATATATTTTTTCTTTATGGTCGATGCACTCATTACATGTATATTGTTGCATTAGCAAAAATAATGAGTTGCTGAACTTTCCTTCAAAGTTCATGAAATCTTGGGGAAGGAGGGAGGAGAGTTCCATTTCAGTGCAACAAAGCAACAAGGAAGTAAATCAAAGCGTTGGAGAACGTCCTCTGCTGTGCAGTTAGCTCCTTGTTGCATTCTTCAGAGTTGCAGAAAGGAGGCCTGCAATAGCAGCCACAAGTGCTAAAACAGCAGGACAAGGAGTTTCCAAAATGTTTCTATGGCTCAACTTTTCTCTTGTGCAACAGGCCCAGTTTTATCATTAAGTCTCTGCAATTAAAATTCAAAATATTTTAAAATCAAAGTTGGCAAATCAATTTTGGGCAAACAGAACATCCTAAGTCATGATCAGTGAGTGCCATAGTAACATAAAATATGGTTTAAAATAAGGGAGACAGTTCTTTTCTGGAGAGCCAATGGTCTCCGGAGGTGGGGATTCTCTAAACTTTATATATGAAAGCAAAATTGAGCAGCGGACTAACAATATTTAACTCCTCTTATTTTTCCAGGGATGCTATTTATGAGGCATCAAAGAGAACTACTGTCTATGGTTACGCTAATTAAGTATCTCCAGTTAGTCTAGGCTCTGGGCCTTCTTCCTCTCCCATCTGTATTTCTCCAAAGCTGCCTAAATGTAATAATGTCACCCATATCCTCATCAAGGCTTCATTTCTTCTCCATTCCTGGTCTCTGTTAACCAAAAGATACATTTATATTGCTGTATAATCCAATGTTAGTTGACTTGTAACTTCACCTCATCAGTCTGGCAACAACTTGTGTTTGAAGAACTGGGAAGGAAGACACAAAACTATTCAAAAATCAATATAGAACTACTGAAATTCAAAGAATCAGCAAAATAGTAAAGCTGTGACTCAGTCCATGAGAATGACAGTTATTGCAAAATTAAGACAGGGATTGTTCTTAAAAACCTTTAAACTTGGCCAATCAGACACTGAACTATGCACGGCTGACTATAGTTAAACATGCTGAATGAACCCCTTCCTTCCAACAAAAGCCAAATGTACAGTTTTTAGTCAGAAGTACAGAACAGACAAAGCCAAGGCAAAAGCCTGGTCTAAAAACAAGCCCCTGACCTTGCTCAGTCTCTCCCTTGGGAACCCTCTCCACTCCCAGCATGCCTGGCCCCAAGTGTGCTGTCATCTGACGCTTTAGCATTTTACCCTCAATCAGATTCATGTGTGGTTAAGTGCAGGTGAAATGTTTTTTTGTGACATGAAAACTCTACTAGTCTGTTTGCCATCACCATCTTTTCTTTACACCTTCTCAACCTTGAGTTTTACCTCAATCAGGTATTTTTAGACTAGAACTTGCATAAAAATTTTAAATGAGAAAAAAGAGAGGTAAAGAAATTTATTCTAGCATGTGATTGGGATTTTTTTTACTTTTCTAGGAGGAGGAGTAAGCGAATTAAAAGAGAATTCAAGAATTCATTCTAGCATAAGTTATCATCTTTTATTTTAAAGCAGAAAGTTTTAAATTATTCAGATAACAGACCAAATTGCACAAAGCGGGGAAATTTTTTTGAAACATCTAAGTGGCCATACCAAACAACCTGTTAAATATTTTTTCCATTTTTTAAAAAAAGAAATATTCTCTAAATCTGCATGCAAATATATGCTGATATAATTAGAAAGTGCATATTAAGTTGGCTGAGTTACTTTGTTTTTCCCCAATTGCCAAGACAACTGGTTTAAAAAATAATTATCAAGGGAACTTTTTACACAAATAAAAACGAAAGTTAGCTACATCAAAGTCAGTGGGGAAAAGTGCTCAAATTGGATGTAAGGACTGGGGTCCTGGGGTAATCTCTGGCAGCTGACTCTGCTTCCTCAGGGGGCCCCCGATGACCCATCTGTAAAGTGAGCACTTGAACCAGATACTTTCTAAGGTACCCTTCTAGCTCCAAATTTAATCATAACTAGAGCTAATAATTTTACCAATACCTTTGCAATACATGCAGCATAATAAAGTCTACTTACTGTTACTTTCTGATTTGTATTATCCCCATGAATTGTGAGAAATGGGTTGGTGGTTGATGGATGAAGTGGGGGTGCCTGGGTGCCTGCCAAAAGATTATTTATGGGTATCTGCGATGGGCCTGGGAGCTGGAGTTGCTGCAGTTCAGGCTGGTGGTGGTGCTGCTGGTGGTGCTGCTGCTGTACTAATTGATAAAGGAGGGCCTGATGTTGTTCCTAAGGAAAGACAGAGGAGAGGGAACAGAGGAAAAATAGGAAGAGGGATTGAGATGAGTTCCTAATCAATCATATTAGATTAGGCCTTCAGCACATACTTCCCTGTTTAACTGATACCATACTTGAAGTCTAATCTTAGATATTTATAAATTTGTTATTTTCAAATTCACAGGGAAGGAATACTATCCTACTTATCTGATGGGAAAAAAAATCATACTCTGAAAAAAACCCTTTTCCCTAATAAAGTGAATTCATAGAAAACTTACTAATTAAATAAACATTCTTTACTAGATATGTACTTACAATTCCAATAGTACCCAAGAGCTAATTATTTTCTTGATTTGGTCATATGAAAATTCTCTATAGCAAAAATTTTCCCACAATCAAAGAAGCAGCCAATTATGTCTAAGACGTTTACGATGACAACAGGAATGATATATCCCTAAAGTCTTGGCTTAACAAGGAAACAGGATTTAAATGCTTTTCAGTTCTAGCCCTAGAAGTCACTTTACACTCAACAATATTTACCAAGCACTTACTTTGCAGTAGAAAAGTTAACAAAGTAATTCAATGTGGGTTGGAAATGTAATATCTACTAATTACAGTAACTCTTGATTAAACAGAATGCTCAATTAACCAGTTTATTGTATATTACTTTCAAGAGAAAGCATATAAGAGCCAAGAACATAAGATCCTCAACCCTTCTCTCCCTCACTCCTGGCCAAAGCACAACCTTCAAAATAAACTATGGGATAAATGTATCTTCTATATTTACTATACAATGAGAGCCAATATTCAGGCTGATAATCACAATGGCCTACAATATCCTAAATCAAAGAAATCCTTGCTATTTATACAAAATATAAATCATTCCGAGCATTCTCTAATTACAAAGTCAGGAAAAGAATACTTTCACATTTCAGAAAAGTTTTTTAACACCTAGGATGTGAAACAAAAAAAATAAATAAATTTTATTTTTTGGTTAGTCCTAAGCTAAAAAGAGAACTAAATTAAGCAGAGTATCCCATCAATTTTCTTGTTACTTTATATTTTAATACACAATAAAAATCATCTCCAGGTATCCCAGGATTTTGCTGGGTGTCAGGGGAAAGTATTCACATACTGAAGCTTATTGAGGCTAACCACAGAGAAGAAAAACCAAACCAAACCAAACTGTTTATTTTAGCTCTTGACTGTTTGTAAACTGACTTTTCAAATACATCAATGCAGGGCAAAGCTTTTATTGGCATATTTCTTATATCAGTCATCTAAAAAATCTGATGCACTACAAATATTTGTTGCCTGAGTATCAAAAAAAATTCATGACAGAAGAAATGAAGGACTTACAGATGTAAGCTGCTGAGAATTCAACAACTGCTGAAATTGCTGCTGATGTAGAAGTAGTTGCCTTTGCTGATCAGACAATAAGCCGAGTCCAGAGGCACTGAAAAGTAATGATTGAAATGCTGACTTTCCTCCATATAATTTGTGGTTCATTTTTTAGAATTAAAGTCTTTTCATTTGAAATTCTAATGCTGAGACAAAACCAAAAAGAGGGCAGTGGGATGGGAGCAGGAACTGATCTCTTCAATTATTCTGAAGTCAACACATGTACAAAATCTCATTCAATCACCTCCATACCCGTCCCCATCTCTGTTCCTCTGAATTAAAAAAATAAGTACTGGCTTATTCTATAGAATTTTACAAACTCACAGTCAATATTTTAACACATATACTCTAAAGTTATTCAAGGACAATTTGTTTAAAAATTCACTAACATATTAACTGCATTTTTTAAACAAAGAAAACCAAATGCAAATAGCATTCAGTGACTTAAGCTTTCAAAGGGAGAACAGTGGAAAACTAAAAACAAAACAAAACAAAAAAAAACAAACCACAATTTTTTTTAAAGTTTGCTTAGGATACACTAATTCCCAAAACCTTGTTTATAAAAGTATTTCTGAGGCCTATTTACCCATTTATTACAAATAACATTCAACATAAGGGAATTATGTAAAAACTAAGTTATCAGGCTATTCCCTTGATATTCATAATATGCTTAACTTGTACTCTAAAATTTAAATTTTACATTTTAATTTTTAAAAGATAATCAAATACATACTCAATTTTCTTTTTAAAAGACACATAACTCAAGGAATAACTAACTCCATCAAAATATTACTTCTCTCCAGAATTTCACCAAATGACATGAAAATACAGATAATGATGTTAGGGAAGAGTGCTTTTAAAAATATGTATCACAGACCAAAAAAATAATTTAAACAAGACCTAGGGAACTAAAATTTTCCATGCTAATGTAGACAACAAAATGCAAACTGTGTTTTTCTTCTGAATAACATGATCTCTACAAACAGAAACACTGTTCTCTTATCCACTAATTTCATTTAAACATCTGGATTAATTTATTTTGAAAATGCTGTATACACCTCAAGCACAAAGAATTCATTTTTAAAAACCATATTAAAGGAAAAAAAAATATGGGATGGGGCAAGGCTTAAGGGAAGATCTTTCTCTCAGAGCCAGGGACATGTTAAAGATCACTGCACAAAGAAGCCCTGACAGTTTCTGTTGACTTCTTACCTGCTGTTCAGTGTTGTGGGCAGTGGATGGGCTGCATTAGGTGGCACAGTCGTGTGGGTAAGGGAAGTAGGGTTCTGTGATATTGTAACAGGGGTCTGAATGACGCCATTTAAAGCTCCTACGATTCCATTGATTGCCAGTTGGTTACCTGGCAGAGCTCCAAGTATTCCCCCCACTGCAGGCACCGCAGGAATGGTGGATGTTACAGTCTGCATGCCACCAGCGAGCGCCCCCACAGTCACCCCATTGACCTGCTGAACTCCAGCCACTCCTGAGCCTTGTTGAGCCGGACTCTGCCCAGCAGGAGGAGGAGTGGAGAGGGCCGAGGAACTGCTGGTGCTTTGTCCACTGGAGGTTAAGTCCTAATGCAGGAAAATAGAAAGCTGAATGCAAAGAGCTTGGCAGAGCAGAGCTGGTCAAAGATTTTTTGGAAGAGTTTAGTGTAAAAGGTTAGAGGTGACACGTAGCAGAAACAAACATGCCAAGATTACCTGATTTAGTGCAGGAAGAGAACTGTCAGGTAAAAAGCTGTTTCCTAGATGGGGACTCTTACTGCTGTTTAAGGAATCTGTGGTTGGAGCTAATAAAAGAAAAATAACATAACCAGATTTTCTTGTTAAACTACCAACAAAATGGCAGTTCCAAATACCTTGTGAGACTGATGACCTGATAAATATACAATTAAAATAAAAGCTCTCATGATAAAGCTAAATGATCAACAACTGCCAAGTTGAACAGGAAAAAAAAAAACCAAAAAATCATGTTACAATTACTTGCTATAGGAAATAGATGTGTAAGCATAACGTAAGGGAAAAGGGCTGGACCTGTGAGTTCACTGGCATGGGACACTCCCCAACAAGAACAGTCCCTCTAACAAAGCAGGTCAGCACCTCTTTGGCAACTTGCAGTCGCAGGTGTCAAGCTCCCACAGCCCCAAGCCCAAGGAATTGGGAAGAGTTTAATGAAACAGATAAAAATACAATTCAACAGAGTGTTAATTTGTAGTTTTTCTAAGTCACTACGTAACCTACAGGGATCTGATCATCTAATTTTAGTCTAACCCCGCTGGGAGGATCCAACCCCTCCAGGGATAGAGGCAGGACTGGACCTGAGATCTTCTAGCTCTGAGACCAGTTGGCAACCAGCTCTTCTCTGGGCCTCTGATTCTTTCTCCCTTTCTCTCTCCCAGTATGCAGATGTGTGCATACATATCCACATTCCAGTTCCCAGATAGTAAGGAGGAGAAAATTTTGAAATTATAGTCAACATTCTTTAGATACAAACATTTTTTTTCCTACTTACCAGTTTGTGCTGGAAATGCATGGATTTGATGAGACGGGCTAGGATTGGTGGTCAAGGTAGGAAAAGGGACAGAGAGCTGAGCATTCAGCAACTGAAGACGTTCCTTTTTCGCAGTGAGGTTTTTGATCTGTTCCTCCAGTCTTCGATTTTCAACTTGAAGTTGGTGTAGGGACTTCAGCATTCCTAGAACTAGTAATCAAATGACTCATGAGTTGGGGTGACTTTTAGAAGTTTAAGCCACTTTACAAGAAAAAAAAATCTGCATGAACACTGTGAAGCTATTTACATCATGCCCAAATTTTGCCCCGGGTTCTTGCCAACATGCACAAACTTCCATGTAGTTATCATTATTGTGACCACAGTATTTTGTACTCTGTTCTTTTCATGTTAGAGTTTCCATACAAATTCCCTGGATGGATGGATGCTTGTCATTTCTCATAGAGAGAGAACAGTCTATCATGTTAACATCACATGGTTTGCTTATCCATTCCTCTATTGTTGGGCATTTGGGTTGATTCCAATTCTTCAATATTATAAATAGTGCTACTATGAATATCTTTGATCACCTTCCCTTTTTCGGAATTACTGTGTCAGGGCATATTCTGAGAGAATACTTTCAGAAGCATACTTTCTTTCACTATTTGAAAACCTAAAAATGTTCCACTACTTCATGTGTATTAATTATTGTAAAAGTCAAGCATTTTAGATGTCAATAATTTTAGTTCTATGTAAATCATAGAATGACAAATAAAACAAGATGAATGGATCCTGTTGAGCATTTTGTCTAAATTATTTGAGGCTGAAGTGAAGGAAAATGCATTTTATTTCTGGATGTCCAATTCATATCTCTATGAATATAAACATACCTTTGAAAGAATGGGAACCATGCCCAGCCCAGTCCCGAAAGGCTTTGCATATTATTCACAGTCAAAATAGATATGTTGAAAGATAAAAGAGTTGAAATAAATATAAAGACTGGCTTTCATATGCACATGATTTTTCATCAAGGCTACATTCAAAAACAAAATGTGCTTATCAATGAACAAAATCCTCTACCACAAACACAGTATGCCAATTTATTTATTTATTTTAAATTAATCTGTATTACTCTATCTACCTGGCTGGGGGCCTCATCTTCCAGCTGCTGCCAAGGCTGATCCCTGGATCACCCAGCAGGGAGCACTGTGTATGCACTGCACCACCACCCTTCAGAGATGAAGCGCACCCCACTCTGCACTGTCAGCTTCAACCCAGCCCGGTACCTCACATTCTGTCTCAATTCCAGAACATGGATCTCCCAAATGGCAACCCAGAGAGTGCTGTAGTTGCGCCACAGTGATGGCCACTTTTACATTTCTATGTATTAAAAAGTTGTATTTGTTTAATGCGACCTCTAGCCCTATTCCAGACACGACTCTACTGGTACAGGCACATCTGGTCATTTCCCAAGGATTGAACTTTTATCCCTCCTCTTCAAGAAAATACAAAGGAACCCTCAGTGTGCCCAAATGAGATGCAATAAGACTAAGCTAAACCTGTCCTCCAGCTATCATGTTTAAAGGATTATCCCGGCATGAATTTCCTCACAATTAGCATTTTTGTCAGGATACCATTCATAAAAACACCAACTAGATAGCACTTGGCTCACTAACACCAAGCAAGATAGTTTTTTCAATGAAACAAAGCAAAGAAGGTTTATATCCTCCCCCAAATCATGAAACTTCTTTCTGTTTTTTTCTTTAAATCTAATGCATACAACTCTATCTCCTCAGTTAAAAACAATCTGAAATAATTAAATTTTTTCTGCATCGTTAACTTGTGGGCCCTGATGAATAACAGAAAATGGAATAATACTACAAATGCTGACCATGTTCAGAACAAGGCCTTACATGAACTTCCCCAAAAGACAGGTTAATTCTTCTTAAAATAATAAAATGAAGATAGTCAATGCAATTCAAAACACAAGAATGGAACAGAACAAAAATAAGTGAATGATCAATATTTAATATAACAATTTATTTAGTAGAAGGCTAAATAACATGCGGTTTATTAAACTCTTCAGCAGCTATAGCTGTAAACACTGCAGTATTCAGATAAAAGAAAAGGAATACTTACTGTCACTAGGGGTGCCCTGTTCTAGCAAAAACTGCTGCCCTTCACTCCACTGCCTCTCCAAGAGCTGCTCGATGCTGGCTGCTACCGGGGGCAGGTTTTCCAAACTGCTGTTGCCTGATTGATCATAGCGGATCTGTAAGCTGCTTACAGGGGAGCTGTTGAAAATATTATAATTCATACATTAAAAAGAAGGGAAATACTTGCAAGGAAGGGTGCACTAAGGATTCTTACACCTTGTTTCATTTAACCTCTTATGTCTATACAGCCATACTTTTCCAGTATTTAGTTGCTTATGCTAAATGTGTGAGATAAAATGTAACCAAAAATTTAATAGCAAATACTGCCCCTTCAAATTTAACACGGGTTAATATATTTGGAAATTAACTAAATAATATTCCAGTATAAGCTACATAAATATAGCATATAATCTCTGAAATGGGCTGCAAAGAACCTTAAACAAACCAAAAAGGTGAATCCTTAAAACTTGTATTGCCCTAAGTCTACCCAGCATAATGGGAAAGACTGAGACATTTTCCAATTTAGCTTCAACTTCTGTATGATTAAAAAGAATTTATTCCTCTATCTGACCAAATTCTACTCATGATGGTTAAAAAAGACTGATTTCATAGTTAGAGGTACCTGAGTTAAAGAAATGGTTCCATGTATCTAGAATACTTTAAAATTCAGTAACTATTTTAAAATCATAATGGTTAACTAAAGTATGAAGAATTAAAACATTCAAACATCATATTTATTTGTATATCTTGTAAAAAACAAAAAAAACTGCCTTATTGCAGTTTAGAAGCCTTCTTTAATTGATATTTTAAATGTTGGGCTACTTTTTATATTTCTTAGACATGAATAAAAAGCACCAGATTTTAGGTAGGTATTTGCATGAATTTTTGTTGCTTTACGGTAAGAGAATTCAAAACAATTTTAATCTTTGGAGTCATTATATTTCTATAATTTATAAAGTATACATTTCAGATGGTAATCAACTTTAAACAAACATTAGTTTATAAATGAAATATTTAATATATCTACAAAATTAGCTTGATATGAAGTTAGAAAGACTTTTTTAAAAAAATCATTTCTGAGATCCAATTTATATGACAATCATTTTAATGATGTTTAGCAAAAAGAAAAAAGAAAAGAAAAAAGAAAAAAAAAAAAGATGGCAGTGAGTGCACCAGACCAGACTACTTCCATTATGTCCTTGAGATTTAAGAGACGGGTAACTAACAAAGTACCAAAAAGAAACTTTTTACTGTATTACCCAGCGATATATAGCTAACTAGAAAAACCAGAAGGGCTAGTCATGCGTGAAGGGAAGATGGAGCAGAGAGTTTAAAAGGTGGAAACAGCCCCAAAGGGTCATGGAGTCCAATGCCCCCATTTTACATATGAAGAAATGAAGCACAAGGAAAATGGGGATTTGCCCAAGGTTGCACAGGAGACATAAACACCAGGGTTTGGCCGGATCCCAAAGATCTTAAATTTGGGTCTCTGATGACAGAAATCTATTTTTAGAACATCTAAAGTAACATGGAGACAGGAAATGTCCTCCAATTTTTCACCTTATAATCAAATACTCCTACAACAAATCAATTTTTAAAAGCACGTTAAAACTTTGAGTCAAAGGTAATACTCCCAACTTTAGCGATAATCCTGGAGATGAGCCTTGGCAGATCAATTACTAATTGTATACCTAAATTTCCTGATTTCCAAAGGACAAAAAAAAAAACTCCAGGGGGTCTAACTGGGCAAGTAAGTTACTTTTGAAACTAACTGTGGACTACAAGCCTTTTAGAAAATGAATACTAAAATTTGCCAGACTTACTAAAGTGTTTCTAAAAGGAAAAAATCTCAACATACAGTTGAAGACGTTTGAGGAGACTTACCCAAAAAACCTTAGGAAAAATAAGTGACATTTACATGGCTATCTAAGGTTTTTAGAGTGCATTTTCCTCCCAACAGCGCTATGAAGCAGGTGTACCAACAGCCTTGCTAATGATTCTGTCACTGGTAATTCACAGATAATTAAGTAGTAGGACTGTCCTAAGTATTTCATTGAAAGTTTATGCTACAAAATTAACAAGGTTTGATGTTACAATTTTTTGGATTACAGTTTGACATTACTAGAGAGTTCCAATTTCTCTCATATCTAAGTCTCTATAAAAATTTCATTTATAAGCTGATACATGGTAGGTAGAAGTACCTGGGGTGGATCCTGAGATCTCTTCTACTCCTAATTACTAGCTTAAATGGGTAGGGTTAGTCAGAAAGGAGACAAGGAGAAAGAGTGTAAGGTGAGAAGAGCTGGAGAGTTATTGAGGTAAATCACTCAAGTCCTTCCTGAATCGAAGGGCTAATGAATCTTGTTCCATACATTCTCAAGCCTTAATATTTTCTGTCCTTTTTTTATGGATGAATTAAAAATCAAAACATTTTCTATCTCCTTAAAGGAGAAAACCTGAGCTGCTTATTTATGCTGTAAATGCTCTGAGGTTATTGAAATGACTACGATTTGTTTTAATTCACATTCCTTATTAAAAGGATTAAGAGAGAAAAGTAGCCAGTAACCTGGGTCTTTAAGTAGCAGGTTATAGGTTGAGTCCTACACCAAGGACATTTTGGTGGCTCCAAAATGACGTATACCCCAGAATCACTAAGTTCACTCCTTCAATTCTATAAAATATTACCAGGAATTACACAGTTTCCTTTATTATGGCAAGTAGTTGGCAGCTTTTATAAAAGGGGGTGGGAGGAAGTTGTAACACACACACACACACACACACACACACACACACACACACACGATGACTATACCTAGAATTTTCCTTTTCCTCCAATTTTCTAATAACTCTATTTTCCATTTCTCTTGCCCCACTAAGTACAAGTCATCTGATGAAGTATAGCAGGAATATAGACAGACATTACTTGTTGAAAGTGTTAAGAGTTTTGGCAATATTTAGTTGGAGTTATAAGGCAAGAGTCTCAAGGGACAGATACCTGACCCTAAAATGAACAGCTACTACTGACTCTCAGATAATCACCAAAGTTATAGCAGAAAAGATATCACACTTTGTACCAGAAAATATTTTACTATGATGTAAAATCCCACTGTGGACAGGCTGCATCCAAAGACAAAGGGAACATCTACATTACTGGGATCACAGAACCACTGGAGTGCTATAAAAGAACCTACAGAATTTTAAAATTTCTCACAGGGCTGGAAAGAACCTTAGAGACTACCTACTGGGGTAAATAAACTCGGTGTGGACTCTACACTTAGAATGGTTTTTTCCTCACATTTTTATATAAAATAAAACTTTATGGAAAAATGCACACGCACGCACACGCGCACATGCACACACATACACCAAAACAAACAAACAAAAAAACCAAACCCCAAAAACATTCTTAGCTCCAACACTGGACAAAACAGATTGCCAGCTACACTTAGCTCATAGGCTGTAGTTTGCTCATCTAATCCAACTCCATCATTTTACAGATGAAATAATGGTTTGTCCTTAGCTGCTAGTGACAGAATAAGGAATATAACCGGGCTGTTCAACATTGTGGTTAGTAGAAGGTAGTTAGCATTTAGATAATGCTTTAAGCTTTACAAAACATTTTACAATTATTTCATTTGATCCTAACAAACTTGGGAGGTGGGTGCTATTATTATCTCCAATTTACAAATGAGGAAACTGAGGCAGAGTTTAAGTGACTTGCCCAGGGTCACACGGATACTGTCTGAAACTAGACTGGAACTCAGGTTTTCCTGACTCCTGGTACTCTAACTACTGCTCCATCTATAGTTATATCACTAATTTTTTCTATTTAGTCTGGACCTGTCATTTCATTGCTAGAGGCAGCTCCTGATGAGGAAATTCCCTCCATCAAAGCAGGTAGGTCACTATTCTGCAGGCCAAGAGTCTTACAATTGCCAGGGATCCCATGCAGCATGTCAGAGGCAGAACATGGGCACAGTTCTTCCTGACCATGAGACCAAGCAGTCTAATACAGACAAATTCTAAATATTTAGTAATATAAAGATTTTCCAAAATGCCCAAGCTTGTTCTAGGAAATAGAGATAACCTTACATATTTATATGAAACACCTTACACAAAGTATACCAGAGAATTTCATAAAATTCTTATTTGAAAATCTGCATCTTCTGATAAACATGATATATTAGCAGCATTAAGCAAACCAACATGACTTGGGTTAAAAACAAATATCTGTATCTGAACAGGGTTGAGTGGTCCAACCAGAAATTTATTTTAAAATAAATTTTTCATGCAAAACTACACATATATAAGCCTATGTTGAATTGCTTGCCTTCTCAGTGAGGATGGGTAGGGAGGGAGGGAGGGAGAGAAGTTGGAACTCAAAGTTTTAGGAACAAATGCTGAGAACTGTTTTTGCACACAACTGGGAAATAAGAAGTACAGGTAATAGGTTACATAATTCTATCTTGCCCTACAAGAAAAGAGAGAAGATGGGGATAAGGAAAGTGAGGGATGTGATAGAAGGGAGGGCAGATTGAGGGGAGGGGTAATCAGAATACATGGTGTTTTGGGGTGGGGGGAGGGGGGAGATTGGGAAAAAATTTGGAACTCAAAATTTTGTGGAAATGAATGTTGAAAACTAAAAATAAATGAACATAAACAAAAATTCATTTTTTCTCTGTAATACCTTAATTTTACTCTGTAAAAGAAAGAAATACAATTTTTCCAAAAAGTCTTCTTGCATGTTAACCTAGTGCAATAAGTGATTTTTTTCAACTATACATTTTATAACAGAAATAGCCAACTGAACAGATTAGATATTATCATCAGATAAAAACGATAAAAACAGGTGAACTAAAAGCAATAATAAGCTTAAGAAGAGATTCCTTTTAATTTGTAAACATAATCATGTGTCTGGACATGCCATTTATCTACATGATTTTTTATGGTTTCACATATGTACATACTACTGATAAGAGATAAAGAAGTTTCCAGGCCTCGGAATGTCTCCTTTGCCTTCACTCTACAGTGTAAATAATGCTTACCGTGGTGAGAGACTTCCTCTGGGTGAGCTTCCCCTGCCAACAAGGCTGCGGCTATTGTCTCCAAGATCGGGATCTGCAGTGTAAATATTTCATAGCTGATAAAGTGACTCTCGCTAGATAAGAGGTTTTAAGCTGCAGCTCTGATTTTTCCGTAAAACATACATTAGACCTTAAGCACTATCTCTACAGTTACTACGAAGGTAAAAGATCTAATATGTTGCTAGTTTAAAATTGCTGAACTGTGGCGTGTAAGGCGTTGTCCCTACACGTTTCTGTGGGTGGAGAAGGCCATGGATTATGTTCAGTTCTTTCATTCCTTTCAATTTTACAGCATGGAAGCGTGGTTTGCATTTGCAGTACCCTCCCCTCAGCCACTTTTAATTTCTACGGTGAAAGTAATGAATCACAGCTGTGGACAGCTCATCTGTATGCTTATCACAGCAATCCTGATGCTTTGTATTTTTTAACACTTTGCATCCCAAGACAAGCCATAAAACACCTCATGCTTTTATGTTGACCCTCACTAAGTCTAATGTGAATGTTTAGATCAGAATTTAATATTACCTGGACATATTTTTTTTTGCTTTTCAAATACAAAAAATTCAGTAAAGAAAATTAGATATATTTTTACAGTATTTAAAATTCTACTTCATTAGCTAACACAGAATCCTTTCCATTGGTAAAACTGAAATGGACGATTTTCCCTACGGCCTCTCAGTTAAATAACAACCCTTTGTGGCCCCCCTTCAAGGTTGTTCTCCCCTTCCTTATTCTGAGTCAAGTGACCTCTGACCCTTTAGGGGGCAAAGACATGACTGATCCATTCTTGGTAAACTGCTAAACCCATTCCCTTCCCCCAAACAGGCATGACTACTTGGACATGTCAACAAATCCTTAAGGATGGAATGAAACAAAGCAAATCCAGGGGCTCATTAAAACAGGAGAAGAGGAAAATGCTACAAAATGTCAACTGGTAAATATTCACAGGATTACTAAACATTGTAGAAGTTCTCTAACAGGATTTTTTTTTAAAACCAAGTTTGTGTAATGCAATTTCATGAATTATGCAAATAAAGGTTTAGGCCCTTCACAGAGAAGCCCCGTGTTATGTTACTTTCATTGCGAAGAACTGAGAACTGAACACATCAATCACAGAAGTCACAGGAGACGCTGCTGCATTCCTGCCTGCTGATGGCTCTGCTTAAACATTTACATTTCAGACAGTAAAAAATGCACATGGCTATTCTGCGGCACAGCAGAGCATTTACTTCCAACTGTGATTCTTTTGGGAAAAAAAAAAATCACACAATCCTTTAGTAACTGTACTAGAGTTTACAAATAAAATTAGTTCACTTTAAAGACAGTTAAATTAGGAAGAATTTCAATATTTCTTGAAACTTACCTGTTTGACTGTTTTCTGAATGAGCTACAAGAGTTGCCATCGCTGAATTAGGATTTAACCTATTGCCATACATATGGGATGGAGCTAGACTTAAGGAAGATCCAGACATGGCATTTGCCTAAGTGGAAAAAAGTGCAAAGATAAATAACTTGTATTTTGACAGCTTTCATTAGTTACTGCTTTTTTCAAACAAACCTAGTCACCAGGTATTTTGACTTCACTGATACAACAACTAACAGTAAATGACCACCTGAAAAAGCATTAAGGCGATTATTATTTCTAAAGAAATAGAGTAGACAGGAGTTTAATTCTTTCTCAAAATTATAGTTTTTAAAATGCTATTTACAAATTTTGCTTTGAGTAACACTTTAAAAAGGAACAACATATGCAAGGTAGAGAATGAATTCTATTGCTTCCAGTTTCAAAGTATGCAGGCAATGCCAGAACTCAAGGCAAGCATGGTGATCATGTGGTTCTCCTCCTAATTATTTAATCTGATTAAGGCATTTACAAAATAAGGGCAGGTAGACAACAGATGTCTCACAAATGCCTGGGTCCCTTACATCACCAGCCAACTGAGGAGGTCAAAAGGTCTCACTTCCAGCTCTACATTTAGCCTCACAGGCCATATTTCCTTTGCTTTACTCTGTCATTAGTAAAACCTGCACAGTATTTTGTTACTTCCTATTTTGATAAGAAGCCTGGTGGTTTTTTTTTTGTTTTGTTTTGTTTTTATTTTAAAAGAAAGCAAACAGGCATCACAAGTATGTTTTCTATACAATACAGGGCTCGGCGAATCGCAGCTTTGCCCTGACCCCATATAAGGCACTGTATTTTTGGCAGCTGGCCAGCTCGACTTACTGAAGAGCTCGTCCAAAGTTTGTAATTCATTCATGTTGCTAACCACAATTCTGAAGGCCTCTACTGGGACATGTGCCAAACAAGCGAAAATGAACCCTTAAACAGATGAAGCAAAGGAGGCTGGCCAAAGTCTTGCATAATCCAAAGTAATAAAAATGCCTTCTTCACGAGGCTGCATGCTTTCTCCCTTTCGAAGAATACTACAGCCTTCAAAATGCTACACTTGGAAAAGAGCTCATCACATTCACTCAAAAGAACAGGGCTCTGATACAAAATTCAAACTGGCCTAAAATATACTTTTCATACAACCAATCCCTAAAATAGAATCATTCTATATAGATATTTAAAAACAGGAAAAATAAATTATCTGAAAAATGACTTCCAAGAACTGAAATATTTCTAATTTTGAAAGTCAAACATGTGGTGCAGACCGATGTTTATAACTGTGCACTAGAGACCAAGAAAGACGACAATAGCAGTTATTACAAGCAAAACAGTACAAGACTATATAAATGGTGTTTCTGGAAGGAATCACACCCAGCCATTACATTTTGGCTCCTGGCCAACTTATTAAGGATGATAAATGGACTTTTATAATTCACAGGAATGCTTCCAGTGATGTAGAATCTAGTTCATGTTTTTATTGTTCCATACTGTATACCTTTGAGTTCACAATCTGATGCAGCTTTTTAAGTTCGATCTGTCCCTTCCTTGCATTTGTCCTCTTAATTGAAGATTTGCATAAGAATCTATTAAGTTCACAATATAAGTCTTGTTTAACAATCAATGAGTAAACTCAAAAAGGATAAAAATTCTAAAACAAGAACATCCTAACAGACATCAACAAATATTCCTCTAATACAAACCAAGCAGAACACAATTCCTAATGTGTAACAGTCTTACCTGACTAGTCTGGCTAGTTATTCTAGAGAACTAGAATAAGCAATAAAGACTTTGGGCAGTCAAAAGAGATGTTACAAAATACTTACCCAAAAGCTATGCACTTGGGGCACTGAACTCTCACTCCCCAGAGACTATTTTTACTTGTAAGATAATTCTCCTAAGTTGGGTCTCATGGTTTAAGGAGGGCTGTGCTACAGGTAAGCACGTAAGATGCAAACAAGAAATGGCAAATGATGGCAAGGAAAGAAAAAGAAACTCTAACAAGAGCCAGCACAAAAATAGAAAACAAAAACAAACCAACAAAAAACAGTCTGAGGTAAGAGTAACCAAAAATAAAGTCTTGATGAAACATCTTAAGTTCTGAGAACATGATTGTATTACAGTACAGCGTAATAACTGATACATGGTGATGGCCCTAATCATCAAACGGTTAAAGTGTGTAACATATTTTAAAAAGATTTCTACTAAAACAGCTAAAATTTTTTGAGCAGTGGTGATTAAAAGAGTACGACTGAGTTAAAAAAGCACTATGGAGAATCATTTGCTCTTCAAGAGTTTCAGATAGTTATAGTTGTGAAATTCTATAGTTAAAAAAATCTGTTCAGAAAATATATCCCTGCTTTTTTTTCTCATCAATTAAAGTAGTTTTTAAAAAATTTATACTGTTTAACTGGAGATCACAGCAATACAAACTCTTTCTGCCTTAGTGTTTTCTATTTCGATGAACTTTGAGCTACCTGTCATTTTTTGAACAGTAATTCTAAAATATGTTCAAAGTTTTCTGGAATTGCTAAGACATCTGAAGTTCCTGATGATTTTGGACCGGAGTAGAAAAAAGGTTTTCAAAAAAAAAAGGAGATATTCAAATCTCTGTGATGGGATAATGCATCTAGTGCGAACAATAAGGAAAAGCGTAACAACAACAGTTCACATTTCTACAGCGCTAAGGCAAGCAACCTGATGAAAGGACTGCTCTGAACGGAAAAATAAGGGTTAGGGGAACGGGAAAAACTCATGAATAAGCTGAAGATAAAGAAACATTAACGGGGATTTACAAGGGATGTGGACAATTCGGTATAAAAGAAGATACAAATAAGAAATATTCAAAACCCGGCGGGCGCGTCTCTCTCCTGTCTAGTGCCAGTCACAGTGAACTAAGCACACGAACAACTGTTCATCTAAGAGCAGACAGAAGAGCGAGCTGGCACAGTTAGGCTTTCAGACCTACCTCACGGACAGCACTAGTTTCCTCACACTATCTCAGTTTGCTCTACTTCAGCTCAGCCTTCACCTGAGCGGCAGCTTGGAACTCATTTTATCTCTCGTAATAAGAGAAGGCCACACCAGGGGAGTGAGAAGATGTGGGTTCCAGTTCCGGTTTCTCTAGTTTGGAAGATTCAGCATCTTCTCCAGCTAGGCCATCCCTAAAAGATGCTTGACGTGGATTTTGGAAGATGACAGGTTTCACGTTTTAAATTACCAACATCTTGAGAACTCATAATAAAGCTCTAACTAGGGGGTTCTTAACCTGGGGTCTGTGAAGTTGTTTTAAAAATAATTTTATAACTATATCTGAACACAATTGGTTTGCTTTGCAATGCTACATACCCTATTTTATGCATTTAAAAAGCATCATTCTGAGGAATCCATGAGACTTTTTAAAAATAAGACTGCCAAAGGGACCCATGAAGTTTGAAGTGGTTAAGAGTCCCTGCTTTAGTTTTGTAGTTGTTTTTTTTTTTTTAAATAACCCTTAAACTGGAAAAATTTATATACAGAGTTCAGGAAGGGGAAATGGTTAAGGAAGACAGAGGGCTCTCTATTATCCTGCAAGCTGACGGGAAGATACAGTTCACTTACCAAGGAGAAATATTTTAGATCACACAGAACAATCCATAAATAAAAAGAAAGGTAAGGAAGGACTGGGATGTGGCATACCAAAAGACAAAACAAACCCAACTTGTACTCAAGGATAACACTCTGAACAGTTGTTTACATTTGAAAAAAGAAACACTTAACAAAATCAGTGGCTACTAATCATACCCCAATGGGAAAGCAAAAAAATAGCAGGTATAGGTAAACAAGATCTATAAGCAACCCAATATATATGTTTAATGATCAATAAATCCAAGAACATAGACTATTGTGATAAGAACTTCCTATGCAACAAGTTCTTTGCAAAAATGGATAGCACAGTTCCATTAGCTAATCCTGCTAACCAGAGGGTTCTCTACTTTACTGCCACCCAAAAAAAAAAAAAAAAAAAAAAAAGAGGGAACAAAAGAGGACACAACAGGGAAAAGCTAACAATATTTGCACCATGCAGTGAGTCAGTCAATGAACAAGCACTAAGTGCCTACTAGGTACCAGGCACTGGGCTAAACACAAAAGGTAAAAGACAGCGTCTAACGAGGAAGACAACATCCGAACCATGTTCCAACAAGCTACAACGAAGATGAAAAGGAAAGAATTCACAGAGGTAAAGTCCTGGCACTTAAGGAGGATCCTGTACTAGGCAGAATTTTAGCAGACAGTGAGGAGGGAGAGCATTCCAGACCCAGAGGACTACCCTGAGTGAGATGCAATGATCGCAGAATTTGAAAGCTGAAAGTGGAGAAACCAAGGAGTAAGAAGACTGGAAAAAGAGGGGGTGGGGTTGGCACAGGTTATGTAGGTCTTTGAATGCCTAAGAGGGGATTTAATATTGGATCCTGAAGGTTACAGGGAGCCCCTGGAGTTTACTGAGTAGGGGGCTACGTGACCAGAAGCCTGCTAGGAAGATCACTTAGACAGATGAGTGAAAGATGGACTGGGATGGCAAGAGAAAGCAACCAGCAGACTACTGCTACAATAGGTGACACCTGCAAGGCAAGGTCAGAGGAAAAAAAGTAGGCACATAGAAGAAACACGATGAAGGTAAAATGGACAGGTCTTAGCAACAGATTGGATGTGGAGGGGGAGCGGAGGGGTGGAGTTTAGGAGTGGATGGACTGAGTGACTGGTGGTATCTTCAACAGAAATAGAGAAGTTAGGAAGGGAGAAGAATTTAGGGATGAATACAGTGTGTACATTTGTATGTTGCTGTAATAGCCTACCTTTTATTTAGTACTTAAAAGTGTTGCAGTTTCAACTACATTCCTCACCAGAGTCTCCTGGGACAGAATGACACAAACACCAGCATCCCCCCCCCCATCCCCCTATTTAATAGATGATAAGATGAAGGTTCAGACATGTTAGGGGACTTAGCCATCGTTCAAGATTTTGTAGTTGGGCTGTGAATCAGATGTTTCCTGACTCCAAGTAAGTGGCCTGTGAACAATATACCATAAGCCTCTTATGATGGATATATGAAGTGTATCATCCTGTAGGCCACATGCCTACTCCAGAAATCTTGGCACAATGTGGAAGAGAATAGTAACACCTAGGAAAGCAGGTGATTAATGAAGTATGAATTAAAGGTATAAAATTTTCCAGCCGAACCCCACCTCTCCCATATTTTAATTTTTTCCTGACCAGTATCACGACAAGGAAACACACAAACACACCCCACACAAATCCTGCTGCCAACAAGACAGCCTGAGCTAGTGAAGAGGAGAATTAATTAGTTCCCTTAAGTCTTTTCCACCTTTTCTTTTCAGGGAAATAACAATATTCTGGGAACATAGTTTTTTTTAGAAATATCTTCTTTATAGATGAAGAAAACGGAACAAAAGTTAAATAATTTGCTCAATGTCAGAGTACTTTCAGGGTCTAGAACCCAGCTATCCTGACTCCCTGTCTAACTCCTTCCACACATACCACCAACTTGCAAGGAAAACTAAGTTTTCTCTAAAGAATTAGATTCCCTGCCCTAAAACCAAGGAGTTACCTACTAAAAACTTAAATAATCCACTAAATTAATGGTGCTTTGCAAATTTAAACATTTTAAACTGCTACAACAGAGCTTTACTTTTTAAGTTTCAAAAATTCAGACTTTCAGAAAGGCAATTTAAGAGTGGGGAATAGGAAGTTAATCACTTCTGACCTTGAAAAGCTTTTTAGTTCTGATACTAAATTCTACTACTTTAATTTTCATAATTCATCAGAAGCCTAATTAAGTATAATTTCTGTTACACAAACATGCAGATCAATGAAGTAAAACTTTTCTGATTGCTATAAATAACTGAATTACCATGGTAGACTCAACACATGTTTAGAAGGAACATATTAGGTGGCTGAGCCAAAACACTGATTTTCCTAAGCAAATCTGAATAAACTTCCTATGTTAAATATACTTAAAGCCTAACAAGTTTTTTTCAAGGAGGTACACAAACTTGAAAGAGAAGACATTAAAGAAATTAAGTTTGCTAAGTAGACTGGCACACCAGATCAAAAATATTGGCATGATTTAAAATATTTCAGTTTCAGCTTTTACCCAACTGGTATTTCATTTCCAAAATTTTAAATCTTTGTTTATAGTCACATACATATGTTTCATGAAAAGCTTCACTGTAATATAAACTAAATTATGAGAATTTGGGGATAGTCTACACACCTTTATAGGGAGAAAGGCACATTAGATGAGACTACACAAGCACTGAAGTCTTAAAAATAAGTATTGTTTTCTTTTCACTTGGTGGTTAAAGGTAGTAATGGAGAGAAGGTATATATAAAGAAGTTTGAAAGCACCTTATGCATACCACAATTTCCCTTTTAGGAAAGTACTGTGGTAATGCATTATTTAGAGGTGAACCAGGAACTTCATACCACACTCACTGTAGAAACAGGCTGCAGCAAGCATTTATTAAAAATGCGTAATCATCCTGTCAATAGACATTAAGGTCAAAGGATTCAAATGAGTTCTAAAAGGCAGTACTTACTTTAAAAACTGCAGTCTTTTCTCATCATACCTTAATAACCAATTCACACATGTCTAAAATTAATGGACTTTAGAAACCCTGTCAAAGTTATTTCTTAAACTGAATTTTTTATTTTTTAAGAGAATACTCAATTCTCATAAGAACACAACTACAATGTTCACCTTCTCTACTTTCCAAAAACAAACATCCCCCCCACTCCACTCTCTCTAATTTTAAGAGTCATTTTAAAATAGGAAACATGGGGAACATCTTGAACAAATATTAAGGAAAATGAAAGTTTATTATTCACTTCCCTTGTGGTGCTTAGGTAATGTTTCAAACTAATATATTTGCATATCTCCAAACGACTTGGCAGAAATACTATAAAAAGAACAGGTGATTTTAAATGGTAAGACTTTTTTTCATAAAGTTAGCAAATAAAAGTTTTATGTGGGAGTCAGAAAAAGTTTTCATAGAAAATGTTCAAATAAAAAATGAGATGTTTTTGAAATGCAATTATGGAAAAGCTCTATTCGCTTACATATAAATTGCACTGCAAATGATCTCTGAAAAACAAGAACATATGTGACAATCCACAATCCTATCCATTCCCTTGTTCTTTTCAGGTTTGCTACTCTGAAATATTTTCTGCTAACAGGCCCCATTTCTGTCTATTTCAGCTCCCCACCAGTAAGGTTTTAATACTCAGCGTGTGATGAGAGATGAAACCAAGTGTGAACAACTTTCAGGCCCCATGAGCAGGCTGACTGTGGAAGCTGTCAGGTTCAATTGCATCATTCCACATTACTCAATGCCCCAAACTGCTCCCTAATTGTTAGGGGCTTAACATATTCAAACCATTGTTTAGGCTAATGCTGAAATGCCCACAGTGGAGTTTCCATAAAGAAGGGGGAGGGCTTTAATTGTAGTTAAACCATTACTGAACTCCTTCATTCATGATAGACAACAGGAAGGGCTCTAACAACCAATTCCAGGACAGATTCTTAATCAGTTTATTTCTTATCAGTACACCTCTTTCCTTTTAATTTTTAGGTCAATGCTAACACTTTAATACTAAAATGTTTTGGCAAACTTTATATTTAGGAGTGGGCTTGAAGGTAAGAACCATTTCTTCATTTTCTTAATACTAAGGTTTCAGTGTATAAAAGAGAGACAGGTTATCTTACTAATAGCAAAGGAATTTCATATTATTCTTTCCTTAAAATGATCAAATATTTCCTACCAGTGAAGTCAGAATTACAGACACATATTAATCGGTAATAAATATAAATAAGCACATGAAAACAGATAAAAAAAACAATTTTAAATTTACCTTCAATTTTAAAATCACCTTCAAGAAGCCAGATGTTTCAAATAAAGAAATGTATGTTTTAAGAGAGCTAAAATGTACTTTGTGTGAACTATTTACCTCCTAGAGGGCATTCAAAAGTTATCCTCAGAAAGCTAACTTAACTTTAACAATCCATTTATAAAAAAGTTAACCAAATATGTGGGGTTTTTTTCAAATTCTGAAAAACTCACCATGGAACTGTCAGTTTTTTTCAAATCAACATAAATAGAAGTAAAATCAGATGCTAATCAGACTACTGATACCACAAGTTACTGTGTTTATTTCTATAATTTGAAAATATTTTCTTTTGAAACGTTAATACTGATTCTGAATATATAGAAATTTTAGTTTCGATTCACTGTGTCAGCTGTTTGGAACAAAAACAAAAATACCTTAATTTGCTTGTGATATAAATCATCTAATAAATAGCTCCTTCCTTATAAAAAAGAGGGAAAATACTCTTATTTCCCTAATAGGCTGTTTCTGAGAACTCAATGTCATCCATTTACACTGTGTCAACTAAGTTATTGCTTAGAGCAATAATTAACAACATTATACCCAAGAGAAGCCAAACGAAATAATCTAGTACTGTTCCCCTTGCAAAATAGTTTGTTTGGAAGAGTATTATTCTTAATGATGGAGCTATTCTTTTGTAATTTCAGCATATTTATACACTATCACCAAAATTACTCTTAAAAATATTGTCTTACTAAAAATTAAGATAAACATACCCCAAGATTATATAACACTTCAATTAGTAAAGAAACCTTAATAAATGCAGGATTAAATAGCTCTTTGATTCATTATATCTAGAAATAAAATGGCATAAACATATAAATCAATCCAGTACTTACTAAAACATAAAACATACAAAGAACTTGTAGTAAAAGTCTCCCTGTAAACTCAAGGAGCTTAAGAACCCAAAAATTCTAGCACAAAAACTCTCTGATGTGAATGTCTATTAAGCATTAGATAAACCTCTAAATTTCCTTCTTCCAAAATATTTTTAAACATGGGAAACCTATCATCTTTATTTTGACAGTAACATATACAGCAGATAGGTAACAGGGGTTATTTAAGCATATATACAAATTACATATATAGAGATATCATGATTCTATCCAAAAGCAAAACCCAGAAAAGAGCTCCTTAAAGAAGCATCTTTAAAAATTAAATTCAGTCTTAAACTCTTTAATTTCTTTTTCAAGTCCTTCAAACAAAAGCACTTGCATGCTCCCCAAGACAGGCAAGAATGAATATAACTGGGAAACACAGTGGGATTTGAAAGGAAAAATGAAAAATTAATGGCACACCTACAGAAACTAATTTATACCTCTGCCCACTGTACAACAAGGGCAGATGAAATCATTAAAAAACACAAAGATAGAAGCTACTCTATCTTCCAATGATATGAAACAGTAATTGTTATAATTGTAACTATATTACTGGTTTACTAATGAAGCTGCACAGTCTTAATCACTAATTAAAGCTGAAATGTTTAAGAAACAACTACAACAAATATATTTAAGATTTAAGCTTTGAAACTGGGCTGCCAAACAGTTCTTTAAGAGTTAGGACATTTTCTTTTTTCACTTTTGGTTGTCTGACTCAAGAAACTGCTCACATCTTTACGATGCCTCCTCCTCTCTTTCCCTGGTAAAGGTCCCCGATGCACCAATCACTCTAGCCCATTCAAATTCCACTGGCCACTCCCCGTTCCTTTCCCTCCCCTTAGCAGTTTGCCCACTAACATTTCTAATAGTGGCAAAGATGCCAAACAGAGAATTGTCTGTTTTTCTTTAAACTAAGTGCACAAAGATCAAGAATGACCTCTGAATTTCTAACCTGCTGGCAGCAGGCCAGCCACTAAGAATTACTGCCCTCATTAAGCAATAAAAATGTAACGAAACAGTATTTAAATTTAACAAGTTTTTCAACAACAAACAAAAAACATCTGCCATGGCGGCGTGTTGGTCGTCTTAACTACTGGGTGAATATTCCAGAATTATTTCTGTATACCATTCACTTAATTTCCTTTATCTGGTTACAGAACGTATTAATATCTTCATTCCAAGTAATTTACCTTTAATGAATTTCCATGTAAAACTAAATATGTAAGAATTATGTGGACTGAAGTTTACTATACACTACAGTACTTATGAAAGTTAGATAAGAAATAAAGTTTGCAGCTTTGAACAGAAGATTCACCACCCACTGCATCCACAATCTTTAAAGTCACTCCTAAACATTCAATTCCTTCTAAATATTTTTGTATCCTTACACACACACACACACACAGAAAGAAATTAAAAAATTTCACATTTTCCACATTCCACACCATTACTATTGTCTCGGCCCGCTAAATTGAGGTAGCCTTACACCCAGAGGTCAATGTGCCTCAGTTGCCTGGAGACTGATGGTTGCTACAGCAGCACCAGATAAGCCAGGCAATAAGCTGCGGCGAGAAGGCAGGAAGCATTTGCTGGTGGGCGAACAGAGATGCAGCTGTCTCAGCATGCAGCACTGTGAAAAATCATGCAACTGCCTTTCAGCCTAGCTGGGTGATCATATTTATAAGAGACCAATCTTACTGGAATTAGACAAGGAGAGAAACAGTAAAGATTTTAATTTGCAGGAATCCTGGATTACCAGCAACTAAGATTTCTTTGTTCTTCTAGTTGAGTCACATGTTACATGGAATTTTCCCTCTGGCTGTAAATTCCTCTTCCTTGCTTCTTCCCCCCATCCCCCAAACCTACAATCGTAATGAATGAGAGGAGATGAGATTTTTGCTTAATTCAGCCTGGAAGTAACCAGAGAGTAATTAAAACAGACTTTATGTAAAGAATGAAATGAGAGAAATGCACATTGAAAATGCTCATGTGAGACTTTGTCCAGTGATACAAAAGATATCAACAGAGAACTCTTCACTTAATTAAAAGAGATAAAACTACTTATAAGAGTAGTGCTTTGTTTATGCTTTTACTCTCTCTAACCTGGAACCCTATTAATGGGGTGACCTAACCTGGCTACTAAAAGAAGATAAATAGAAAAAAACAAAACAACAAAACAACAACAACAAAAAAAACCTAGGCAAAACCAACCAAGCTCCCTTGAGTCAGCTTAAAAACAGTCACTTCAATGACTGTCTTTCACTTTGCGAGTGGATGCAGCAGACAGTGGGAATCTTGAGCACAAGTTTGGATATAACATATATGAGTTGATCATAAAGTAGTGATAGCCTAAATGGCCAACATGCACATACACTTGCTTTTCTGTCCCATTCCATGTTGTGATATACATCACACAAACAAGTCTAAGTGTCAGCTGAAGAGAAGCATCAAAAAGTTCTTATGTATGCGTGGTGAAGGAACTATGTAACTGACAATTAGGAATCACAATAGCAAAGATTTATAGCCTCTTCTTTTCCCTTACACAATTATTATAACAGCAATTTTATTGGTCTATCATTAAGACTCTTATGTAACAGCTCTGGAGAAAACAGCTTCTCGGAATGAGAGTTGGACAGCTTGAGGTGTGATTTGCCTATACATCAAAGTTAACATCTGTATTACTTATCAAAAGCCCCATGGGAGTCTCAAAAAGTGTGTACTTTTAAGAACTTTATGATCACAAGAAACAAAATATATGCAAAATTAATAAAATGCCAAAAAATATTTACTGGTAAGATTTGTTAGGCAATTTAAATATGTAACCTTATATAAGAATTTGTATAAAGGTGACAACACATTCATTTCCATTTTTATCTAGGGAAATTTAAAGTTATATCATGAAGAGCTAAGCAAATAATTATATTTCATTTAGAAGAAGACAAAGTATTCATCCTGAAGTTAATCTTAACAGGCCTAATTTCATGTAAATTTAACATTCAGCTACTAGTTATGGAGTCTTGGACAAATTCCCTGACTCTCAGCTTTCTCATCAGTAAAATGTGGATAAAAGGTACGCTCTCTTACCCGGAGAAGCTATGTTGAGGAAAGAGCACTTACTATATCAACAAAGAAATGTTTTCAGCTCACTATTAACAATAACATAACTAACTTAATATTATTATTAACGTACACACTGGTGTTGTCTAAGAGCACCTATAGAACAATTCCAACATATTAGCATTTATCAACAACAAACACTCAAACCCCAATACTCTGTATATACTGAGCATCACACAAAGCTTCCTGTAGGTGCCTGTAATGTCAGATACTTAATAAACGTTTGTTGATTTGATATGATATGATATGAAAGGCAATAAAACCAAACAGCTAGATCTTCACTGTTTCTGTTTTACATTACATATTATGGAATATGGAAAATGATGCTGCTTCTACTGTGCAACAAAATAAATCCTGATATCACAAATTCTTAGGGAGATGCCCAAAGCCCAGGGAAGGAACATGAGGAACTATGATGACACAGTCAAGCATCAGAGGCAGAGAATCTGAAGAGCCTAGAACTCTGTCCATAAGCCAGAATGCCTAGTGGCACTTGGCATTACCATCAGAAAATTATCTAATTGAAATATGTAAGATGGGAATTGTTCTTATCCTTTTTTTAGTGTTCATAACCCAGCCTACATCTAGTCTTTACAGGAAATACCCAAGAACTCCATCCATACAAAATAAGGAGGCAGAAACTTTCATGTACTAGGACTTCCTGGAAGACACGATAAAGAGAGTGTTTGTAGGAGAGAGAGGTAATAGAGAGTAGGAAACAAGGACAAGAAAGATCAAGTCTAGCTACCTTACTATCTACCTACACATTTTACCAATCTGATATTCATTTGAATTAATATAAGTCTATTCTAAAATACAAGCTGAGCTATCAAATGCGAAGAAATAACTGCAGATATTTAGGACATTTATCTAGGCATTAAAAACACCTTACCTAAATTATCTCATTTGGGCCTCTCCACAGCCCTAAGGCTTTGTTGACAATTTACAGATGAAGAAATGAAGCATCAAGGTTAAGTGACTTTGTCACAGTTTCACTGCTATCATCAGAGACAGGATGCTAACTAACTTTCTTAAACCCAATGCTGTCTTTCATTCGTATAAACTATTTAATCAGGTAGTCAGAACTACACATAGATGCATTCTACTTAACAAGGGAAGACAGGGGAAATTTTGGACATGCCCAACAAATAAAGGGCTATGGATTGTCAGGAGACATAAAGAAGGTATGTGAAGGACAAGACCAGGTGAGAAAGGCCTTCAAAAGAGGAAGCAACAAAGAGAAAATTTTGCTTAGTGTAAAGGATTAAAAACAACAAAAGGGGTGGTTCTCTATGCTTAATGGGTTTCATATCCTTCAGAAAGGGGTAATAGGATCACTCTCTAGTTGCCTCCTTTCCCCAAAGTTGGCTGTTTCTCTGGAAGGCAAAGAAGCTATCCTGGGGACTAGATTAGTAGGCAAAGAGGGCTATGGGTCAATTAATGCCTAGGCTGACAAAGCTTCCCAGTAGCCTCTGGCTGTATTGACATGACTTGTGGATCATTTAAAAGCATAAAAAAGGCTCAACCACTTGGACTCTGGCCCTTTCCGATGAACAGGAATCCCCAGACCCTATGGGTCTGTGCACCCTGTACTGACCAGTTTAAGGAGGTGGAAGGGACAAGGGAGTAGAGGACAGGACCTGTGTCTGCTGTGGTTCAGCTCTAGGATGAACTTAAAGAGGGTTCATTCCATGCTACGACAAAGCAAACCTCTTTCTCTTAACTGCTGAATGATCGAGTAGCATCTCATTTTCTACCAATACAGAAATCATAGCTAATATTTATACAGTGCAAAAAGTATCTCTCTTAATCATCATAACACTGGAGGGTAGGTTGCTTTTATTATCCCCATTTTACAAATGAGAATACAGAGGCAGCTAGATGTTAAGTAACTTTCCCAGGGTCACAAAACTGGTAAGCACCTGAGGCTGGATTTTAACAAGTCTTATTCCAGGTCCAGTGCTCTGTCTACTACTGCGCAACCTAACTGCCTTAAGAGGGGATGTGCTTGAGTTAGATCAAATGAGTTGGATCATTACTTCTTCCTTTATGATATAACGGAATATTACTCAGCAATATTTCCCTGGAACATCTATTGTGCAATCTACTTACCCCTAGAGCCATGTCATTGCCCAAGATATATAGGACTAGTTTGGAAGCCTACCAACTCCGTGTTCTAACAATGTACTTCTGTCTCCCTGGTCTAGCCTTGTTGAGATGGGCATCCCTCCCCATCTAATTGAGAGGAAAGACTGGAAGGTGAAGTAAAATAAGGAGGAAAAGATGTACTTTGCTAGAGGAGGGGAAGAGGGAATCAGCCTAGAGTCATATAACTTGTACCGCTACCTTTCCCCCTCACCTCATCATAGGAAAACTTTTAAAAATTCCCCTAAAAATGCTGGGGCTCTTTTGGACAACTATTTTTACAGGAGACAGTTCTTGATCAAAGGGTAGGACCACATGACCTTCAAAGGTCTAATATCTATCAATGTTTTAAACAGTAGTTGACAAAGTTGCCACAACTAATCAGATTAATCATGAAACATCGCTGCTTGTCTCTGCTATTTTTAAATAACTAAACCTGAGCTCATCTTTGAACATTCTGTATCTTCCATCTGAACCAAGATTGCCTTCTTGCAACACATCACATTTAAACTTTTTCTATCTTCACTCAAAGACTGAATAATATTTCTTCTTCAAATATTTAAGCACTTATTTTTTGAAAAGCATTGTGCTGGATATGAGGTGATATAAAGAAAAAGAATACAATAATAAAGCAGACAATCTTACAGTCTTCCTTTATGTTGCAACCAAATTTTCAAGAATCATTCCCTGAAAAAAGGACTTGTGTATACAAAACTATTTACGGCAGTTCTTTTTGCAGGGGCCAAAAACTGGAAACTTAGGGGATGCTCATCAAGTAAGGAATGACTGAACAAGTTGTGGTATATGAATGTAATGGAATACTATTGTGCTATAAGAAATGATGAACAGGCAGACTTCAGAAAATTCTGGAAAGACTTATATGAACTGACATTGAGTGAAGTGAGCAGAACCAAGCAAACACTGTTCACAGAAATAGCCACAGTGTGCAGTGACTGATTTTGATAGACTTCTCCCTTTTCAGAAATGGAAGGACCTAAAACAATTCTAAAGGACTCATGATGATTTTACGTTATCCACATCCAGAGAAAGAAATATGGAGTCGAAATTCAGAGTTAAGTAGACTATTTTCTTTTTTTTTTGTTTTTTCTTTCTCATGTTCTCTCCCATTTGGTATAATTTTTCTGTGCAACATGACTAATATGAAAATGTGTTTAACAGGAATGTATTGTAGAGCCATATCACATTGTACGCCGTCTCAGGAGGGGGGGATTTAAAACTCATGGAAGTGAATAATAAAAACTGAAAATAAATAAATTAAAAAAATAAAAGGTACTGATATTTTCCCACAAAAAAAAAAAATCATTCCCTGAGCCATTCATACGAAAAACCAACTAGCAAAATCAAAAAACTCAGTATTTTCACATTCAAGTAACTATTTTATTTTTCTGAATATCTCCATTTTTTTTAAAAAAAATAAATCTTGCCTTTTCTCTCCAATTAAATTCTAAGCTCCTCAAGGGTGGTAACATGCCTAATCATGCCAATAAAATTAACATTCACTGCATAATATCCCAAACAAGCACCCTCAATTAAGATATCTTAGACCTTTAGATAAAGCTAATTCAACAATACCATTGAAGAATACAAATGAATTACCCAGATGTACAATCTATGAAACCCCTAGGTAATAGAAACTGACAAGATTCAAAACCACAAATGTGAACTAAGAACGTTAATAATATCAACAGCCAAATGACTATTTTATCCATTCATGAAATTCCTCATTATTTTAGACTACAAAAAAAGAAAAAAAGGAAACAAAATCCATCAAATAACAAATTCTTTAGTGAGTACTACGTTCCAGGCATTGTGCTGGAGACCCCTATGAAGCGTTGTTCTGTAGAACTTGGACTCAGTCAAAACGCCGCAGCCAAGGACCCAGAAGGCCACAACAGGTCTCAAGACCACAGGCTTCCCAATCCTGTCAGAGAGTGGGAATACAGAGACAAAAATGAAGTCTTTGCTCTTAATAAGGCTATCAAGGAAAACATGCTAGTATGTATATGTGTACGTACATACACATGGACACGTACGTACATGGATATAGAGTGAACAAAGTAAACACAAGGTAGTTTATAGAAATTATTATGACTTAGGGGTCAGCAAAGGCTTCACATGAAAGGTGATGCTTGAACTGTGGCCCTGAAGAAAGAAAAAGATTCTATGAGCTCTATGTGAGGAAGTAGTACACTCCAGACATAGGAAATGGACCATGCCAAGGGAGATGGAACAGCACGAAGGTTGCTTTGACTGTAAGAGGAGTGATATATAAGGCTAGAAAGGTCAAATGCGGCTTGATGATGAAGGGCTTTACTAATCAGACAGGTTTGTATTTTATCCCAGGTGCACTAGGGAGCTACTGCAGTTTACTGAAGAACAGACTGAAGTGATCAGAACTGTCTGCAGAAAGTCATTTGGGCAGTAGTGTGGAAAATGTGAGATCTGAGGGGAGATAGCCATCAGGAGGACATTGCAATGGTGTGGCTGTGTGATGATCAGGTGATCAAACAAGGGCTAGGTGGGCTCCAGGAATACAAGAACAAAGAACAAAACAAATTCTCTTTGCAAAGAGCTTCTGTTCTAATGGAGGAGAACAAGTACATCTACCAACATACACAACCTAAAGACAAATGGAATAAATACAAACACAGGCAAAGGAGTTAGTCTGGGAAGGCAGAGGAGGGAAGCCTCTAGAGAATGGCACTTGCACTACATTAAGAAGCACAATCAAGACCAATTTATATGGAAGAGAAGAGGAGAGAAAGCATTGCAGACATGGTGCGCGGTTATGGAAGAGGCACAGAGAGGACCAACGCAGAACTGCGTGTGATAAGCAGAGGAGGCCAGTGCAGCTGCCTCTAAAATGGGGGAAGGATGGCTGGACAGGGCTGTAAAAGCTAAAGAGAGGTTCCATTTGGTCCTAGAGATAACAGGAAGACAATGGAGTTGTCAAGTATTGGAATAGCACAATCAGATGGCATTTAAGGAAAATTACTTTGGCATCACTATGTAGAGAAGCTGGAGTAGAGAGAAATGTAGGGCAGGGAGACCAATTAGGAAACTGTTGCAATAATTCAGGCAAGTGGTGATGAGGGCCTGCACTAAAATGGCAGCTGTGTTAGGTGGTGAGAAGGGGTCAGATAAAAGAGTTGTTGTGAAGGCAGAAGGCCAAGCTATGACAACTGATTAGCCATGTAGGGTGAGAGTTCAAGAAAATGTCAAAGTTACTTGGGAGATTAGAAGGATGGTAATGTCTTAGAAATAGAGAACAGAAAAGAAGAAAGGGAGGGAGAGGGATGGAAGGAAAAAATCAAAAGGGTGAGAGGAAGAAAGGGAGGATTTATCAAGGGTCTACACTGTGCTGCTTGATCCTCACAACAAGCCTGGAGGTGGGTGTTATTATTATCTCCATTTTACAGTTAAGGAAAGTGAAACAGACCTAGAGGTTCAGTGACTTGCCAAGGGTCACACAGCTAGTAACTATCTGAGGACCTATTGGAACCAAGATCTCAGTGACTGCTGGCCCCCCACTCTATCCACCACAGAAGCTGGGAACAGTCTGGGGAAAAGAAACTGAGTTCTCTTTTCTTTCCAACAAGACGAATTAAAGAGATTCCAAGAATCAAGCCTGAAATGACCAGTAGGTAGAGGAGATGGGCTGCATGTTACACAGAGATGATAGCTAAATCCATTGGGACCTGGTGATATTGCCAACAGAAAGCGGAGAGGAAGGAGAGAAGAGGGCCCAGTTCAAAACCTTGAGGAACAAACAGAAAGTGCAGCATGAGCCATCAATCAGACATGGAAACAAGTACGGTCAGACAAGCAGAAGGAGACCAGGAGAGTCACGTCATGAACACCAGAGAGGGAAGAGTAGCCAAGAGAAGAAGAGGGTGATGAGAGAACCGAACGCACGACGGGGGTGGGGGAAGCCAGACTGCAAAAGATGCAGATCATGATATTTAGTGGTTGACAGAACATGTGGGGCAACTGAGAGCGGAGGAGTTGAGATTACAAGGTTGGGAGCCTGGAAGGATAGTGTTATTCTCAGAAGAAAAGGGAGGGAGGTGGGGTGGGCGGGGGGAGCACAGGAGAAATAAAGATAATATGCTTTGTTTTGAGAAGTATATATACTTTGAATTTGAGAAGATTTTTGGATAACTAGTTTAAGCCCTCCATCATGCAGCTGACAATGTGGGACTGGAGTTCAAGAGACAAATGGAAGTTGAATACATATATAAGAAAGGAATCATCTACTAAGTGAAAAAACCACTGAAAGAAAAGAAACATCCAAGACAGAGCCCTGGGGTAAACCTACATTGAGTGAATGTGGTAAGGGTAACACATGTGGCAGTAAAAGAGACTGAGGAGTAACTGGACAGAAAGAGGAGATCTGGAAAAGAACAATGTCACCAAAAAAACCCAACCCCAAAACAAAGGAAAGGAGTCATGAGAAAAGAGGAATCAACAGCATGAAATGCTGCAGATAGGTCAAAAAGGATGAGCACTGAGAAAACGTCATCAATCAGATTGGATAATTAAGAGACTACTAGTAAGTTTGGAGAGAGCAGCTGAGGGATGAATTTTGATGCTAAATTTACAAAGTGTTGAGAAAACAGGAGGAAATAAAAGCCATGAATTTAGACTTTTTATGGGAGTTTGGTTGGGAAAGGAAGGAGAAATATAGGACAATAGCTTGAGGGAAAAATTGGATTTAGTGAAAAAAAGGGAAAAGAAACTCAAATGTTTGTAGGCAGCAAGGGGAAAATCAGTAGATAAGGACAGTTTGAAGATGGAAGAAATGATTGAGAGAGTAATCTGCCAAAGAAGACAGGAAGTAAAAGAATCAAGGGCAGGTGTAGAAAATTTGTTTTGTTGAAGAAAAGCAACACATCATGAACTGAGAGGGGGGTGAAAGAGGAAAAAATGAAAGAAATTCATAAGGGGGTCTGAGATGAAATGAAGGAGTAGAGAAGGGAATTCCTTTTGAAAGTCCCTGATTCTTAGTAAACAGGCAGCTCAACTAAGATAGTAAAGTTAACAAATGTGTATTAATTACTGTGTTCCCAGTACTGTGCTAAGCGCTGAGAACACAAATACAAGAGCTAAAAAATAATTCCTGCCATCAAGAAACTTCTATCTAACGGGGAGAAGACAACACATAAAAAGAAATTGAAAATTGGAGCAGGGGAGAGGTGCAGGTATCAGGTGCTGGAAGGGGGAGAGGTTGGTCGCTGTCCTTCGTCTTCAAAAAGACCAAAATGACATCACTGTGATGTGATAAAGTGAAGTTTCAGTGTGTCTGACCGTGGCTGATCAGACCAACATGAGCTCAGAATGCTCTACCACAGATTGGGCACAGATACTCCGTGTAAACATCTGGGGTGGATACTGCCAAATGCGGCATCCTACGTTTCCTTTGTGCTGTCTCAATTTCTGCTTTGCTCATAGAGTACAGCACCTTTCTGGTTAGACAAAATGGAGACGTTTTGATGCTGTGGATAAGTTCATTTACACCTTGGTAGTGTACTTTCCAGGAATGTACATTTTGACAACAAGGTTGATGTACACACTGCCAGAGCTAGCTCAGCATTTAGGAGACTCCAAAGAAAAGTTTCGGAGAGAAGAGGTATTAGACTGACTACTAAACAGAAAGTCTTCAGAGTTATTGTGCTGACCTCACTGTTGTACGCTTGTGAAACATGGACAGTCTACCATGCCAGGAAACTGAATCGCTTCCATTTGAACTGTCTTAGAAAGAGTCTAAGGATCACCTGGCAGGATAAGATACCAAACACTGAAGTCCTTGCTCAAGCTGAACTGCCAAGCATTCAAACTATACTTCAGAGAGCGCAACTCTGATGGGCTGGCCATGTTGTTCAAATGCAAAATGTATGCTTGCCAAAAAGACTATTTTGTGGAGAACTCACATGGGGTAGGCAATCACATGGTGGTCAGAAGAAGCAATACAAGGGCACTCTCAAGAACTTTGGATTTGACTATGCAACATGGGAGACACTGGCACAGGACCACTCAGCGTGGTGTGCCCACATCAGAAAAGGTTCTGTGCTCTATGAGCAAAGCAGAATTGAAGGGGGAGGTATATCTGGTAGAAGGATTGTAGACAAAGTCTGAGAGAGTCAAGAAGGACAGCCTGGAGAGGTTCACAAAGTCTAAGACATGACTGGTCTAGATCATTTCCTTAAAATGGAGGTTCTGGGAGAAATCAGCCAATCAGAGGTAGAGGCCACAAGGAAGAAGATATTTTCAACATGTGAAGTCCAGGACTGGAAGGAACTTTTAGGATGAAGTTTCTGAGAATCAAGAAAGTCAAGAGGAAAGGAAAGTTTGAGAGGTGAGAAGGGAGAATTTGGGAGAATTTATGTGTGAATTGGGAAAGGAACTGATTAAAGGTTAGTGAAAGGACTGCTCTGCTACAGGGAGGGTCTACTTGAAGGCAGGTAATTTTTTATTGACCTAGTCAACTTGGTTGCATGACACCCCAGTTCAGCACGAGGAGGTGGTGACAGAAATCCAGTATTGGGATTTTTAGCATGGCATGAGTGATGGTAGGATAAGAACACAAAGCACTTGAGAGTAAAAGAAATTATAGAGCTGAAGTGATTACATATATAGGGCTGAGACTGGGAAGAGCGGCCAGTGAAGCCAGAGAAGAATGCTGAAAGGCCTGCAGGTTCTGAGATTGAAGTGTAAGTTTAGGACAGTATTCTAAAAGCTCTGGGGGAGATGGAAGGAAGAAACATGAGAAGACAGATCTAAATAATATTTGTAAAGCACTTAGCACAGTGCGTTGGTATATAGCAGGGATTTAAACAATGTTCACTCCCAAGCATGGTTCTGGCAGAAGAGAAGAGGGTCATAGGATAAGAGAAGAAAAAAGAACTGAAAATCCAGACTGTTTCAGAAGTCTTAACATGTATGATAAACTTCCCTATTACAAACAAGGGCAGGAAATGGCAAGGAAGAAAACTGAGCCAATTACTGAACTCCTCAAGAAATGGTAGAAAATAGTCAGGATGGCTTACACGGGATACAGTGAACATTAAAAAAGGATAAGCTGCTGAGTTATGGTAGCAAGTGGAAATCTGGAAGAGGCAACAGGGCACAAAGAGTATTCTGACTTCCATTCAAGGACTTCACAGCAAGGGTGTGATGGTGGGAAAGAAAACAAAGTGTAACCAGCGCTGAAGAGAATGGCCAGAGAGGTGTCTGTAGTGTTGAAATGGGAGCATAAAAGAAGCAGTTTGAAAAGAAAGGTAAACTTGCTACATTCTGCCTTAGGAAAAAGGTGAGAATAGTTGGAACTGTACGGTGGAGAAAGGGCAACACTGGTGAGAATGAGACATAGAACACAGTTAGTGAAGGGGCTTTAAAAAAAATTTCATAAAAAATTTTAAAAGATTGGGGTATTTACTTTGAAAAATTGTATTTCATGTTCAGTACACAGAATTCATAAAATACTCTGGTTAAAGATCTAATTTAAAATTTTTTCTTTTTTCTTATAAACATGACTTACTTCAACACAAATATTAGCATAAACAAGAAAAAAGGAATTGTCTATACTGAGCATATCTATTGTGTATACATGTGACATATATTTAGTCATTTCAATTGTATCTGATTTCATGACACCTTTAAGGGTTTTCTTGGCAAATATACTGGAGTGATTTGCCATTTCTTTCTCCAGTTCATTTACAAGTGAGGAAACTGAGGCAAGCAAGGTAAAGTGACTTGCCCAGAGTCACACAACTCACAAGTGTCAAAGATTAAATTTTAACTCAGATCTTTCTGACTCCTGGTCCAGGGCTCTACTGACTGAGCCATCTAGCTGCCCATCTGCTCTGTATGCACTGACAAAGTATATATTAATATTGCCTTTTCTGTGTCCTCTACTGATCTCTCTAGGATCGTTCTTTTTTTTTTCCTCCAGAATCACTTTGACTACCTACCCCAAAATTAAAGCTCTCTCTTATAACACAAATGTATACTCAAACAAAACAAATCCCTATGCTGGCTGTATCTGAAAAATGAATGCCATCTGCACCTCGAGTCGGTCACCTTTCTGTCAAGAGCTAGAGTTGGCACATGCTTCAGCATTCACCTTCTGGTCTGTGCATTCATTAGAACTTTTAAGTCTTTCCTATAGTCATTGTATATAAATAGTTCTTATGATTCTACTCACTCTAAATACTGGTTCATACAAATTTTCCCGGGTTTCTCTGAATATGACCTTCTGTTACTTCTAACAGCAAAACAATACCACATTACATTCATATGCCACATTTTGTTGAGAAATTCCAAGTGAGATGAGTAATTATGGTTTCCAATTCTATTCCACCACAAAAAGTGGCTCTGAATATAATTAGGTTTTTCTCTGCTTTATCTCCTTTATTTTTAATGCTGCCTTGTCTCTGAGATCACAACTACCATCTCTTTTTAGAAAATTTGCTTTGTAACTCTCTTTGTGGTAGCCAAGAACTAGAAATGGAGGGGATGCTCATCAACTGGGGAATGGCTGAATGACTTGTGGCATATGAATGTAATGGAATACTACCGTGCTGTACGAAATGATGAGCAGCAAGACTTCAGAAAAAACTGGAAAGAATTACGTGAACTGATGCTGAGGGACGTGAGCAGGAGACAGCGGACACAGTAACAATACCACCATGTGATGACCAGTGACAGGCTTAGCTCTTCCTGGCAATGCAATCATGTAAGATCATCCCAAGACTCATGATGGAAAATGTCCCCCGTATCCAGAGACAGACGCACGGGATCTGAGTGCCGTTTGAAGCGTGCTATCTTCTTTTTGTTTTTTCTTTCTCGGGGTTTTTCCCTTTTGTTCTCATTCTTTTTTCACAATATGACTAAGGCTGAAATACGTTTAATATGATCGCACATGTACATATAGCCTGTAAGAGACTGCTTGCTACCTTAGGGAATCAGTGAAGTGGGAGAAAAAAATCTGGAACTGAAAATCTTTAAAAATTGAATGATGAAAAGTATCTTTTCATGTAATTGGAGGAAAAAGTACTATTTAAGTGGGAAAAATAAAAATATAAAACTGCTAAAATGAAAAAAAAGTTGCTGTAAATATAATGAATTCTTCTCAGCCTCATTACTTTAATACTAAGTGAATCTTTGGTCTCCACTTGTGTATCTGAAACATCACATTTTTGGACTGTGGCTCCCCTCTACATTTTAGGATTAAGGTCAACCCACTCTTCTGAGGGTATGGTCGCTAATTTCATATTCATTTCCACCACACCCTGTCTTTGTCCACTACCCATTCTTCACCACGAAATAAAGAAAATGATATGAAAGCACCATTAATATATAACGGAAATGGTCTGCACCTTGTCTACTGCCCATTCTCTCTTTACCTAGTCCAGACTCTAAACCTTAATTTCTGAAATTTTTCTTTCTTTGTAATCTTCCCACTTGAGATGAACTTTGCTTTGCTTGTGAACATTTCTTCTTAGGTTCTACACTCCATATTTTAATCTTTGCTTTTCTGTCATCATCATCCCTACCAGTTTCTCCGTTGCATTCAATGTATGTTATACTAAACTCTTTGAACAGGTGTGTATAAGTCAGATGTCCTTTTAGTTCAGATAACACTGAGGTTCACGAGCTGCCTCTTTGCTCCACTTTTCCCTCCCCCTTCCTCCTTACTTCTTGAATAATGTATTTCTTGCACCCCTTATTCTTTTATGGTTGAATGCCAAAAAAAAAATCAAAACTACATCCAGAACTTACGTTAATAGCTCCTTCTGTGAGCCTTGAAGATAAGAAAGATTTGGAAGGGACATTTTTCTTTTCTCTATTAACGTATAAAAACTTCCATAACACAAATTCTTAAAGGAAAAGTTAAATAAGATACAGAAGGAAATAGCTAGTAAAACTGTACTAGTGGGGGACACATCAACTTTCCCCTCTCAGAACTAGATGAATCTAACTATAAAATATAAAAAGGAGTTAAGGAGATGAAATAAACTTTAGAAAAGTTAGTTGTGATAGATATCTGGAGAAAACTGAATGGGAATAGAAAGGAGCATGTATACGTTTTTCTTGGCTGTACATGGCCCATTAATATTGACTATGTGTAAGAGCATAAAAACCTTACAACCAAATGGAGAAAAGCAGAAATATTAAATGCATCCTTTTCAGACCATAAGGTAATAAAAATTATATTCAATAAAATGCCATGGAAACAAATTAAAAATAAATTGTAAACTAAATAATCAAATCACAAACAATAAGTTAAAGAACAAATCATAGAAACAATGAATAATTTCTTTAAAGAAAATTACAACAACGAAACAACATCCCAAAATTTATGGGATATAATCAAAGAAGTACTTAGGAGAAAATTACTATCTCCAAATGCTTACATCAATAAAACAGAAAGAGCAGATCAATGAGAGCTGGACATTTACCTAAAAAACAAAACCAAAAAAACACTGAGAAAAAGAACAAAGTAAAAATCCCTAATTCAACACCAAACTGAAAATACTGGAAATCAAAGCGGTAAGTAAAATTAAAATTAAGGAAACCATTCAACTAATAAATAAATGTACAAGCTAGTTTAATGAAAAAAATTTGATAAGCTATTGCTTAATTTGATTTTAAAAAAGAAAAACAAATTACTAATATCAAAAATAAAAACTGTGAATTCACCAAAATGAAAAAAAAATTAAAACAATTATTGAGTTATTTTACCCAATTATAGGCTAATATATCTGACAATCTAAGCAAAATAGATGAATAGTTACAAAAGTATAAATTATCTAGATTAAAAAAGAGGAAATAGAATACTAAAATAACCATATCTTAGAAAAAGAAATTGAACAAATCAGGAAATCGTAGCTCCCTAAGAAAAAATCCCCAGGACCAGCTGTATGCACAAATGGATGCCATAAAAAACACATAAAGAATAAATAATTCTAATACCATATAAACTATTTGAAAAAATGGGCAAAGAACTGCCAAATTCCTTTTATGACACAAATATGGTGCTGACACCTAAACCAGAAAGAACAAACACAGAAAAAGAAAACTATAGACCAGTTTCCTAACATATTTAAATGCAAAAAATTTAAACAAAATACTGGCAAGGAGATTACAGTAATATAATCACAAAGATCATACACCGTGACTGCTAGGCCATCTCCAGTTGTCTTGATGTATATCTGGCCACTGGACCCAGATGGCTCTGGAGGAGAAAGTGTGGCTGGTGACTGTCTCCAGGACTTACAGTCTGCCTCGCTAAAATCCAATTCACTTGCCAGTCATGTGTAGCAGCAAGCACCCTGACACATCCAGGATGGCCTGTTAGCACAGGTTCTTATATCTGCTTTTCAAAAAGCAATGTAACTTTTGAGCGGGTCAACAATCTTCTATAATCACATATGCCAACAGAGAAAATACAAGCAGAGAAATAAAGACCAACAGATAGGGCTTTTTACTGTCTGACCATAAGCAATACATACATAACAGATCAACAGACAGATCCAATTGTCTGTTACATACAAACATATTTACCAGAGAGAGGGAAGCACCAACATCTGAGTTTTCAGGGGGTCTTCCTTAATGACTACCCAGAGTCTCATCTGGCACATGAACCTTCTTCCAAAGAACTAATACATTCCTTTCCTCTCTTCCTCATCTCCTATCACTTAGGCGCCTCTTGCAGCTAACTCCTCCTACACCCCTATTTCACATGATGCAGTAGTCTTACTTCTCACCTAGGATAACTCACTTACTTAATTCAAGTGATCGAGGGTTAGGGTTAGAATCGAGGATTAGAATCAAGGCACTTTAGGGTTAAGGTTAGGTTCCAAAGAGAAAAGCCTCAAAGCAAAACCTCCCTTCAAGAGCATACATATACTTTTCAGAGTCGGAGGACATCATGACCCTCCTGACCCAGTGCCTCATCAGAAATTAACAAAAGGTTTGGGCCTTCCTAACAAATCTTCCCTAGTCAAGCTTCCCTTAATGGGCTCCACCTGAAGTCTATTAATGGGTGGAGAATATCTTTTAACTCTCATTAACATTACACCACAGTCATCTTTATACTGTCGTGGTCCTCTTGGAGAATGAAGGACAAACCGTAACCTGTGAGTAGTCCGAGCTGACCCACTGGGGACCTAACTGGCAGTTCCAGTAGGGCAACTTAGCAACTCCTCTCCTCTCTGCATACAGGGTTATCATGCCCTCACCTGAGGGTGCTCCGCCCAAAGGAAGGTAAATTTTGGTGGCTGAAACCTACCTTCATATCTGTTGGCTAGATTTCTCTCTTAAAGACTATGCTTCAAACTCAATTCACTCTGGTTCTCATCCATTGGCCAACAATAGGTACTTGCCCAAATACCATGTAATGGTTATTTTGGGGGTCCCCCAGAGGCTCAAAGTGAATGAAAACAGTAAATGTTTCTCTTCTTCCAGCCAGAAACCCTGAGACTCTTCCTCTCCCAATTTGTTTTTTTTTTTTTTTTTTTTTTTAGATTACAGGGACCATCCCTTCACACACTTCCCCCTGCCCTGATTTTTTAATTAATTTATTTTTAGTTTTCAACATTCACTTTTATAAACTGAGTTCTACATTTCCCCCCGCTTCTCTCCACCCTTCCCAAGGCGGCAATCTGATATAGGCTACAGATTCATAATCATATTAAACATATTTCCACATTACCTTGATACACTTCTTAAACAGCCCTCATCAATGAATGAGCATTGCCTCAGTCAAAGTGAGAACTCAGAAAGACCTTAGCTTAAAAAGGTCAAGGTCTCCCACTGTATCTTGGGCCACCTCCAGTTAGCCTGATATATATCTTGCCACTGGACTCAGATGGCTATGGAGAAGAAAGTGAGGCTGGTGACTTTGGACAGCCCTTCCTCCCTTAAATCCTATTCATTTGCAATCATTCATTTGGCATCATGTTCCCGATGTCATGGTCCTCTTTGAGACCAAGGGACAAACCACAACCACACAACACCATCATCAGGAGGAATTTATACCAGGAATGCAAGGTTGGTTCAAGATTAAGAAAACTATCAGAATAATTAAAAATACCAATAACAAAATCAACAACAATCATGTGATTCCCTCAATAAATGCAGAAAAAGCTTTTGACAAAATAAAACACTCATTCCTATCAAAAACACTGGAAAGTAGAGGAATTAATGGAGTTTTTGTAAACTGATCAACAGGATCTATCTAAGACCATCAACAAGCATCATCTGTAATGGGGATAAGTGAAAAGTTTCCCAATAAGATCAGGACTGAAGCCAGAGTGCCCTTTATTACCACTATTACTCAATATTTTTCTATAAATGCTAGCTATAGCAGTAAGAAAAAAACTGGAGGAATTAAAATAGGCAATGAGGAAACAAAACCATCATTTTTTGGAGATGATATAATGGTATACTTAGAGAAACCTGGAGAATCAACTAAAAAGTTAGTTGAAATAATTAACTTCAGCAAAGCTGCAGGACGTAAAATAAACCCACATAAATGATCAACACTTCTCTATACTACTAACAAGATCTAGCAGGAAGAAATAGAAAGATTAATTCCATTTAAAGTAACTGCAGACAGAGAAGACTTTAAGGTGGAGTAAAGATGGCGGAGTAGAAAGACGCACGTTTGCGAGCTCCGAACCCACAGCCCATAGATTTAATGTAAGAAGAGCTCCCCAGAAGTTCTGGATCAGTGCAGGGGGTGCAGAAACATAGTGGAAGACATTTCCGTTCCAGAGAGCCCTGGAGAGCGGTCGCAGGGTCCGTCGCGCCCCGGAAAGCGGAGTCCACCCCAGCGCTGCCCTGGCCACGGCCCCAGAGAAGCTGATCTGAGCAGGCTTCAGGGACAGAACCTCCGGCGGCCGGGAAAGTCCCTCCACCCACAGACGCTACAGGTCAGTGAGAGACACACTTGGGCAGACTGAGAGGGGAGTGGGGTGTCTCCGTGGCTCGGGCCCCCTCGGGAGGAAGTGGCAGAGGCAGAGGCGGGGACGGTGGCCTGGGACTCCCCCAGCAGCAGGCAGGATCTTCATTACTGAAAGTCTCTGCATAAACCACCTGAAGGAGCTGAGCCTGGGAGATGGCCCTGCCCTACCCGCTCCATTTCTGAAGGTCTCTGCATAAAGCCCCTGAGGGAACTGAGCCTAGGAGGAGGCCCTGCCCCACCCGCTCCATTTCTGAAGGTCTCTGCATAAAGCCCCTGAGGGAACTGAGCCTGGGAGGCGGCCCTGCCCCCACCCCAGCACCAGAACTTAAGCTCACATTGAATAGCAGCCACGCCTGCCGCGGAAAGCCCATTTGAATCTCAGACCCCAAGTACTAGCTGGCCGGATCTAGGCAGGGGTGGACAGGAATCTCAGAAGTCAAATAACTGGCTGGCAAAATGCCTAGAAAAGGGAAGAAAAATAAGCTATAGACAGTTTTTTCGAACAGATGCAAATGATCCCAACTTTCGGATCTGATGACGAGGACATATTCTTGCCGTCAGGGAAAGACGTGGAGGGCAAGGCCTCGGTACCCCAGACATCCCAGGGGGATGTCGAGTGGACTCAGGCCTTGGAAGAGCTCAAAAAGGATTTTGAAAAGCAAGTTAGACAGGTAGAGGAAAAATTGGGAAGAGAAATGAGAGAGATGCAAGAAAAGTATGAAAAATGGGTCAATACCTTGGTAAAGGAGACCCAAAAAAATGCTGAAGAAAATAACACCTTGAAAAATAGGCTCACTCAAGTGGCAAAAGAGGTTCAAAAAGCCAATGAGGAGAAGAATGCTTTCAAAAGCAGAATTAGCCAAATGGAAAAAGAGGTTCAAAAGCTCACTGAAGAGAATAGTTCTCTCAAAATTAGAATGGAACAGATGGAGTCTAATGACTTTACGAGAAACCAAGAAATCACCAAACAAAACCAAAAGAATGACAAAATGGAAGAGAATGTGAAATATCTCATGGGAAAAACAACTGACCTGGAAAATAGATCCAGGAGAGACAATTTAAAAATTATGGGACTACCTGAAAGTCATGATCAGAAAAAGAGCCTAGACATCATCTTCCAAGAAATTATCAAGGAAAACTGCCCTGACATTCTACAACCAGAAGGCAAAATAAGTATTGAAGGAATCCATCTATCACCACCTGAAAGAGATCCAAAAGGAGAAACTCCTAGGAACATTGTGGCCAAATTCCAGAACTCCCAGGTCAAGGAGAAAATCTTACAAGCAGCTAGAAAGAAACAATTCCAGTACTGTGGAAATACAATCAGGATAACACAAGATCTAGCAGCTTCTACATTAAGGGATCCAAGGGCATGGAATAGGATATTCCAGAAGTCAAAGGAACTAGGACTGAAACCAAGAATCACCTACCCAGCCACACTGAGTATAATACTTCAGGGGAAAATATGGTCTTTCAATGAAACAGAGGACTTTCAATCATTCTTGATGAAAAGACCAGAGCTGAAAAGAAAATTTGACTTTCAAACACAAGAATGAGAAGAAGCATGAAAAAGTAAACAGCAAAGAGAAGTCTTAAGGGACTTACCAGAAGTGAACTGTTTACATTCCTACAGGGAAAGACAATATTTGTAACTCTTAAAACTTTTCAGTATCTGGGTAGTTGGTGGGACCACACACACACACACACGTACACGCATGCATGCACACACACATACACACATGCACACACATACAGAGACAGAGAGCACAGAGTGAACTGAATAGGATGGGACCATATCTTAAAAGAAATTAAGGTAAATGGTGAGAGAGAAATGTAGTGGGAGGAAATAGGGTGAAATGGAATGGGGTAATTATATGTCATTTAAGAGGCAAGTAGGAGACTTTTTAGTGGAGGGAAAAAGAGGAGAGCTGAGAAAAAAAACAAGAAGTTTACTCTCATCACATTTGACTAAAGGAAGGAATAAAATGCACACTATTTTGATATGAAAACCTATCTTACAGTATAGGAAAGTGGGGGAGAAGGAGATAAGCAAGGGGGCGGGGATGATGGAAGAGAGGGCAAAGGGAGGAGGGAGCAATTTGAAGTCAACACTCAGGGAGGGACAGGATCAAAAGACAGAAGAGAAAACAATGAAGGGCAGGATAGGATGGAGGGTAATTCAGTTAGTCTTACACAACACGACTATCAGGGAAGTCATTTGCAAAACCACACAGATATGGCCTATATTGAATTGCCTGCCTTCCCAAAGGGAATGGGTGGGGAGGGAGGGATGGGGAGAATTTGGAACTCAAAGTTTTAGGAACAACTGTTTAGTACTGTTGTTGCTACTAGGAAAGAAGACATACAGTTAATGAGGAATAGAAAGTTATCTGGCCCTACAGGAGAAAAGAGAAGATGGAGACAAGAGAAGGGAGGGATGACAGAAGAGAGGGCAGATTGGAGACAGGGAAAATTAGATTGCTTGGTGTATTGGGGTGGGGGTGGGGGGATAAAAGGGGAGAAAATTTCCCAAAATTTTGTGAAAATGAATGTAAAAAAAGTTAAATAAATAAATAAATATTTAAAAATAAAAATGAATAAATAAATAAGGTAACTGCAGACAATATAAAATACTTGGGAGTTCAACTATCAAGAGAGAGTTGAAACTATATGAATGCAATTACAAAATACTTTTCACAAATAAATCCAGATCTAAATAAATGGAGAAATATTAATTGTTCATGGGTAGGTTGATTCAACATAAATGACTATTCTACCTACATTAATTTACTTATTCAGTGCCACACCAAACAAATTACCAAAAAATTATTTCATAGAGGTAACAAATAATTACAAAATTAATCTGCAATAATTGACAGGTCAAGAATATTAAGGGAATAAAAAGAAAAAAATTCAAAGTTAGTTGGTCTAGTACTATCGAATTTTAAACTGCATTAAAAGGTGGTAATTATCAAAACAATCTAGTACTGGCTAAGAAATAAAATGATGGATGAGTGGAATAGTTTGGATATTCAATACACAGTAGTAAATGATCATAACTAATCTAGTATTTGACAAAACCAAAGATTCAAGATTTTGGGACAAGAAATCACTATTTGACAAAAATGGCTAAGAAAATTAGAAAGCAGTATAGCAGTAATTAGGTACAGACCCTACATCTCACATCATATACAGAGGGAATGTCAAAATGGGTACAGGATTTAAACATAAAGGGTGATAACAGAATACTTATCAGATTTATGGAAGGGGGAAGATTCTGGGACCAAAAAAGAGATAGAGAGCATTACAGGATGTAAAATGGATAATTTCAATTACATCAAATTAAAAGGTTTTCTGCATAAACAAAACCAATGTAGCTAAGTAGAAGACAGGCAGGAAACTGGGAAAAAGTTCTTATAGTGTGTCTCTCATAAAGGCCCTGTTTCTCAAATATACAGAGAACTGAATCAAATTTTTAAGAACACAAGTCATTCCCCAACTGATAAATGATCAAAGGATATGAATAGGCAGTTTTCAGAACAAATCAAAGCTCTCTCTAGTCATATGAAAACTGCTCTAAATCACTACTGCTTAGAAAAATACCAACTAAAACATCTCTGAGGTGCTATTTCATACCTCTCAGATTGCTAATATGACAGGGAAGGAAAATGACAAGTGCTGGAGAGGATGTGGAACAACAGGGACACCAATGCAGTATTGGGTGTGTTTGTGAACTCCATTCTGGAGACAAATGTGGAACTATGTCCAAAAGGTTATAAAACTGAATATACCCTTTCATCCAGCAATACCACAACTAGATGTGTACCCTGAGAGAAATTATTCTTATATTATATTAATAACAACTACTAATTAAGATCCAGGTTTATTTCTTCATTCAAGGATCAGCCCCAGTAGGTCCTAACAATCAGGGTACATGTTCTGGCACCTTACTCAACTAGAAGACCTTACTTCTATTTAATGTAAACGGACTCTAATATAGGTGAATTCCAGCCCCAACGTAATCAAGTTTCTGTCCTTGAGTTCCTCCCCTGGAGTTCAGGGTAATCCAGATAACGAAAGAGAAAACCAAACAGTGGATCTGGATAGAGATGGATTTTTTGTCCAGACTGCTGGAGGTGGCTGTGTCTCATGGTGAAATCACATCTTCTCAGCAGGAGGAGCTGAAAACTTTTAGCTCATTAATCTACCTCATTAACTGTTCACCAATCAAGGTTGATTTCTCATGTCAGGGGCATTCTCTTTCAAAATAATATTTAAGGCATTCAGCGTCTCCATTACATGTCTTTGGTTACCAAAAGAAACCACTGACCATCAATTTATTATCATCTAACCTAACTAATAAATTGATTATTAATTACCCAGAAATTCTCTCTGGGGTTTCTCAATAGTCTCAACCCCAAAGAGATAAAAGGAAAGGTATTTATTTGCTGTTGCTATTTAGTTGTTTTTAATCATGTTCAACTCTCTGTGACCCCACCTGGCAAAGATCCTTGAGTCGTTGGCCATTCCCTTCTCCAGCTTCTTTTACAGATGAGGAAAACCGACACAAACAGAGCTGAGTGATTGGACTGGGTCACAGAGGAAGTTTTACTATCTGAAGCCACATTGGAACTCAGGTCTTTTAACCCCAGGTCCGGCACTCTAGCTAAGGCAACTCTCAGGAGTAGGGTTCAAACTCAGGCCTCCACAGGGGATAACAAGTTGTGGTATATGATTCTGATAGAATACTATTCTGCTATAAGAAATGACTGGGAAGACTCACATTAACTGATGCAAGTGCAATAAGCAGAACCAGGGAAACACTGTACACAGTAGCAGCAATACTGTATGATAATCAACTGTGAATGACTTAGGAATTCTCAAAGATACAAGATAATTACAAAAGACTTACAATGAAAAATGTAGAACTGATAAAGGAATGTCAATAAAGAATGAAGGATACTTTTTAAAAAAAACTTATTATTCTTGTGGGTTTTTTTGATCTGTGTTTTCTTTTGCAACAATGTAGAAATGTTTTGTCTGAATAATCTATATCAAATTTCTTGTCTTCTTAGGGAGGTGTACAGGAAGGAAGGGAGGAGAATGTGGATTGCCAAATTTAAAAAAATGAGTTTAATTTTTTATATGTAACTGAGAAAAATTATATACTTCTATATATATGCATACTTCTGATTTAAACCCTTAATTTAGATATTATCAAATGAGATAACATTTGTGAAGCACACAAGGCCTGCAAAATGGCTGGCCTGAAAATACTATTTCTTCTTACTTACAATTGTTCAAAAGTATTTTACCTTCTAAAGTTTCTTTTGCCTTCACGACATCTGTTAACAAAGACTGCTCTCCCCTCTGTCTTTTCATTGGGAATTTTTGAGCGTTTTTTATTTTATTAAATGCCCATTCTCTCCTCCCTCCTCCCAGTAGAATTACATTGTTTCACATTCTAATTTTTTCATGGTTGTCATTTACAACACTGATTTTTCTCTTTCACTGCAGTTGCAATACTCTTGTGTGATTCTGACCAGTTCTGGGGCACTTGAAAGTTCTTTCTTGATACTTGCAGTAATTTTTCTTTGACTTGGAAACTCTAGATTTTAGTTATAACATTCTGGAACTTTTCCCTGTGGGGTTCCTTTTCAAGAACTGACTAATGGATTCTTTTTATTCTTACTCTGCCTCCTGATTCTAAAAGATCTGAGTAGTTTCCTTTTATGTCCGTGAAACAGGACATCATTTTTCAGTAAGTCTAATGATGGCACATGGTATTCAGAAGTCCAGGGAATCTTAAAATTAATTCTCCTATATACGTTCATGTTATTTTTGAAAGTAGCTGTCTTGCATTTTTTTTTAGTTTAATCCTTTGAATTTATTTTTTTCTTATAGAATCATGAAATTATCCTTACTCCATTCTATTTTTCATGAAATCTACTACTTGTATGAGGTCTTCCAAACTGTTTTAAGCATTTTACTGCTTTCATTTTTTTGTCATTGTTAATGCTCACAACTAACCAAATAATACTGTAAATAATTTTCCTTACGTGATAAAATTGTCATTTGCTTTTACATGTAAAAAACCAAAAATTCATAATTCCATTACATACAATTAAAGAAATGAAATATAGAATTCTGGCACTAGATCAAAACATGTATTAACACCAGAGTGGTAACCAGGATAGAGTGAAGAAGGCTTTCCCCAGGGCTCATGTGTAGGCCGGCCTTTGACCAGCAGAGAAATAGCAAAGCCTTAAAACTTCATTAACAATAGTATTTTAAAGTAGTAAGTTTCAAGTTTTTCTTCCCCCAGAGGCAATATTTCAGATCAAACTTCTGTCACCTACTTTCTACTGTATTTAATTAATTTCCCCCACCTCTACCACCACCTCCTCACTTCTCCCTCTCTAGTAATTTTCTTTTGTTTGTCTTTGCTGTATCTCCCACCTTACCCTACAGACCCTTAGGCATAAATTTCCTACTTATGGTTCTATCTTCATAACTAAATGAATTAAAGGATTTTCTTTATTTACAAAAGCCTTTAAGTGATGGCTCACCTAGATGTAAATACAATGTATACAGCATTGGAATAGAAGTTCAAAGTACGTTAGTACTTTTGGAGTGATTGAACACTCCAAATTGTTTTTCTCTGGCCAACTCTGTTGTTTCAACTGAAATAATGGCCACTGGGTTCACATTAAATTTCTTCTCTCTACTACCTTTGTTACTTTGTGTGGCTGTGGAAAAAGCAGTATTTTTTGAAGTCAAAGGACCAGGATTCAAAGATTAGCTCTGTCAGTTACTACCCTGTGAGATGTTGGGCAAGTCATTTTTAACCTGCGATGAAGGAGTTGAACCACATGGAACTAATACGTGAAAGACCTCTCTGGACTTCATTTACTATAAATGTACACTGACCAGTATAAATTTGGTAGATTGCTGAAGCCCTTAAAATCTCCAGATCACATGATTTGGGTATATTCAATGTTGCTTCTTCTTCAAACCCCTCCCCTCAAAAATAGTCCAGCATATTAGAACCATATGGTAAGAAAAAAAAAATTTCACAAGTGTTGATAGAGCTTAAAATGTGTCCTACTGTCTATTTTAGTTTTACTAATAAAATGTCAGATATGGGAGGGAGTGATGCAGGTACCAAGTTGTGGAGTGGGCTGGTACCTCAATATGATCCATGGAAGGTGATCTTTCTCAATGTTTTTTCCCTCACTACTAGAATAACATATAAGATACATTCAAATACATAATCAAAATCAGGCTTTTCTCATATGGTGTTTCTAATTTTAGCTCTTAAAAGTTAGGTATCTATATCCTCAAAGACAGAACAAAAGGTCATATCCAGTGATTTCTGTTTATTTTTTTTCCTCTCCAAGTCATATGGTGTTTCATCAGTTGTCATGTCTGGTCATAAGGCAAGAAAAAGAAACAAAAAGTTCTCCACTGCTACTCTCACAACGTCAGGAGAATGAAGGGAAGGCCTCTAGAATGTTGTATGGATCTGCTAAAGCAAATTTATGGTAGGATAAGAACAGAAGTTGCAAAATATGGGCAGGCATAGATGAGTTGTTACCTGAATCACTGGAAAAAACTGCTGCATCAATGAGTTCACAGACTGATTTGAGTATAAGAGGTATGTCATGCCAATTAATTCTATTTAAAAGCTTTAAAGGAAGATCCAGATTCATTCATTACACTACACTGATATTCAGCCCTCCCTCACTCAAAAACAAAGTCAAGTGCAAGTCATGTCATCATTTCTCTAATGGCATGGTCTTCTTTGGCAGCAAAGGATGCACACTGGTATTATGTCATATTGAGTATTTCCCAAAATTAGTGGGAAATCATCTGGGCTGGGAGAATTCTTTTCTTCAAAATATTTGCTATAACAAAATTTGATATTTTCCATTTTTAAAATGTTCAAAGCTCATGACCTATGTTTTTAAAAAGTTTAAAGAAGTTATAAAATGACTCATATCTTAAATCTTTACTATTTTAGAATGGAAAAAGAATTAAAATTTCCACTGAATAACTAAATTTTTAATGTCAACTCAAGATAAATCTGAAAGAGACTTAAGAATCCCCCAAATGAAAATAATCTAATTCATTCCCACCTTCTAATTTATCCTCTTCCACAGCAGGATAAAATAGGAAAAATAAAAGTTTTGTAGTCAGAGGATGTGGTGTTCAAATCCCTTACTGTACATATGACCTTGTGCAAGTTATTTCACCTCATTCATAAAATGAAGGTAGTGGATTAAATGACCCTTTTAGATCTAAGTGCATAATCCTAGTTCTCAGCTGGATTTTGTTACCTCCTTGTGTAAAAAGAGGAAGTGGGACTAGTTGAAAGGGATGGTCTCTGAGATTCCCTTTAAGCTCTGCATCTATGATCTTATGATCTTTTAAGATTTCCTCAGGTGGTAAAACCTATCATCCTTATAATACACATAAGAAAGAAATATGCATTTCCCAGTGTCCACATCAGCACAAATTATGATATAACCCAATTTCCTGCTGATAATTTGTTCCCCCAGAGGAAACAAAAGACAAGACAAAATGACAAGACTAAATCTAGTGACCTTCTAGACCACTGTAATTACTTGCCTGAGTTGTAGCAACAGCAGTGGTGATGGATGATGTGGCTGAAGGAGACAGACCTCCTACTTGTTGCAAATGACCAGAAGACTGTGGGGGTAAATGAGAACTGGAAACAGGAGTGCTAGATCCTGAGCCAGACACTGCATTTGGAAATGATACTGCTACATCATTGCTGCTATAAATACCTAAAAGAAAAGAAATTGTCTCATGTTAGTGAAATGCAAAATTAATCAATAGGCTACACCAAACTATCATATTTCACAAAATATAGGAAATAAAACCCATAGTAGTGGTTATGTTACACTTAATTTTTGAATATTGACTTTTCAATTCAATTTGACTTCTCAAGATCCTCAGCCTACCCCAGTTATCTTTTAGGGATTAAAAATTCGATATGTACAATTCATTACAAAAAAAAAATAACTTTCAAAGGAAAACACTTCTTTACTAAGTTTGGGGAGGGGATGAGGGGTGAGAAGGTAGACACCTTTTTACTAGAGCTGATGATAAGGAAATTAGAGAAGAACTGACTATGGGTAAGAATTCGTGTCCTTTAATCCTTATCTTCTGCAAAGAAAGCTCTTTGAGGAGCTCAAGGCTCTAATAGTATGAAAAAATCTATAATGCCCACAATAAACTAAAGATTGCCCAAAATAAAGACCACTGAAGGGAATTTTCAAGTCATATATTAAGAAAAAGAAAAACAAAAAAGAGGAAGCAATGGTTGTAGCAATGCTTAGCAAATATAGGGAGGGGTTGGGAGGAAAAGACTAACAGTACACTCCCAAAAATGCAGATTTATTCCCAACAAAGGAATTAAGATTATCATAAGACGATTTGCATTTATTACATAAGCAGTAAAGACTGGTGATTAAGGTGCTTATTTTCTCTATCAAGGAGAAAAATCTTAACTGAAAAGAAATGAAGCAAAATAATTAAGAGAGCACTGAAATCCAAACTAAATGAAAAGATAAAAATTGAATAGCTACACTAAACGACTTCAAGTCACATGGTTGAATGAATGAAAGAACGAGGGCTAAATTTTAGACATGGTAGCTCAATTGCTTCCTTCAGGTCCCAGATGAAATGTCACCTAATACAAGAGCCTTCCCCAATTCCCTTGAATGCTTGTGCCTTCCTTCTACCAATGCGCTCCAATTTATCCTGGTGTAACTTGTTTGCATCTATAGCTGCTTGAATGTCGTCACCTCCACTGGACTGTGCGCTTCTTGTGGGTAGGAACCCTCACCCTTCCTTGTATCCCCAGCACTGAGCACAATGTGTGGTACGTAGTAGACATTTAATAAATATTTACTGAATGAATAGAAGGGTCCCAAAACTGGAAACGTGCATTTTCCTAACATTCAAAATGGAGGAAAAGATCCTGTTTCTTACACAATATCACATATTTCATCCTGTTGAAAAATGGAATGAAATGCTTCATGAGATAATTTACCATCATGTTTGAGCAGAGGCTAAATGACCACTTCAAGATCGTGAAAGGAGACTTGTGCAAAGGACCACTGTAATGTGCCTTTCAAGTCTTTGACTCAATCTTTATGATGCCAAAAAACAGACGCACATTATTGAACATATTTTACATAATCGTTGTCTTCAAATACCTGAAGACTTACCATGTAAGGATTACACAGTATATTCATTCTGTTATGTGGCTCTGGATGGCATATATAGGAGCAACGGAGGCAAACTTCTACATTACATAAGAAAACTGAATGAACTACCTTATGAAGTAATAAACTCCCCATCACTGGATCACTGACATCGTATGATTATTTAGAAACGGGATGCTGCGCCATAGGGGATTTATAAAAGTGGGTTAGATTAAATAATTCCTCTGAAGTCCTTGACAAATCTCACATTTCATGAAGGATGAACAAATATAATGGGAAAGATATGCATTCCAAGCTGGTGGAATAGCATGGAGAAGGAACCAAGCATAAACTCTAGGAACCAGTAGTAGCCCACTTTGACTGAAGGATGACTGAGGTAAAGAGTGATATGGAATAAAACAAAGTAAGTTTGAATCATATTGTGGAGGGCTTTGACTGGCAGGTTACCTTTTGTTAGGTAAGTAAGAGGGATGTACAGGATGCAACATGCTTAGGCCTTTGTGTTAAGAAGACTCCTTGGAAAGATATGAAGGCAGGGTTTATGGGGTGGGGGGCAGGAATCAGCTGAGGCTGTTACATGCTTCAGGAGAGAGGAAATGAGAGACAATGCTCTAAATATCACCGGGATCTAGGTACAACCATCATAAAAGTAGATTTCTTTGGTTTACTTCAAACTTTTAGAGTTTTAAAGTTCAGACTTTATTTTCTTATGGTTGAGAATAAAATGGGAAAATTCTTAATTACAAACTGAAGGCACTAGTGAAGAAGTATTTTTCTGTGCTAATCTGATCTACATGCAATAGGGCTTTAAAAAAATAATCCTTAAGAACTGGACTTTTGGGGGAAGGGGGAAGGGTTGGGCTATATACAGGCATGAACAAACTGGCAGGCATTAATTGGAAAATATCCATCTGCCCTTTTTTCAAGTGCAGAGTAATTTAATACATCATATGCTGTCTCTCAACTGATCCTAAAATACTTTCAAAGATATATGCCCTAAAGGAACAGGAATATATTACTGAGTCACAGAAGATGATCAAGGATTGTTCAGAACGAAAAAGAATTCTATCAGGGAGGCATAAAATCAGGAACCCAGGAATCTAAGATGCTGACAGAGAACCAGTATGGAAACGCCATGAAGCATTTACTAACTCCAAAGTTTGATTCTGAAGATATGGGTCAAAGTAAGGATATGACGAATTAGGAAAATTAAAAATTTAAAAACACAAATCACCCTGTTCTTTTTCACTCACTTTATAGACCGTGGCAAAGCAGGTATGTTCTGTTGGCCACCAGTCTTAATGCTGTATTAAAAGGAAGAACTTACCAGTGATATAGAGAATAGGTTAATAAAGTAATAGTAATTGGCTAGAAAATGTACTGAAGTACTGTGCAAATATAAGCATCTGTCTTTTCTTTAAAGTGTATACCTGTCCCTTATTTCCATACAAATGTCTTTTATTGACATTTGACTCTTAACTCACTGAGTAACAAAACAAAGTAGGTGTTGAGTCTGGCAATGACAGCATGCAGAAAGATATGGAAGCTATACCAAAGATCTTTTACTCTTCATATAATTTCATGGGAGGCAGAGTGGTAAATGTGTGACTATGTATCAGTAAGCACCCTAACATACACAGGGGGGCCTGCGATTACAGGTTCTTAGATCTGCATTTATAAAAGGAAAGACAACTTTTGAGGGGTCAATAATCATTTCAATTAGTTCAAATGCATCTAGACCAGCCTTTTCATTTTTTACATTTCCAAAGCTACCAAGCCTCCCATCTATTCAACAAACAGAGAAAATGCAGAGAAATAACAATGTTGGGCTCTATGGGTCTAATCAAAGCAATATTGTCATACACTTTACATAGATCCCTGGACTAAGAGAGCCTTTACATCTGAGCAGTCGAGGGGTCTGACCATATGGCCACTCAGAATCTCAACTAGGTTCACACAATCCTTCTCATAAACAAATCCCCAAAGTAAAATATCAACCTCCCAGTGAGAGAGAGAGAGAGAGAGAGAGAGAGAGTGAGAGAGAGAGTGAGAGAGAGTGTGTGTGTGCGCACGCACATGCGCGCACGAACACATGCTTTCAGGTGCTCACAATTGAGCCTGAGCCTGGGAAAGAACTCCAAACAAACAAATCCCACTTTGCTTGCTGTTACCTCTGCAGTAGCAGGGATTGGGTTCAGATACAAGGAAAAGTCTTGAAGCTTCTCTGGGTTTCAATTTTTTCATGAAGGATGGTACCAACCTTCTGAGAGAGAAGCAATGGGCTCAATGTGCTGAATGACACATTTTTCTGGAGATGAACAATGTGGAAATTTGTTCTTTTTCACTACGAATATTTGTTACAAGGGTTTTCTTTCACCACCACCCCCTCCCAGGAGGAAAGGGATGCAGAAAGAGGAAGAAAAACAGTTTTTAAATTTAAGTCAAGTTCACCAAAGTGCTACCATAAATTCAATCTTTAAAAAAGTGGTACAGTCTCAGGGTCATCCCCTGACAGTGTCTCTGGGCATATACAAATGGTGAAGTATTTTTGATGAAATCATCTATTTCCCTCCCTTTAAAACATTCCTGAACAGCTTTTAAGGTTGCATATCAAATTTATTACATTCTTGAAAAGAAAATTAAGCTATATGTAAGGGAAATTCACACTTCCAAATATAATCCTTTATCCTGTTCCACTGTGGATAAGGAAATGCTCATTTTATTTCAGGTTCATACATTGTAGGATTTTTTTAAAAAATGAAACTTTCTTGGCTTCAAAATTTGACTTTTTGTTCATACCTACACAAAGTTAAACAAACTCCTTCTAACTGTTCCCCACATCATCTCAAAAGAAATCCTCAACATAGGTTTCACTTTCAATTTTCAGTACTTGTGCTATTTTTAATCACCTAGATTTTTCCACCATATTTTTGCTGCTTGGCCTTTTTTCCTTTGGTTTTCACAACATAATTTTTTTTTTATATATCACTGGATTACCGAAATTTGGTTTTTGAAAATTCATCTTTTTAAATAGCCAGCTGCTAATTTTCTTCCTTTGTGAAGATTTCATCAATTTAGGCCTTTTATACAGATACTTCTATATTCAGAATTCATACCTCTGTTAATTTTAAAGTTAAAAAGTCTTTTTCTCATCTGTTCCATATACACACTTTCAAAAATGCTCCCTACTCCAAAAACACTTTAACATTTAACAGAGAATGTTCACCTACTTCAACTGTTCCCTTACCAAGTCCTATTTAAAATTAAGGGGAAAGGCTAGTTTAAATTGGCAAGCTATTGAGCATTTTCCAAAATAATTTCCATTGCATATATAAACCACAATGCAAAGTTGGCTAATCAACTTCATTGACTGGCTACTGACAAAAGAGTGTTTGCTTTTTAACTAGCATACTAAATTGCTTGAATGTAAAGAAATGTTTCAAAAAAATGTTTATGAGTTTTGTCTTCTAGAAAGTATTTCTCCACTCTAATTTCTGGTATTAAAAATTAAGCTTTAAGAAAAATGAAATCATTTGATAAATCAGAGAATCAATAAAAATCTAAAAGAAAGGAAAGTAACTCTCTGAGACAAAAGGTAATAGAAAAATGTGAAGCCGCAAAAAGAAAGAGCAGAAAAGTTAAAACTAATTTACTTTGTTGGGGTAAAATGAACAAGTACTAGTGTTTTATATAAGTCATCGTAGTAAAATCATTGATCTTTCTCACATTCCTTTGTAGTAACATCTGTATTTTAAATCTACTAACTATTATAGGCATACCCAAAGGCTCGATTCTCAGTCCCCTTCTCTTCTCTCTTGCTGACCCCCTCCATCAACTCCTATGATTTTAATTACCATCTCTATTAAGATGATTCCCAATCTTATATACCCAGTCACTCTCTCACTATACATCTGGCATTGAATCACCAACTACTTTAAATATTCTGAACTTGATGTTCAGAAAAGTCATTGGTTAATTTGATTTAAAAAAAAAGAATTAAACACTCCCCTCTCCCCCACACACAAATAACCAGTAACACGAGAAAAGTGAATTCACGATCACTTAATAAAAGTAATTATTAGAAGCTACTTTGCCCAATTATATGTCAGTAAAACCACAATCAAAATGAAATGTATGAATATTTGCAAAAATACAAATGGCCCAAATTAACAGGATAGAAAACAGAATACTTAAAAAGTCCTGTCTTAGAAAAAGAAAATGAACCATAAATGAAATGGGGGGGAGAGGAGAGAAAGAGAAAGACCAAACAGATTTACAAGAGGATTCCACCAAATATTTAAAGAACAATTAATTCTAATATTATGTAAGTAGTTTGAAAAAACAGGTAAAGAAGAAATCCTACTTATCATGAAAAATGCTATACATCCCTGCAGAAAGAACTGATGGTGGCTGAATACAGCCTGAAGCATATTCTTTTAATTTTATTTTTCTTGAGGTCTTGTCTATTTTCTTTTACAATATGACTATAATCGATGTTTTGCATGACTACACATGTATAAGCAATACTGCATTGCTTCCTTTCTCAATGAGGGGTAATGGGGAGGAAAGAAGGGAGAGAATTTGGAACTCAGAAGTTCCTACCAAATTCTTTTTATGACAAAAAGATATGGTCTTGATACCTAAACCAGGTAAATCTAAACAGTAAAATACAACTATATACTAATTCCCTCAATGAATATTTTTTCTTAATGAAAATTAGTGCAAAAATTTTATGTACAATATTAGCAAAGAGATTAAAGCAATATATCACAAAGTATATACTATGACCAAGATTGATTTATACTGAGAGTGTAGGGCTGGTTAAAAATTAGGAAAACTGCAAGTACAACTGACCATATCAATAAAAGAAAAACAAAATAAGATCATGATTATTTCAATAGATGCAGAAAAAGCTTCTAAGAAAATCTATTCCTATTCAGGGCAGCTAGGTAGTGCAGCGGATAGAGTACCAGTGCAGGAGTCAGGAGGACCTGAGTTCAAATCTCACCTCAGATACTTGACACTCACTAGCTGGGTGACCTTGGGCAAGTCACTTAACTCCACCTGCCTCATCCTGGGTCATCTCCAGTCATGCTAATGTATATCTGATCACTTGATTCACATGGCTCTGAAGGAGAAGTGAGGCTGGTGACCTGCACAGCCCTCCCTCACTCAAAAGCAAAAAGTTAAGTGCAAATCATGTCATCATTTCTCTGATGGCATGGTCTTTGGCAATGAAGGATGAACACATATTCCTATTCAAAACACTGGAAGCACAGGAATAAATGGAGCTTTTCTTAAAATGACAAGTAGTACTGATCTAAAACCAAGATGAAGCATTACTTATAAGAGGGATAAAACGAGAAGTTTTTCCAGTAGAATCAGGAGCGATGCAAAGACGTCCATTATCACCACTACTGTTCAGTTTTTGCTGGTATTCAGTGATTTTTCAGTCAGACTCTGTGACCCCATTTTAGGTTTTCTTGGCAAAGATACTGGAGTGGCTTGCCATTTCTTTCTCCAGATCATTTAAGAGATGAGGAAACTGGGGCAAAGTTAAATGACTTGGTCAAGGTCACACAGCTAACACTTGGCTGAGGCCAGATTTGAATTTAAGTCTTCTTGACTCCAAGTCCAGTGCTCATGCACTAATGCCACCTAGCTGCTCCAAATACTTACTTTATACTGTACTAGAAATGTTAGCTATAAGAAGACAAGAAAAAAGAAACTGACGCAATAAACATAAGAGAAATAAAACTATCACATTTTTGCAGATGATATAGTTGATATAACTCTAGAGTCAGCTAAAAAAATTAACTGGAATGATTAACAACTTCAGCAAAGTTGCAGAATACAAAAATAAACCCACACAAGTCATCAGAACTTCCATTTGTTACCCTGACCCTCCAAAAGGATAAGAAGCAAAAGAAAGAGAAATTCTATTTAAAATAACTACCAATGCTATAAAGTAATTGGTAGTCTTCCTGCTAAGACACACACAGTATTTTATGAACACAATTACAAAAAATTCTTTATACAAATAAAGACAGGTCCAAGTAACTGGAGAAATAGTAATTGCTCACACAATATAATAATGCCAATATAAGTAACAATGATACCTAAATCAGTTTACTTATTTAGTGTCATACCAAACTGCCAGAACAAAAATATCAAGAAAACTAAACAAACTAATAAAAAATTTTAAAATGAGGACAGGGACCTGGCAGTACCACCTCAAACTCTTGAACTACAAATCTATAATCATCAAAAACAACTTGGGACTGATTAAGGAACAGAAGAGAGGTGGCTCAATAGACTAGATTAAGGGTACAACAAATAAAAAAATAAATTTGAAAACTTAAAATACAATTTGAAAAAAAAAAGTTAACCAGCATAGTAACCTTGTGTTTGAAAAATTCAAAGATCTCAAGTACAGGGGCAAGAACTCATTATTTAAAAAAAAAAAAAAACTGTTGAGAAAACAGAATTCATCTGGTAAACCAGAAACCAGCATTTCCTATCATATGGCAAGATAAGCTCAAAATGGGCACATGATCCATTTGCTCAAAAAAGATGACATTATAAGGGTATCAATGAAGCTTGGCAGAAATCATCTGTAAAATCTATGGATAGTGGAAGACTTTATGACCACACAAGATATAGATAGGTTCACAGGAAGTAAAATGAATAATTTTGATGTCATAAAATTACTATAAAGTTTTTATACAAACAAAATCAATGGGAGCAGAAATTAGGGGAAAATCGTTGCAGTAGATTTCTTTGATAGAGGATTGATTTCTAAAATAGGACACACATCAAATCTGCAAAAATAAGAGTCATTTCCCAACTGATAACTGATCAAAGGACATGAAAAGGCAGTTTTCAAATGAAGAAATAAATACAAGCTACCAATAGCTAAGTTTAAAAAAAGTTCTAAACCACTAGTAATTAGAGAAATGAAAATTAAAACAACTCTGAGGCACTGATCAGCAAAGATAACAAGAAAGGAAAATGCAAAGGATATGAACAGGCAATATTCAGGGGAAGAAATCAAAGATATCTATAATCATATGAAAAAGTGTTCTAAATCACTATTGATTAGAGAGATGCAAATCAAACAACTCTGAAGTACCACATCACACCTATAAGATTGGCAAACATGACAGAACAAGAAAATGATAAATGCTGGAGAGGATGTGGCAGAGTTGGAACACTAATTCACTGTTGGTGGAGCTGTGAGATCATCCAACCATTCTGGAGAGCAATTTGGAACTACGCTCAAAGGGCTACAAAAATGTGCATACCCTTTGACCCAGCAATATCGCTACTAGGACTGTATCCCCAAGAGATTATAAAAACGGGAAAGGGTCCCACGTGTACAAAAATATTTATAGCAGCACTCTTTGTGGTAGCCAAAAACTGGAAGTCAAGGGCATGCCCATCAATTGGGGAATGGCTGAATAAATTATGGTATATGAATGTAATGGAGTACTATTGTGCCATAAGAAATGATGAACAAGAAGACTTCAGGGAGGCCTGGAAGGACTTATATGACCTGATGCTGAGCGAAAGGAGCAGAACCAGGAGAACTTTGTGCACAGCAACGACCACAGTGTGCGAGACTTTTTTCCGGTAGACTTGGAACTTTGTAATAACGCAAGAACTTATTAAAAAAAAAATCCCAGTGGTGGTCTTCTAAGGCAAAATGCCTTCCACACTCAGAGAAAGAAATATGGAAGTCATTCGCAGAATGTAGCAGATCATGTTTGTGTGTGGGTGGGTTTCAGTGTATTATGTTTTGATTTGTTATATGATTTCTTCCATTTATTTCAGTTTGACTACATAGCATGACTATAGTGAAAATGTGCTCAATAGGAAAGTACATGTTGAACCTATACAGAATTGTATGCTGTCATGGGGAGGGAGGGGGGTAGTGGGGGGAAGGTGTGGGGGAGATAAAATCTTAATTTTAAGGAAACAATTGTAAAACATTAAAAAAATAAATAAGTAAAATTAAAAAAAAAAAAAAGGAAAATGACAAATTCTGGAAGGGAAGTGGGAAAATAGTCATACTGATATGTATATGTTGGGATAGCAGTAAACTGACAACCATTCTAGAAAGCAGTTTGGCCCTGTGCTCCAAAAGTTATTAAACTGTGAATACCTTTTAACGTGATCATACTGTTACTAGGTCTATAAGTACTTTTACTTATAGTTATAGATAGGTACAAAAATATTTATAAGCAACTCTTTTTGTGATAGCAAAGAACTGGAAACTGAAGGATGTCCATCAACTGAGGAATGGCTCAACAAGTTTTAGTTATGAATGTGATGGAATACTATTTAATACTATTTGTTATATGAAATGATGAAAGGATAGTTTCAGAAAAACCTGGGAAAGCCTATATAACTAATGCAAAGTGAAGGGAACAGAACCAGTAGGACAATTTATACAATAACAACAATACTGTAAAGATAATCAACTTTGAAAGACTTAATAACTCTGACCAACACAATGATCAATCAAAATTACAAAGGACTCATGATGAAACATTCTATTTACCTGCAGGGAGAGCTGATATACTCAAGAGTATAAGCTTAAAGCTTATTTTTCTTATTTCTTCCTTTCCTCCTGACATAGCTAATGCAGAAATTCGTTTTGCATGGCTATACATATTTGTAATAGGTTTTTCTTGCCTTCTCACTGAGTGAGATTAGGAGGAGAGAATTCTAAACTAAAAAATAAAATTGAATTAAAAAAACACTCAGATGTTGTAAGGACATCTCAAATTAAATATCTCTAAAGCAGAACTCATTATCTCCCTAAACACCTTCCCACCCCAACCCTCTACCTTATTTCTGCTGAAAGCACAATCAAATCTCTGCTGCCCAAGATACTGGCAAACCTTGGTATTTTTCTTGGCATACAAGTATCCCTTTCTTCATGTATCTAATCACTTGTCAAATCTTTTAGTTTTAACGTGTTCGACAACATCTCCTTCATGCATCTCCATTTCTTTACTCACACATTCATCTGTCTAGTTCAAGCCATCACCTCATCTGGGCTATTGCAAGAGCTTATGAACTAACCTCCCTGCCTAAAGTCTTTTCCTTCCATTCCCTCTTCCACAAGGCTGTCAAATTAATATTCATAAAGCACAGGCATGACTATTTATTTTACTCCCTGACTCAGCAAATTCTAGTGGTTCCCTATATTTCCTTTAGAATTAATTATAAGCTCCTTTATTTGGCAGTAAAACTTTTCCCTATTTGGATCAAATATATCTTTCCTTTTTAAGTATGGGAACAAATACTTATTTGCCCTGATCTACTCTCACTTTTTTAACTACGGGTCTCCTGTAAATTCTACTCATCTGCCCAAATCTCTTTTACTCTTAAAAACAAAACACCTTTACTTTGACCCTTCTAGCTCTTTCCCTTTCCATACTCAAATTCTCATTAAAAAACATTCTCTACTTTTAGCTTCAAATTCCTTATTTGCCACTTCTCCGCAAGTTGTGATCTGGGTTTTGATTCTATCAACAGAATAAAACTATTCTCAGCAACATTACAAAAAATCCTCTTAATTGCTAAGGCCAGTATCAATCAATGAATCAAATAAGTATCTATTCAGTACTAAGCCAGGCAGGCACTACACTAGCCAGGCTCTTGGGATAGAACTACAAAGAAATAATTCCTACTTGCAAGAGCTCTAATGGAGGAAACAGGTACATTTGTAAATATATACAACTATAAAGATAACTGAATAAATACAAATATATACAAAGTAGTTAAAAAGAAGTTAGTTTGGGAGGGCAATAGCAGTTGGAGATCAGAAAAGGCTTCAATGTAGAGGATGGTGTTTTAGCTGTGTCTTAAAGGAAGAAAGGGACTCTGTGGTAGAGGTAAGAAGGAATAATATTACAGGCATGGTTGGTGCTCAATGCAAAAGGCACAGAGATGGAGGATAAGAGTGTTGTGTGGAAGAAACACAGAAGATCGGTTTAGCTACATCCAGAATGTGGGGTAAATAGGTGGGAAGAGAGTAATATCCAAAGTGGATGGAAAGATAAGAGTGGGACCAGGCTGTATTGGGCTTTAAAAGCTAAGCACAGGAGTTAACATTTTGTCCTACAGAAAAGAGGAGGCCAATGCAGTTGGCTAAGTAATAGAATGGCAAGATCATCTCTGCACTTAAGGGAAATTACTTTGGAAGTAGTGTGTAGGATGGGCTAAAGTAGAGAAACTCAGGGCAGAGAAACCAATGAGAAAGATGTTGCAATCATCCAGGAACGGGAGGGTCTGCACTAAGATGGTAACTCCAAGATCCCACGTAATCTAAGGCCCGATGTCCTCCAAATTAGTCATGTTCACAATCCTTTGAAATAATCCCCAACTCTCCCCACTGCCTTAGGCACTCAATACACCAAAGAAGCTGGTAAGTTTTGCTCATTGTACCTATACAGAATCTCTTCAATTCATTCTCTACTTCCCACTCACAGAGCCGTTCAGTTCAAGACCCCATCACCCTCTGTCTAAACTACTGCAAAAAGATCCTTAACCGAACATCCTGCTTTGAATCTACTCACTCCAGTCAATTCTCCACAGATGCCAAAGTAATCTTCCTGAGGCATAGTTCTACACATGCTACTTCCCTGCTCAGAAATCTTCAGTGTCTCCCAATTTGCTTCAAAGACAGAATACAAATTTCTGAAGCTAGCATTTAAGGGGGCAGAGTGACTCCCACATTTATTTTCAAACATTTACCTTCATAATGATATTCCAGCCAAACTGAACAAGTTGTTCCCTGTATGGGACAATTTATTTCCTGTACCTTATACCTAGAAGGAACTTCATGCTTACTTCTACCTATAGGAATCTACACTTTCTTTGACAATTCAGTTCAGTTCAGGGACCAGCTCCTCTGTGGAACCTCCCCTGACTCCCCCCTCCTCTCCCAACTGTCAATGCTGTCTATAAATTGTCTTGTATTTTAACCTGCGCATATGTTCCATCCCCTCGGTAGAATGTGGGAGATTCTTTATTTCAGTGTCTAATAACAAGTCGCAACGTATACACACGATTATTGTAGTAGGATTGAATAGAAACAATGTTTTAAAGAAGCACACTGTGAGTGTGCTTAAACCTTAAAAACTGTAGTTGTATAAAGTGGGATGAACTGCCTTGGGTAAATAATGGCTTCTTTATTGCACATGTATAACTTTAACAAACTGCTTGTGGGGGGGTGGGTAGAATGAGGAAGAAAGGGAAAAAATTTGGAACTCAAAATAATGTTAAAAATTGTGTTTATATATAATTGGGAAAAATTATTATTAATTTTTTTAGCTTTTGCCATTTTTAAAATGTTATTTATTTTTAGTTTTCAACATTCATTTTCACAAGATTTTGAGTTCCAAATTTTCTCTCCATCGCTTCCCTTCCCCAAGACACCGTGCATTCTGATTACCCCTTCCCCAATCTGCCCCTCCTTCTATCACACTCCCTCCCTTCCTTTATCCCCATCTCCTCTATTTTCTTGTAGGGTAAGATAGATTTCTATACCTCATTTCCACATGCAAAAACAATTCTCAACATTCATTCCTAAAACTTTGAGTTCAAACTTCTCTCCCTTCTTCCCTCCCACCCATCCCTGAGAAGGCAAGCAATTCAATATAGGTTATACATGTATAGTTATGCAAGACTTCCATAAAAGTCATTTTGTGAAAGACTAACTATATTTCCCTCCATCCTACCCTGCCCCCCCATCTATTCTAGTCTCTCTTTTGACCTTGTCCCTCCCCAAAAGTGTTTACTTCTAATTACCCCCTCCTCCCATTGCCCTTCCTTCTATCATCCCCCCTCCCACTCCATTTATCTATCCCCTTCTCCCCTACTTTCCTGTAGTGTAAGATAGATTCTCATACCAAATTGAGTATGTTATTCCCTCCTTAAGCCAAATGTGATGAGTAAGCTTCACTTTGGGGGAAAAAATTATTAAAAAATAAAATAGTGGGCTTCCATCTCACCAAGTCTCCACACAAGGGGTTAAATGAACTACTTTTGGGGAAAACCATAGAAGGAAATTTCTACATAGACATGGATTAGACTAGGCGGCTCTGCTTTAAGATCTTCACCAACTCGGAAGTTATGTGATTTTCTATTTTCAATTTTAAAAAAGGCCCACAAATTAGGGCCTGGAAGGTTTAGGGTAAGAATCAACTATAAACAAATAGAAACTGTTTCTTATAAATATGTCCCAAACAAGTTCCCTAAACTTTCTAAATTTTTACCATTCCAGTGGCTATCTTATTCTTAGGCCAGCACGGAGCTAAACTAATCCGAAACACATTTAAAACAGGAATAATGTGAAATAAGCCTACAGTGGATAAGCTAGAACCAGAGTGTAAAAGGCTATTTTTTCCTTTTTAAATTTAATAATTCTGAATTTTAACCAAAAATAAGCATTTTCACATACACAAAATATAAAAGAGGAATGTAAAGAAACCATGAATCCATTTCATATAGAATCTCTTGCTTTAATGAAAAAATACAGAAAAATGCAATGCTTTCAGGCCTATCCTTGTCAACGTCTCCTTCCAAACTTCCTCTTTCTTCTTGGGTCTTTTGAAAACTATTTCAATGACATCACAACTGCTAACCTCCCTGTGTGTTCCAAATCTCATTCCCTCCCATTAGAAAGTGAAATAAAGGGGGTTGGGGGTGGGGTGGAAAGAAGAACCACAAACAAATAAGCATAGTAAATGAAACAGAACACACCACTGTGGCCTCAGCCACAAATTCATGTCATGAGACACGTTTAGGGTTACTTCACAGGTCCTCTGGAAACACGGTTGATCTCTGGTTTCATTAGACTTCTAAGAATTTTCCTTCTCTTCTTTTTTACACCATTGCTGTCCTTGTATAGTCACTGCTCTCCTCATTTCCTCAGTTTGTACTACCCAGTAGCCCTGAAATCACCTTTGATCACTTCTCACTCATACGCCAAAATAAGTTCAGGTGTCCCCCAGATGTTGGGGTTGTTAGATTCTAGCTCTTTTCTTTTTCTCTTTTAGTTCCCCCTGGACAATTGGAAAGTTTATTTTGCTTGGGGCCACTGGCCTTCTCTCGTCATTATTTTTTCTTTGCTCAGTATCTTCAAACTTGATTCCTTGTGTCATGTTTTAATATACTTCTACATCAAAATGTTTTTGTGTTCACCTCTTTTTCTAGTTCAAATAAAAATGAGGTTTTTCTAATCCTCATTTCCTTTCCCAAGCGATCATTCCTTTATATTTATATATTCTTCTTCCCATGAACTCCAATTATGAGAAATAGCCAGTTCCATGCCTTTTCCCCTCTCCATTCTACATTAGTGTCTCCCTTTTACAATTCTTTTTCTTTCCTCTACTAAATGCTCAGAATAGAACTAGTTCACTACGAGGACTTCTGTTTTTCTTATTTAAGTCCCTCAAACTTTGGAAGTCATAAAGTTTACAAACGTGTTTCTTCTCTTTTCACAAGGTTTTCTTCTTACATTCTAACATATAGCACCTTCTAATTTCTATCACAAATTCACCTATGATTCTCTGGATCCTTTTGTTTGCATTTCAAATTTCCTACTTAGTTCTAGCCTTTATTCAAGAATGCTTAAAACTTTCCTATTACATTAAACAAATATTTTGTTTTCCTTGTTGAATTATACCAAGGTGGGCAGAGTAAGTTACTCTTGGTTTTATGCCCCCCCCTTCTAACTTCTGGAATATTGTATTCTAAGCTACATCCTGGTTTTGAGTAAAAGTTGCCAGGTCCTGTGTGACCTTACTGTGGTTATTTGAGTTTTTTTCTGGATACTTACAGTAGTTTTTCTTTGAAATGAGAATTCACAATTTTGGCTATAGCAGGACTAGGACTTTCCTTCTAAAATTTCTTTTTAAAGGTAATAGATAGGTTCTGTTTTGAATTTTTCGTATGGTTCTAATAAATTTGGCCAGTTTCCATTTAAGAGTTTTTGAAATGCTGTGTCAAGGCCTTTAAAGAAACAAACATGGTTTTCAGGAAGCATAGTGATTCCTAAATTTTCTGTTCTTGATCTCCTTTGCAGGCCAAGTGATTGTTGTTGGGTTTATATTTTTATTTTGTTTTATTTCTTGTTCTATCATAGGGACATTGATTTTTGCTTGGTTTGCTTTAGTTTTCAAAGAGTTTACTTATTAGCTAACGTTTACCACTTTCTGTTCTCAGCTACTTATTCTCCTTCCAATTCTTTCTTCCAGGGGTTTTATTTTTATTCTCCTCATTTCTTTTAGGTATTCTTGCAGAGTCCCTTTCCTCCCTTTGAGTCTCCATTTGCAATTGTTGCAATTATTTTCTAAGTTAGATTTTTGGACATGTCTAAATCAACAGTAATTCTTCATAGCAGCTGATATTGTCTTTGATTGACTCATTTCTCCAGTCTTAGTTCTTGAACTGGAACTTTGTGCCAAGGTCAGAAACCTGGTTGTCTTGTGCTCCTGTGACCTCCACTTTCCAAGATTAAACATGCATCTTCAGGTAGCATCTCAGCAGAGCACAAAGGACCTTGGATTCCAAGGGCCAGTCTGGTGTGTCCTGGTCAGTGCCCTGACTCCATATCACCCACTGGTCATTAATGCTTCTCATGGCTTCCAAAGGCTCCCAAAGTGGATTTCCAATTACCCTGGGGCTTTCCATTGGACCCTTCAGTTCTTACTGCTTCCAGACACAGAGCACATTTCTCTGTCCTAGTACTGTCTGGCGGGGAGGCTTGTTTGCCTCTGCTCAGACACTGTTCCTGGTGACTCCCATTAGAGTCAGGTCTTTGGCCTCCTGGCTAAATTTTTGAGCCATTTTGGGATGGAAGAAGTTAGTCAATGTAGATTCTCACAGGACTTCTTGATCATTATTAAATCTGGTCTCAATTTCAGTGTTTTTCTGTGGGAGCTGGGCAATCTGCCTCAGTGGCTCTACTGACCAGAAATTCTATGAAGGGTTTAAATACCAAGCTAAGGCATTTAGCTGTTAGTCCTCAATTACTTGCTACACAAATGTATGTACATACATCTAGATGCCTAGGTTAATAAAGATCTTTGAAAATTTATAAGTGATTAGAAAATAAAACAAGGTGTATACTCTATTCATAGAAATTACATCTGATATAAATATGTGCTCAACAAACAGATTAGTGAAAGTATACAAATACAGGAAATCCATACTATGTTGTCAACCAACCTCCTCTATAACTTTCTCTTGTGGGTGGCAAGGTAAGAAGGAAGGAATTCTAGGTCTGGATTCTGAGGAGCTGGAACTGCCACTTACTACCTGTAACTCCAAGTCCCTATACCTTCATTGATAAATGCTTTGACATTCATTCACTCACTTCTTTGAGCTTGAGTTTTCTCATCAATAAAATAAAGGGTTTGAACTACATAAACTAATCAATAAATACTTATTAAGTATCTACTTCTTTAAAAGCAATGAACTCTAAAGTCTCTTCTAGTTTTCAATGTATGATCCTATTTTCAAATATGCTGATAAACAGCTCTTAGCAGAAAGTTTAATGCCATCTTTCTGACGTATGTACTAAAGAATTTAAAATGATCAAAATTATGAAGTCACATAAAAATGCAATTTCACTAACAAACTTTTTAATAGTAATGCATTCTAATTCAAAAGCACATGCTCTCTACCTTTCATCTATTGACAAGAACAAAAAACAAAACCCAGTATGATAACAGATCTGCAAACTCATCTATGTGGGTGTTCCCTCTGTCAATGGAAGCTGAAATCTATACCCACCTGCTCATCTTATATGGCTCACAGTAATACCATTCCACATATTTTCAACAAGGGGGTCACTCAAAATGCTGGAGAACTTCCCCACTGATGAAGAATGCGATGTTCTCAAGTGGAAAATTCAGCCTATCAGTTGTACTCTTGCTCTCAAATGAGCCTATCTTTTTTCTTTTCAATTACACATTACCTATATATCTTATGAAACACAGAACATGGTTATAAGATAAACTAAAATTATAAAGCAAAAATAGAAATAAAAAATCCTACATCTATCTCAATGAAAGATAGAAATACTTCAAACAGTAAATGGGGAAGTAGAGAACATAGACAACATTACTGCTACACTGACATGAACGAAGCCCAAAAGAAATGGAAGAACTATTCACAAAAATAATTAAAGAGAAAAGAGTACCAGAAAACTGGAACAAGAGTATTATCATTTTCTCTAACAAAAAGATAATAAAATCAACCTGAGGAACTACTGACCTATCAGCCACCTGCAGGCAATCTACAAAGTTAAGATACGGAAGGTACTACAGATACTGAACAATTGACTCACTGCAGCCCTGGATTTTATCCAATCAATAGAACATGCAGTCTTTCAATCAAGATTCTTCACAAAAGGCTACCTTTGTGATAAATGAACCACTGGAAAAGATTCTAATATAACTTTCCATTGAATATGGTATTCATCAACTGTGAGAAAGCTTTTGAGTCAAGAAAAAAGGACTTCATGTTAAGTTCATATTCAGACACACAAAAGAAATGCATAGCATTGAGTGAACAAGTAGAATCTATCTCAATACATCTACTTTGTATCACTGCTTGATCAATTACAAGTGATCAAAATTGTAAGACTGGTTCTATTTATACAGCCTCATAATTCCTTAATTACATATGTGTGTGTATATACGTAATTACACACACATACACACCTATGTATGTTTGTACGCATATAACGTTTAGCAACACATTAGCTACTAAACTTAGTCCAATATATTTTATGATCACATACAAGGTAATTATTTGCTTTACAATAATTGTCATGTTTCTTAAAGAATGAAAAGAAGATCATCTAAATATACCAGAATTTTTCAAACCAACGCACTAAAGCATGAAATTAGGGAAAACCTAAGCAGATCCCTTTCCAGCTATATCCAAGGTGATTATTACTGAATAACCCAGAAATGTGGTAACTTGTCATGGTACGGATCCACAAAGTGCCAGGGACAAGAAATGCAAATGAAACATCTCAACAGTATGTCACTAAAAATGTTTTCATGGAGATATATAACTTAAAATTTTTCCATGTCTCATAATGCTTTCTATGAAAGAATATTATATTTAACTACCTTGCCAGGCCAATATTGCCCTCCACTTGGCAGGGTTAACACTTAATTCAGCGACACCAAAGGTGTTCCATACCTATTCAATGCTAGTCCATCTTCAAGAGCCAGTTCCAGTCTCACCCTCATGATGAGAACAACATGAGTAAAACTTGGAATGAGAAATGTAAATAGAATATTTATTTAGAGAAGCAAAAGAGAAGATGTTGTAGAATAGTTGGAAATGAGATGAGAAAGGTAGGCTAGGGGAGACTTCCAGCCAAGATAATGACCTAAAAAGGCGGCAGGCAGATCAGTTCCTCCACACCTACTCCAGCAAAAGCCCAAAAAATGTATCAGGCCAAATAACGATGAAGCAATAAAATGAGAACCCATAGTAACTGGCATCTTCCATCCACTGAACAAAGAGTCAGCAAGTAAAGCCAGTGCCAGCATAGGAAAACAACCAGGAATCATCCAAATGCAACCAGAGACACATGTAGCCAGCAAGACTGTTTTCCAAAGCAGCAAGAGTTCAGGGCTTCAATTGTAAACCCCGGTGTTGTTGGAAATTGATTTCAGGGGCACGGGAGACTAACAGAACAGTAGTAGCCACTGAGGGATACAGAAGCAGTGTTCAGACTAGGATACCCCAGGCTGGCACCCTGGAATCCAAGGCCTCTAGCACTCTGTCCTCAAATATCATGCAGAGTCCTAATGAACCAATACTCTGAATCTCAAAGATTCTAGGTAGTTGAACCCTGAGCATGGTGGAAGTCAGCACAGGAAAATAGGCGTTTCAGGACAAGACAAACCATGAGTGATGACTCCACCCCCAAATTCAGCAGGTGATATAGTGGTTCTGGCACAAAATCCAAGTTCAGAAACTAAGGTTTGAAACCAAAGAAAACAGCAACTGCCCTCAAGAATTACAGTAGATGCAGAAATGCCCCCAAATTATACTAGCATACAGATGACCTACTCTGGCAACAACAGTTAAGAGGAGACTCGAAGGATTGTCTACAAGGACTACATGGAGGGATTAAAAAAAAAATGAAATAAAACCTAGAGTAAGCAGCTTAGAATACCTTCATATAAATTCATAAAGTTCTATTTTTCTGTACCAGTTAATAACGGAACTTAATCAAACAGTAGCTTGCACATCATTGTTTTTTAACATGTAGTTCAATCCTCCCCAACTGAACGATAAGCTCTTGGAGGAAGAAACTATGCGTTATGGTTCAAGATTTCAGTTGACTCACAGCATGACATTATGAACACAGCAAACACTCAAATACATAATGAACAAATGACATGAACACAGTAAACACTCAAATACATAATGAACGAATTATAACTATGGGAAGCCATCACTCAAGAGCCATCCTAATCCTTAACAAATTCTCAAATACTGTGGCTAGAAAAATAAAAAAATCAATAAGAAAACCTTAAAATGGCCTCTATACAATACATTCAATCTTTACTTTTTTTCACTTATTCATAGGACAGGAATAAGAAGGATCCTACGTTTCCAATTTTAAATAACTTCACTACTTAAAATGAATTAGCCCTAAAGAAGTAGTTACCAGTGCTGTTACAAACTAGACTATTGTTACAAAGGTCTCTGATGAAAATAATAGTATGTACAAATGGCTCATACCAAAGCAATAAAGCATCCATCTATAAAGTTTCATCAGCAAACTCTTTTCTTGAATTTTATATAGCCCCAAATTTAATAGACCTGGAATAATGAAGGTTAATCTCTACATTCTACAAGGCCAACTTATTTTCTAGTTAGAAAAAAACCCAATCCAAGCTATTTAATGACCTCCCAAACACAACTACCTCATATTTAACTACTTTGTACATATTTCTATTTATCATTTTTCTCCCCTATGAGAATGAATACTTCTTGTGAGAAAGAATTATTTCATTCCTTGTACTTCTATTTCCAATGCATGGTAGTCCCTTAATAAATATATGCTGACTGACTAGAAAGAATTCCAGTCTTAGAACTAGAAAAAAAACTGGATTTCAATCTTGACTGAGATTTATAATCTGCATGGGAATGAACAAGTCACATATGTCTCTGAGCTGAAAAATGGGAACAATACATGTAGCGCCTACTTCCAATAGCTGTGAGAAGCTGAATGAGATAATGTACAAAAATACTTAGCAAATCTGAAAGGACCATGTAAATGTAAGTTTCTACTATTACCATGTTTATTCACCTCTCAAAATGAGCTAGGAATAATAACATACTTATTGTGAGTTGTGCATGAAAATTTCTGTATATGATTTAGACAAAAATATTTTCTAAAATGCTATATATATCAAAGCCATTATGCCATAAGCCTAAATTAACAGTAAAATTAAGATTTAAAATATTTTATCTTTTAAATACTAATTTATGTAGTTTTAGCTTTCAACACTCATTTCCACAACATTTTGAGTTAGAAATTTTCTCCCCATCTCTCCCCTTCCCTCACCCTAAGACCCCGTGAATTCTGATTACTTCTTCCCCAACCTGCCTTCCCTTCTATCACCCCCTTCCCTTCTCTTATCCCCATCCCCTCTAATTTCTTGGAGGACAAGTTAGATTTCTATACCCCATTGCCTGTATACCTTATTTCCCAGTTTCATGTAAAAACAATTGTTAACATTCGTTTTTAAAACTTTGAGTTCCAACTTTTCTTCCTTCCTCCCCCCCCACTTATCTCTACTGTGACGGCAAGCAATTCAATATATATTATGCATGTATAGTTATGCAAGACTTCCATAAGACTCATATTGTGGAAGACTAACTTTATTTCCCTCCATCCTATCCGGCCCCTCATTTATCCTATTATCTTTTGAATCTATCCCTCCTCAAAAGTATTTACTTCTAATTACGCCCTCTACCCATCTGCCCTCCCTTCTATCCCCCTCAACCCTACTTTCCTATAGTGTAAGATAGTTTCATAGCAAATTGAGTATGCATGTTATTCCCTCCTTAAGCCAAAAGTTATGAGTAAGATTCATTTATTCCCTCTCACCCCTTCCATTAAAAAAACTTTTTCTTGCCTCTTTTATGTGAGAGATAATTTGTCCCACTCTATTTTTCCCTTACTCCTCCCAATATATTCCTCTCACCCCTTAATTTTATTTTTTTTAGATCTCATCCCTTCCTATTCAACTCACCCTGTACCCTCTGTCTGTATGTACATAATCCCTTCAACTTACCCTAGTAATGAGAAAAGTCTCAAGAGTTACAAATATTATCTTTCCATGTAGGAATGTAAACAGTTCAACTTTAGTAAGCCCCTTATGATTTCATATTTATCCTCCTTTCCTGGTTATCTTTTCATACTTTTCTTGATTCTTGTGTTTGAAAGTCAAATTTTCTATTTAGCTCTGATCTTTTTCATCAAGAATGCTTGAAAGTCCTCTATTTCATTGAATGACCATTTTTTCCCCTTAAGTATTACACTGAGTTTTGCTGGGTGGGTGATTCTTGGTTTTAATCCTAAATTCCTTTGACTTATGGAATATCATATTCTAAGCATTTTGATCCCTTAAAGTAGAAGCTGCTAGATCTTGTGTTATCCTGATTGTATTTCCACAATACTCAAAATTGTTTCTTTCTGGCTGCTTGCAGTATTTTCTCCTTGACCTGAGAGCTCTGGAATTGGACGACAATATTCCTAGGAGTTTTCCTTTTGGGATTTCTTTCAGGAGGTGATGGGTGGATTCTTTCAATATTTTACCCTCTGCTCCTAGAATATCAGGGCAGTTTTCCTGGATAATTTCATGAAAGACAATTGTCTAGGTTCTTTTTTTGATCATGGCTTTCAGGTAGTCCCATAATTTTTCAATTGTCGCTCCTGGATCTATTTTCCAGGTCAGCTATTTTTCCAATGGGATATTTCATATTGTTATTTTTAATTCCTCTGGTTTTGTTCTATAAGTTCTTGATTTTTCATGAAGGCAATAGCTTCCATCTGCTCCCTTCTAACCTTTAAGGAATTATTTTCTTCAGTGAGCTTTTGGACTTCTTTTTCCATCTGGCCAATTCTGCTTTTTAGGGCATTCTTCTCTTCATTGGCTTTTTGGATCTCTTTTGCCATTTGGGTTAGTCTATTTATTACAGTGTTATTTTCTACAGCATTTTTGGGGGTCTCCTTTAGTAAGCAGTTGGCTCATTTTTCAGAATTTTCTTGCATCACTCTCATTTCTCTTCCCAATTTTTCCTCTACTTCTCTTACATGATTTTCACAATCTTTTTGAGCTCTTCCATGGCCTGAGACCAAATCATATTTTTCTTGGAGGCTTTGGATGGAGGAGCTTTGACTTTGCTGTCTTCAGTTTGCATGCTTTGGTCTTCCCTGTCACCAAAGTAAGATTCAAGAGTCTCATTCTTTTTTCGGTTTTTGCACATTTCCTCAGTCATTTGCTTGACTTCTGACCTCTTTGTTAAAGTAGACCTCTCCCTCTAGTGGGGGTGGGGTAGGTCCAATCTGTGGGCCGAGAGCTCCAGAAACAGTTGCTGTTTCTGCCCCTGCTGTTGCTGTGGCTACGGAGGGTTCCTCTACCCCCTTCCCCCTCAGCCACCCTGGGGCTGGGGGCAAGAACACTCCACCCTCCCACACTGGTCCCACAGGCTTTTTCCACTGACCTTCCCATTTGTCCTCAGCATGTTGGGGTCCTGAAGTCTAGAAACTGCCACATGTGCAAGAGATTCAGTCTCCCCAAGGCCTGCTCAGGTCCTGTCTATGCCTGCATGGCCAACACCAGACTGCACCCTGCTCGCCCATGTGGTGCGATAGACACCTGGTGACCTTCCAGGATGTCTTGGGATGGAGATTTGTTTCATTCTGTCATTCTGTGGGCTCTGCAGCTCCAGGATTTGTTTAGAGCCATTATTTACAGTTATTTGGCTGGGCTTGGGAGCAGCTCTAGAAAGTGCAGGCTGTTACTCTGCCATCTTGGTTCTGCCCCAGATTTAAAATATTTTAACAAAAGACAACTAACTGCTTAGGTAACTGGCAAGGTTTCCCCTGGATAAGATAAGACTGAGATAGACAGCACTTTTCAAATACATGGAAAGACATTACATAGACAGCACAATGGCATCTGCTTGCCTTTAGGGGGCAGAATCAGACAAAACAAATAGCAGCTGCAAAGAGGCAAATTTAAACTTGAGGTAAAGAAAAACTTACTAACAGTTAAAGTTCTCCAAAAACATATTGGCTACCTGGGAAAACAATATGATTTCTCACTGGAGGTCTACTTTTCCATATTAGTAGAACCTTTCAGTTTTTAAAAAAAAAATGTATAGCAGGACTTTTGTAGTAAAATTCTCTAAAATTATTTTAAGTGCCTATTAACATACAACATAAGGTTTAATTTTAATAAAACAAAACAACCTTCAAATGTTTCACGGTTTCTTGGAACAGTATGAGAAACAATGAACTAGAACTGTTTTTAAAGGAAATCTTTATCTAATTTTACTTTTGTAGTGTTCACATTTTATGAAAAATAAGGAATCAAGAAAATGAGGTGATGTTACTGATCCATTTGTGCACAAAAGCAAAGACAAGGAAAAGGCTGAAATTATACCACCACAACAGTTACACGTATACATGCAGCTAACTATGGAAATTATGGTAACTGGGGAACAAAAACTTAAGATTTTATGACAGCAAACAGGAAACAATTATAAAGATTAAGGGCAATAAAGAAGTATGAGTTAGACCCATTCTCTGACAAAAGATTATATGACTTTTGCAACAACAACAAAATTACATATATGCATATTTTTTCAATTTAACAGTTATATAATAAGTTACCTTAAATGTTAACAAAAAAATAACAAGAATATTTAATAATTCAACTTAGGAAAAATGAAGAATATGTCTAGATTATACTAATGCAACACAATGCTTATTCAACTATATGGTAGCTTGTTCAAACTAATTTCACCTGCACACTAAATATGGAAATTAAATTGTCCTTAAATTACATCCATCATGAAAGGCAGTGGTCTAAATTATTCATTTTCTATCTATTTTTCACTACAACATGGCAGAGGAAGATGCATCTTTTTTTTTTTTAAGAAAAGAAGCTTATAAGCACCAAAAATGACTGAAATTGTTTATGTTAATTAGTAAAGTTTTATCATAAAGATGATGTCTGAGTTTTGTTTAAAAAGGTTTTAATACTTTGAAGTCTATCCAGAATACATTCTAATCCATGAGGTCTACTCATAGGAATATCACATGGTACAGCAGAAAATGGCAAATGCTTTGGATTGAGATTTTTATTGATATACTGATACTTTTGGAGTCATTACACCTGGAACACCATCAACGTGTGAAGCCAATTTCACCATGCAGATTTTTCTGAAGACTTTGATGGGGAAGACCTGGGAAAGAACATCAGCCTTGAAGTTGAACCGTCTAATACAAATGAAAATGTCAAGGCCAAGATACAAGGTAAGGAAGATATTCCCCCTAACCAACAAAGATTGATTTTTGCAAGCGAGAAACTGAAAGATGGATATACTTTGTCCTATTACAACATTCACAAGGAGTCTACCCTTTATCTTGTTCTGAGGCTCCGTGGCGGTGCCAAGAAGAAAAAGAAGTCTTACACCACTTCCCCCAAAAAAACAATAAAAGAAAGTAGGTTAAGCTAGCTGTTCTGAAGGTTGATGAGACCTGGCAGCATTAGCTGCCTTCAACGAGTACCTTTCTGATAAATGTGGTGCTGGAGTCTTTATGGCTAGTCATTTTGACAGACATTATTGTGGCAAGTGCTGTCTAATCTACTGCTTCAACAAGTCAGAAGACAAGTTAAATGTATCTGTTAATAAAAAAAAAAGTCAACTAAAAAAATCATTATATGGGGTAGTATACACAGCCACAAACTGTTAACTATGTGACCTTAAGCAAGGAAATATCTCTGAGTCTCAGATTCCTTATATGGAAAACAAGGGGCTTGGACTTCATGGTCTGAAGTCCAGAATTCTCTACTATCAGTCAGGCAGTCACAATATAAAAAAGCAAGACAAAGGGAACAAAAAGAATGAAAATATGCAATCCTTCAGCTTTTTAAAACCAAATGAAGTTCTAAAAACTGGAGATCACAAAAAACTGTGGCCTTATGTGTGTATGTTTTCATGCAATGGAGAGTCAAGTAGTACTAACAGAATTCATTTAATATCTCAGGGATAGAAATGTACCACTTGGGCTACTGATCTGTCCTATCTCATTGATGATAAATGACTCTGAATCCTCTACTACTTCTTAAAATCAATCATTGGACAGATAACAACAACTAATGTAGGTTCACCCATCCATCATCTTTCTATTACTCTTAGGTACCTGATTCCTACAAGAATGTGGTATATTCCAAAATGCCTACCCACATAGCATTACTAGGAGCACACTGACATTTACACAATGGATTTTTGTGACATCAAGCAGTGTGGGATAATTGTATTTTTCAAAATGAACCAACTTGACTCCCATTTTCTATGACCAGAAACTATTTATCTGAATGAGCATGCTGACGCACGCATTTTCACATACAACCGACAGGCAGGGTAGAATGGTATGTATTTAGATTCATATACTCAAACCTCATCTCAAATACTAACTTGTGATGAGAGGTAACTTACTTATTAACCACTTAAATCCTCCAATTTCTTATGTGGAAAATTGAGATAATAACTGTAATTCATAACGCAGGGGGCAAGCAAGAAGTGTTCTGCAATATGTATGTCCACTATATACATGTACATGTATATGTACATATAAGTACATGTATATGTACATATAAGCGCACTATAATACGTACAATATAAATGTCGGTAGCATTACATGTATTTCTGCATTTACATACATACATACGTACACACAAACACACAAAATATAAATTCTGATGAGAGGTAGCATGGCATAGAGGATAAAAAGCAGGCCTTAGAGACTAGAATTCAATCTTCAATCCTTTGTTGGTTCAATCCTTTTCTCCAATATGTATCAACTGGGTGATCCTAGATAAAAATCAATTACTCTCTCTGTGACCTACACAATTCTCTAAGATCTATAAGCTGCAGAAAAAGCACTGACCTACACTGCTATTTTGACCTGCGTTTTTTTCATCCATGAACTCCCTATACCAATAAAGTCACAGGTACCACATCTGTCCCCAATATAAATTTTGACAGACTGACTCAACCTGACTGTCCAGCACTGTGCAAAATAATTTTTAATCCACTAATAAGTTTATCCAGTGAGAAGAGTTAGTTTGTTCAGTCTTTCTCATGGATGTGAATTTCACTGAGGAAGTTATATAACATTTTGGAGTTGGTAAAATTAATACAAGGTCATCTATGAAAGGATACATTCCAAAAACCTCCCCATCAACAGGATATCCTCTTTTTGTTTCAACTCTGCATAGGACATTTTCAATTACATGGGCAGCCTAAATGTTAAGCAAAAAATGTCTCCCTGTTTTGCATTATCTTAATATGCAATAGGGCAAAGCTAGGTGCAGTAGATAGAGCACCAGTGCAGGAGTCAGGAGGACCTGAGTTCAAATCTCACGTCAGATACTTGACACTCACTAGCTAGGTGACCTTGGGCAAGTCACTTAACCCAAGTTGCCTCACCCTGAGTCATCTCCAGTCATCCTGATGAATATCTGGTCACTGGATTCAGATGGCTCTGGAGGAAAAGTGAGGCTGGTGACCTGCACAGCCCTCCCTCACTCAAAACAAAGTCAAGTGCAAGTCACCTTGTTATTTCTCTGATGGCATGGCCTTCTTCAGAAATGAAGGATGAACACACGCAAAATTATCATTAATATATTGATAAATATATGATTTATAATAGAAAATTGTCAAATTAATGAAAAGCATGTTCCTATATTATTTCTACCTTTCAGTGAAATGGGCAATTACTATTAAGAAACAATCTACTGTGGAATACTATTTTTGAAAACCTGCTTCCTCTCTTCGCATATTTTCATTAAATTTAGTTAATCTCAATAAATGTATAGATTACTCATAAATGTATTATGAAAATTAGAAAGTAGGAACAGTAATAATCCTAATTGGATTAGTAGTTACTGATATTTTTAACCTCCCCTACACACCTTTTTTTTTTTTTGCTAATAGAATAATTAATATTCTAAGTACATGACATTTTCACCCTTTCAAGTAATCTTGAGAATCAATGCTGAAAATTGTATAATCTACAGCACAGACCTCTTCTATGTATATGGCAGCTAGTGTAGCTGGTCTTTCTGATTCTGAAGGTATCATTTCAACTTTTCCATACTACTGTAAGAGATTCACATTACAAGTCCAGGTATATAAATGTCACTACTTAAAAAATAGTTCATTACAGAAATCTTGACAGAGCTTTCACATTTCTGGTCCTTCAAGTTTAGTCTCTAATCTTCTCAGGGTAGTCTGCCTGAACTATGTTTCTGATTAAGCTTTCTACAATTTGTTTTCTCCCACTGTTTTTTTTTTATGATTTATGAGGCAGTAATATTGTTCAAAAGCTTCCATTAGCTCCTAAGATTTTGTAAATGAATTTATATGCCAAGCCATCATTGTTCTTGCTGTCCTATCTTTCTGCTGAGCAAAGATAAGAAACAGAGGTCTGAAGCATTTTATAGGTCTTTTGGCCTTCTAGCAGTAGAGATTATCTTAATCAGTTAAACTTTCTTAGAATGTGGCAACTGTGTTGATTTTTTTGTATTAATTTTCCATTTTTCAAAATCAATGGGCTGCTAAGGAAAAGTCAGTTTAGACTACTTCAGATGTATGCCACATAGTTTTCATTCATCTAATCTGGTACTGATTTGATCTTTGTTCTCAAGTAGAGAGTCTGATTGAACATAAAGCATTTACTTGGAAATGACTCCTGTATCAGTCACCAATGATTTTCTGCCTTAAGATGATTAATTCTGGTTTGGTTTTTTTTTTCTTTTTTTTGCGGGTTTGGGGGTGTGTGTGATATAACATTTTGCTCATGTGCACTTATAATTTTAAGGAATTATTTGACTTTAAGAAATTCTTCATGATACAAAGATGTGGTTTTTATACACTGGAAAAATCTGTATTAGGCCCAAGCTCAGTGCCAGGATCCAGTGCTACAGTAGCCATATCCCTGACACAAGATGATGAAGGATGCAGACTCACAACTATAGTCCATGCCACTACCACTACCCAGAAAACAGTAGATTATCCAGAAAACAAGTTGTGATGTGGCAGGTGTTACATGGCTGAAAACATCATTGCATCTCTACTTCCATTGGTATTAGGGCTGTAGGAAAGGTCATCCCTAAATTAAATGGGAATCTCACAGGGCATCACTTTTTCTTTTTAGTTTTTAAATTTATTTTAAACCTAAATACAAAATAAGAAAAGAAATTAATGCTGCCATGTACACAGAACGTGAGAGGATTCAATATGAAACATTCTATTTCCATTTCAAGAAAACTATATAATAAATACTACACATTGTTTTCAAAGCTGTCTAGCTTTTCTTTTCTTCCTTACAGGTTTTCTTCTGTTCTCTGCTATACACTTTTTATTTTTCCCCTCCCTTCCCCTCAAAAAAGCTACAACTAGTCTCACACACACACACACACATGTAAGACCATACTAAGGGCATTCACTTTCTATGCTCTTATTCCCAATGTATCTGTTATATGGATCTGACCTCCCACCTAGAGAAGCCTGCCAAATATGATGCTATGAAGAAAGTAATAAGAGCAAGGGTCAGAAGGATCCTTGAATAGCATTTTGGGCTACACAGAAGACCAGGCTGTATCCTGTAAATTTCACAGCAATACTCATTTATCTACCTATGATACTGGCATTGGTATTACTTTTCTTGACCATTTTGTCAAGCAAATTTTCTTGTGTGACAATGAGTTTGGGTATAGCAATTATCTAGTAAACCTCAGGTTCTATGTGACCTCCAAAGAATAAAACACAAAGTCACAGATCAGAGGAGTTCCACCCCTAGGAAGCCCACAACCGTAATCTACTGATTGTCCATGACCTACCTTCCCTATTCTGAAGATCTCAATGCCCCAAGCACAGTCCTTGCCTCAATGTGCCCCAATTGGGTACAAAGGGCAAAGAGGAGAAATAGAGTCCTTTACTCTCCACCATCAATAAAGTCACAATATTCAGTGGAAAAAAAAAATCTGTTATTTCCTTGTTTTTTAATCCTGAGCTATACTTTTCAACATATTTTTGCTATCCTGTCCATGTTCACCACATTACCAAATATTAAAGTATATGCTAATCTAACCTGGATAGTCTTTTCTAGTTCTATGTAGACTTCTCTTCCCCTTCTCACCCTCTGCAATGGATATTGGTATAAGAAACTACAATTATTTTCAGTTTTCTTTTTTGCAAATGTTCATTATGGTAACTGTAACATGATAATCAAATGTCCCAGGAAGTGTTTCCTGATGTCAATATACAAAATAAAAACTCTTTTGAGCATTTCCAAGTAGTAACAAATTCATTTTGTCTTCCTGTTTCATTTATACTGAGAATGTCAAGAATAATATGGATTGAGTTCCACCAATAGAATATCTCCTCAGGCAGTGGACAAAGTTCTCACATTTACAGTGTCAACATTTACCATTTACGCATACAAATAAAATACATAGAATCACAAAGAAAACCAATTAGATTGAAATAAATGATTTTTGCCCCATAGAGTTTCAGATCCCCTGGTCTAGAATATTACATTTTACCTAAATTACACTTGCTTGCATTGTAGGTATTGATGTCAGCACCTTGTCCTCCACCCCTCACGACTGTACATTAATGACAGGCTTTAGAGCGTGTTTGAGTTTGGCGGGGGGGAGGGGGGGGGGACAGAGAGAGAGAGAGAGACAGAGAGAGAGAGAGAGTGTGTGTGTGTGTGTGTGTGTGTGTGTGTGTGTGTGTATTTATCTTCGTATCCCCATCAGGTGGCAAAAATTTACATGAAAATAGGGGATATAGTGGATACATCACCCAGCCTGAAGTCAGGAAGACTAGAGTTCAAATCCTGCCCCAAACATTTTACTACTTGTATGACAATGGGCAAGTAAGCAAGACATGAAAAACTAGCTAACAGGATAGTGCTTACAGATGAAGTTCAATCTTTTGGACCACAGCTTTAAAAGAACAGAGATATGGACTCTTGAATTACACTAACAAAGGTCAAGAATGTAGTTTGCTTGGAGACTAACAGACCAAAATGGAAGAGAAAGAAGAAAAAAAAATACAACTATTATAGTACATATTTTAAAATGCTATATATGACACAGGGAAACAAATAGTAAAGGGGGCACCCAGGAATTCAGAAGAAACAGGATTTACAAGGACAAAGTTAATATATTCTTGACTTCAGGTGTCTACAAACCAATTCCCTCCACAGCATGGGTTTAACAATTGAATGAGAGAACCAAAGAAGAAAATATATCATATTGGAACATCTGAAATAATGAGATAAACACTTCAGAAACAGCCTTAATGACCTAGGTCAAAAAACAGTAATTCTCCAAGCTGGGAAACTCTTCAAAACATCTTAGGAACACTTTACCCAGAGTAGCTGGAAATGTGAAACAGTATCTTATGTAAACCAAACCAAATAGATTTTACATAGGATCCTGGAAGGAAAAGGTACCCACCAAAGAACAAGGACTCAACCTACAGTCAACCCAAATTCTAGTTCCAAATCAGTAGATTATTATATCTATGAAAGCAGAAACGATCTAATTTCTGTCTTTGATATCTCTGTCACCTAACAAGATGATTAGCACAAAGTAAGCTTTTAAATGCCTGTTAAATTGGGGGTGAGGGGGTGGAGGGAAGAACATGATTGGTCTGGAAGAAAATAAGTTTATGTACATCCAACCTACCACAAAATCAACATTATGTCAGTATGGTGGACATAACACTTTACATTGTGATTCTTTTTTTTTTCATGTACTTTATTGATATCTTTGGATTGTATATCAACTTCAACTCTAATATGTCCCTCTCTGCATCCCAACGGCATAAACCATCCCTTGAAACACAAACTGTAAAAGGGGGAAAAAGCAATTCAACAAAACCAATCAAATCGCTCACCCAGTGTGACCATACACACAATACTATACTTTCATAGTTCCCCTCTCTACAAAGAGTGAGGAACTGAAAGTTAACTCTACTCTTCTCAAGGGCCAAGCCTGGTCATTATAATTACACAGTTGTGCCATGAATCTATAAGGACAAATAAAACTGAATTACATCAACAATTATTTAATAAGAATTTACTGTATGCCAAGCATTGTGCTAAGCAATAAGGATACAAAATAGTCCCTTGTCCTTGAAGATCTTACATTCGATGACATGGAAACCTGATCTATTTCTAAAGGATATGATAAAAAAAAAAAATCTGAAATAGGATAAATGACTATAAGCTGGAAGGGATCTTAGAGATACAATCTGAGGTGTAGGTTTTGCTAAGTTTTTATCAGAAGATATAGGATTCTGGAACTGGAAAGGACTTCAGAAATAACAATACAACACTCACAAGAATAGCTGAGATTATCAAAAAATTTGCTCAGGTGTGTGTCCTGGTAACATTTAGCAAATCACTGGGGAAAAGTGTACCCTATGTATGCACAAGTATAAACTCAATCTCTTTATTAACATTTTCTCCATCACTTTCTTAAATCTAGACAATCAGAAAAACAGTAACCTAACCCTGATTTGTAGTATATTTCCAAGATGTAGATGCTCACACTGAAAACTTAAAAATTAACTTCTTGAAGTTAGTTAAAACTGGCTCAACATATCTTGGGTTTTGCAAAACTCTGAGCAAATGCTACTTCTGTTACCCTCACCTACAAGTTTAGTAACCCTGTTTCACAAATTAAGTAAAAATCCAATGAAACAAACATACCACCTCTGAGATAAATGCAAGGATCCTCATTTCAAAGATGAGATGAAACTCAAGAGTAATAATTTGTACCCAATTGTATTTAGAAGTGATATGGTAGCCAACGCTTCTCAGCCCTGCCGTACTGTGTATTCCAATTTAATTGCATTAGCAGGAATTACTATAGAAGGCAATCAGAAGCTGTAGTTCTATCACAACTTGGGTTCCTTCATGAAGAAAAAGTTTGTTGGTTTCCACCTTAGGAACCTTTCTAACAACCTCATTGAGAAGCGCCACCAACATCTCAACTGAAAGAGCATGGTAAATTAGCACCCCTGCATTGTGTTTCCCCTCTCCAATCCATACACTAAACATCTGCCTAACTAGTATCCCTAAAACACGAAACTGACCATCTCATTTTACTGCTCAAGAACTTACAATGATTTACGGTTTCTTCTAGGTTTTAAAGTCTTTTCTAGGGTCACTAAAAATCCCTCACTCGCTGCATGCTCTAGTTAACCTGGCCTACTTATGGTTCCCCACACCTAATGCTTCTATGTTTTTTCACAAATTTTTCCTCATGGATGGACAGTTTTCTGTTCCTAATTTGTGACACCTGGAAACCCTAAATCCCTTCAAGGTTCTAGTTAAGCATTACTTTCTTTAAGAGGTCTTTCTTGATTGCCCCAGTTTAAAAGCAGCTGGGTCAGTTAGAAATGGAGAAATGTGATTTAGGTATAAAGACTGATACCATGAATAAACTGGAGAAGCAAGGTATAGTGTATTTATCAGATGTATGGAGAGGGGAAGAATTTTTTTCTAAAGAAACGATAGAAAGCATTATGAAATGCAAGATGGATAATTTTGATTACTTTAAACTGAAAAGTTTTTGCACAACCAAACCCAATGCAACCAAAATTCGGAGGGATGTAGTAAACTGGGAAAAAATTTTTACAGCTAAGCTCGGGGATAAAGGCCTCATTTCTAGAATATATAGAGAACTGACTCAAATATATAACCATCCAAGTCATTCCCCAATCGATAAATGGTCAAAGGATATGAACAAGCAATTTTCAGGGGAAGAAATCAAAGATATCTATAATCATATGAAAAAGTGCTCTAAACCACTATTGATTAGAGAGATGCAAATCAAAACAACTCTGAGGTACCACATCACACCTATAAGATTGGCAAACATGACAGAACAAGAAAATGATAAATGCTGGAGAGGATGTGGCAGAGTTGGAACACTAATTCACTGTTGGTGGAGCTGTGAGATCATCCAACCCTTCTGGAGAACGGTTTGGAACTATGCCCAAAGGGCTACAAAAATGTGCATACCCTTTGACCCAGCAATATCGCTACTAGGACTGTATCCCCAAGAGATTATAAAAACGGGAAAGGGTCCCACGTGTACAAAAATATTTATAGCAGCACTCTTTGTGGTAGCCAAAAACTGGAAGTCAAGGGGATGCCCATCAATTGGGGAATGGCTGAATAAATTATGGTATATGAATGTAATGGAGTACTATTGTGCCATAAGAAATAACAAGAAGACTTCAGAGAGGCCTGGAAGGACTTATATGATCTGATGCTGAGCGAAAGGAGCAGAACCAGGAGAACTTTGTGCACAGCAACGACCACAGTGTGCAAGAGTTTTTTCTGGTAGACTTGGAACTTTGTAATAACACAAGAACTTATTGAGAAAAAAAAAAAATCCTAATGTCAGTCTTCTAAGGCAAAATGCCTTCCACACTCAGAGAAAGAAATGTGGAAGTCATTTGCAGAATGTAGCAGATCATGTTTGTGTGTGGGTGGGTTTCAGTGTATTATGTGTTGATTTGTTATATGATTTCAGTTCGACTACATAGCATGAATATAGTGAAAATGTGCTCAACAGGAAAGTATATGTAGAACCTAAACAGAATTGTATGCTGTCATGGGGAGGGAGGGGGGTATTGGGGGAAGGGTGGGGGGGATAAAATCTTAACTTTAAGGAAATGATTGTAAAACATTAAAAAAAAAATAAAAATAAAAATAAAAAAAGAAATGGAGAAATGGAATGCTGTATTAAAGGAACACCATGCAAGCAAGTCAATGGATCACAGAATATATACAGAGAATATAATAAAGCTAGAAAAGTTAGAAGGGGCCAGCTTATGCCAAATAGATTTTACATAGGATCCTGGAAGGAAAAGGTACCCACCAAGATTTGCTGAACAAAGTATCAATAAGGTAGGTTATTTGGTTAGGAAGATTAATTTGAGAAATGAGTGCAGACTAGAGAAGGACTTGAAGCAGGAAAACCAAAAAGCAGGCTATTGCAACAGTCCAGCATTTTGAGGGCTGCACCAGGTTGGCTGCAGTGTCAGAAGAGACATGAATATGGTATGTTGTCAAGGCTGAAACAACAGGACTTGGCAACTATTTGGAAATGGGGGAGTGGGGTAGAGAAACGGAGAATGAGGAGTTGAAGAAGACATCCAGGAGTCTAGATGACTGTGAGGATGGTGGTATCCTCAAAAATAACGGGGAAACTAAGAAAAGAGGAGAATCTGAGGAGAAATATAATGCTATCAGGTTTGGACATATTGAGTTTAAGGCATCCAGTTCAACCTATTTAGTAAGCAGCTGAAGATATGAGAATGGAGATCAAGACAGAAGTTGGAACTGGATCTGAGAATTACCTGCATCTTGAAGCTGTGGAAGCTGATGAAATAACAAAGTAAAATAGTACAGCAAGAGGAAGACCTGGGAAAGAGCCTTTCAAGTATAACCTGAATGAAGATCCAGCAAGGCAAACTAAGAAGGACCCATTAGACAGGTATAAAGAGAACCAGGAGAGAATAGTACCTTAGGTGCATGCACCCACATACATATACACGCAAAAAAAAAAAAACAAACCCCAAAAAAAGCAAGAGTGAAGAGAATATCAAGGAAAGTAGATAAATGACAATGTCAGAGATACAGAAGTTAAGGATGAAGACTGAGAAAATGCCATTAGATTTAGTAATTAAGAGATTTCTAGTAACTTTATTAGTTATCTTTCCTTATTATTTCCTTATATATTTTATACTTTTAAAAGTGTTACATGTATGCATGTGTATGTATATGCATGTAGGTTCCTCTTCACTACAATATAAGTTCCTTGAGGGTAAGGACTGTTTCTTATTTGTATACCCAGTATGTAGTAGCACATCATAGGTGCTTAATAAATACTTGGTGAATAAAACAGTACCATGTTTATTCAAATACAGCCTATTCAAAACCTTTTAAGGAAGTATTTTCTGCTTTTTACTGAATTTTTGTTTTACTATGGGGTCTCTACCATTATTCTTATCTTTGTTCTCTCTAATGGCTAGGGCAGGATAGGCAAGAGATGACTTTCTAGCCATATTTTCTAATACTATTTATAGAAATTAATGTTGATTATGGAACTCTGGCATACAGAGAGGGAGCATGGTCCCTGCACCTGTTATGCAGTACTACCACAGTTTTAGCTTTAAAAGAATAACTGGGGGGGGGGGGGGGGAGAGGAGATTGGAGGTATGAATTAAAGAAGAAAACCACAAGGGAGTCAATTAATCAACACACATATTTATTAAGTGCCTACTATGTATTAGGCACTGAAGATATAAATACAATGAATAAAATAATGCCTACTCACAAGGAGTTTACATTCTAAGAAAGGAGGGAAAATGGACATATCTAAGTACATAAAGATGAAATATAACAGGACTGAAGTCACAGCCTCTTACTGCCTTTCATAATAATGATTTTTCTTTGAAACACAGGAGGACAGAAAGTATATTAATTAACATAGAAATCCAGTTATTCTTTTAAACACAGCCTAAGGAGAAATAACAATAATAGAGGAAGGACTAAATTCTGTGCAATATAATACTTTATAAGCAAAAGTATTATAGAAATATAAGCTACTATTATTTTTTAAAGTCACTTGATTTAGTCAATGAACTATGACCTAACAGTCTGAGGTCAAAAATAGGCAGCAACGCCTAAGACTATCACTTACTGGTAGTACGTAACTATTCTCCATCATCTGCACAATTCTTTCTCTGAACAATGGTTTCTTTATATTCACACTCATCCTTTTCTCCTGCTTTAATCTTTACACTTTACTATTTATATCAACTACATGAAAGCAGCACTTAAAGAAGTTGTTTAGATCTACTGGAAGCTAAAGATTACCGATCCTACCTAAAGACAAGTCAATATAGTAATGACGATGACGATGACAGTAACAACAGCCATAACAAGCATGGCTACTATGGCACTTGACAGTTTAAAAGTACAAATACTACTTCATCTTCACAACAACACTGGAAAGTCAGTGCTCTTGTTACTGCCACTAAGCTTAAGGGTCACAAAGCTCCTCAGTGTATGAGACCCAATCTGAACTCAAGCATTCCAGACACTCCAGGTAGAGCATTCACTCTTATCCACTGTGCCATATAGCTATCTGAGACAAATAAAGATAAGGGAATATAGATCTTTGATAAACTCCCTGTCCTAGAGATGGCTTGTGGCATATGTAAATTAAATGATTTCCTCAGAGTTCGATAGCTATTAAAGGCTTGAACAAGAACTAAACCCAGATCTTCCTATTTCCAAGGCCAGTACTTTATCTACTATGTTATACTAATTCCTGTGGATGTTAGTTCAAAACAAAAAGAATTCACTAACAGATATTAAAATTATTATTTTGGGAAAGGATATTCCATTATTCTATGGAACTGTGGTCTGATTATTTTTCAAAGAATATACATGATATAGTTTATATCCTTCTATAACAATCACATTAAACAGAAAAATACATTCTCAAGTGTATAAAAAGTCTCCTCAAATACTATCTATCCAAATAAGAAGAGTTTGGTGATTCAAAGAAGAAATATTATGACAGCTTTTTAGGGTAGTCCTAACTTTGCTTTTCTAAGGAGAAAAAAGTATAAAAACTAGACAAAAGCTACAGTAGGCATTATTTTCCATATGAAAATAAGGTTAACCATATTTCCAACAAAATCATGCTACCAAACCTAGACATAGCTAAAGTCTATTACCTCTGCTTCTAGTTCATTTTACAGTTTTCTCCAGGTTTTTAGAACTGCTACACAAAGTTACTATTTATTAACACTACAAGAATCTCCAGTATGCTTTCCAGTTTGCTGTCTTTCTAAATTCTGATTTCTTGAGTCCTGCTGTAAATTCTCCTATTTGATAACAGGTCCTGTCCTAGCTGACAAATTATTTTGCCTTTCGTTGTGCTGTATAGGTACTACCTCAAGAGTTCAAAAGTTCTGAGGATGTTCTTCCATAGATAAAGACTGCAATACTCTCATGTCCCTGGAAGAAGGTTTTCATGAATTGATATGCCCCACTCCACCCAACCCTGCCAGAGGCTAGCTTTCTAGTGATAAGCTTCACCAGGTTTAGCTCAGTGGATTGTTAAGACAGTGGGCAAGAATGCTTATCCGAAACAGTCAAAACTTTCCAAGGATGGTATGGCCTGCAATTTTGAGACATCAGAATAAGACTTTAATGAACAATTGTCACTAACCTTTGCTTAATCAGATGGGTAGTTTAAACTTTTTTTTTTTATTTTTAAATGTATTTTATGTACTTAGCAAAAAAAAAAATTTAACATTTAGAGTACGGAGAATACCAAAAGGATGGTATATGAAACTATGAATTTCCAATTCATACTTTAAAATACTATCTCTATATAGATATAGATACACACACACACACATCAAAGTCTACAAGTTACTGTCATAACTGTCTCGCTTATTAGGACTTCTTATTGGACTTCATTCTGCTCTTTTGTACCTTTTTAAAAAATGTGTCAATGACCATTTTAGGGGGCATACTTTTGCCTACTCTCTCTTCTCCTCAAACCCCATATGGATACTATTTTTTTTTTATTGTAAATCCAGAAATTCTTTTGACAAAGGCAAACAAGATTAAGTCAATTTTTAAAAAAAATCACACTAAGAATATAATGAATCTTTAAAAATTACATAAATGAATAATAAATGGATAGTATAGAGTATTACTGAATGTTTTTGATGAAAACATTCTTATAAACTAGAAAATTATCAACATTTACATTTCTAGATACAAATGAGGCCAGTCTATTAAACATGACTTTTAAAATGTATATAAATACCACATGCACATATGCATACATATGTAAATTCAACATGATGGCAATGACACTGCCTGCTTGAACTCTCATGAACTTCTTTGCTCTTTCGTGTATTTTTAAATATTTCATCAGCTTCTTAAAATATATTTTTTTAAAGAACACTATTATCTCACACCTCTTCCCTTATACCCATAGAAGTTTTCCCTCATAATAATGATGTATGATCGACCAAACCAAATTTGTGTTTTATTGCATCTGTCTGAAAATGTCTTCTTGTGCACCTACAAAAACTCTTTCAAAGTTCTTTGCCTTTACAATGCTGTGGTCACTGTAAAAAAAAGTTCTCCTAGCTCTGCATTAGTTCGGAAGTTCTCCCAGGATTCTCTCAATCCATCTCTTTGATCATTTTTATGGTAAAGTAAGCATTATGTATAGCTTACAGTAAGCATTTAACAAATGTATATTGACTCCTGACTAATATGATTCCATTTTTGTATTTCATAAATTTATCTAACCAATCCCCAACTGGTAAACACTCACTTTATTTCCAGTTCTTTGCTACATCAAAAGTGCTGCTATATTTTTGTATGTAAAGATAATTTTTCTCTTTGATCTCAATGGGGGTAGTAACATGGCTAATGCTGAAAATGCTGGGCTAAAGGGTGTGGGAGAGTTTAGTAAACTTTTACAGTTTCAAACCGCTTTCTAGTTTGGATCACTGGCCCAGTAGTACACTGCTTATCCTCCTACATTACTCCAATAATTATTTTTTCCTGTCATTTGTGACAATATGATGGGTATCAAAGTAGATCCTTAGATCTGTTTTAATTTTTATTTCTCTCATTAGTATTTTGAATATGTTTATATGGTTGTTGATATGTTAAGATTTCTTCCCTTGAGAACTGCCTGTTCATATTCTTTGATTGGAAAATGGCTATATATTCTATCAATTCCCTCTATCTTTTAAGAGTTCAGATCTTTATCACAGAAATTTGCTACAAATGTAGGTTTTGTTGATGTAAAACTTTTTAATCTTCTGGAATCAAAATTGTCCATTTTCTCTGTGATCCTCCCTATCCCTTACCTGGTCAAGATCCAGTTATGAAAAAGAACTCAATCCATTCTCCTCTAATTTATATGCCCTTTTAATCTAGGAAAGGTATTCAACGTGGAGGCTATCAGATTTTGATATAAGTACATCTCCAAATATGCTTTCACACTTTCTAAGCATCTTTTACAGGACTCTGAATACTTCCTTGGGTTGTATTAAATAATACGATACTGTTTAACTGATCCTTGTACGTGTCCTGAATCTGTTCCACTGGAAACTTTTTTTATTTTTAAAGAAATAATAAAGTGTTTTGATCATTAGTCAACAAGAACTTAATATCTGTCCAGACACCATGCTAAACTCTGGGAATACGAGTACGTTCATTGCCCTCGAGGAACTAACACTCTAATGGGGTAGATAAAATTTAAGCAATTACATGTACACAAAATACAAAGTTTGATAATACAATTTCACATCTGGTTCTTATACTTCTTGGATACTTTCCTTTTTACTTTTTTTCCTTTCTTTTTGGGATTCTTAACAAATGAATTTTGTTACAATTTGATCTAACTCTATAAAGTAATTATTAGATTTGATTGGTATGGAATTGAATGTATAAATATAAAGTATAAATATAAATATAAATGATAATACTTTAGAGTTCTTTAAGCGAACAATTATATCACCTGCAAAAAGTGAAGATTCTTGCTTCTTATGATTATTTCAATTTCTCTGTATCTAGAACTCTATTAAACATTAGTGATGACAATGCACATCACTTTGCTTTACCTAATCTTTCTGGGAAGGCCTCTAATGTTTTTCTATTACAGATGACTGATTTAGATGCTGTTTACCATATTTTTAAAAAGGTCCATTTATTACTAAATTTTGAGGGGATATCATCAACACCCATGGGTTCAATTATGTCTATACAGATGACTCCCAGATCTAAATATGATGCCTTAATTTTTCTACTTAATTTCAGTCTCACATCACCAAATGCCTTTTGAACATCTATAGGCACCTCAAATTCAACATGTCCAAAAAAGAACCTGTATTTTCCTTCCAACTCCTACCTTCTTTCAAATGTTCCTATTTTTGAGAAGGGTACCATCAATCCCTCAGTCACTTAGACTGACAACTGAAGCATATTCCGTGACTCCTCACTCACACTCGGCAAGTACTCAATATATTCAAGTATTGCTTTTAGCCCCCCACCTCTACATATCCCTTTTGTTTCACTCTCACAGTTGCTACCTGTGTACAGGCCCTCAAACGCCTCCCCTGGACTACCCTAACAGTCTTCTGGCTGGTCTCTCAGTCTCAAATCTATATCCTTTCCAAATCACCCTACACTCAGCTGCCAAAGTGATTTTCCTTTAGTGCAGGTTTGACAACGTCACATCCACACACAAGAAACTTTAGTAGTTACCTATAAAACTGAAATTAAATATAAAATACTGTTTGGCATTTAAAGTCATTAATAATCTAGTCCCTTTCAACCTTTCTAGTCTTTTTACACTTGTCTCTATGTATCGTGGGACCCAGCTACTCTGGACTAAGTTACTGTCTCTCACACACAACGATCTACTTTCTGATTCTGCTTCCAATGGCTGTCTGTAGAATGTTCTACCTTCTACCTTCTCCCAAGATTAAGGACAGAGAAAAAAATTTCTGCAGGATGCCCACTGGACCCCTTCCAGTCTGACTTCTAACACCTTCCCTCTGAGATGACCTGCCATTTATACTGTATATATCTCCTCTGTAAACAAAGAAAGCATTACAAAGTGCTTACTGAGTGACTGATAAAACTAAGGGTTAGGGATACAAAAAATTACAGTTACTGCCTTCAAGGAGCTTAGCTATCTTTTTGTCTTTTGTCTCACTCATCAGAAGAATTCTTAAAATTAGAAGATCCTTAAAAGTGGAGCATGTTTTTACCTCAATCTGAGCAGAGTGCCTGGCCCACAGTAAGGAAAAAATAAAAACTTGGTGATTACCTTGGTGATTATTTCATTGACATAAACAGTTGAAGATTATATATACTCTCAAAAATTTTTGTCTTCATTTTATAAAATACTGTAATTTTTATTATTTTGTTATTAATATGGTCTATTATGTTTGCAACTGAACTAACCCTGTACTCACTATAAATTCAACTTGGTTACAGTGTAATTTTTTTCTGCATGTATCTGTAGCTTCATTGCTAGTTTTGTACTCAATATTTTTTACAACAATATTTATTACAGATACTGGCCTATAGTTTTTCTGTGTGTGGTCTCTTCCTGACTTAGACATCAAGAGTATATTTGTATATTCGTTACGGAGTTTGCAGTTTCCTGTGATCACAAAAAAAAAAAAAAGGAAGAAAGAAAAACTATATAACACTAAAATTAATTATTCTTTGAATGTTTAATAGAATTTACTGTTCAATTCCTTCTGATCTGAAGATTTTTTTCTTTACAACTGCATTTATGATTTGTTAAATTTCTTTTTATAAAATTGGGTTACTTACATTTTATTTCATGTTGTTCACCTGAGCATTTTGTGTATTGGTTTTTTATTTTTAAATAATCCAATTAGTAAATATTGTTGGCATATATAACTGGACAAGTTTCTATTAATTTCCTTTTTTCATTTCTTACAAATTCTACTTTTTATTAACTTTTAATTTTGGCAATTAGGTTTTCCTCTCTCTTTTTAAATCAGATTACAAATTCTTTATCTATAACATTAGGTTCCACCAATATTTAAAAATGCAATTTACTATGCAATGAATTTACTGATTTCAATTTTCAGAATTTCTATTTTTGATGGTAGGTTGCACTTTTGGTGACTTACTGCTTTTCTAGCTGTTTTCTTTTTTACATGCACATTTAATTCACTGTTATCTTTTTCCTCTCTTTTTAACTTAATGAAAGCATCCAAAAATATATATATATATTTTCTCCTAAGGAATGCTTTGGTTAGATCCCAAAAGTTTTATTTCAGTGTTGTCATTTTTTGTGGAAACTATATGTCACTGATTTATTCACTGATTGACCAATCTTTACAACTAAATCATTTAATCAATACCTAAGTATGGATTCTTTCTTCAATACCCAGTTGATTTAATGTTTATTATGCTTGAAAATAATGTTTAGTATTTCCACTTTTCTGCATGTATTTATAAGCTTTCTGTGTGACCTAAGACATGGTTAAATGTTGTACACATAGAGCTGAGAAGTATACATGCTTCTTTTTGATCTAAGTTCTAGATATCTAACTTTCCTAAAATCTAATTCAGCTTAACTTCCTTCATAAAATGTGTTACTTGTTTAGATATTAAAAGGGACACACCACATCATACAATTATTGTTATTTTGCTATCAGTCTCTCCCTAAAATTCATTTAACTTTTTCCTTTAAATATTTAGATGTTGGGAGGGAGGAGCCAAGATGGCGGAGTAGAAAGACTCACGTATGCTAGCTCCGAATCCACAGCCCATAAATTTCCTGTAAAAAGAACTCCCCAAAAATTCTGGATCACTACAAGGCACGCAAAAACACAGTGGAAGAGATTTCCATTCCAGAGAGCCCTGGAAAGCCGTCCCCAGGGGTCCGTTGCACCCCAGAATGCAGAGCCCACCCTGGAATCTCTGGCGGCAGCGAAGGTCCCTCCACCCACAGGCACTACAGGTCGGTGAGAGAGACGTCTGGGCTGGCCGAGAGGGGAGCGGGGTGTCTCCGTGACTTGGGGCCCCCTCAGGAGGCAGCAGTGGCGGGAGCAGCAGAGGCAGCGGTGGCCTGGAACTCCTGGGGCAGATAGGGGCAGATAGGGGCAGATAGGGGCTCAGGGCCATTACTGAAGGTCTCTGCATAAACCCCCCTGAGGGAACTGAGCCTGGGAGGCAGCCCTGCCCCACCCCAAGCACGAGAACTTAAGCTCACATTGAATAGAAGCCGCTCCTGCCACCTAAAGCCCTGAGGCTGGGGAGCAGCATTTGAATCTCAGACCCAAGCATTAGCTGGGCAGATCTAGGCAGGGGTGGAGAGGAATCTCAGAAGTCAAGTAACTGGCTGGGAAAATGCCCAGAAAAAGGAAGAAAAATAAGACCACTGAGAGCTAAGCTACTTTATTGGGGAAAAGATGTTCCTTCCTCCTTTCATTTCTGATGACAAAGTACAATGCTTGCCATGAGGGAAAGACGTGGAGGTCAGGGCCTCTCTATCCCAGACATCCCAGGTGGATGTCCGGTGGGCTCAGGCCATGGAAGAGCTCAAAAAGGATTTTGAAAAGCAAGTTAGACAGGTGGAGGAAAAACTGGGAAGAGAAATGCAAGAGATGCAAGAAAAGCATGAAAAATGAGTCAATACCTTGGTAAAGGAGACCCAAAAAAATGCTGAACCTTGAAAAATAGGCTCACTCAATTGGCAAAAGAGGTTCAAAAAACCAATGAGGAGAAGAATGCTTTCAAAAGCAGAATTAGCCAAATGGAAAAAGAGGTTCAAAAGCTCACTGAAGAAAATAGTTCTCTCAAGATTAGAATGGAACAGATGGAGGCTAATGACTTTCTGAGAAACCAAGAAATCATAGAACAAAACCAAAAGAATGAAAAAATGGAAGAGAATGTGAAACATCTCATGGGAAAAACAACTGACCTGGAAAATAGATCCAGGAGAGACAAGTTAAAAATTATGGGACTACCTGAAAGTCATGATCAAAAAAAGAGCCTAGACACCATCTTCCATGAAATTATCAAGGAAAACTGCCCTGAGATTCTAGAACCAGAGGGCAAAATAAGTATTGAAGGAATCCATCGATCACCGCCTGAAAGAGTATCCAAAAAGAGAAACTCCTAGGAACACTGTGGCCAAATTCCAGAATTCCCAGGTCAAGGAGAAAATCTTGCAAGCAGCTAGAAAGAAACAATTCCAGTATTGTGGAAATACAATCAGGATAACTCAAGATCTAGCAGCTTCTACATTAAGGGATTGAAGGGCATGGAATAGGATATTCCAGAAGTCAAAGGAACTAGGACTCAAACCAAGAATCACCTACCCAGCTAAACTGAGCATAATACTTCAGGGGAAAATATGGTCTTTCAATGAAACAGAGGACTTTCAAGCAATCTTGACAAAAAACGAGAGCTAAAAAGAAAATCTGACTTTCAAACACAAGAATGAGAAGAAACATGAAAAAGTAAACAGCAAAGAGAAGTCATAAGGGACTTACCAAAGGTGAACTGTGAACTGTTTACATTCCTACATGGAAAGACAGTATTTGTAACTGTTAAAACGTTTCAGTACCTGGGTAGTTGGTGGGACCACACACAGATGTACACACACGCACACACATGTACATGTGTGCTCACACACACATACACACATACATGCACACACAGAGACAGAGAGCACAGAGTGAATTGAATAGGATGGGACCATAACTTAAAAGAAATTAAGGTAAATGGTGAAAGAGAAATGTAGTGGGAGGAGAGAGGGTGAAATGGAATGGGGTAAATTATGTCTCATTCAAGAGGCAAGCAGGAGACTTTTTAGTGGAGGGGAAAAAGAGGAGAGCTGAGAAAAAAAAACATGAAGTTTACCCTCATCACATTCGACTAAAGGAAGGAGTAAAATGCACACTCATTTTGGTATGAAAACCTATCTTACAGTACAGGAAAGTGGGGGAGAAGGAGATAAGCAGGGAGAGAGGGATGATGGAAGGGAGGGCAATGAGAGGAAGGAGCAATTTGAAGTCAATACTCAGGGAGGGACAGGATCAAAAGACAGAATAGAAACAATGGGGGGCAGGATAGGATGGAGGGAAATATAGTTAGTCTTACACAACATGACTATTATGGAAGTCATTTGCAAAACTACACAGATAGGGCCTATATTGAATTGCCTGCCTTCCCAAAGGGAACAGGTGGGGAGGGAGGGATGGGGAGAAGCTGGAACTCAAAGTTTTAGGAACAACTGTTGAGTATTGTTCTTGCTATTAGAAAATAAGAAATACAGTTATTGGGGAATAGAAAGTCATCTGGCCCTACAGGACAAAAGAGAAGATGGGGACAAGAGAAGGGAGGGATGATAGAAGAGAGGGCAGATTGCTGATAGGGAAAATTAGAATGCTAGGTGTTTTGGGGTGGGGGGAGGGGATAAATGGGGAGAAAATTTGGAACCCAAAATTTTGTGAAAATGAATGTAAGAAGTTAAATAAATTTATATTTAAAAAATATATTTAGATGCTATACTATTTGGTACATATATTTTGGTATTGACATTATTTTATTTTCTATGGTATGTTTTAAGCTTAATGCAATTTTCCCTGTGTATCTCTTCTAGAATGTTTCTTTTTGTTCTAAACTTCACTCAAAATAAAATTCCAGTAATACCCAAATAAACAGAAGAAAAAAATGAAGACTGCATTTCATATTGCAAACCTCTACCACATAAAGCTTGCTTATAAATGAAACAAATTTGTTATGTAACTTTCAGAGTTGTCCAGCTTCACTGATTGTCTCTGGTCTTCTCTCTCTTCTTTCATGTTCATTAAAAAAAAAAAAAAAAAGTTTCATGAACCCTGACTAGGCATGAGGGTGCGGTTACCTTATTCTCACTAGTCTTCCCCAATAACCTCTTTCTATCAAAATGAAAAAACAAGCAAACATAACACACTGAAGGCCCATATTCAAAGCAAAACAAATCATCACATTGATCACATCAAATATTTTATGCCTTAGGTTGTATCTTGAACCCACAACATCTCTGCCATACAAAGAATTTAGCATGCTTTATTAAAGGTCCTCTGGAATTTTCATTGGTCACTGCACTAATTAGAGTTCTTTACCAAAATTTTTATTTTATAAGTGTTTCTCTTAGTTCTGCCAGCTTTATTCCCCATCAGTTCTTAAGTTTCACTGAAATAATCCATTTCACACCTGGAAACACTTTCATGAACTGATACTGAGTTAAGTGAGCAGAACAAGAACACTTTTGCACAGTAAAAGCAACACTATGCAATGACCAGTCATGACAGACTTAGCTCTTCTCTGCAATACTTAACAATCCAAGACAATTCTGAAAGATTCAATGGAAAATGCTATCCACATCCAGACAAGAAACTAGGGAGTCTGAATGCAGAACAAAGCATACTATTTTTCACATTTGGGGGGATTTTTTGGTGCTTTCCCCTTTTTGTTCTGTTTCTTTTCTGTTTCTTTCTTCACAACATGATCAATGTGGAAATATGTTCAACACTGACTGCACATCTATAACCTCTATCAGATTTGCTTACCATTTTGGGAGAGAAGGAAATTTGGAACTCAAAATCTTACTAAAAATAAAATACTATTAAAAAATAAAGAACCCATTTCATAATTTCTTATGGCACAATAACATTTCTTTATACTCAACAGCCATATCCCACTTGATCCACTTTTTCACAACCTTTAAATATTTTTGTATATAGTTTGTTTTCCTTGATCTCTTTGAGGCAGGTATAGAAGTAGTATTACTAAGCTTAAAAAATATGGAGAATTTTGAGATTTTATGGGCATAGCTTCAAATTGTTGTCAAGAATGGGTGGAGCCATTCACAGCTCCACAAAGAGCACATCAAATGTACCTATTTCCCCTTAGAATCTCCAATTAACTATGATTTTCCATTTCTGTCCTCTTTGCCAATCAGACTGGAATTGAGGTAGAAGTTTAGCTTTGTTTTTATTTGCCTTTTTCTCATTATTAGTGATTTGAAACATGTTTGTTTCTCCTTTCTCTCACAATTCCCTGCTTGTATCCTTTGACCATTTTACCTAGTGAAAAAATAGCTGTCCTTTTATTTCAGTTTTCTACGTAAATCTCAGGTGTTCCTTTTTTCATTTGAATTAGCAGCCTTGATGGAAAATGTTTTAATTTTGTATTAAATTCAGAACACCAAAGAAATGAGGATTTCTATACCCCTACCAGAACACAAAAAGGATATTCTATAAGAACTGTAAACCTCCATTTTTTGTCCCTCCAGTCTATTTATCAGGGAGTCAACTACTTGGGAAGTCCACTTTCTGACTTGTATTATTCACTGTCCTGATTTTTCCCCCAAGAGCTCAGATATCCTTGTTAAACGCTTGCTTCACCTCTTCCAGATGTTCTTGTACTTCCTTACTGTCAAGCCATTTTTCTTCCCTCAGAGGCTCTTTTGATAGTTACTTTCTTCTAGGTTTATCTTTTTGGTAACTCTTAGTCAATGTTATTTCTTCACTGTGTTTGGCAGTCTTCTATTTGCTCATAATTCCAGCCTCCATTCTTAGCTTGGAACTGCGCTAAGGATAGGTTCCACCTGTTTACACATTTTTGGATGAGGTTGTCATGGTCTATTCAGTTCTATTCCCACATTTCCACTTCTTCCAAAATGAGTTTCTACCTCTGCTGGCACACCTATGCTCAGAACACTGGCAGGCTTCAGTCTCTGTCACTATTCCTAGTGAAAATGCTGGCAGATTTTAGCCTTGCGCTTGTACTGCTCTCTTTTGGCTGTCCTCAACTGGATGGGAACCCACTTACTGTTTGTCTTAACATTTCTTGATCTTCATTTGATCTAATGTCCTTTTTGAAACACTGCTGGAGTATATGAGACAACTGTTTTTTGCTACTTTAACCAGAAATCCCCTCAAAAATGATTTTTTGTAAATTCATTTAGTTTCCGTCTCCTCAGCACCTAACAAAATGCACACCTTATAAATACTTTCTGATTAATAAGAAATACTCCAAGATGTTAAGTATAACATTGTAGCAAACAGGCTTTGGTGTGGTTATAGGACACATTAATTATTATGGCTAGGAATGGATCTGTTAAAATATCTTTGGCTCATCACTGATATATTAGGAGATAAGTCGTTACCCAAGAAAAAATAATGTAACTGAATTTTAGTTTTTTAATAACTCAGTAAAAAAAAACTCAGATATTTGGAGGATAATGAAAAAGTCCTTCTCATATTGGAAGTATTCGCCAAACCACATGTCTCACCTTTTGAATGTCTGGTTCTTCCCCAAACCTCCAATTTAAAGAGGAAGCCCAGGTGAAAGGTATCTTCATCCTTTCTAGGCTGCTCTGGGCTTCTACCAAGTCCTGAGCCTAGTACTTTCCCCCACTACACAAACAGAAACACACTCACTCTGTCTGTCTCTGTCTCTCTCTATCTCTGTCTTTTTCTCTCTCTGGCTCTCTCTCTCTCTCTGTCTCTCTCTCTCGGTCAGATCCTCTTGATATGTTATCTCCCCTCCCCTCCCCCCCATTAGAATGTAAGCTCCTTCAGGAGAGTGACTAACTTTCTTTATGCTTTGAAATGCTTAGCACAGTGACTCCCACTTGCCCGTTGACTGAGAGGTAAAAGGGATAGTATTAAAAGATCACAAGCCACTGATTTAGAACTGGACAGTCCAAAAGAAGTCATGTAGTTCAATCAACTAATTTTTCAAATGTTGAAACAAAGGCATAGATGAGTTAAGAATTCACCCAAGACCAATGAGTAAATAGCAGTGTGGGTTTAAGACTCGGGTCTCCTAAATTCTCAATCTAGCATTCAGTATACCATGAATCCTTTGCCATCTATTCAGATCAGAGTAACCAGTTCAGGGTCAATTTCTTTAGCCCAAAGGAAAAAGAAAATTTGTCAGTTTCCTTCCACTTTCCCTATCAAGTATGTCTACAGTGAAATATTAGCTCTTTGCTCTTTCTAGTGCAGTGGATAATAAATTTATTATAAGTATGGTATAAAGAAGTAACTTGGCACAGTAGATAATGACGCCTAGAGTTAGTAAGGTATGAGTTCAAATCCTGATTCCAAAAAGTGTGCTGGCTATGTGACCTTGGGCAAGTGCCCCTGATAACCCTTTAAGACAATAAACTGCTGATCTGCACTAACTGGAAGAGTTGTGCTCTTTGGGATTTCCCTGTACCAATGAAATCTTGGTATGACATGTATAACCTATAGTAAATTGCATGCCTTCTCAATGGGGGTTGGGGAGATCTCGGAGGGAATTTGGAACTTGAAATATTAAAAATGAATATTAAAAGTTGTTTTTACATGTAACTAGGGGAAAATACTTAAAAAAAGAAAGAAAAAGGATCGGACCAAGAAAAAAGAAATCGTGGGTATGGAACCTCCTCTAGACCTCAAAAGACCAAAATTATTTGTAATGTGAACAAATATAGCTATTTCATGATTGTGAGAAACAAGGAATGTTTCTAAATTATTAATCAATGATTAAATCATTTATTGAGCATTTATCACAAGCAAAACCCTATACTAAATAACAGGGATGCAAAACAAAATAAAAACAAGGCCCCACTCTCAAGGAGTTCAAATTCTAGTGGGGTAAATAATACACATGAAATATTTAAGTTATAAGTCAGATGGAAAGGTTCTATGGTCCTTAAGGCAGAACAATAAAGCTCATAGTTATGCTTCTTCCTTGATGCCATTTCCACTGATAAAAATCACATCTTTTTCTGATGTTGAAACATTTCCAGTGCCAAAGACTTTGGTCTTGATAAGCCTTCAATAACAAGTGGCTGTAGCCCCTATAGGAGCAATTGCCAGGATGCATCTTTACAGGGGTTGCTTCTCAGGATGACGACTGAGGGTGCTGGGTACGAAGCATTGTCATTCTCAAGGCTCCTGGGCTCAGGGAGGGACCTGGGCTGTCTTCATCAGGGTGGTAGGATTGGTGCTAGGTGGCCCTACCCTACGAAATTCATACTGTCTCCTGTCTTTACCCCAGGATGCCTTCCCTGCTACTTCAGCTAGCCGGTTTGTTTGGCCTGTGAGAAGCAGCTGGCTAGCAGCTGGGAAAATGGTTCACTCCTACTCCACCGCAGTTGCCTCCTCATATATGATGGGGGACTAGAAGCAAAACCAACCAAGTGGAGGATTCCAGCACTCACTCCAAGAGCTCCTGTGCTCATCTACCTGCCAGAGACAGCTGGTCAGCAGCTACTGCTATTGGTAATAAGGAAGGTGGTTTCTCCCTTTCATGGTTAACTGTGGAGGCTGGGCTGGAAGCAGGCCTGGTGGTTTGGAGGAGGGACACTACTATTCCGAGTATCTTGAGAACTCGGGATCCAAGACTTTCTCTATCGGGGAAAATATGGTCAAGGGAGCAGTGGTGGCCTGAAATGTTAACCACATAGTGCTTTCTACTTCTCCAAGGTGCATTGAGGTTATGTTATGCATAAGACATGTAAAATAGTTTTATATACATGTAAGTTTTTGCCAGATTCCTTTCTAAAACTAAAACACTTTATTATTTTAACAATGCTTCAATCAGAAATTTAAAAGGAATCTAATTTTAAAATGTGCTTTGAGACTGTTTTCTCCTGTCTATACATATGCCCCTTTAAAATGCTAGGCCTAATATACTTTCATTTATAAATATGTACAACATGCATGTGTCAGGACTTGAAACCACAGTGGATCATTTAGTACATTGCCCCATCATGAAATGTCTAAGATGGAGAGGAGGAAGAACATGGTGGAGTTCTACATTTTCACACAAATACATTCTACTTGTTGCATAACCTTGGAAACAGCTCCTTACACAGAAACACTGGATAAGGAATGCCTACTACCTATTTGTCCTGCTTGGGCTCATAAAACATAGTATGATCTAATTTAACAAACTTACAAGCAACCCTGACTTTATAAGGATATCTTAGTAAGAATTTATGGGCCAGCTAGGTAGTGCAGTAAATAGAGCACTAGCCCTGGAATCAGGAGGACCTGAGTTCAAATCCGGAATAAGACGCTTGACACTTACTACCTGTGTGACCTTGGGCAAGTCACTTAACCCAATTGCCTTACCTTTCTCCATCAAAAAATAAAATAGAATAAAATAAAAGGAGAAGAATAATTTATGATGAAAGGGTACAAAGATTGTAAGTTCTGTGATGATTCAGGACTATATGAAATGTCCTGAACAGTATTTAATGCTTACATACCGTACAAAGCTATAAACCTAATAACCAAAATTAAGTGACTTTTTAAATACTCAAACTTCTAACTTGAAATTCCACACTAAATATACATATATTAAAATTATTAAGACAATTCTAAGTTATAAACATTACTTTAAAGGAATGTGAATTTTGAATTCTAGCTTTTTAGGTGTCTCAGAAGATTGTAAAAGAGAGAAAAATTTCCAAGTCACACATTTTCAGTACAGGAATCCTACCAAAATTCAGCTTGCATTGATCTCACACACATTTCACAGATTAATTATATTTCCAAAAGATACAATACTATTGGATAGTGACTTTTTTAAGCATAAATGCCAGTCTCATCATTAGAATTTTTAAAGCAGAGTTGGTGCACTGATAATATTATTTGAATAAAAATCTGACTAAAAAAAGCGATCTGCATTTAAAAAGTTCCTATAAAATTAACTATAATTTCATTTTTATAAAATCCACATATTAATATTCTCAGAAGGCTCTTCCTACCTTTGTTTTTGCCACATTTTCCCTACCACTTAAGGCATTTTGTAAGTAACAAAAACAGTCACACAAATCCTACTTTGGTCAAAATTCAGGTCTTTTTTTTTTTATAGTAATATCCTAAAGACAAAGATTTAGGATACAGTAAATTCCTTTTCATTCCCTTCATGACCCAAAAATCTACAACCCAATTACAATTCCACAAATTGGAAAAAAAATGCCAAATAGCAAATTTCTATACAGGTCACACTCAAAGTTTAAACAAAAGTGAAAAAGAAATAATCACAACACAAATAATCAGGGCCTGTGGAAATTTTCAAATAGTTTAAAAACAAATTTGAAAAAATTAATGTGATTCCACATGTATAAAATACTAAAACTGTTAACTGAAAACATAAAATAACAGCATTGCATCAAAGTAAGTAACAACTGACTTTCATAATGTAAATTAATTCATTTACCACACTCAGTCAAAGGTATCCTAACAAAATAAAAAATAGTATTTGAATACTAAACTTCAGATACATAAGAATTAGAAATCTGAATTTTGAGGGAAAGGATCTCAAAAGTAAACACACTTAAAAACTCACACCAATTCTCAGGAAACTGCATGATCTTTATTTTTATTACAAAACATTCACAAAAAAAAACTATACTTCAACCTGAAATTCAGAAAGTTAACAGAGCTTAAGCAGGGAACTTTGGAATAAATCTTAATTAAGTTTGCAGATTGTGGTGGGATGGAAAATACTTGACCTTGTAAAATAATGGTGCTGTATAAAATCGGGCAAAATTTAAGATTATATTATATAAACAGCAAAATTCTTAACAGTATTGTTATAAACTGCTTGTGAGTTTTTTCATTGATTCTCAATTAATGTTGGGATATATATAATAAATAAAATACTAAAAATTAAAGTGTTAGTTTACAATATAAATACAGTAAAAAGTAGTGTTTTAAATGGGTATACACACATATATGCATTTTATAGACAGTGTCTCTCTCTCTCTCTCTCTCTCTCTCTCTCTCTCTCTCTCTCTCTCTCTCTCTCTCTCTCTCTCTCTCTCTCTCTCTCTCTCTCTCTCTCTCTCCCTCTCTCTCATAAACATACAAGACACAAAAAAAAGGAAATGTTTTGGAAAATAAAAACTGACAAATCCCTACCTGAACCAACAGGAGAAGAGCCAACACTAAGACTTTGTAAACTTCCATTCCTGAGCAATGTAGGAGATTTCTGAAGACTAGAGCTTGTTATACTTCCTGCAGCAGATGCTACAGATGATGTTGGAGAAGCAGATGAAACAGAAAGATGGGAAACATTCTCTTGATTTTTGTTTCCTTTGGGTCGACCAGGCCCATGCTTATTCTGTTTACTTCCCTTCCTCTTCTTTTCTTTTACAGTTTCCTCTTCAATGCCAGAACACTGAACTCGTTTGTATCCTACAGTAGTGAGGTTGGCATTACCCAAGTCTCCAGAAGAATTTTCAAAGTTTTTAGGCTGTGAAACAACTGCTGATGTTGAAGGGAGACCCATCAAGGAACTAAAACTATTCACGCCCCCTTCCTGGCTTCCAGATTCTCCTTTATGTACATCTTTGGTTGATGATGACTGTTGGGAGTGAGTAAAACTGTCATTGCGCAGGTCTGATTCTGTAAAGCTCAAGAAATCCTGTGGAGACTGGACCGAACTTCCAGAAGATGATTTTACACTGCCTGGAGTTCCTGAAAAACTTCCTGTAGTAAAAAAAGACAGGGTGGGACAGGGGGGAAAATTGGAAACAAAAAATTTCATCAGTGAACCAGCTTTAATAATTCATCTGCAAAAAAAAACTGCAGAAATAAAAATATAACATAAAACTAAGGACTACTATTTTGTAATGAAAAAAATGTTCAATTTCTTGACACGTAACATTTAAAAATTGTTGTCACAGATGAAATGAAAACACATGATGGCAAATATACTTTTTTTTTAATCTTAAAAAGCAAAGTCTAAGAAGACTATTTTATGTGTGATATAAAATCCCACCACGAACCTACCTTTTGGGAGGACCCTCATCTCTCAAGTTTTTCCCCAAAGAGCTGTGTAAAATGTGGCTAAGACTATACACAACAGCAGGGTTTTCTCTGGACAACCCAAAGCTGCAGGGAGACCTAACAAGACTTTAAATTTACTTGGGAGAAGAAAGGGACTTTATCCTCTTTCAAACATTAACAATACAAAGAGGACTGTGTTCATATGCTTTATGAACCATAGCCCTTCTTTCTGGGTATGAGTATCTGATCAAATGATAAGGTGAATAGCTAATTATATAACTATATTTGACCAAAAATGTTACTATTAGTTTTGCCATTTTTTGGTTCCAATCATCCTACTAACGGTTACCATTGCTGGCATGCTCATGAGCAGACAGAACCTAAACTTCCTAGATGTTTTCCAATCCATTCCTAAAGCAGCTAGAAATGAAATGAAATCAACTTATTTTCTAATAGTGGTGCCTTTTTTACTCCCTTCTCTTCCCCTCAAATGGAAGCAAGAAGGTAGTAGGTGGAAAAGTGTTTAAATATCTCTTTTGAGTAACTCACATCATTCCCAACTAAGTTATATAAGACCACCACGGGAGCATACATTTTTACTCACTAACATTTGAAAGTATCATTTCCTCTGACAAATATATGGCAAAATATACTTTTTATAATAAAGTGACCTGACAAATTTTTATCGATTTTTGACACAGCACATATATTTTGTAAACTTGACCAGTATCATGTTTTATCTAAAGCAATATAAAGAAATTCAAAAGGAAACACTTTCAAACAGTAAAAAGGAACTTTTAAGGGGTTATGAAATTTAACAGCACAATATTTTTACATGTACAGAAAAATTATATTATTTAGATTTGTTTTTATCAAGAAAATACATAAGTCATCTGAATACAGAGATTTTTTATAAAGTTTAAAAGTAAGAACTTTGTTCTTAAAATTTTTTCATGGGCATATAAAAACATTTTCTTTTTAAGTTCACCAAATATTCTGTTGGCAAGCCCATTAAGATCAACATTCTAAAATTACTTAAGTAGAAAAGCATACACATTAATAACCTGTTTAAACTATATAATTTTCATTATTTCAATGATTTAAGGACAACCAGTTTTGTCACTTAATTAGCAGCTATAAAGAGGGTTCTCTATCATCAATCCTGATCTATCACCATCTGTCTTGCTTGTACAATTTTTTGTTTTTACATCTGGTATTAAAAATTCACCATAGCATAAACTCAATAATATTAAAGAATATTTTAGAAGCATGTAATAATACTAATACTTTGAAAATATACTTTCCCTAATAGACCTCCTCATTCTGATATAAAACAGAAATAAACTTCTTCATTCATTTTCTGATAACCAGAATTAAAGATTTAAAGTTTATAAACAATACATAAATTCTCATATAAAAATATGGAATAAATATCTCTAGCTTTTGCCTATGACATAGGCTTTTTGAAAATTTTTTGAATGTTTATGAAAGAAAATAAGATTTTCTAAGTAGGTTTTCAATTCAAAGACCGAACAATAAAAATGAGCTCAGAAATGCAGTTATGCTAGTGAAAAACTGAGTCTTCATTATAAGAGAATATTGGAGTATGTCCTGTTAATATCAGATTTAAAATGTGAATAAATGTAATGTGAAAATTTAAATAAGATTATGTCATTTTTCAAAAGTAAAAATGCAAAACAAATCTATTTTATGAGCTAACAATTTTATTCATCCAAAACACAGTAAATCCCTAGGGTGTTTTCCAGTTCTGCTTTACTTTTTAAATAACTCCTTAAGAAGAAAGAATGAAAAAGAATTTGAAAAAATCATTACATGTGAAATAATTCTCTGTGTATAAAAAACATGCTAGTCTACATTTTTCTAAGTAGAGTAACAGACTAAGGAATTTTATATAAATGTTTGTTGAACTGAACTGAATTTTAGAGTATGATTACTGTAATGAAATAATGTCATAGGAAGATAAAAAAAATGTTTTTGCTTATTTATTCCTAAAGGACTAACAGAAAATAGATACTTAATACATCAAGTATAAATAAAATATTTGACAATTTTTACTTGTATATTTGTATGTGTATATATATATATTTAACACCTCAGTATATATGTACAAGAAGAAATTAAACATAACAAAAATCTGATAGGATTACTGTAATCTATAATACAGTAAATTGACTTTTAAGACATTCGTTAGAAATAAATAACTGCTTGAGAAATACTGGTTTTTGCGAAAATGAGTTATCACTAGAAATTTAAAGGACAACTTTTCTTCAAGATGATTTACATATTAGCTATAAAAACTGGGGGTTTTTTGGTTTGGGTTTTTGTTGCTGTTGCTGGCAGTTTTAGGAAAGGGAATTTTAATGGGATAAGGAAAATAAAAGTGCCAGATGAACCAAAAGAGAGGAAAGACTTCTGTACAGCCTAAAAAGAAACTTTGTCTTTTGAAAAAGACAAGTTTAAAACTTAAAAATATTCACAGTAACAAAAGAATATAAGCCTATGTTGTAATATAAATAGAACAATTCAAAAGTTATTAGTTTAAGAAAGCAATTATTTTTAATTAAGAGAAAAATAAAGGCTAGAGATACAAACATAATCACCAAATCTGAATCTCTACTGTCACCCCAATCTTGTTTTATATTGAATTCATTTACAATGAAAATTCAGTTCAACTTCAAATATACATCAATATATAAAACCATTGGTCATCTAACATTTAATTTTCTCCCCTATTTCAAAGCATATTAACCTGGACTAGGCAAATAACCATTTAATTATTTTTATACGTTCCAACTTCTTTCATTAGCCGAGACTAAAAGAACAATTACCTTTTGAAAAATTTAACTACTTTTGATGAACAATTAAACAACGTTATAACTATAGCACCATAATTAATACCTTGCTGAAAAGGACTAGCTGCTGACACAGTTGTTCCTGGATTCCTTCCACCACCAGGCTTTCTTCCCCTCTGACCTGAGCTGTGACCTGCTGATTTCTTCCCTTTGCTCTCTGACCCTCTAGCCTCTGACACATCGTTTCCACTTGAAGTGAGTGCGGAGACTTCCTGGAAATTTGCATTTGTAAATCGAGCTGCAGTATCTTCCAAGCGCTTCAATGAGCCTGACATAGAGCTGTTGCTAGTGCTTGTATATGTCTAACATTTGGATTAAAAAAAGGAAGTAAAAGAAAAAAAAATAAAAGGACTAAATTAGACCACCAAAAAAAAAAACCCCAGACTGCATGTCACCTTATGAAAAATAAATATTGCATATTTAAGAATACACATAACAAAATAGCCTAAGGTTCATTTTCAGTGCTACACATTAAACCAGTTTACATTATACACCTAAAAAAACCTTTAAATTTAGTCTAACATTGAATTAAGATTATACATATGGCTAGTTTAAATGTGCTTCATCATATTAGAATATCAGATGACAATATGACTAGTAAAGTATTAGATTGCAGCAATCAGTGAAAGTGCACATTATAGTAGTAATCAAATTTACTAAGTGACAAAGAATAAAACTGAAGGCACCATGAAACATCTGAAAACTGCATTCTTTCCCACCATATGAAAACATTGCTTTCATTATTATTAAATTATAAAAACAATTTTGGCATTCAGCATCAGCATAATAACAGGACAAATGCAAAGAACTAGGGAGGACTACTTTAAATCACTATGCCCATGAGAATTGGAAGAAAATCTAGTAAAGGAAAGCAGGAATGTTTTAAAGAACTCAGGGAAGAGGGGGAAGGATGTTTTAAAAGGGGAGAAAGATTTAATATTCAAAGTGGAAATAATTTCCATGCTGAAGAGGGGAATTACAGAGAAAAGTTGTTTTGCAGAGCAGTATTGCTTAAATATTACTATACTTCAAAATACACTTCAAATTGATGGAGATTATTTCTTTTTTGAAGGCTAGATAAACATTTGCTTAAGTAAGGTTATTATAATTTGCATGACTAAACACTGTCCAAATTAGTAAACTAAAAATGACAATTTGCGTACATACAATAACTGAAAATGCCTCCAAATGTAAGATTTTGTAGCTATCTCCTACAACATATAAAAAAATATAGTTCTCTCAATTTTAAGTATTACTTCTCAGGTTAAATGTATTTTTTAAAAGAAAAAATTTTTTAATCATAATGATAATATACCTAGAGTGATATGAGGAATCAAAACTTTCAAAATACAAATTAGAATCTGAAATCTCCACCATACACTCACCACTCAATACAAACTGTCAGACATATCTGAAAAATGAGGAGAGGGCTATGAACTCTGAGCTTTGTACTGAGCAAAATGGTTAAGGAGCTTTTAGTAAAATTGATGTTTAAACATAGGGATAAAGGAGAATGAAAATTAACTGTTTACTGGGAATATTTTCTGATTTTTCTCCAATTTCAGTACCTATTTTCCATTTTTCAAATATAAACACAAGGTCTAACAAAACAGAGCTGATCACTATTCTCCTGAATTACACAGGCCAAAGTGAGCTTAGTAAAATATAAAATCCCATTTAACAGACCAATAGGATTTAAGTTGTTTAAACTTCATGGCTTACTTTAGAAACACGAACCTTTTCCATGCTGGGCAGGTCAATTTGGAAACCACCCCAGCTCACTTTTCAATCATTTTTCCATTAGCTTGGGCTGGTCCTGAAGTTCTCCATCCCACTCACATCTGACCCTGTATGACCCAGTGCAGGTCTAAAGCCATGTAAAAAAAACACATCGGCACTCTTCACTCATGTGTCAAGTGAGGGAAGGAGAGAAAACTCACTGGGGGTACTGCAAATGGAAATATAATATTAGCTTCTACATATATGTATCAATTATGATTGGTCAATTTAATTGGAAAGTCTATTGACCTAAAGTACAAAATTGCCCATATGCTGAAGACCATAAATTCAGTAAAAATTACTAACAAAATTTAATATGTTAGAAAAGGCAATACAAAGAAAGCCATGAATGACAAAGTCAAGCAATCTTCAATGGCCATAGTTTAATCACAATTAGCTTTTTTTTTTTTTCTGAAAAGGGGGAAATTTTCAACTCTAAAAACTCTGAAGTGATAATGGATTCAAAACACCCCATCATAAGAGAAAATGCACTTTTAGTGAAAATTTCAACTTTTTTTCTATTAGCAAAAAAAAGAGAAGTTAGTCAAACAAAAGTCCTTCTAATATAAAAATGAACTTAAGATATAAAACTCAAACATTTATTCTCAAGTAAATTCATGCTTATAGTAGTAGAATCTTAATTTGCATTAGTGTCCCACACAATTTTGCTATTTTTATATCTGTCATCCATGCATTTTTTTGCTATTACCTACTGATACCTAGCACATCTCAAAAACAGGCCCAGTTCAATGGACCAGGAGAGCACATATGAACCAAAAAGACAAATCCTACCTTTTTTAGTTATATCTAAGATTCTTACTCTAGAAGGCCCAGTAGTTAATATATCAAAATAGTGTGGTTCAACTGTCATAGTGAAATGAAATACTACAGTTACAATGTTTTTGATAAAATTATTCAATGAGTACATGATATGTTAATAACAAATAGTTACTTCTTTTAAACAACTCTTAATATATCATTATATCTTAAAAAAACTTGAAGTTTTTCTCCATTTAAAATTGACATTAATAAGATATTAATATTAGCACTCACTTTAGTGAGTAGTCAACATTTACTAAAATAAGATTCATTTTCTCTCTCAGAAGATTAAAAAACTTTTGAACTATGAAGCACCAAAGGCTAAATTACAAAATTGCAAAAATAAAGGTTCTTTTAAATTACAAAAAATTAAAATTTCCAGCAATAACATTAAGTCATATATATAAATACAAATTACAAACCAGAAGATTTATCAATTCCATGTTCAAATTCCAAACCAATGACATCAGAAATTTCTGTCAAATAATAATACTGACACACCAAAACAAAGCAACTTTTGAGAAAAAAACGTAAAATAAAAAAGGGAACAGAGTTATTAGGATCTGGACCAATCATAACAGTAGCTGACATTTATGTAGCACCTTCAAGTTTACAATGCACTTATACAAATTATCTCAGTGTCATGTCATGACAAAAGTAATTTTTCTTTCCTCAAAATCTCTGGAACCTGCCAAGAAAGAATGGTTAGTAGTAGTGGCCCAATTCTACTATTCAAAGAAAAATTAAATCGTACTCTTAAGTAGTACTTAGTATTTCCTGAGATTAACTCAATATTACAAAGCATAATTAGGTGAAGAATCTTTATGTCTGTCTTAAAAGTTTTAAACTCATACTTAAAAATATATAATAAAGGTTCAAAATATGAAGAGTCTGGCTTAACAGCCATTACAACTCACAAAGCAAATGTCAATCAATCAATTTAAAAAATGTATTAAATGTATACTTAATGTTTCAGGTTATCCAGCTAGGCCCACAGAAGATAAATAGTCCCTGCTCTCAGGGATTACATTCTATGCAAATATACACACGTTTAAATACAAATCATTTGCGGGTAGGGGTAGGGTAGTGAGGTGAGAAGGCTTCCGGCAGAGAGTGAAACCAACGGAACTGTGAGGTACAGTAGGCATTATGGAAACAAAGTAGGAATGCATTTGGGTCATGGAGGATACGTCAATGTAACAGAAGTGGAGTATCACGTGTGAGGGACAGTAAAAAAAAGCTCAGTTTGGTTACATATAAGCAAGCTAGAAAGGTAGCTCAAGGCTTTAAATGCCAAATACAGTAGACTATATTTGATTCTAGAGGTAAAAAGTACAAACTAGACTTTACCGAGTAGGGAAGTAACATAAATAAACCTAAGTGTTATGAAAAATCAGTTAGTTCAGCAACTGTGTGGAGAGGGTCTAGGGGGAAAGGTGCAGTAGGGAGAGCAATCAGGAGTATAATGCTCTGTCTAGGTGGGAGGTGCAGAAGACCTGAACTAGGATGTCTGCTAGGTGGGGGAAGAGGAGGTGATGGATACAGATGTTATCATGGTAGAAACTACAATATTTGGCAACTGATTACAAAAATGGAGAATAACTCAAGAATGATAGTGAGGTATTGAGCCTAGATGATTGGAAGAATGGCACCGCCTTGACAAAAATAGGGAAGGGTAAGAGAATAAGTATTTACATAGTATTTGCTGCATGCCAGGCATTGGGTTAATTTAAGCAATTGATAAATATCATCTCATCTGAAATAGCTAAATTCAGATGAGATAATAATCACGTATAATGATTCACTTTTTAGACAAAATATTCAACTAAAAGTTTTTCCCAAGAACCCTCTTTTTTTGTTAATAATGGAGAAGAGTCTAGAAGTCAGTTGTAAATGGAGAGAGCAAATTCAAGAATACTGTAAAGAAACTAAGAGAATAGAAATTACAGTTTATATGCAAGATTTATCCTTCTACTAAAGGATTTGAAATACCAAGAGTTAAAATTTCCTGACACATAAGAGCCATGTACTTATAACCTTAATATTTAAGATGGAAAGATAGTAGTCTATAACTTAGTTTGATACTGGGTTACCACACATGAGGTGATCTTTAGCACTTTAATAAGATGGAACAAAGTATACTAATATATTTCAATACAATAGAACAAGTACCATTCTTAACATTCACAGTTAAGAGTATCGATAAATGTCTCCAACTTCAACACCAATCCCCCACTAAGAACTAACAAAGCAATCAACAGACTAGAATAAATGTTTCATTCATTCATTCATTCATTCATCGGAATAGAAGTAAAACATCTTCAAAGTAGTGATTTTATTTTTAGATCTTAAAAGAAGGCAATTTTTAAAAAGCAATGAAATTTCATTAAAAGTCTCAATTCAATACAAATGTGTGTTGGAAAATAAGCAGATAAAGCTACAGTTAGGCACAATCTCTTACTCATTGGATTAATAAAGCAGCCAACTTGATTAGACATTTGCACTAGTAGGCTAGAAGAAAGGTGAAAATAATTCAAGCCATTTATTTTGAATTTCTAAAAGCAAAACATGTTTTTAAATAAATGAGCATTGTCACTTATTTTTTTGCAAAAAAAAATTAGGAAAAAAAAGAAAAATAGATTATTAGAACTTTTTTGGATTGTCAGGGGTGAAAAAGAGAATACCTAATATCAAACCTGTCAAAGATTATTTGAAATTGACTATAACTTAAAAGAGGATATTAAAGATGGTTATTTTTGCAAATTTGTTTTATTTTAATTTGGAATTAGAAAAGTCCAGAATATCTGGACTCTCCTCTAAAGCATTCTTTCCAAATCGAATAAGCTTTTTAAAATGTACTGATAAATATTAAGTCATTTCAGTAACAAAAACAATGAAAAAGAGCTTTGTTTAGCCAAAGGGAAGAGATTCCCTATGAATAAAATGGTTCTCCAGATGCTCTTGTTTGTAGATAACACTATGATGAATGTACTGAGAACTCCACAATCACTCAAAAGAGGTAGACATAGCAATCCACACAGAAGAAAGGAAGAACATATTTTGACCAAATGATGACATAGTTGAATAAAGTCCAGAGTTAGGCTAGCATTACATGGCTTGGAGAGAAATTAAATTTGGATAGTGAACGAAGCCCAGAGCAAAAATAAAGGAAGAAAATTGGTTATTTAATTTCACTGATCCCAAATGGCTCAATTGTTCAATATAACAAAAGTTGTTTTTTTCAAGACCAACGTTCCAATGGTGATTCTATATGATTTCACCATTTCAGGGAAAACCATCAGCTCAGAAAATTCAAAATGCAGGTGAAGCAGTAGAAAGATAACAGGGTGGTAAGTAAGCTACAGCACATTAGGAATAATAGCTTGTGTACAAGAAATGGTTTAAAAATTATCATCAGGGAAATCAAAACTCAAGAATGTGGGCTAGCCATGAAGCAAGAATGAGGGATAACTGATTAGTATTGCCCTGGTAATCACAAAATATTAAAAAAATGGCAGGAAGATCTACACCAATAAGGTAAATCATCTTTTGAGGCTTTATGGGAAGATATAGAGACAATAATTACAGGCTGAGAAGCCACAAATGACTTTACAATTGCAAAGGATGAGAAAAGAGCCACATCACAAAGATTATGTATTTATTTAAAGACTGAATGTAACAAAACAGAAATGTTTTCCTTCTTGAAGTAAAGATGTTCTTAAAAAATCATCATCCTACATACATGGGTATATATGTATGTTATTTATTTATACACACATACAAAATAAGATCCTTTTAATAAATAATGCTGCTCAACATTTCTTTATCAATGATTTCAATAAAGGGTATTCTGATCAACTTTGCAGATAAAATGAAGCTGGAAGGGACAGATAGCTTATACACAATCAAGATCCAAAAGAACTCAGACAGATTACAATATTGGACCCAATCTAACAAAACAAAAATTATGCAAGATGGAAGGTTTAATACTTGGGTTCAAAAAATATACATTCTATAAGTAAGTATAGGATGGGAAACAAAAACTTAAACAACACATTTCCCGAATAAGACTTAGGGATTTTAATGGCTCTTCAAGCTCAACAAATCATTGATGTAGTATGTAGCCAAAAAAGCTAGCATGATCTCAGCTATATTAAGAAGTCTACAGTTTCCAAGTAAAAGGAGGTGAAAGACCCTCAGTGCTCTTCCCTGGTCAGACTATATCTGGGATGTTGTAGTGAGGTCTGCATACCACATTTTAGGATACTGTCCACAAGACAGTAATCAGGATGGTGAAGAGCCTTGAGTAAACGCCATATGAGGATAACTTAAAGAGTTATGAGGACCATTTATTCTGGCAAAAACTCATAACTTTTTAAGTATATAAAGTGTTATCATGGAAAGGAGAGGTCAAATTTGGTTCTATTTGGTCAAAAAGGCAGAACTAGTCATTCTCCAATCGATAAATGGTCAAAGGATATGAACAGGCAGTTTTCAGAGGAATAAATTAAAGCTATCTATAGTCATATGATAAAATTCTCTAAATCACTATTGATTAGAGAGATGCAAATCAAAACAACTCTGAGATACCACATCACACCTATCGGATTTGGCTAACATGACAAAACAGGAAGAAGATAAATGTTGGAGAAGATGTGGGAGAGTTGGAACACTAATTCATAGTTGGTGGAGCTGTGAACTGATCCATTCTAGAAACCAATTTGGAACTATATCCAAAGCGCTACAAAAATGTGCACACCCTTTGACCCAGCAATATTACTAAGACTGTATCCCCAATCATAAAAATGGGAAAGGGACCCAACATGTACAAAAATATTTATAACAGCTCTTTTTATAGTGGCGCAGAACTGGAAATTGAGTGGATGTCCAACTCTTGAGAAATAGCTGAACAAGTTGTGGTATATGAATGTAATGGAATACTATTGTGCTATAAGAAACAATGAACAGAAAGACTTCAGAGAGGCCTGGAAGGACTTATATGATCTGATGCTAAGCAAAAGGAGTGGAACCAGGAGAACTTTGTACACAGCAACAACCACAGTGTGTGAGGAATTTTTCTAGTAGACTTAGCCGTTCACAGCAATGCAAGGACCAAAAAGGACTCTTGAGGCAAAACGCTATCCACATCCAGAGAAAGAACTATGGAACTGGAACACAGAATGAAGCAGAGTATTTTCTCTTGTGTTATGTTTTGTTTGGGTTTTTCTCATGATTTCTACCATTCATTTGAATTCTTCTATGTAACATAACTAATGGGAAAAGGTGTTTAATAAGAATGTATGAAAATTGCATGTCTTCTCAGGGGAGAAAATCTAAGACTTATGGAAGTGATTGCAGAAAACTGAAAACAAATAAATTAATAATAATAAAAACAAAAAAACAACAAAAAGGCAGAACTACAAACCATGACGCTTCAATGAGGTAGATTTAGATTTGATGTAAGAAAGAATTTCCTAAGAAAGTAATCCATAAATAGAATAACAAGCTTCTAGACAAAGCTGGATGAAACATTATCTCCTCAATCTTTTTATATCCAAACCTGGACCTTATTTTTCCTTCTGACCTCACAAAAAGTACTCCAGTTTTCAGGTTGATCGTGCATGTTTTGGGACCTTAATAGAGCTGTGGTGTGAAGAAAGTGAATTTGTCCTGAATGTAGAAAAGCCATAATTAGGATATTTGGACATGAAAGACAACATGGACATTTATCTGTTACTTTCCTCTCCTTATGAATGAGTTGACTGCTGGTGGTACGGTGACAGTGTGCTGGTTCTAGAGTCAAGAAAATCTGAGTTCAAATTCAGCCTCACATAATTACTAGCAAGATATGTAACCTGTATCTGCCGCCGCTTCTTCCATTACAAAATGGAGGTGATAACGGCATCTATCTTCCCAATGATAATGTGAGGATCAAACAAAGAAATATCTGTGAAGGACTTAAAAGAGCGGCTGGCATGCAGAAGGCAATACATGCCAGCTACTGCTGTTACTGTTGTGGCTATTGTAACTATAGGGGATATTGTTACAACCATCCTGGATCAGGGCTCATGAATGAGAATACTCTAAGTCACAATATGCCATGGTTCCTCCTACAGTCCTGAGGGGAGAAGGAGTCAGTCATTAAATAGGGGCTGAACTATAGGCCCAGAAAGGGTGCTACAGAATTTAATCATATATTCTGATGGAAAGTCAAAAGAGATATCCATGGAGAAGGAGAAATAATCATTAAATGAATGAAACCTATGACAAAACATTAAATAGTATGTTACTGGTTACTCAAAATAAAATTTTGTAATTACTTCTCCTAAGATGATCATTTAAAAGAATTTTTTAATCTTTCTAGTCTGAGGCAGTTGATGCTTCAGTGGATAGAGGCTGGAGTAAGGAAAAACTGAGTTCAAATCACACAAGTTCTGTTGATCTGGGTAAATCACTTAACTTGGTCTGCCTCAGTTTTTTCACTGTAAAAAGAAGATCATAATAGCACCCACCTCCCAGAATTCCTGTGAGAATCAAAATGAGATAATATTCCTAAAACATTTAGCTCAGTGCCTGGAACAGATGCTTAATAAATGCTTGCTGCCTTCCTTCTTCAATTCTTACTACAAAGCAAGCACTAATAGAAGGCTTAAACTTCTTGTTAACAACAATAACCTTAAACTCAAGCAAAAAGAAACTGTATAATTAAAATGACCATTTGGTAAATTGCAGTGTGAGAGACAAAAACAAAACTTGGGTAAAGAAGGAAAGGAAAGGTTATGGTTTAAAATAAGTATTCCTCTAAAGGTTAAAATATTGAGAGTTCTAAATAACTGTGTTCATTCACACTCAAATACAACTAAAGAATAAAGCAAAAATATGATTTTTTAACACCTACTACTACAAGACCATACCTTTTTATGACTCTCATACCAGAAGGACACACCTCTCTAGAAGAGCAGTCTTTTCCATAAGAATAATTAGGTATCATTACAGTAAAATAGTGTGACTGGCCAAGACGGATGCTAATGAGCCTATTTCTGATCAGAAAAGATGAGGGGTTGGTACTATGGAATCATAAAGTCTTCTCTTGGCCCACCTGCTAGAAGGAAATCTCTCCTCTGCCCAGGTGGCTTTAGAATAAGGAATGCCCTGAACTACTGAGTCAAGAAGGGAAGTCTACCCTATCTCTCCCAAAATCTCTATGTGGACCTGACTTCAGGGTAAATCTGTTTGTATTTTGTTTCTTTTATCCTGCTGTTCAGTGAACCGGAGATGTGACTATGTATGATTGTGGGTTTCAAAACATCAGAAGAGCTATCAGAGAGGTGCATTCAGCAAGGGAATATTGTAGAAGATATCCCTGGAGGCAGGAGCAACAGCTTCTGAGTTTGGTAAGAAGCCAAAGAAGTGACCACCTTGATTCAGTTCAACAATGGACGGATCCATCAGCTAAAACACTGTGTCATCATGCAAGGAGCCTATCCGGCCAAGCAAGGGAGGCAACTGCTTTATCAGCAACATGACACCAGAAGCAAACTTAACGGGGATAGAATAAAGGGAAAAATGAACTTATAGGACCAAGAGTCACCAGGTATATCTCAGCCTGACACAATCTCTCTTTGTATGCATCACTGTCACAGTATTTTAAATTCATGACTCCAGATGGACTCTATGAGCAACTAGGGAAGTGTGCAACTTCTGGTCTTGGGGTAGATGTTTTGTAACTACTGCTCGAGCTTAACTCTTGAGTAAACAACCCTTCTTAAAGACTAAACAACATAAGTGATTAATCAATAATAGAGAACATCATTTTGCATCAGTGCTCTTCAGTAAGAATATTGTAAGTCACAGCCCCTCACTGTGATTCCTAGAGCCCTGAGCAAATACTGCCTCAGGATCCAATCTGTTAGTACATTATGAGTTAGAAGTGGACCCAGACAGGGATGCTATACAATTAAATCACATAGACAGCTGAAAAATTAGAAGGCTATCTCTATGGGGAAAGGGGCCACAACCATTAAATGAATGAAGATTAATTATGAAAAAAGATCAAGCAATTCCTTTTTGAATTTTTAAAGCTAATAATTTATAATTAATCCTCTTAAGAAAATCATTTCAGAATTTTTAGCTCTTCTTACCTATATATTTTGAGGATCTAGAGTCTCTAAATAAAGAATGAGGACAATTAAAGAAGTATGAAATGAAAGTACTATGGTGGGGAAGAGGTCAAGCGTTCAAGGAATCAAGAAGGAGACAAAATATAAAACAGTCCTCTGAAGCTAAAGTGCAACATTCTATCAATAAAGTTAAAATTGGACTATTCTTTTTTTGCTGTAAAATTTTAAAATCTACAAAAATTATTTAACTTACTTTCTCAGTAGTAACCGTCAAAGAAGGAACCAAGGCTGGTGACGGTTCTGGTTGCTTCTTATGCTTTTGTTTGTGTTTGTCTTTTTCTTTATATTTCTAAAAATTAAGAAAAGTAAAATACAAGTTTAGGTTCATATGATGATCCATACTTATTTTTAGCACAACAAAAGGGGTAAAGGTTTTGTTTTTCATGTTTTGTTGGTGGTAACCTTGGGTGGGTGGGGAGGGTAGCGTGTGGGAACATGATTTGTAGATAGTATTTCATCATACAAAATATGACTGCAAAAATAATTTAAGATAAATCAACTGCTTCTATCAGCATGATCATAGGGTTATTCATGTCAGCAGTTTTCCACACACTAAATATTATGTAAAATAAGCACTTTAGCCTCTAGCCTCATCTGATTAGACTACAAAATGCAAAATAATTCAACCAATACTAATGGATCACATGTTTTGTTCAAAGTATTATGCTACATATAGATGACACCTAAATGAATAAGAACACCTGAATCTTCTCTCTTTTATAAGCCTCAAGTTAAATGGAGGAGAGAATCAGAAAAGAATGCAAATAACGGGTTCAAACTCCACAAAAAGCTGCACAGGACACACAAAGTACTATAAGAACCCAGAACAAGATCACAGTACATCTAGTTAAACAGAAAATCAGAGAGTAACTTCACAAAGCATTTACATTAGAGCTTTAAAGATGAGAATCACTTAAAATAGAAGATAGACATATCAGGCAAGAAGACAGCACAAAAGAAGAAAAGGAAACTAGGAAAAACAAGGAAACTAGGAAAAACAAAGTGTATTTATGGAACGATTTCGCAGTCGAGTTTGGCTACAGCATAGAGTGGGTAGTCAGTCATTCAGTCAATAAAGGTTTAATAAACATTTGCTACGTGCCAAATACCAGGGCTAAGTGCTGGGGATATAAATACTAGCTAAACAAAAAAAAGGCAGGCCTCATCCTCAGCAACCTTATAGTCTAAGTGGGCGGAAACAACACACAAAAGAGGCTGAAAAGCTGGGGGTGGGTGTGGGGGAGCACCTAGCAAAAAGGCATTAACGGAGAAGCCCAAAAGCAACGTAGCTGGTGGGAAAAGGGAGGAATACTGCGTCAAACCCCTTTTTAAACAGTCTTGGAATTCAAGGCTCTGCCCTCAGGCCAAAAAGTCCAATCAGAAGGGCAGAGGGGACTAATGAGATATGTGCACCAGGCACATGATGGGGAAGTCCACAAGCAATGCAACTGGTGGGAAACAGGGAGAAGACTGTGCTAAGTTCCTTTCTTAAACTGGAAAAGTGGGAAGCACAGAAATAAAAGTAGGAAGATCAATTGCTGCCATAATGTATGAAGAGATAAGAATGCTAGCCTGAGAAATTACTACATAATTAATTATGTAGGGAGAGAGATATTAAAGATTTTTAAGATTAATCTGGCAACAATATGTGATCCAAAAAAAACAAAAAAATGTTTACATTCATAAAGCATCTAAGAACACTGTCCTGAAGTACTGGGGAACACTGACATTTTAGGTAAGACAGAGTTCCTATCCTCCTACAGCATATAATCTGGTAGGGAGATAGGACTCATGAGTGTACAGCACATCATATATACAAAAAAGGTTAAATGGTCTGCATTAGACATAAGACTTGGAAAGCTCATTATTGAGAGTGAGAAATAATAATAAGAGACTTCCTGGAAGAGATGAGTCTGCATTTGAAATAAGATTTATAAAATGGGTCAAAATCCAAAAGTTGAAGAAAGGAATGTCATTATAACATGAGGAAAGGCACAAAAGTAGTGTAAACGAAGGGGTGTTTGGTGAATGGCACACTGGGCAGGTATATTATTAAGTAAATGAAGGGAAGTCATATGAAATAAAATCAGAAACAAAGGAAATGACTTGAAACTTCACTCACTAGGCCAGAGAAAGAAGCCCTGAAGACTTCTGTGAGCAGACGGGACATGTTGACATCACATAGTAGAATGAAAGACAACGGAAAAGGGAGAGTTTATTAAAGTGGAAAGATTAAGAGACAAATGGTATGGAGCTCTATTCCAATGGGAAAAAGGAGGAAGGGCGATGTGACAGATAAGATGGAGATAAAAATTCTGAAGAGTTCAAAATAACATCAAAGTTTTGAACAGAGGAGAGTGCCAATGGGCAGTCAATGGAAAAAAAACATGTCATGTAAAACAACATGGAAAGACTTAAGAACTCAGATCAGTGTAATGACCAACCACAATTCCAGAAGACTAATGATGAAACATGCTACCCACCTCCTGACAGAGAAGTGATGGACTCCAGGTGTAGAATGAGACATACATTTTGAACATGCATCACTGTGGGAATATATTTTTGCTCACTATACATACAAGCTTTATTTGTATTTTGCTTCCAGTGCCATTGTCTTAGATAGCAAGTATTCTCAAGTTTCACTGAGTGGAACAGTAGACAATAACAGTAAAGGACAAACTCAGAATATAAACTTATTTGAAAATTTTAATTTTTTTCTTCTAATCTAATTTTGTCACCTTTTATTTTTACATTGCCATCTCATTTCAAAAGATTAAAAAAAAGAGGGAGGAAAAGCAGTTTAGAAAAACTAACCAATACAACAAGGAGGTACATTTTCTCAATTCTTCGTGAGAGGCAAGACTGATTGTTAATTACACAATGATCGGGTAAGTTTTGGGAACATTTTTTCCTACTATGTTAACGAAGCCTATGGAACTGGGACTGGTTTACAACCTGAGAAGTTGGCACATACAAAGGTAGGATGAAGCCTGGATAAGTCCAGGTTAAGTAGGATCTCTATATTCCAGATGCCACGATGAAGGTATAAGATTATCAACAATATTATCAATTCAAACACTGAGGATCATTGAATGAAAAAACAAGTTCACACACACTTTCACAACAGATCCAAAGAATCTAAGTTCTTCCAAGAGAACAGATGAAAAGAAACAAATATCAGTTGAATTTTCTACAAGTTCTTTTCTCTACAATGGTAATGGAGTCATCGAGACTCTATTATAATAGCTCCCAATGTGCTGTGAAAAGAAATAAAAAGTCTGTTAGACATGATAATTTTGATGTTGCAGAAGGAGTGATTCTGAAATCTGAAAAGGAAAATACCAAGCACTTATAAAATGTCACAGCCATTGCTGCCGCCCTCAAAAAAGTAATTGAAAGAAATAACGAGCATCACATATCTAACTTCCATGTCCATAAAATCTGTGAGAATAAGCTAGTCATAATGAAGTCATCCTCGATTAAAGTATGGACAAGGAACAGGCAGGATTTCATAAATATTCTACCGAAGAGCACATCTTTTCAGTTAAACAAGTATATTGAACAAAAAAAAAAAAAATGTCACTGCGCTTATGGTTTGTTAGCTTAAAAGCACTTGATTTGGTACAGTAAAAATATTATATTAAAGATTCTCCTTCCAAAAAGATCTGCCTCTCAAGCAAAAGTTAAACCATTCAAGTTTGACAGAAAATTCTAATAACAAAGCCCTCTCTCCAACGAGGCATAACTTGAGCCAAGAGAAAATGAGGAAAAGCCTGCAGACTCCAGCACTAGTCACCTAGTGACAACCAGTCAACAAAAATTTAGGGTACTCTCACTGTGTGCCAGGCACTGTGTTAACTACTGAGGACACGGAGAAAAAGCAAAAACTGTCCCGTCATAAAGGAGCTTACATTCTAACGTTCAGGCATGGTAAACGAAGGCCAATTAAGAGCCTGTTGTGTGGACCTACCTCTGCCCCCTGCAGGGGAGAAAGAACACACAGAATGAGAAGGTATGGAAGGGCCCCCATCTGTTTGGCTTCAAGTTTCCACACTGATGAGATGAGAGATCCATCACCATTATCTTCATACAGCCTCTTTAAGAATCACGGCTTCAGACATGTATTAGTTTGTATGATCCCAGACAAGTTACTTAACCCTGTTTGCCTCAGTTCCTCATCTATAAAATAAGCTGGAGAAAGAAACGGCAAGCCACTCCAGGATCTTTGCCAAGAAAATCTCCATGAAAACCACTTGGTACAGGCTAAGAAATCGAGGGGTAGATCAGTGGAATAGGTTAGGTGCTCAAGACAGAATAGGTCAGTGGACAGCAATCTACTGTATGATAAACCCAAGGACCCCAGCCTCTGGGAAAAGAACTCACTGTTTAACAAAAACTGCTGGGAAAACTGGATGATGGTATGGCGGATACAGGGCATAGACCAATACCTGACACCATACGCAAGAATAAAGTACAAATGTGTACATGATCTAGGTATAAAGATTGATACTATAAACAAAATAGGAGGGGAAGGGGGAGAAAAATTAAGATTTATGGAAGTGATTGTTGAAAATTGAAAACCAATTAAATTTTTAAAAATTATTAAGTGTTTTACATACATTATCTCACTGTTCCTCACATAACCTCGTAAGAGTTATTATCATTCCACTTTCCAAGCTAAGAAAACTGGAGCTCAAGGAGGTTAACCCTAGGCTCACACATCTACTAAGTGTCTAAGGTAGGATTCAATACAGTTCCTCTTGACTCCATATCTCAAACTCTATCCATTCTGTGAAATTGCCCTTCTTAAAGTATCCATGAAAGTATTTCTTCAATCCACCAAGGTAAGGATACATACTAAGAGAAAGTCTGAGAGGCAAAGGTCACTGTTGCATTGGATATTATAATAGAATATCCAACTAAAATATCCTAAAACTAGAGATTTGAGTCTGGAGCTTGGGAAAGATAGCACAGGAATAATATAAACCTTACCACAGAAGGCAACAGGAAAACATAGGATTGTAAACTCTCTGCATGAGGGATGCATGTAGAGAGAAATAGGGTCACAAAGTGAACCCTTGAAGAATAAATAAACATAAGTGGTCAAGAGGATTAGAAACCAGGAAATCAGACAGAAAAAAGAGCAGCTAGATGATAAAGAAGAAAAACCAACGGTATTTGGTATATCACTAAAAAAAAGTAAAAATCTTTAAAATAATCTCTTTCTGAATGGTGAATCTCTGGGAAAAGAGAGAAAGAAGGATACAAGGGGAAATTTAGGTAATTTAAAAAACAGCAGACACGAGGAAAAATACTTAGATAAAATTTTCTAAGCTCTTTTCCCCAGTGTTATATATTTTCAGCCTGGGTGGGACCTAGATGGCTCAAGAGGAGTAAGTGAGGCTGGTGATCTTTCACAGTTCTCCCTCCCTCAAAACAAAGTCAAGTGCAAGTCATGTCATCATTTTTCTGATGTCGTGGTCCTCAAAAACAAAGGGCAAACACCACCTGTGAGTAGACCAAGCTCTGTCTCTGTCTCTCCTTATTTCTTGTCACTCCCCAAACCTTAAATCCAGTGCACTGTGAAGCCCACGGATTGGACAACAAGTCCCTGCCCAAGTTCCATTTAATGGTTGGCTTAGAGTGATTATCAATAGTAACAATTTCTCTTTCCCTCCCAACTTGATTTAGTCATTTTTTTTCTTTTGCTCAATAAAGGGACCATTACCTGACTACTTCTTAAAGAGGTCTATTCACTGAATGGGTGTTATCTCCCTCTAAGTGAGTACCTGAAAAGGCTTAGCCTAAAATGGCCAAGGTCTCCCATTGCATCCTGGGCTGTCTCCAGTCATCCAAATGAATGGTCACTGGATCCAGATGGCTCAGGAGGAGAAAGAGAGGCTGGTGACCTTGCACAGCCCTCCCTCACGCAAAACAAAGTCAAGTGCAAGTTATGTCATCATTTCTCTGATGTCATGTTCTTCTTCAAAAACAAAGGTCGGACAAAACAACATTTTCAGCCTACTGATTAGGTTGGTAAAAATAAGAAGTTTGAAAACAACAAACCACAATGAGAACAAGTAATTTAAAAGTGTTTCTAAGTGCACAAGCACACACTCAATATATCTAATTCAACATTTATTAAGCACCACAAATACAATAAGAATACCAAGATGATAGATAAACAGATAGATAGATAGATAGATACAGAGAGACAGACAGATAAAACAGACTCTGCTCCTTAGAAGCCTACAATCTAATTTTCACTATAGCCTATGCAAACAAGTCCAAGGTATATGGTCAATCAGGATGTGTCTCCAAGGAAAAACCTGTACAGTCATTAGTAACAAAGAACATACATTAAATTTATCAGTGCCACCTGATGGGAAAGAACAGTAAGAAAGAAAAATGCCCATGATGGTTTAGAAAGAAAGGTATCATGATTGAAACCAGATGAACTTAAATAAGGGAAATATAAAGTAATTTATTTGAAGATTTCTACAAAATATAAGACTAGGGAAAAACAATCAGAATTCAAGATAGGAATAATGAAAAATGAAGCATCAGGAAGATAGTAATTATGTGAAAAAGCAGTGGCCCTTGAGGGTTTTTGTACAACCGGTATTTCTGATATGTAATACACTACTCAACTTCCATAACATACTGGGTTCTGGTAGAGATGGAGGAAATTCTGATTCTACTGGCTTAAAAAAACTCCCTCTTCCAATGCAGATCAGCATCTTGGGGGGTAGGGTATGGGAGAGGAGCCCGGGGGCAACTGACAAAATTGCCTACAGCACCGAATCAATTAGACAGTATTTATTGAGTACCACTATGTGTTTACCACCTCTCAGAGGGGTAAGTGAAGAGAGGGAGAAAGAGACAGAATTTGTAACTGAAACTTTTTTTAAGTGTTAAAAATTGTTTTATCATGTAATTGGGGAAAAAATAAAAATATAAAAAAGAAAACAATTATGCATGAGTATAAATGAATTCAAGCAAGGTACAAGATGGATCAATGAATTTTAATGTAACAGAATACAGAAAATACAAAGATAAGGTTTCAAATTCTGCATTGCAACTAAGAAAATACTGCTTGTCAAGTTTTGGTGTATCATCAAACACTGTTCACAATTATTTGAAAAGACTAAAATACCTCCCCCCTTTCTGATTACATATAAGTAGAGGCCAGACTTTCTTTTCATATATGTCAATCAAAACATATTGCAACAGAAACAGATATTAAATTCAACTGTCTTCTATCAAGCTCAGACACAAAACAGATTTGAGAAATTATGTACAACAATGTCATTTTTCTAAATTCTTTTGCTTTTGAAAATAAAGCTTTTTAATTAAAAAGTATTATATTACTATGTAATAGGTTTATTATGGTTTTAAATGAATAAACATTTTAAAATAATCAATGTTAATTTCTAATGTGGTAAATATTGATAAATAAAACTCAAATAAATGCTCTTCAGGGTCCTCAGGAATTTTTAAAAATGCAAAGGGGATCCTGAGACCAAAAAGTTTCAGAACAATTACCTATTTTGTAACAATGAAATCACAGGTCCAGTCCTTAACTCTAAACATATGAAGATGTATGCTTATATATAACTGTTTTAGAAGGAATCAATTTAAGATACAATTTGAAAAATGAATTAGGTATTATGAATAGCTAAACCAGTATTTCCCTTGACTGCCATCACTTGCTGTTTGGCAAGGGTGAACTCATATTTGATGAGCTAAAACAATTTCTGGACTCTTTTGGTGATTGCTTTATATCCTGTTAAATTTTTTTTTAATAAGAAATGCTGATAAAGACCTTTGTCTTTTTCCACTTCCTACTTTTCTAACATTAACAGTCCATTTGATTAGGTCACATTGAAGGTACTCCAACTGTTCAATGTCTTCTCATCTTTAGCCTTTCTTCTAACTTAATGTTGATTTTGACCTTTTCCCTCAGCAGTCCATGGTCTGACTACACACAGACAGCTGACTGTGAAATGATTTCCACATAAGTAACCAGTTATTTCCTGCCTTTTCAGAGTCAATTTCTTTTTTGTGTGTGACATTCAGTACTTGTTATGTCCACTACCTTCTGGGATGAAGAATTCATGATAGAGAGACATGAGATCTCTACATAGCCTAAAGACTTTGACCTCTTTAATTTCTCAACGATGAGATGTTTTCCAACCTATTTTTTTTTTAAATCATTCTCCTTTTTTCATGGTTTCATTCAGATCATCAAATATGAAAATACATGTTGACTTAGTTGGGACAAGTTTTCATAGAATTTCTCTATTTCTTAATCATATGTCACAGATGTTGGCAGAATAAGTTTCATTTATCTTCACTGTGGTCTCAGTTATGCTTACCATAAGTAATGCAAAACAAAATAATCTAGTATCCTATGTAAATGATACTATGTAGATGATTTCATCATCTGAGTATATGATGAAACAAACTGGCAACTCCTTTGTTTGCTCTACCTCCCCAAAGAGGAAAGGAGCATCATCCTTTCATTTGGCTGAAATTTTCTTTTTATTACTGCAGTGGCTCATCACGAGAATATAAATATTAATGTGACTCAACAACAGTATGCCAACTGAATGATTACTGGAAAAAAACAAGCCCAAAGAATACATATTGATTGGTAAAACGCTTTGAAGAATTAATAACAATATAAAATAGCAAAAAGTAATAGACTCAATAACTAATCTATACAAAGTTTGGTTCAAGATTCACTGAAGCACATCCTTCCAAGATCATTCACAGATTAAACTGCCAAGAGGATGACAGAAAATCAAACATGTTTGTCAACTTTTTTATAATTGAGCCACTGCATTAACTGCTTCCTTTGATGAACTTCTCTCCCCTTTCCCTGATATTCTGCCTAGTCTTATTCTTCAAAGATTAGTATTCCCCTACACCATTTTACTCTCCCTATTCCAGTGGTGCTGAATGTTCCAGCTATCAAAAAGCAAATTGCTCTCACCAGCTATTGGCTTCCTTATTCCCATCCATTTCACGTTTACTCTAAATCTGCCTGCATGTTCCTTCGTGTGCTCCCTGGAATTCCTGCTCCAAAACTAACTTCTTTTCATCTTAAACCTTTTCCTTTATCAGTCTTTCCATATTCCAGTACTCAATGAAACCTGGCTCCTTACCAGTAACACACTTTTCCCTAGTCACCCTTCCTAGCTCTGGCTACACTTTTCATGCCCTGACTTACTGGATGATCTGGTGGAGGAATCAAAAAATTCCTTGTTCAACACGCCATTTCAAGATTTTACCTGTAACACCATTAATCAGAAATTTCTCCTTTAAGGTTAATGCTATCCAAATTTATCTCCTGGTGACAATTACGTACCAACCCTCAGGTCATTCTCCCCACTTACTCAACATTTTCAATACTTGGTTTACCTTCCTTCTCTCTACTCCAATTCCTCCCCTTATACGAGGAAACTTCAAAATTCTCTTTCTCACACACAAATACGCTAAACTTCAAAGGTTCTTAATCTACTCAACTATTTTGACCTACTCCTCCATTCTATCTCAGCTACACAAAAATATGGTTATCTCTCAATAACCTCATGTTAATCTCTTGATAAGAGATTATCTTTGACACTTGGTAACCACAAATGTTCTATTTTCAATTTCACGAACTCCAAGATTCCTTCATTTGATCACAACCTATCATCCCCATCTTTCCTTATGCTTTTCAATCTTTCAATCGCTAAATATATATTTTTGTACTAAGACCACGAATGCCTCTAACTCCTCTAAGACTTTATCAACTCCTTACTCTTGCACTAACTACACTCTCCCAACTTCTCAAACTTTTTTGGGGGGGAACCAACCATCTCAACTCTATGCTATCCTCAACTCTCTACATCCCATCCCCTTGTAATCAATTCCCAGTAACACTCATGCACACACCGTATCTGCATAATTCCCACCATCTACTCCTTTTTCTACTTCCATAGGCTGCTAGGTACTTCTGGAAGAAGTCACAAAACCACTACAAATTTATACAATCTGATCCCAACTGTGCCCTCCTAAGTGGAAAGAAGGAAATTCTACCATTATTATTGATTTTCTATTTCAGCTATCCTAAACCTTCTTTCCTCAATACTTTGAAAGCACCACCTCCCTCACATCATGACTGAGAACTTCAACAAAAAAATTAGTCCATTAATGTCATCCCTTTTATACTATTAACTCCTCCTTCACTCCAATAATGTGATAAGAGTGATGCTTCTGCTAGTCAAGGCCAAACCCTCTCTCCAGGTGTCCTTGATGTCATCCTTTTTTTCCTCCAGAAGACTGCCCTTTCAATCACTCTCTTGAATGCATCACTATATACCGGCCCTTTTGTTACTCACAAATATACTCGCCATCATCCTCCCCAAAAAACCAAACAACTCACTTCATTCTATCATCCCAATAGCTATCCTTCTTTATCTCAATTTCCCTTTTCAGCTGAATTTCTCTAAAAAGGGATCTATGCTCAGTATCTCCAGATCCTGTCTCACTTCTAAAACCCCACTGAATTCGGGTTTCTAATCTCATCATTGGACTGGAACTACCTTCTACAAAGTTATCAATTATATCTAAATTAATATCTAATGTTGTTCCTCAATCTTCATTTTTCTTAGTTCTTCTCTAACATTTTAAATTGCTGATAATTTTCTCCTCTTGGATATTCCCTCTTTTCTCTGAATTTTCAAGGCACTGCTATCTCTTTATACTCCTACATGTCTGACTACTTTTCATTCTCCATCCCTGAAAGTTCATTTTTATCACACTCCTAAACTCTAGGTATCTCCCCCAAGGCTTTGTCCTGTGCCCTTTTCTTTCCACACTGACTCTCCTTAATTATGCCATCAGTTCCCATGGGTTTAGTTATTCATCTCTATACAGATGAATTCAAGATCTTTATCAAAAGCTCCCTATTGGACAAGTTGAACTAAATGACCCAAAGACATCTTAAATTCAACATGTTCAAAACAATTCACTTTTTTTTACTTCCAAAACAACAACTCTTCTTTTGAATTCCCTTATTACTGCTGAAGGTACCACCACCTTCACAGATACTCAAGTTAAAACCTTCTCAAGTGTTCATTCACTCAGCATATCCAATCATTTGCCAACACTTTTCAATTTTTCTCTCCCAAACTCTCTAGTACACCTTCCTTTCTCGCCAATCATTGAACCACCACCCTAGTTCACTTTCCACCTACTGACATATCACTGCCTCAATTCTCTCTCCACTCTACTTTATCTTCCACACAGCTAACAAAATTATTTTTCTAATGCCTAAGTCTGACAGAGTTCAAATAAACTCCAGTGACGCCATTATTACCTCCAGGCAATTAAGTGGCACAACAGGTAATCAACAACCAAAGACTAAGCAATCATCCCAGAAACCAACTCAAAATTTCTTTTTATGGGCAGCAAGATTTTGTGGTAGATTTAACATAAGAAAGACCTGAGTTTAAATACAGCTTCAGATGCTTTCTAATGACTTATGGCAATTCATTTAAGCTCTGTCTCAATTTTTTCATATGTAAAATGGGGATAACCTCTAAGAGTTACTGCAAGTATTAAATGAGATGTTTGTAAAGTGCCTTGCAAGCTTTACGGAGCTACATAAATGCTAGTCTTTATCATTAACATTTAGAATAAAGTATACTTTGTGGCAATTAAGACTCTTCCCAACACCTTCTCACTTTGCTCTCCTGCCCAACATAACTCAAAAGTCCAGTAATGTAGGGTCAACCTCTAATTCTTCACACATGACGCTCCATCTCCCATTCCCATCCATGTCCTTACACTAACTGTCCTCTAATGTTAGAATGCCGTCCCTTCCCCCTTTTGCCTCCTGACATCCTAGGCTCTTTATGATGGAGTTCAGACTCTGGGAGCCTCCTTGAGCTCCCCTTGAATCTTCCCATTTAATCTGGCCTTTTTTACTCAAATCTAATCTTCCCATTTGTTCTGGCAGTCTCAGGAAGCCTATGGGCTTTTCATTATCATTTCAGGTCTAGGTTGCACTCCCCACCCTTGATGCCATCAAAACCCCATTCCCCAGGCTGCCATCAAGATCTGTATCCATTCCCATATTGCCCCTATCAAGATCTCTGGATTAACCCACCTGCTTCCCACCCAAACCCTCCATTGTCTGATAGCCTCCAGGTGTTTCCAGCCTTTGACACTCCTTGGATTCCCTCCTTGGACGTTTCCTCAAGACCCTTCCTAAACCCCTCCTCCCATCACCCTGGACTACCAGATCACCACCCCACCCCCCATCCCTCCTATACTCTTTTCTGTATTTAAGTCCCACCTTGCCTCCATGCAGGCGCTCAGAATCAATCCAGCTCAGACTCTGTCTAGCCAGGATTCTATCCGGCCCGCTTATGAATACAAGCGTTACAAATGCTTAGGCTCCTTAAGAGGCAACCCAATTAGGCGAATCTTTAATAAACTTTGTTTTCTTTGGCTTTAAGAAGGCTTGAGTCGAATTCATTCGAGCACGAAGTGGACTGTCGGTATTTTGGGATCCTGATCACCTCAGAACCTCATCATTTATAAGATAATGGTCATCTACTCCTTCCCAGTTGATTAAAGTTACAGAGTAAGTCCCTTTAAAGTTATCATCTTTCTAATCTTTATCTACAGAATATATTCCTATTCATTTACATGTTCTCTCCCCAGTTGTAGGTAAGTTTCCTGAATCCAGAGACTACTTCCATTACCACAATGTCTAGAACATAAAAAGTATTTGACAAATCCTTGATGATTGTTAATTACATTTTCATCATCTGGTCATCTGCCAATGACAGAACCACCACCACATATGTGAACCCTAAAACCACAGTCCTACATTCAAGGAAGTACACTGAATGAATTAATTTTACAAGCTATCTCAGAATGGGAAGAAATCACTAAGGATGTTGCCAAAAAAAAAAAAAGATAATAAAGAGATCATACAAAATTCTTTATTAGAATATCCTATCCTTGAGGATATGCTTTATGAAAATTAGAGGGGAAAGTATATGAAAATATTTGTAAATTAACAAAACAAAATGTCAACAAAAATTATTTTTTAAATGAGAAGGCAATACACAATTTTCATAAACAAAGTGTTAATCAGTCTCCCTTTTTACAATCAGATAACTGAAAGGTTCAGGCAGTCTAAGGTGTCACTGTGTTACTAACAGTTGATTATCAAAAAACAAAAACACACCTAAGTATAACAAAAAGACACCTAGAAGTTCTCTAGCAATAAGGAGCCTATCATGAAAGTGTTAGGATTACAGAAATAATTCCAGTGTTGTTTTTTTAAAAACTTTACTACTAATTTCAAAATGAGGTATATAACAAGGCAATGTAAATTTACTGCTGAGTAAGACATGAAATGGGGCAACATGCACTTACCATTTGCCATTCAATTGCATGGTCATGTGATCATTAGATCTAAATATAGAAGATCTAAATCAAAAAGGCAAGTTTCTCCAAAATTTCCTTATTTGTGTAACTACCAAAAGATTGTGAGACTTCCTCAATGCAAAGCATGAAAACACAAAAGATACAACAATCTATAAAGTCAGTAAACAAGTATTAAGTACTTATTAAGTGCCAGGTAAAATGCTAAGTGTCCAAATAAATGGAAGGAAAAAAGTCGAATATCAAGATTACAAAATGAAGTTGTATAACTAGTCCATTGAAATAATAATCTAATTATATCTAATATAATATAAAATAAGAAAGCACAATGGAGGAGGAGTATAAGAAGTTGGAGACAGAATGAAGAAATAATCGAATGAATAGCGTATGGGTTTAAAGATCCTATAAATATTCCCTGTTAGGTTTCAATTAACTGCCAGTTATTTCCAATAATGATCTATATTCAAGAAACAGTACATGGGTTATCACCAAGTAAATGTTATGACTGAAAGAAAAAAAATTGGTAGCCCAGGCATACAATAGCAATGAAATGATGGACAACCTGACAGCTACACTGGTGGCCACTAAAAATTAAAAAAATCTAAAGGAAGGCCTTTTAAAATACTGGGTCAATCCTCTTTGCAATCTGGTTTCTAATCCCCATCACTTAAATGTAATTATTCTCTCCAAAGTAACTGACAATGCCTTAATTGTCAAATCTGACTGTTTCCCCCCCCCCACCCTCAGTCCTCATCCCTCTTGATTTATCCTACTGCATTTGATACTGCTGACCACCCCCCTCCCTCCTGAATTGATCTCTTCCTTTCCCTTCTGCTTCTTGTCCTATCTGTCTGATCATTTCTCAGTCCCCTTTGATAGCTAACCATTCATAATCATACCCTTAACATTAGGTATTACCCAAGGATCTATCCTGTGCCCTCTTCTCTCTAATCTCTCCCTCACTTCAACAACTTCCAGGATTTAACCATTTCTACATAGGTATACATACATGTGTGTATGTGAATGCTTTCCACCAAACTTCAGTCAAGCATCACAAACTGCCTATTTGGACACTTAAAATTTAATGCCCTGAAGATATCCAAAACTCAGTCTATTCTGAAAAGTGAACTCACTTGTCCTTTTCTCCCCAAATTCTCTCCTCTTCCTAATATCCCTGTTTCTGTAGAAGAAACTACCATCCCTCCAAGTCTCCCAGGTTGGTAATCTTAGCATTATCCTTTACTCCTCATTCACTAATTCTCATCCCACACATTTGATCAGTTTTCAAATCTTATTATCTTGACCTCTAACTCACTCACACTCTCTCTCTTCCTCTCAGACACAGACAGACAGACACACACCCCTTCATCCACCATTCCATTTTCTGTCTCCATGCCTTTGCATTGGCGGTCCCTCACACCTGCAATGTACTTCTTCCTCACCTCTGCTTCAAGGAGTCCTTCTCTTCCAGACATCTCAAGTGCTACTTTCTACATGAATCCTTTAGTGTCATCCCTTCTTCCCCAACTATTAGTATCTCCATCTCAAAGTTGCTGTCTTTTACTACATTTTTTCTATTGACTCTCTATTCTGTATAAATTTTGCCATCTTCACTCAGAGTATATATTCCTTGAGAGTAGGAATTATTTAGGCAACTAGTTTATGAAGTGGATAGAGCTGGAGACCTGGAATTCCAAAGACTTCAGTTAAACTCCTGCTTTGCACTTACTAGCTGAGTGATTGTAGGCTAAAAAAAACAAACAAACAAACAAAAAAAATTGACTCAATTTCCTTATCTGTGAAATGGAGAAAACAGCATCCATTTCCCAGGATTGCTCTAAGGAGAAAATGAGACTATTATAAAAGTGATTTGAAAATATTAAAGCACCCCATAAATTTTAGCTATTATTTCTCCTATGTGCCAAGATATCAAGGGAACTGGTAAAGTGTGAATTACCATTTCCACAACATAGAAACTGTTGGGAGAAAGGAAGCCATGTCACAGAGCTGAAGTTATTTGGGTTAAATTTGCAGATAGCTAGCTATATACAGAACCAAGCTGTGAGCCTTTTGGACAAGAATAATCTCCAAGTGGTTCTTGGGATTTTGGAAGAAAACTTCTGAGGTCCCAAGTCACCTCCTTCCCTGCTTTTACCTTGATGCCAGCCACTTTTATCTGCTTCTACCTTCCTACATAGCTTTTTAAATATCTTGACATATCTCTAGGGTTATGTAAATTTATTTTTACTAAATTGATATTTTGCTTGAACATTCTTATCACACATGCCCACTGAGAGAAGTTGGCAAGAGACTAAGATAATTTCGGTCTCAATCTGCTGCCCTGCCTAATTTCTTGCCTCAGATGAAAGAGGAGCTACACCTTCCTCTGAATGATGCTAGGCCAGAAAAGTGACCCACCTGTGTCAACACAAGGTAACTTCTACCACCTGATGTCAGCCTGGTCTCCTAATGGCAATGTGAAGAGCTTCTGGGGCAAACAATAGCAACCTTCCCTTTGACCTCAAACATTCAATCCCTTGAAGGAAGAAAGAAGAAAGTCAGTGGGAAACAGGACTTCCAGGTTCCATCTCCTGCTGCTATTTCCTTCCTAATCTCCAGTCTTTGGAGGGAAGAATAGTGAAACAGGGCTTCCCACTTCTTCATGTGTCTTCCATCTCACGTATTTTGTGTCTCTAGTCTGATTACCAATCTCCTCTAGAAAGAATGGCACGCTCTACTCAGTGATGAACATTCTCACATCCAGTGATATCCTACACATCCCAAAGATTCTGAATCCTAAAGGTCATCATCCAAATTCCATTCCATTCCCCACTCCCCCACCATTTAATTCCTTATTCTCTTCTCCCTTAACACCTTGCACCCCAAAATTCCAATCAAATGCCACCAATCCCTTCCCTTGTGTCTTCTGGAATGCTTATAATTTCAGAGCGAAACTTTCCTTTATCCTAAATCTTCCAGTTGTGAATGAAACCTGGCTCCCTTCACTCCCTTCCCTGGAGAACACAACCTTTCTAGCGATCCTTTCCAACACGGGCTGCACCTTCACTCATTCCCTTGAGTGTGCTGGTAAAGGAGAGAAAACTAGAATACCTCTTGCTCCCTACTGCCACTTCATAGTTTTTCTCCTACCTTAATCACTCAGTAATCACTCCTTTAAGGTTCATATAATTATTGTTATCTATCACCCAATCCAAATCTTGTTATCTGTAGTTTACAGACCTCCAAATCACTCTCCTCCTTTACTCAATGAGTTTATAACCACCTGACACTTTGTCTTTCTGACCCAGCTCTTGCTCTTATACTTGAGGATATCAATATAAATACTCTCCCCTTCAAATACCCTAACCACTCAGTTCCTCCACCTACTCACTTCCTACAGCCCATCTTAGTGATAGACAAAGACAACCAGTCATAACCTTGTTCTTCCCATAACTCAAAAACACCCCATCTCCTTGTATAAGAATTCTGAAATCCCATTAACTGACCATAATCTTTTGGATTTACTCCTCGCTCTCAGTCTTCCCTTACTAAACCCTACTCTTGGTCCAAACCACAACGTCCAATTCCTTGACCCCTTAGTTCTCTCTCAGGCCACCTTCCCTGCTCTAGCCACTCTCTCACCTTTTCTTCATTTTACTTCTAGGTGACTCAGGTAGACTCCACACTGTCCTTTTCCCTTGAGACCCTAGCCCCCTTATCATATCACCAATTCTGCCCTTCCATCTCTACTACCTTCGCTGTTGTTCACATGCTATTGATCAAACAACTGTTCTAACAGGGTCCACTAATCCACCAGAAATTTATGGAACAAAACCTCAGCTGGGCCTTCCAATTGTGCAACCCTACTACCTCCCTCTCACCAACTGACAATCACATTCCCTAAAGAGTTATTATTCCAAACCTTCTTCCAGTCTCCAGCAGCTCCCTCTCCTCTCACCCTCTCAGCTGAGTTCGCCTCGTGTTTTACAGAAATGAGGGAGCTGTGAGCTCTCCCACCCAGCATGCACTTGCCTCCCCCTGCCTCCAGGCACAGCACCACCCTTCTTTCTCTTAAGGGGTTAAACCTGCTGCTTCAAAGTCTGCCACAGATGATGATACTGCTGCTCTCATTGTTGACAATGGCTCCAGAATGTGCAAGGCTGGCTTTGCAGGAGGCAGTGCCCCTTGGGTCATATTTCCTTCCATTGCTGGGAGACCCAGACATATGGGTGTGATGGTGGGTATGGGTCAGAAAAACAGCAATGTTGGGGATGGAGCCCAGAGCAAGTGAGGTATTCTGACCCTGAAGTACCCTAACGATCATGGTATTATCACCAACTGGGATGACACGGAGAAGAGCTGACATCATATTTTCTACAGTGAGTTCTCTGTGGCCCCTGAAGAACACCCTATGCTGTTCACTGAAGCACCCCTGAACTCCAAAGCAAACAGAGAAAAGATAACTCAGATTATATTTGAGACCTTCACCACCCCAGCCAAGTATGTTGCCATGCAGGCTGCACTGTTCCTGTATGCTTCTGGTCATACCACTGATATTGTGCTGGACTTCGGTGATGGTATGACCCACAATGTGTCCCATCTATGAAGGTTATGCCCCTCCTCATTCCATCCTTCGTCTGGATCTGGCTGGCCATCATCTGACAGACTACCACGTAAAGATTCTGACTGAGAGACAGCAAAGTTTCACTACTACAGCTGAGAGGAAATTCATGTGTGACATCAAGGAGAAGCTGTGTTACATTGCCCTAGATTTTGAGTAGAAAATAGCCATAAAAGAGTTACGAGCTCCCCAATGGTCAGGTTATCACCATTGGCAACTAGAGGTTCTGAAGCCCAGAATCTTTCTTCAGGCACCTTGGTTAGGTATGGAATCCTGTGGCATCCATGAAACTACATTCAACTCAATCACAAAGTGTGATGTTGACATCTGTTAGGATTTGTATGCTAATACCATAGCGCCATCATGTACTCGGGCGTTGCTAACAGGATGCAGAACATTACAGTCCTAGTTTCCACCACAATGAAAATCAAGATCCCTGCCCCACCTCAGCACAAATACTCTGTCTGAACTGGAGGCTCCATCCTGGTGTTTTTTTCCACCTTCCAGCAGATGTGGATCAGCAAGCAGAAGTGCGATAAATATGGGCTCTCCATGGTTCACCACAGATGCTTCTAAATGGACTGTGTTTTTATTTTTTTGTCAAAACAGTATGACATGATAACTGTCCAAAAAAAAGAGATGAGATCGGCATGGCTTTGTTTGCTTTGGTTTTTTTTTTTTTTTTGGGGGGGGGGGGCGCACTTGACACAGGATTTAAAAACTGAAACAGAGAAGGTGATGAGCACTCTAAGTACATCAGAGCCAAGTTCTACAGTGCATCTTCAGGACTCTGTATATTTGTGGGTTTTTTAATAGTCATTCTAAATATTATATAATGCACTGTTACAGAATTACAAGCTTCTATTAAGGCTCTCCTCTGCTAGAGTAAAAGAGCTAAATAACAAAAATCCAGATAGGACAGTGGGAAAGGTACTACTATTCCTTTACATGTAAATTAAAATTGAGTGCCCCCCTAAATTCCCTGCCTACATCCAATGCAGATGTGAATGAAGACATTACAATCTCCCTGCAAGTTTTATGAGAATGGTGCCAGTACTTGGGGGAAGGGGGTGGGGGTGGGGCACTTAACCTGTACAATGACCTAGGACCAGTTCAAATAAAAGTGAACACATTAAAGAAAAAAGAAAAAAACCTAAGGCAACTGGCTGTGAGAATGCCCTCTTTTCCCCTCTTCCTCAACTCATATCACTCATGTGGCTTTGCACTACTTCTACCTAACCAAGCAATACAATTCCATCCCATCTCTACCACATTATCCTCCACCAGCCCTACTCTATCACTTTTCTTCAATCTTTGCCTCTCTACTGGTTTGTTCCCATACAAACATGTCTATGTTTCCCACCCCTGGGGAAAACCCTTAGTTTATTCTTCTATCCCCACTAATCATCATTCCATTTCTCTTCTGTCTTTTGAAGTCACATTCTTCAAAAATGCCATCTAAAATAGGTGCTTCCATTTTCTCTCATTCTCTTTTTAACTCCTTAAAAATCTTCAGTGTATTATTCCACTGAAACTGCTCTATACAAAGTTAACAATGGTCTCTTGAAAAATCCAACAGTCTTTTCTCAAACCTCATTCTCCTTGACTTCTCTGAAGTTTTTGACACTATTTATCAAACTACCTTCCTTGATACTCCGTTCTGAGATACCACTGTCTTCTGGTTGTACTCCTATCTGACAACTTTTTCTCACTCTCCTTTGCTGGATCTTCATCCAGATCATACATTCTAACCATCTCTGTACCATAAGTTTAGGTCCTGGGCTGTCTTTCCTTCTCCCTATATACGACTTACATCTCTAAACGCCTTGCAGGTATCTCAAAACTGACATCTGGCAGACCTCTTAATCTCACTACATTCAAAATTCAACTAATTATTTTTCCTTGTAAGCCCTCTCCCTCCCCTAACTTCCTTATTACTGCAGAGGGCAACATCATCTCCCCAATCCCTCAGGCTTGCAACCTAGGTGTTATGTTTGACTATATCTTTCACCACTCCAATCCTCACACCACTATTTACATCTGTTGCCAGGACTTGTTTATCTCACCTTGCAACGTCCTCAAATACTCATTTTCTCTTCTGACACTGCCACCACCCTGAGGCAGGTCCTCATCGCCTCACACCTTGACTATTACAATGGTCTACCGGTTGGTCTATGTTTCATGTCTCTTCCCAGTCCAAACCATCCTCCACTCAGCAGAAAAACTATTTTCCTAATGCACAGATGAACCATGTCACCTCTCCTACCCAATTAACTCCAATGGTTTGGCCTTCAAAGTCCTTCATAAATGAAACCCTTCCTATCATCCCAATTTTCTGACATCTTAATCCTCAATATGGTCTCTGAACCAGTTCCAACGGCCTTCTTGCTGTTCTACAAATAAGACATTCCACTTGTAGTCTTTTTCTTAGGAGTTCTCTGGCTGCCTTTGGTGCCTAGAATGTGCTCCCTCTTCACTTATGCCTGCTCGCTTTTCTACGTTCCTTTATGTCCGAGCTAAAATCCCACTTTCTACAGGAAGCCTTTCCTAACACCTCTCTTAATTCTCCCCTCTTTCAAAGACTTCCTATCTAGCCTATATACGGTTTGTTCGTATTATTTCTTTGCTTGTTATCACCTCCATTAGGTGAGCTCCTTAAGGGTGGGGATTGTCTTTTGCCTCTTTTTACATCCCAACACTTAGTACAGTGTCTTGCACATAGTAAGAGCTTAATAAACGTTTAATGACTGACAGAATAGCTGGAGAGATCCACTGAACCAGATGCAGAACTATGACTTAGTCGTTCCATTTGTATCACCAGAATTTAGCACAAAGCCTCTAGGTATAATGTGCACATAGAACAAAGGCTGGGTGATTGAATAACTAATTAAGAATAGATGGGAAAATATGAACAAGAATCACAAGGGATGAAAAGATATGGGTAAGTGTCAACCTGCACCAAATGAAGGGAATAGCTATGTAAACAGAATTACATAATGATTCAAATACTGAAGCATCAAAGAATATTCTTGATTAACAAAAATTATAAGATGACAATGCAGGAAGAAAACATACCATGAGTTATTCTACTGTCTTATGGACAGGCAACAGGCAGGGAAAGGAGGGTCAGTTCTTCCTGAATAGAAGCCTGATCTCCAACATATTTGCTAGTAAATCCTCTCAGTAATTTTAACAATAATCAAAATTTGGGATGTAGGTACAAAATACATGCTTTCTATTGTCCCAGATATTAAAGAAAATTCTTCATCTTACAAGAATGATTGACCATTAATGTTCACCATGTGCACACGCATTGGACCACTTGCCCAGAGAATTTTAAGGACACAATTTTTCTGGAGATGGGAAGAGTAGTTACAAAATACACATATTAGCTCAGCATCTTTCTAAAATAATGAAAAGGGAATTCATCAAGAACAAATACAACTGCCAAATCAAGTAAGTCAAAATGCTAATAATTTAGAAAAAGAGAAAGGAATACCTTTTCAGATTCTACTGAGAGTAAAAGTAAAAACATTCAACAGTACATGAAAATCATGTATGCACATAAAATTAATTTCTAAAGGATCATCATGTCCAGTTGTTATTTTTACATTTAAAAATTAATGCCAAACAATCTCAGGAACATGATAAGCAATTTGTATGAAGAAAATGTAAGTATAACAGATAGCTTAAGTCAAGCTCAATCTCATTTACATTTAATTGCTCTGAAAGAGAATACAGTAATAGATATCTGATGGTGATACTCATTTGGGGCTTAAAAGAGACAAATTATTGATTTAATCTTCAATCTTAGTTATCAGGTAGGAGAATAGGATTATATAATCTCTAACAAATTTCATCTATTCATTAACATACCATCTTTACCGACTGGAACTCTACCACATAACAATAGTTGGTATTTATATAGCATTTTAAGGCTGAGGTTTTTAACCTGGAAAAACTTATATGAACTGATGCTGAGTGAAATGAGCAGAACCAGGACGACATTGTGCACAGTAACAACCACAGTGCGCAAAGAATTTTCCTGGTAGCCTTAGCCCTTCACAACAATGCAAGGACCTAAAACATCCCCAAAGGACTCGAGACAAAATGCCATCCACATCCACAGGAAAAAACTATGGAATCGGAATGGAGAATGAAGCAGACTCTTTTCTCTTGTGTTTTGTTTTGTTCTCATAGTTTCTCCCATTCATTTTAATTCCTTTATGCATCATGACTAATGCAAAAATGAGTTTAACAAGAATGTATGTGTAGAACCCATATAAGAATGCATGCCGTCTCAGGGAGGGAAGGAGGGGAGAAAACTTAAGATTTATAAGAAGTGATAGTTGAAAACTAAAAACAAATAAATTAATTAAATTTTTTAAAAAAAGACTGAGGTTTTTAAACATTACACTTCTAATAAGGCAGAAAATAAGACCCTCTAGGGACAGCAGAGCAAGATCATCAACGTTCAAAATTACTGAATATTAAGTATCAATCATACAAAAATAAATCCACTTTTTTCTATGAATACAAAATTAAAACCTAATTAAACAAAATTGAGACTAATGCAAAAAAAAAATCATTTAAACTGACAGTGAATGGATCACAGCAGCTATTTAATGCACGAAGTGCTAAAGAAGTCAAATTTGAACACACTGCCAAATCTGAGGGCAGACACAATCTGCCAGAACAGTCTCATCCCAAAGATGAGTTGCGTGATCATGCTGTCTGATGCACTTAATTTATGTAAAGTGTCTTAACAAAGTCAGATGACTTAAGGGAGAGGTCAAAAGTAACTTAATATCTGTTATGTTTCTCAATGTTCATTTTTATAAGTACACTTTTAATAGGTTTTCTTTGTCAAAACGTAATTTTTAGATATTGTAATAAGTCAAAGATGCTTTCATTTGAAATGCTAAAGAAGTGATTTTAAATTTGTCTAAAATTATTAATTGCAAATACTTTTTGAATAAGCATTGGTACTTCATTATTGAATGGCATAGTTGAATTTATTAAACTAGAATTTATTTGTTGTAGAAAAGTTCCATAATTTATTTGAATTAAAGGCATACGGAAAAAAATATGTACATAGATTACTTAATAAAAAAAAACTGAAGAAATGAGAAGATTCTGTTTAAAACAAAATTATATACCAAAATACCTGAACAGCATCACATTACGTTGTCAGACTGAATTGGGACTTTAAGATAGCTGCCCAGGTCACACATACCTTATTCTAGTAAAAACCTGAAATTTGTAATAAATAATGATAAAAAATTTTAAAACCGCAGTCATTAAAATGACTTTCTGTCACCAGAACTGGACAAAAAAATCAGTCAGTGTTTAACAATGCAGAAGAAATGTAGACAGCTGAAGGAGCAAGAAAAGAGTCAGAGACACCTGTAGGGGGGGGGTTCCCTATCCAGAGGCAGCAAGGATGATAGTAAGCTCCTGCAGAAAATGCCAGAAGGGTTATAAACTCATGGCTAGAACAGAAAGAAGAACAAGCAGCCAGATGGGGGGATAGTACATAATCTCGATCTCTGAGGTTCATATATCTCCATTTTGAGAATAGGGCCTCAAAGATTCAAAGGAGTGAACTCCAGGAAGTAACATTCAGCAAAGGAAGGAGTATTCAGTGTGAGATTAAATGCAGTTAGACCAATTTACCAGAAAGAACATAATATATGTAGATAGCATTGATCCCAATTTGGGAATTAAAAGCTGAAGAGATGAATAATCAAAGAAGACATCAAACGGGACAAAAAATCACTACAAATCTAGAGAAACCTCAAAAGAAGGAGAATCATTCTATCACAACTGCAAGCAAAGAAGCAAAGAAAAAAACAATGAATTGCCTACAAAGAATACATGATTACCCAGAAGGAAGGAAACTATTGTAAAAAATCAAAGAAAAGCTCTAAAGTAAAGAATCAAAAGGTGAACTGGCTTTTAACAGTTAAGTAGTAAATATTACCCAAGTAACTGACCCCTTTAAAACCCCTAGAGAACAAAGAAAAATCAAAGATTCCATGAGACAATAAGAAATATTAGGGAAAAATTGAACTATTGAAAACTTATAATAAAAGAAAAATAAAAGATACCAAAACAAACAGGTCTAAGAAACATAATTTAAGAATCATTAAATACCTCTAAAATCATGATTTAAAAAATTACCTCCTGGAAGAAACCCCAAAAAAGATTAATCTCAAGAATAACATATTAAAATTCCTAGACTCCCAGATCAAGCATCCTTGATTTATTACAATATCTAAAAACTACATTTTGACAAAGAAATATTCAAATGAAGTAACCAAGAACCCCAGTCAGGGTCACACTTGACCTAGAAGCTTCTAGTAATAACCAGAGATACAGGAATGTAACATTCCGGTGTAAAAGGCTAAAGTCTTATCACCAAGAATAAAAATCTGAAAAGCTTAGTAGCATGTTACAGAGGAAATTAGCCCATGTTCTGATCTGATCTAGCTTAGGCTATCTTCTGACTAGTTTGCTACTGAAACAAAATGAGGAAATGGAGCCAAGATAAGGGAATAGAGGAGGCATTCCAGTAGAACTCTCTTAACATTACCATCCAATCAATTTAAAAATAATCCATCAAATTGAACTCAGGGTCAGCACAGCCAGGAATATAGAAGGAAATGTCTGTGATAATGGGGTAGCAACATGGCACTAACTGTGGGTCATGGAGGCTGAGGATGTGTTAGTAGCAGCCTTCCACAGAGACATTAAGGGGATTGGTAAAGGGGATATCTGTGTGGTAACCGGGGACAGGACCAGCAGTTGTTTCAAGCAGCCAGAAAGAAACCATGCAAAACTCATGGAGTCATGATCAGGATCACACAAGACCTAGCAGCTACCACAATGAAAGGTCAAAAGACTTGGAATATGATATTCCAGAAGGAAAAGGAACTAGCATTACAATGAAAAATAACCTATTCAGCAAAACTAGAGTATAATCCTTTTCCCCTAGGGAAAAAAATGGACATCTAATGAAACAGAAGACTTTTTTAAAGTATTTTTTTTTCCAATTACATGTAAACGCAATTTTCTACATTCATTTTTTATAAGATTTTGAGTTTAAAATTTTTTACCCTCCCTCTCTCCCCACCCCCAAGAGTATGTAACCTGATATAAGTTATACATGTACAATCATATTAAATAAATTTCCACATTAGTCAGGCTGTGAAAGAAGAAAGAGAACAAAACAAAAAAAGTGAAAATAGTAGGTTTTGATCTGCATTCAAACTCCATAGTTCTTTCTCTGGATGTGGATAGCATTTTCCATTATGAGTCTTTTGGAACTATCTTGGATCATTTTATTGCTGAGAAGAGTGAAGTCTAACAGAGTTGATCACTAGACAATGTTGCTGTTACTGTGATAACATCTCCTGATCCTGTTCACCTCACTACATGATAGTATTCCATTTCATTCATACACCACATTTTTGTTCAGTCATTTCCCAACTGATGGTCATTCCCCTCAATTTCTGATTCTTTTGCCACTGCAAAAAAGAATTGCCATGAATATCTGTGTACAGGTAAGTCTTTCTCCCTTTCTTATGATCTCTTTTGGGTACAGAACTAGTACTGATGTTGGTGGATCAAAGGGCATACATAGTGGAAGGGGTGGAACAGTTCACAATTCCACCAACAACGAATGCATCAGTGTTCAAATTTTCCCACATCTTCTCCAGCATCATTTTCCTTTTCTGTCATATTAGCCAATCCAATAGATGTAATGTGATACCTAACAGATGTTTTAATGTACATTTCAAAACATACGACTTTCAAGAATTCCTGATGAAAAGACCAAGGCTGAATGAAAAAAATAACATCCAAATACAAGACACAAGAACAGCATAAAAGGATAAACAGGAAAGTAAAATTACAAAGGACTTAATACAGGTAAAACTGTTTACATTTCTACATGGGAACATGATACGGGAAACTCCTAAGAACTTTATCTTTATTAGAGTTAGGAGGAGTATTCATCAAGTCTCAAGGATGGCTTCAAAATCTGTGTTTTTCCAAATATATTTTTATTTATTTTGTTAAATATTTTCCAATTACATGTAAAAAAAAAGTTTTTAACATTACTTTTGCTTAATTTTGAGTTCAAAATTCCCTCCTTCCTTGAGAAGGCAATCAATTTGATATAAATTATAAATGTAAAATTATGTAATACAAATTTCCATATTAGTCAAACACAAAAAACAAAGTATAAAAAGCTTACTTTAACCTGCATTTAGAGTTCATTAATTCTCTTTCTGAAGGTGGACTAAGGCAACAATACATTTTTGTTTCAATACATTTTAAGGAAAAACGAGCCAAATAATATGGATGGGGGAAGGGGTTAGGATGGTGTTCTCACCACAGACCTTTCAAGCACTTCTAATAAAAAGACCAGAGCAGAATAGAAATGCTGATAACGTAAGTACATGAGTAAAAATAAATGAGATATTGAATAAGAAAAAGAATATGGTTATGAATTGTTTGTGTTCTGAGAGTTTGAACAGAAGGAAGAAAAGGTATAAAGGAAAAATTTACTAGCACAGAATGAAAGTAGAGAAAATTTGCTACATCTCATATCTGGGGTGTATGTGTGAAAAAGAATGGTATATAAATATTGGGGAATGGAACAGCCATCATACAAACCCTGCTTTCATCTGGAAAAAAAAAACAAAAACCATGGATGAAAAATCATAAATAGCTCAGTGTAGAAATACATCAAACTGAAAAACAAGAGAAGAAAGGGTAGGATTAGGAGGGAGTATAATACCAGATATATACCATATAATGCCAGAGGCATAAGCAAAACAAATTTCTTAATCCCAAAGGAGAGTGTAAAAGACAGGAAAAAAGAAAAAATACCTTGAATTTAAGAAAATCTCTATGAATTTGGGAATGTTTGAAAAACTGGTGGCTCAATAACAGAAAGGAATGTTATTTTGCTGAAAGGAATAATTTCAAAGAATCCTGGGTTGTAAGAAATGATGAAGAGTCAAGTATGCAAAGAGGGAGAACAATCTATAAAAGGATAACAACACTTTAAAGAAAAAATATCTTTAAAAGATTTAAGGACTTTGATCAACTCAATAACTAATCATGGCTCTGGAAAACCCAGAATGAAACATATTTTACAAATTACCTAATAGGAAGGTAATGAACATGTTTCTTAAAGAGATATATTTTTGACAATAGTCACATTCTGCTTGACTATGCTTACAGGTAACAAGAAAATTTTTTCCACTTTGGTTTTAACCTATTTTCATAGAGCTTTTTGAGTTTAAGTTTAAACTGAGGATTATAGTATTCAAACTGAGTAGCGTATTGAGGGCTGGGTGGGGAAGCAATATTGATGCAAAATATGAGGGAGGTCATTGAAACATTTTAAAAATGCACAAAAGAAAACAGGCACAAGTTGAGAAAGCACAGATAAGCAAGGATGATTTTTAAAGCAATATATAAAATTTATACAGAATGTAAAAATATACTAGGGTATGAAATAAAGAATGAAAAGTGAAACAAAATATAAAATGTAGTTTCATATACAATCTACTATTTGTATTCTCAAGAAGAGGAGAGAAAGTAGGTGTCCATCAACTGGGAAATGGATGAACAATTTACAGCATATGAATATAATGGGATAATACTATAGCATAAAAAATGAACAAAAAGAGCAAAATTTGGGATAACATACATGAAGTGATGCAAAACTCAGGAAACAATTTACACAATCACCACAAAAATGTAAAGGAAAACAACAATGGAAGACCTTCCAATCAACAGAGTAACTAACCACAAGTTCAAAATACCAGACATGCATTTTAAGACATAGCTCATACATTAAATTATTCTGCTTGCTATACTCATCTGTTACAGAAGCGCACTTCTATTTAGAACACGAAATGGGCATGTTAATAAGCAGTGACAGCTGTGAAAAGAAAGAAAGAAGGGAGGTAGCGAGCGAGGGAGGGAGAGTTAGGAAGGAAGAAAAAGAGGCAGAAGAGAAAAGGAGAGGGATGGAAGAAGCAGGAGGACAAATAGAGGGAGAGAGAAAGGAGAAGGAAGGAAGGAAATGATGAGGAAGGGAGACAGGAAAGGAAGAAAGGTACTTCGTAAGTAAACAAGACACAAATAGACATTGAACGCACACGTACAAGGATCTAATAAATTTATAGGCTCATATGCACCCACTTTTTTCTTCTTCGCGTACTGAAATGCTCATGTTTGTTGGTGATTGTTAAATTCATCGGGAAGAAAAAATTTAAATTAAAAGCAAGGAAACCTTCCACTACAGGACATGATAGTGATAAAGAAAATAAATAAAATATTATTAACATGGAAGAAAACAAAAAACTGAGAAGACACACAAAGATTTTCGGTTATTTAACCACCTCATAAATGTAACATACATGTAAAAAACTGAAAATAGCAAACACTCACATTTTTAGATTCCATTCATTCTATGTATATGAAAATGTTTGTTAATAATTGTTAAATTTATAATGAAAAATAGAATTGTCAGCAAGACAGGGGGGTGAGCATTACTCCATAACATTGGAAACCTCGTTTTAAGGTTTGTAAACCACGTATATCACTTTATTTTACTCTTTTCCCTTTTCTCTCCTATTAGTCAATCTGAGGTAGTACCTCAGAATTGTTTAATTTTAATTTCTCTAATCAATAGTGAGTTAGAGCATTTTTTCATATGGTTATACTTAACTTTGATTACTTCACCTGAAAAGTGATGGTATCTTTTGGTCATTTATCAACTGGGGAATGGCTCTACCAATTTCTATCCATTTCACTTAGTACTCTTATGTTTGAAAAATGAGGTCTTTGATAAAGACAAACATGCTGCAAAATATTTTTCACAGTCACTACTGCTAACTGTACTTCCTCCATTCTATTCCCTGCCCCCATTTATTCTATTCCCTTTCCTTTACTCAGTCCCTCCTCAAAAATACTTTGCTTCTGACTACCCCTCCCCCAATCTGCCCTCCCTTCTACCTTCCTGTAAGTAAGGTAGGTTTCTATACCCAACTGAGTACATATGCTATTGAAAAGGTTCACTCACTCCCTTTCACCTCCTCCCCTTTCCCTGTGCTGCAAAAGGTTTTTTTGGCCTCGTTAATTATACACCAAGTTTATTCCACCAGTTAATTTACTCCATTCTACCTCTCCCTTTCTCCTTCTTCCAGTATATTCCCCTCACCCTTTAATGTTATTTTTTAGACCTCATCCCTTTATATTCAACTCATACCCGGGTACTCTTTCTATATGGCTGGTTGTTGTCTGCTAGTTCAAATGGAAGCAATTCAGTTTCCTGGCAGGTGCTGGTAGACTGTCCATGTTTCACAGACATACAACAATGAAGTCAGCACAACGGCTCTGTAGACCTTCGGTTTGGTAGTCAGTCTAATATTTCTCTCCCAAACTTTTCTTTGGAGCCTCCCAATCACTGCGCTAACTCTGGGAATGTGTGCATCAACCTCATTGTCAATGTGAACATCCCTGGAAAGTACACTACACCAAGGTAAGTGAACTTATCCACAGCATTCAAAATTTCTCCATTTGTTGTAACTGATGGTTCCACGTATGGATGGTGTGGTGGTGGCTGATGGAGCACCTGTGTTTTCTTGGTGTTAATTACTAGGCCAAAATTAGCACAGGAGCAGAGAATTGATCCATACTTTGTAGCATCTCAGTTTCAGAGGCTGCACTGAGTGCACAATCATCTGCAAATAGAAAATCATGCACCAACACTCCCTCTACTTTGGTCTTAGCTTGTAGCCTTTTCAAATTGAAGAACTTACCATCAGTATGGTAGCTGACCTTGGTGCCTTGGTTCATCATCATGCTAAAAAGCATGGAAGTAAAGACACAGCTGTTTCACTCCGCTGGGTGACTGGGAAGGCACAAGAAGATTGTCCACCATTCAGAACCCGGGCAAAAATGTCAACATGAAATTGATGTACAATACTGATGAACTTCTCTGGGAAACCAAGTTTTGACATAATTTTCCATAAGTACCCATGACTAACAGGGTCAAAGGCCTTGGTCAGATCTACAAATGTTGCATATAGATCTCTGTTCTGCTCCTGACATTTCTCCTGGAGTTGTTGGGGAGTAAACACCATATCGACTGTTCCTAGATCCTTTCTGAAGCCACACTGGCTCTCAGGTAATACGCCCATCTTCCAGGTGAAGGATCAGCCTATTAAGGAGGATTCTAGCAATAATTTTGTCAGCAATGACTAAGTGAGAGAACCCCCTGTGATTGTCGCAGAACAATCTATTCCCTTTACCTTTATGGAGATGGACAACGGAGGCCTCCTTGAAATCCTGGAGCATAACCTCCTCTTGCCACATAACCTGGAAAATTTCAGTCAGCTTTTTTATGAGCAATGGTTCCCCTATCTTGTAAATCTCAGCTGGAATAGAATCAGCACCAGGTGCTTTGCCACATGAAAGGAGCCTATTGGCCCTCAAAACCTCTTCCTTCAGTTGGAAGTTCAGCTAAGGAGGAATTGACTACAATCTGAGATAAATGGTCAGTGGCCTCAGCACTGATTGATGATGGTCCATTGAGAACACTATGCAAGTGTTCAGCCCAATTCTCTAGGATCATGTCCTTATCACTAATCAATGTGACTCCATCAGCACTAAGTAGTTGTGATGCACCATAGGTTTTTGGTCCATAAATAGCTTTCAAGCAATCATAAAAAGAGCTTTGGATTGTTACTATCAGCATAAAACTGAATTTCATTTGCCTTCTTACTGACCCAGGAATCCTGCATCTCTCTAAGCTTTGCTTGTACTTTGCATTTGATGGAATTAAATTCTGACTTCTTAGAGGTGGTAAATCTTGTGGAATTCTCATTTTTTGTTTAGCAGGTTCAGATTTCCCCATCATTTTCATCAAACCAGTTTTGGGTTTGTGAGTGTTCTGACTCAGATGAGCAAAGGCAGCTATACACCAAATTTCTGAAAAATCTGCCCCATTCCTTTCCTGCACCATTGTTGCCAACTGTGTGTTGGCTCAACTTTCCCTCCAAGTTGTTCACACTCAGAGAAGAGCTCTAATTTGTGGACATTAATTTTTCTGGTAGTCATTTTGCCTTGAGAGTGGCACTTTTGATGAATACAAATATTTAGCTTGCAAAGGATAAGTCTATGATCAGTCCAGCACTCTGCACCACAAATTGCCTTTGTCACTCTCACAGCTTGTCTGAATTTGTCCCTATACTCATATAGTCTATTAGATGCCAACGTTTGCTGCGAGGGTGCATCCATGAAGTTCTGTTGTGTTTAGGCAAACAGAAAACAGTGTTTGTGATAAGAAGGTCATGAAATGCACAAGTCTTCAGCAGTAAATGACCAATCCTAATGCTGTTTCAATTCCATTCCTCCCTAGGACTCCCAGCCAAGTCTGGTAGTCTGAGCCTACTCTAGCATTAAAGTCACGCAGAATTATAAGCTTGTCTTCTTCTGGCACACTGATGATAAGGGTCCCAAGGTCTTAAACAAAATTTTTCTTTTACATCATCAAGGGTTGTCACGATAGGAGCATAGGCACTGATGATGGTGGCATGGCCTTTTCCTGAATATGGCAATTGCATTGTCATGAGCCTGTCATTCACTCTTTTTGGCAAATGTACCAACTTGCTGACTAGATTAATTTTCATGGCAAAACCTTCACCAGCTTCACAGCACTCGGCTTCACTGTGGCCACTCCAGAAAAATGTGTATCCAGCTAAGACATCAGTAAGCTGGCCTTCATTTGCCAGCCTTGCTCAGCTTACCTGTTGAGTTTTCTTGCAATAAGAGCAGTTCATCTTTCAGGTCTACTGGATTTTCTGTTCAGTAAGTGTGCACACGTTCTCATGTGCTGATGGTGAGTGGAATCATCCTTGCTGATATTTTTTGCTGGTACTTTTTCTGTGTGTTTCGACCACGGAGTGGGATTCCCCACCTGCCAGGGTAATCAGGCCAGGGTGGGGTAAGTAGACAGTGTTTAGGACACCTTTTTTAGCCCCCTTCCTTATACCAGGAGGTGAGCAGTGAGAACCTTAAAAGGCTGCTCAGACACCCAGGGGGCTGCTGAATCCCACTGCTGCTTCCAGTGAGAAATGAACCTATGGACTGGGTCTCCTATGTGCAGTTTTGACTACAGCTCCCAGTGTATCCACACCTGCTGGTTCATCACTTGCCTGTCGCAACAGGATCTTGAGGTATAATAGTAAAATGGTATGGGTTATGTCTTTTAATTCGTGTATAAACTGGATTTAAGTGAGGCAGTGCTGCATTAAGTTGTCAGCCTAACTCTCTCCTCCAGAGTCATCAGAATCCAGGGGCAGGACAGTCAAAATGGCTGGTGATGGTTCAGGATGCAGTGGATGACCTTGGGGTCTCCTACTTCAGCTGCCTTCATGGCCATTGGAACAAACTGTTCTCATTTGCCCATTCCATCAGGGGAAGTTTTCACATGGTGGGGTAGACATCCCTCTAACTCACCAATGGGTTTGGGACCCCTTGGCTACCCTCAACCTGGTTGGGCCCAATTGCTGAAACAGTTTACTGGGATGTGGCCACTGCACATGGTGCAGCTTCTTGGCGCTACAGATGAGAGTTGGGTGGAACAGGTGGACACCAAAGGTGGAAAGCAGCCTTGAAAAGGGCTTAGCAGCCATCACACCAAAGCTTCTGATCCTCCCTGAACACACCCTACACCACACTTTTCTATATATGCTCCTTCTAACCACCCTAATAATGACAAATGTCTTATAAGTTATAAATATTATCTCCCCATGCAGGAACGTATAAAGTTTAAACTTATTCAGTCCTTTATGATTTCCCTTTCATGCTTACATTTTTAGGCTTCTTTTGAGTCTTGCATTTGAAACTCAAATTTTCTATTCAACTCTGGTCTCCCCCTCAAGAACAATGAAAGCTCTGTCTCACTGAGTGTCCATATTTTTCCCTGAAGAATTATACACAGTTTTGCTGGGTAGGTGATTCTTGGTTTTAATTCTAGCTCCTTTACATTCTCAAATATATTCCAAGCCCTCTAGTCCTTTAAGGCAGAAATCTTGTATTATATCATGACTGTGGCTGTATCACATTGTTTTTTTTCTGGCTGCATGCAATATTTTCGCCTTGACCTGAGAACTCTGGAATTTGGTTATAATATTCCTGTGAGTTGTCATTTTGGGATCCCTTTTAGGAGATGATCAGTGGATTCTTTCACTTTCTATTTTACCCTCTGGTTCTAGAATATCAGGGCAGTTTTCTTTGACAATTTTTAAATTATCTCTCCTGGATCTCTTTTCTAGGTCAGAGCTTTTTCCAATGAGTCATTTCACATTATCTTCTATTTTTTCATTCTTTTGGTCTTATTTTATTGTTTCTCGATTTCTCATAGTCATTAGCTTCCATTTGCTCCATGCTAATTTTTAAGGAATTATTTTCTTCAGTGAGCATTTTGGACCTCCTTTTCCATCAGGCTAATTCTGCTTTTTAAGGCTTTCTTCTTCTCATTAGCTTTTTGGAACTTTTTTATCATTTGTGTTAGTCTATTTTTTAAGGTGCTATTTTCAGTATATTTTTGTCTGTCCTCTACCCAGCTGTTGACATCTTTTTCATGATTATCTTACATCACTCTCATTTCTCTTCTCCTCTACCTCTCTTATTTGATTTTCAAAATTCTTTTTGAGCTCTTCCATGGCTTGCAACCAATTCATATTTTTCTTGGAGGCTGGATATCATACCTTTGATTTCTTTGTCTTCTTCTGAGTGTTTTGATCTTCCTTGTCACTACAGTAACTTTCAACAGTCAAGTTTTTTTCTCATTCTTTACTCATTTTCCCAGCTTATTAGGTGACTTTTAAATCTTTGTTAAAGTAGGACTTTTCTTCCACAGTAGAGGGTGCACTGTCCCAAGTTTCAGGGCAACTGTTTTCAGAAATACTTCTACTAGGGACCTGTAAGTTTTTAGTTCTTCCAAGGTGGTATGATTGTCTGTTGGCTGAGAGCGATGGAAGCAACAGCAAGCTACCACTGCTAACTGACTAACTCACAAGGTATAGTATGCTCCTGGTTTGCTGGATGTGGGGCTGTGCAGGGGAGGTGTGTGCTCCAGTCACACCCAGGTGAGACAGACCTTTCCTGCTGACCTTCTAAGTGGTCTTTGGCATCCGTGGGCTGAAAGGCTTGAAATCTCCACTGCTGCAAGTGATTCAGTCACCACTGCTCTGGATTTGCTGGGGTCAGGTCTATGCTGGGGTTGGTTTGCACTGGATAGTGCTCTCATCTCACCTTGGTGAAACACACCTTTCCTACCAATCTTCCAAGTTGTCTTGGGCTAAAAATTCAATTCACTTCATCGCTTTGTTCTGGTGCCGTAGATTTTGTTTAGAGTCATTTTGGAGAAGTTTCAGGAAGAGCTCAGATAAGTCCCTGCCTTTTACTCTGCCATCTTGGCTCCATTTTGCTTTATTGTACTCTCATAACAATCCGATAAAATAGCTAAGTATATTAGATATTATCATCCCAACTTGACTAAAGAGAAAGGAGAGACTTTAAAAGGTTAAATGCTAATGATTAAATGTTGAGGACAAGATTTAAATAGGCTTCTCAATTCCAAATCAATAGCTCTTTCCACTACAGAATATTACTTTCTTTACAGATACTAACTATTGTCAAATTAAGCAATGTAACCACAACCTAAATCACAATTGTGAGGTCTTTCTGTTCCAGGAAAAGAAACTGTTTAATACTCAACTGAGGGATTTTTGTTTTTAAACATTTTTCTGCAACCCTAAAACAATCAAGTAGTAATCCAAGGATGCATCATAAACAAAAATCAAAAGAATACACCCTCCCTTTCAAATCTCCAGAGCCAACATGCTCTTGGCAACTTAACTAAAATCTTCTGCTCTTGCTAATGAGCATCAATTTAGTATTCTGCAGATTGGATAAACAGCAGCTTGATTTCCTTTATGAGAAGATTTCCTTTGGGTATTATAATAGCCAAGACATCTCTTTAGCAATGTTGTACTAGCATTCTTTGGTTAAATTGTCTAATAAAACCAGTAATGACATCAAAATTATTTATGGAATTTCTTAAAGTACAGCCTGAAGCGTCTCTCATTATCAAAACTTTTCAAATACCAAAAAACAGTGATCACACCTTCGGTATCCATTCCACAATAGAAACAATTTGTTCTTTCCAAACAAGTGACAAGAACTAAAATATATACAAAAAAGAAGTCAAGAAAGCAATGTAAATGCCATTTACAGAGTGTAACAATGAGTAGTCAAATAAGATAATCAAATCAAGTCCATAACAAAGTCTTAAACTAGTCTATGGCTTCTTCATATGGTTTATATTTAAGTAAAGAGCTTACTGAAATAAAGACATGTCAAACTCTGTTGCATTTAACAACTAGAAGATTTCATCTAAGTTATGAGCTAGAAGTGACCATTTATTCCAGCTCCCACATATTACAAATGAGAAAGTAGAGTTCCACAGAAGCAAAGTGACTTATCTATGGTCACAATGCTGATTCCATTCAACTCAGCCACGGCCCAAAGTCTACAATGGAGGATACAAAGATGGGAAAAACAGAAACAAACATGAAAAACACACATTTCCCTGAACCTAATGTAACACAAGCAAGAAGGCCTGCAAACAATGGCCGAACTCAAATACTACTGCAGGGCATTCCTACTCTCAAATTCTGTGATTTGATAAAATGAGTGTAATTAGGTCAAGATAAAAAAATGTCAGATGTGAGGAATTTCAGTATAAGAGTCATGATCCAGTCACCCTGGTTCAAATATGATGGTTATTGGTTAATAAGATCATAGGTTTCGAGTGAAAGAGACTTTAGAAGAAATCTGTTCAAGACTTCTCATTTCACAGATGAGGAAACTGAGTCCTCTAAAGGACATAGCGAAGTAGCGCAAAAGTGGGATCTGAAGCCAGGTCCTCTGACTCTAAATCAAGCAAGTACTCTAATAATCACACAACAATGCTGCCACGAAACGGTCATAAAGAAGACTACTCAATTGTTCAGTTTCAAACTTAATATTAGGTTGGTTTTGCTTATCTGGTTTTATTGATTCTAAAGTTGGATTTTATGTTGAGGGAATTATAAAATCAGTCAATCATTTTTGGAAAACAATTTGGTACTATGCCCAAGGGGCATAAAATTGTGTACACCCTTTGATTCAGCAATACAACTCCTAGGTTATATCCCAAAGAGAGCAAAAAAAAGGAAAAAGACTTATTTGTACAAAAATATTCACAGCAGCTCTTTCTGCTAGGCAAAGAATTAGACATCAAGGGGATATCCATCAAATGGGGACTAGCTAACCCAGTTGTGATATCTGAATGGAATGGATACTATTATACTATAAGAAATGATGAGCAGGATGATTTCAGAAAAAGCTGGAAAGACACGAACTGATACAAACTGAAGTGAGCAGAACCTGGATAATATTGTACAGAGGAACTGCAGTATTATATGACAGTCAATTGTGAACGACTTAGCAATTCTTGGCAACACAATGATCCAAGACAATTCCAAAGGACTCATGATGAAAAATGCTATCCACCTCCAGAAAAATAACTGATGGGAGTCTGAATAAAAATAAATCATATTTCATTTTCTTTTTTCTGTGTTTTTTTAAAATCTCTGCCTTCTTTCACAATATGACTAATATGGAGCTATGTTTTGAATGACTGTATATGTATAACCTATATCAAATTGATTACTGTCTCGGAGAGGGGGGGAGGAGAGAAAGGGAGTGACATAAATTGTAACACAAAGTTTTTTTTTTAAAAAATTAATGTTGAAAGTTGTTTTCACAAGAAATTAGGGGAAAAGAACTATTCAAGATGGAAAAAAAAGTGAAGAGTGAACTTATAGGGAGGTAATTGTGGTATCAAAAATGGCATCTGGGAAAGGAATGATCACTATCCTCTGGGAAGAATCAAAGAAGACTCTTCAAAGAGGATGATATAACACCTAAGCTGGGACCTTAAGAAAAATCTTGACATACAAAAAACACATTTTAGTAACAGGAAGCTCCTTAGAAGGATAAGATCAAAGGATTATGAAAGTACAGCTAGAAATTACATTAGAGATAGTACAGCCCTTTTGTTTTGTAAATGAATTCATTGTAGCTCAAAGTCACACAGGTATTGTCAGCAAGGGCAAGATTCTAGTTCAAATCTTTTGGCTTCAAACCTAGCAACTTTTTTATTATTCCACAAATGCCCGTTAGGAAAGAACAGCTAATATTCCAATGTGGCTGAAACACAGAATTCAAGGGGCAAAGCTATAACTAAAATTGTTTCATTAATAAATTGAGGATTCTTTTATATGATGCCTAAAAGTAAATATTATTTAACTTTTGCTACCTAAAACTCTGTGAACTTTACTAATTAAATCTTAATTCAAAAATAATCTGATAATCAACAAAAATCCATTTGTTTTCATAATTAAGAACGACTAAAAGTTTCATAGTCCAAGAAATTTAATCAGTACTTCCTATAAATAAATGAAATTTGGAATTAAGAGAGTAGCAACAATTTAATGGAATGCTGCTGTAACTGTCCTTAATATTTGTTCATTTATATATAATGAAGGAAAATATTGTTAAAATAAATTAAATAATCATTCTTTCTACTTATTTCCACATAGTGTTAAAGTATATAATGATTTCAAAACAAAAGATAGGATCACTGTGACCTGAGCCAAAAGATAATTCAACATGCTGTTGTCCACAGATTATGCAAAATAAAGATCTAAAAACCCTCTGTATCCTGCAAAGTAACTGAGCCTCTTTGGTACCAAAGGTCCAAATTCCCTGAACTAATATAAACAGCAGTAAGTAGAAGCGCACACACCTGTCATTTCAATTAAGGGAACAGTTCATCTGTATATAGTAGGTGCTTAATATATCTTTGCTGAATTTAATTTGAAGAGCCTCCAAAGCTATAATCCAGAGGTCTGATAAAAATTTCACTTAATCAAGATCAATATACCCCATAGGCTACTAAATTTAAGGGAAAGAAGGAGGAGAGAAAGGTTAACTGCAAACACAAATGATAACCAGCTAGAAAAGTACTATTTAGAGCAGACTGACTCTATAATGGCTTAAAATAACTACTTGTTAATGGTGTCCTCAAACAATATGTGAGATAAATAGGTTTCACTGAAAACAAGGAATGTTGCTGAAAAATGGTCAGTCAAAAACCATCAGATTTCCTGAAATTACTACAAGAACATAAGTTTCTAATCACACATTTTGAAATGGCTCTTCATAGTGTGATCTCTGTTGATTGTTGTATTATGATCACTGAACGCTAAGACTAGAAAACTTCAAGATCAAAACTTTAAGAAGATTTCATTTTACTTCTGAACACTAATCAAAACGTTTTAAAATATATGCATACAGGTATTATATATCACATTCTTTTCACGCTATGATCACTATAAAATGTCTTTAAAGAACTACAAAAAACACTAGTTTCTAGTTTACAATTAATCATGTAGCTTTTAAAACCTAAGCGGAAAAGAGTTAGTTAGCAGGAAGGCAAATAAAGTACTTAGGCATGCTATTTATATTTTTTACTAGAAGATTAGAGTTCTCATGTGACTAGCATGGCATTTATACCATTAGAAAGTACTAGGCTGCCAGTATCACTGAAAATAACGGCCAAGAAATATAGCAAACTTCAAAACTCCTTCCATTACGTGGGGAAAAAGTTGGTAAGACATTTATTTACATGTCAACTTATTAGTGATCACACCAACCAACTTTAGTATTTAAATCACCCAAAGATTTCACAAGGCTACTGTACATACATGCAAGAAAATACATCCCTCTCATGCTGAGTCTCATGCTGTTTTTCAATGTTGAATACAAAAGGGTAGCAATACTGTTTACACATATGTAAAGTGTCCTTTAAAACTTGACTTACCACCCTTTATAAATCTGACCTTTTCATATTTATTAAAATCTCTAACTACCAAAAATAAAATTTAGCTAGAAAAAGATGGTTTCAAGTAGATGTGCCACATGATTACCAACAACAAATCCACTTACTTTTTTCTCTTTCTCATGATGTTTATCCTGAGAGTGAGAGGAAGAATCACTTAAACTTTGATCATATGACCTATTAGATCCCCGTTTGCTCTTTTTCTAAAAGAGAAAATATATATAATATATATACATATGTGTATATGTATATAAAATAGTAAAGGAATTATATTTTAAAGGCACAAGCCACTTTAAATGGGTTTATAAAATTCTTTCATTCTTTATAATAAGCTTGGACAGCAATCAGATAATTATCCAAAGCATAGCAAAAGAAATCTCACCCTGATCTTGAAATATTTTGAATGCCATGGTTTTCATAAAAAAGGAAAATGTATCTGCTATTTTAAAACAAATTTACCATATTTTTAATGCCTGTTTTGTAAAAGTCTCAACTAAAAGGAAGAAAACACTGTCTTTAAGGCAGTTGCAAAAGCTGGAAAAAGTAAATATTTGGAACATCACTGCATGCCCTTAGACAAAGCATGAGGTCTTCCAATATTATGTTAATAGCAGTAGCAAAGACAGTTCTTTAAAATCAGCCTTTATACAACTAATTATTAAGCTACTATTAGGAAATAAGTGAAAAAAGAATGTCAATATCAGACCCATGCATTTAAAAGACATTAATAACAGCATAACTAGTAGGTAGTAAGAAAAACAGTTTACAGAATATTGAAGCCACTGCATAAAAAAGGAATAAGGTGAGTGCTTTTCTGAGTGATCAAAAGCAATTAAGTATAAAACTAAATAACACTGGCCGTACAAAGTGTTGGGTATTATCATGCAAACACAAAGCTTAATTTTTTAAAAAGCCACACAACTAATAGGGTGCTTGGGAAAGTATCTTAAATGCCTAGAAAACAGAGTGTCTATTCATATGCAAAACTACTAAATTCCTTTTATTATTTCTCCTAGAATATTTGACCTTTAAACTTCTGGTTTGATTTCATTGGAATAATATATACAAGTATAAAATGTAGAATTACAAATATACTAAATTATTCTAGGTTAGATTCATTAAATGGGGCTCTATCTGATGTCTATTATTATGTGTGTTTATGTGATTTATTTCCTCCCTCAATTTAAAAATATCATTATGTAAAAAAACACAAACAAAAAAAAAAAAACCCAGGGGGAAAAAAACTGAGACCCAAAACCATTATGCACAATTCAGTAAGACTGAGACACTAACAGGTAAGATACAAAATATACATATATTTGACCTTCAAAAGACTATATGAACATAATATGGTCAGCTAATACTTAATCATCAATGTTTATATAAGAAAGCTCAGATATATTAATTTCAAAATTAATTCCCAAAGGAAATGTAATTAACTTCTCTATCCTGAAACATTTAACCAACTAAAAGAAGCAATGTACAGATTTGAATTACAGTTCTTCCGAAGAACTAAAATCCACAGAAGTCATGAAACTGGAAGAGGAAAAATCAATGGCACAAATAGCTCATAAAGTGGATAATCTATTCAAGTATTTCAACTGCAGATTAAGCTGAAAATACTAAAATGCAACTGTAACTGTCCCAATTAAAAGAACATCTGCATGTTTAGTTGACTATTGTGTTTTTAAAATGCCAGGAAGTGGCATACTAGAACAAATTTTCTTTCAGACAAAAAACTATCAAAACAAAAATTCATTTGCTATTTTATTTACAGGAAAAGAAAAACTTTTCTAAACAATACACTTACTCTCAAAACAAAACATTTAAACTTTCATATGAAATGTAAGATAAATTCTTACCAGCTTACTAAAATGGTATTTACAGTAGCCACAGTATTGGACATTATCTGCCCCATTACCTTCTTCTTCACAAAGGAGTCCTGCAAACTGGGCACTGAAAATAAAAGCCAAAAATATAAAAAAAAACATTCAAACCACAATAATATCCTTATATGTCAAATTCTGCAGAAGGCACAAAAGATTTTTTAATATATTCCTCCTCTATTCTAGAGAGAAAATAATCCCCTTAGTCTACATTTGAATAGATACAATTCACTTCTGCCATGAACTGCAAAGAACTGAAAAAGCTCTTAAGAAGCCACAGATTTAAAGTTTAAATCCAGCTCTTGCAACAAAAATATTAAATGTTCACCATACTGTTCGAACATCCTTTACCTCCCTTTGCCTGTTCCATTCCTTCCTTCTCTTTCTCCCCTTCTTCCCAAGTGCCCACCTCCCAAAAGTCCCAACGAATCTCTCTCTTCAGCTCAGTATGTTCTCATCCATAATATCCACTGGATGTTCAGGCTCACAGCTTAGGGTTTAAATTCCTGTAGTTCGTAATTGTGTCATTTTCTAGGAATGTAACCACAGAAAATGGGATGGGATTACTCTGTTCATGAATACTTAACACTGTGGGTTTTTTTCAAAGTGAAAATGGGGGTGGGGGAGTCTAAATATATTTAAATTTTATTTTTTTGACATGGTGAAGAAATTAACATGATGGCAACATCTCACCACTCCACTGTCCTGCTCAACACAGATGCAGTAACGTTTTTGGCTCTGGAAATTTCTTCCAGTACTCTTTAATGAAAGTAAAGCAACTTATGTTTATCTCATCCACCATCTCTAACACAAAGCATTTACTTAGAATGGTTAAGTAGAATCCTTAGTAAACAATATTCTTTCCTAGTTTAACAGCAATGATCAGAAACCATAGTCTAAATCTTATCACATTTAATGCAAGAAAGACACAGGATTTCTACCATATGATGATATTCAGAAACAGTAAAATCAACGTCAACAACTAAACAACTGAATTAAAGCTATCCTTAGCATAAGGTGGTAGAAAGAGTGCTGTGTAAATAATGTAACCTCTGAGCGGGAATTTCCTTATCTGTAAAAATGAAGGGTTACATGAGACGACCTCTGAAATCTACTCCAACTCTAAATCCCTGTTCTGATGCAAGCGTTAATGTCGTGCTTCTGGCCAAATGGAACCATCTGACCTTTCCAAAAAAGGCAAGGATGGAACCAGCAATAAAATTCATGGCCTCATATATCTACATACAAATGAACCAAGAGTAACATGTTGGTGAAATAGTGCAAGCCAATGTTACCTCATGGATATCAAGGAGACTCATTAATGGCTCTGGCAGTATGCCCTATTCATAACAAACAGAACAGGTAAAAGAAAAGGTAGAACAAAGGCTGTGTATAGAGAATCTATATGAAGAAATTTAGGAACTAGAATGGATTGGCAGGGTGCTGTAGGGTACTGATAATCATCTGAGTCAAGATCAAGAGAGGCAGGAAAGTGATTTTGTCATCTGAGAGCACACACTTAAGATTACCTGAGCAGAAAGAGGAAGCAGATGAATTTAGAAAACAGACATAAATCTGACACCACAACACAATATAGGAGTGTTAGGAAATTTTAAATATCAAAGTTCTGTATAGAATACTCTCTTGGCCCAAAGCAGGGTATTTAACAACCCCTTCACTTGTTTTATAGTCATTTAGTTCTTTGAAATATAGACTACAAAAAGGAAAATGTCTACTCTGAAATCCATTTTCACCAAAATGAGAAAACTGACTGCTGGGGTAAAGCTTATGTGAATCATGGAAGAAAGTGTCCCCATCCCTCATTCCTTATTGAATCTGAGATACAGAAAAAGATGAAAGCCAGGAACGTATGGTGTGATCCTTGGATTTGAGCAAAGCAGATTTCAAAGAATCCACAGGAAAGACAAGTGTCATCCCATGAAGTGAAATTTTCCTGGGCAATTAGCCCAGGAAGGATGGGAAGTTCTTAAAGGAGCAATTCTGAAAAACACAAGAAAGCACTGCAGTTTGAAGGAAAACGGGGAATTGTCTAAACAGGTCGACATTAACCAGCCAGAAGGTTGAAGAAAATAGCAACAGCTGAATACAAAAAGCACAGCATCTTCCCATGAGTGCTGAAGTTCATTATGCCGTAAGGGTATTGAGGAAAGCTAGGGATCACACAGAAAAAAGGGTGGGGAAGTGGTACAGTTTTAACTACACTGGGAAAAAAGAAGGTCAAAAACAGATAAGGATCACTGCTAAGGATGGACAGGATGTTAAGAAAAAATAATAAAGAGAAAGCTAACTTATTTTACTTGTTTTCTCTACTAAGAAAAATGATAGAAAATGGCTACTACAATAACAAAGGATATAGTACGAAAGCATCTAGCTGACTGATGAGTTTAAGTCACCTCAGCCACATCAACACTTTTGGGTAATAAAACAGCAAACAGGTAAGTTTGCTTGCCTGGTCACTGCCAGTGATCTCTGAAACATTAAGTAGAATGAGATACCACGGGCTTCGGGAAAAACAATTATTGTCAAGATTAAAAAAAAAAGGAAGACAGTCTAATAACTATAGGGGTTAATAGATCTAGACCTTGATTCCTAAAAAAACTCCAGATGATAATATTAAAGGAATGGTTAATGAACATATGAGAAAGGAAGAACAACAAAAAGTTCACACGGCTTAATAAGGAGCAGGTCTAGAAGCAAGGGCTTTTATTTGGTCTGAGGAAAAGCTGCAGCTTGAGTGAATAGTAATAGTGATTCAGCATAGAAAAGAACATTAAGAAAACATCTAAGATGTAAAACAAAACAGAATAAAGTAATGAAGTACAAAACAGTACACAGACAAGTAGGTAAATGTTAATATTAACACATTAAATTTGCATATATTTTTAAAATAGGCTGTAATACATTCATAGCTTTATACACCTTTTCTGGCTTTCCTTGAATATGAAAATATTCACATTTGTTGATCATTTATGAACCACTAATAAAGTTTCTAAAAAATGAACAAATGACTAAAGCTGTCTATAGTCATGTGAAAAAATGCACTGAGAAATGCAAATCAAAACAACTCAGACGTACACATCACACCTATCAAATTAGCTAAGATGAAAAAACAAGAAAATATGATAAATATGGGAGAAGATGTAGGAAAACTGTAACGCTAACACATTTTTGGTGGGGTTGCGAACTGATCCAAACCTTCTGGAAAACAGTTTGGAAATACATAAAACTATGGGTATCCTTTGACCCAGCAATGCCACTTCTAGGGCTATATCCCAAAGAGATCATACAATTGGGAAAAGGAGCCACATGTACAAAAATATTTCTAATAGTTCTTTTTGTGGTGGTCAAGAATTGGAATTGATCACCAACTGGGGAATGACTGAACAAGTAGTGGCATATGAATGTAACGGAATATGATGAGCAGGTAGACTTCAGAAAAACCTGGGAAGACTTCTATGAACTGATGCTGAGTCACGTGAGCAGAACCAGAACACTTTACACAGTTACAGCCACACTGTGCAACAACTAACTTGGACCAACTTCGTCCTTCCCAGAAACACAAGAATCTAAGACAACTCCAAGACTCATGATGGAAAATGCTGTCCACACCCAAGAAAGACTGATGGAATCTGAATACAGAGCAAAGCAGATTATTTGTTCTCTTTTGGTTGGTTTCTTCTTTCTCACAGTTTATCCCATTGATTCTAATTGTCCTTCACGACATGATTAATGTGAAAACAGATTTAATATGAATGTATGTGTAGAGTCTGTATCAAATGACATACCACCTTGGGGTGGGAGGAGAGGGATGGGGAGAAAATCCGGAACTCAAAATCTTATGGAAAGGAATGTTGAAAACTAAAAATAAATAAATTTAGTTTAAAAAAGGAAGAAAAAAAGAAAATGCTGAGAAAAGGAAGAAAAAATGAACAGACTAATCTCATTACCTTTTCTGATAACACTGTTACACTAGTAATTCAGTGTTTAGATGAGGGGTCCTCAACCTTTTTTGTGTCATAGGCTCTTTTTGGAATATGAAGAAGCCAAAAGACTATTTCTCACAACAATGTTTTTAAATGCACAAAAACACATTACATTAAAAAAGAAACTATACTTAAACAGTTATCAAAATTAAAAAAAAGAAAGTTCACAGACCTTAGATTTAAGAACCCCTTTAGACAGATACAGTTTACTTAAGTTTTGCTAAAGTATTTGACAATCACTTTTTCATTATACTTTCACAGAAAAGATGGAGATACGAATAGATAATAAAACTAGGTGAATAATTTAATATTTCTATGTTATCAAACAGAAAGGAGAATGGAAGTATCTCTCTGGTTCATTATCAGTAACAACTGTGAAAGAGATCTCCAGTGAAATGCCCTAATGATCAAGAACTAGAAGTGGTTTATCACAGATTGTGTTGACATTCCATAATGCAGTCATATCTCTTGGCACCAATCCAAAAAAAAAACCCCACCTTAACTTCCCTCATCATCCTACCTTGGATACTTCCTCTAAGCACTGTCTCTGGTCTTTACAAATTGTATTTTTAAACCATATTTTATCTTACATGGCATTTATATTTAGTAATAATTTAGGTTTTAGAAAATCATCCTAAAACTCTGTGGCTATCTTCTGTGCAGTGACATTCCAAACTTCACATCTTCCAAATTCATTTTTGTAGCTCTGAGGTTTAGATTGATAACTAGAAGCTAGATGCAGAAGGGAAATTGTGTACCTGAGCCCAAGACTATCCACCTGAATATTCATACTAAAATTACCTACCTAAATACTCAAAATTGCAATAAAATAGCAATAATAATTTTTACACAATAGTATGGATATAAAATCTACCCATAACACTGTGAATTATTTTTCACTAAGTTATCTTTTTTTTCACAGATTTACTTCCTTACTTCTCCGCACTTCAAAAATATTCATGTAAAATACTTACCAGGTTACATGGAAAGCCTGTCGACATCCATGCTTATTACATGTCATGCAAGCACCTGTAGCAGCTTTGCTCTCTCTTCCTTGTTCATCACAAATGTAGCAAGTCTTTTTAAAGAAAAAAAGAAAATGACAATGCAAAATTGCAGCAAAATATTTCAACAAGAATCTCAACCATGTTTGTAAATATTCCTCAAACAAATTCATTTCATTCAAATCAAGTATTAATACCTCTTAAATAAAAATTAAATTAGTAAACAGAATTATTGTGAAACCCTGACAATTACAAAGCAGCTGTGCTGATTTTTGAGGTAGGTAATAATTATTTCATCTATTCCAATTTATACCATGGTATGATACAAATTCATCAGCACTTTGCTCCACAGTTCTGAAAGAGACTTATCAGAAGGTAATTTTGATGATCTTTAGGAAATGATATACACAAAGCAAGCCTCATTTCCTCTGGGCTTTAGGAAAGCATCTAAAGGTAACACTAAGGAGAGTATTAACATGGCCCTCGTGACTTTAATTTCTGTCTAAAGTGTCCAAGATGCTCTATCCTCCCTTCCACCTGGGGGAATCCCTTCAAAGCACAGTTCAGATGCTACCTCTTTTTAAGAGACCTTTTCTGGACCCCCACCTTACCCCAAGTATAAGTTCTCGCTCACTCTCAAAATTATTTTCCATTGATCTACTCGTTTATATAACATCACAGATTTAGACCTGGAAGGAATCTAAGTGGTCCACTAGTCCAAATCTCTCACGAGGAAACTAAAAACCAGGGATGTGACCAATGAAAACACCAGCAATTAGTCTGAGGAAGGTTTTGAACCGAAGTTCTCAACTCCAAAGCCAGTGTTCTTTTCTCTACATTACATCGTCTTCTGTTCTATTCCTCCTATAAAATATAAAAGTGCCTTAGGATCAGAGAGTTTTGTTTTTGTGACTCGAGCACCTCGCAGTTCCCTACAATACTAGGAACTTAAAAAACTTTTGCTAAATTGATTTTATAATCACAGGTATACTTAATGGTGATTATTTCTATTAAAATTGATTAGAAAGGTAAACTTTTACTATGCAGCATTTTTTAAGAAAATTAGGTTACAAATAAAAAAAAATAAAATTGGAAAAAAAATAAAATAAAATAAAATTAGGTTCCATTTATATCATTTCAACTTTAACTACTCTCTAAAGAAAAGTAACCCTAACTTTAGAGCTTGGTCTATGTAAGGTTCTCATTAATTTACTTCAGAAAAACAACCTAAGTGATTAGCAGCCAACTAAGAATGCCTCTCCTAGAATCTCGCTCTTTAATTTGCCTTCTGGTGATGTCATTTATTCCATTCATAACACATTTATACAGTGTGTTAGAGCTACAAAACTAAGTGCTGACATTTAGTACTTCAATAACCTTATGAACTAAATAATGCAAATACTGTTATTCTCATTTAGCACATAAGGAAATGGAGGACTTAAATAATTTGCCAAATTCAAACAGTTGTTAAATGGTGGAGCAGAGACTTCAATCCAATTTTTTTTTTTAGCAACCACAGCAATATATAAGGATACAGCTATCTCTAAATTATTAAAGTACCCAATTTCTATAATCTCTAAGTGAATCTAATGTGAAAAAAGTGTTTCTGGCAACACAGCAAGGACTCAACTTTTTTTGCACCATGGATCCCTTTAGAAGTAGAGTGAAGCCTATTCATCCCTTCTCAGAATATTGCTTTAATAAAATTAAATAAGTAGGATTGCAAAGAAAGTCACTTATACTGAAATGCAGTTATCAAATACCTGTTTAAAAAAAGAAGTTTACAAGCCCCAGGTTAAGAGCTGCTGATATGGAAGATTTGTGAATTTCATCCTAGCTCTCAAAAATCTAGTCCGATTGTTGCTTTTCTTTTTGATAACTCACTTATTATCATCAACCCTACAAATACTCTAACTTGGGGGGGGGGGGGGTGGCGCGGGGAATAGAAACTTCTTTTTTAAGTAAAGTCAGCTGTGTAACTAATAAGATACAGAATTCTAGGGAAGTTAGAAGAATTAGGTACCACAGTGATGTAAACCAAGAGGTAACTGTAACACTATGATTATTAGCAAAAAAAAAAAAAAAAGTAGAAATGCCATGTGTCCAATGATTAGTGATAAATGGACAAAAAAGCTATGTGAGCACAATGGAATATTATTGTAAAATAAAAATTATGGATATGTAAAATAAAAAGAAATATATAGTAAGAATGATAGGAAACAATGCAAAACGAAGAAATTGGATCAGATCAATATACTAATTTATTGCAATTACCAAAAAAATCATAACAGCCACAATTCTGCAGAAAAAAATGCCCAGAAATAAAGAAATCAAAGCAGACATGAAAACAGATGAGGTATATGCCACTTTACCAAAAGCTAATAAATAACTTTTAAAAAATGAACTTTTTATTTAAACTTTATTAATAAATAATAACTTTAATAATAAATAACTTTTAAAAATAAATTTTCAGTAATATGACCTCAGAATTTTAGGTATAATCATCTCTTTATTTTGCTTATAAATCTGAATATTTGTTTTTGCTGCTAGTTACCCAATTTAGAATCAAATAAATAAAGTTGAGTAAAAATGCAATTACTTTCATTGGCATGTTATGAAAATCAAGATCCTAATGAACGTGAGAGATTTCAGGTTATTTTAGGTGATGGAAAAAAGTTTTCTATGTTAATCAGAAGAAACATGGCACAGAGGAAAATTAATACTGGATTTGGAATTAAAATTGTTAAAATTCAGGCTCTTGCCACTCATTATCTCTCTGACTACAGGCAATATGTCCACCTCTCTGGGCCTTCTGTGTTTAACTATAAAATGAAGAGAATGTAACAGATGACCTGTAAGGACCCTTTAAGATCTAAATCTACAATCCTAGTACTTGTTATGATGAAAACCTGTTCTGTGCTGATGATGTCCATCTTAGCCGGTGTATGGTAGTGTGACAACAGTCAGTATTCATACAGGCAGAGCTCAAAGCTCAAATAGACGAGGGAAGAACCAATAAAAGGCGTCTGAGATTTGGAAGGCTCAACCTAATTAATCAAAAAATAGCCTATCAATGAGCATTAACTATATATTATGAGTCATGCATTATACTAAGTGCTAGGGAAGAAAAGACAAAAAAATTTCTTTAAATGTACACACAAAATGAACAAGCAAAAAACTAGAATATAAAAAAAGTCCACGTAGTTGGGAATACGACAAAAAGTCTTCCTGGAAAAGACAATACTGGGACCTATGAGATGGAAAAGAAGAGGAAGCATATTACAGGAATAAGGAACAAGCACAAAGACAGGAGACAGACTTCATACGTGAGGAACAGATACTTCTGTCGGTGTGGCTCATCTGAGTGTAGTATGAGAAAGGAAGTACACTAAAGAGAGCTCTTCACTGACAGTCAGCCAGATACAGATGAAATACAGAAGAACAGACACCATCACTACTGGAATCAGAAAGAGCAATACATTGATTTAGGCTCACAGGTTTTGGGATCATGCAGTTCCTGGTGTAGGAGGTTGGGCGTAGAGCAGGATTATTTATACCTAGAGGAAAGCACCAGGTATTAGGCATGGGTTGTAGTTACTGGAAAGAAGATGTGGACTTAGCAGTGAGTCAATCACTTAGGTAGGAGAACAACAAAAAACAGGCTTAAGGAACAAGACATGTGGATGTGGCTTTGGAAAGAGCATAAGGAGTGTATTTTGAAAAGGATTTTTACGTAATGTTTTACACTGAGCCTTGCATACCTTGCAAACTGTTGCCTCAGGTACTTTGGGTCAAAAATGGACAGCTCAACAACATGGGGTCAGTCTTGTTCAAGCATGACAGCATAGCTAGCACAATACATTTCATCCTAGAGGCAAGAGAAAGCCACTGGAGTATGCTGAGTAGAATAACGTGATCATATTTGTACTTAAAAAAAAAATCAATTCGGCAGCTGTGCAATGGATAGATGGATTGAAGTGGGGAGAGTCTTGAGATTCGGAGACCAATTAGGAGCCCATTAAAATAGTTGAACTGGGAAGTGAGAACTGATGAGGGCCTGAACTACAATGTATAACAGTTAAGAACTGAGAGAAGGAAAAAGATACAACGGCTATTATGAAGACAAAAATGGCAAGATTTAGAAAATGACTACAATGTAGGATAAATAAAAGTGAGGAGTACAGGGTAAAGCTGAGGTTACAATTCTGGAAGAATAAAATAAATATGGGTGTCAATAAAAATAGTGAATGGGTATAGGTTGGTGGTAAAAGGTTATCAACCATAATTTCAAAGGAACTAATAATAAAATATGCTATGCATCTCCATATAGAAATGTCACAGACTCACAGTCCAAACTGAAGCAAATTTTCTTTTTTTTTCTGGACACGGCTAAAGCAAGAAGCGTATTTTGTATGATGATACATATTTGCAACAGACTTTGTTTTTCTTGCTTTCTCACTGAATAGGGGAGGAAAGAGGGAGAGAATTATAAAATAAGAGTTTTTTGAAAAAAGATAACAAATTCTGCCTTTAGATGTGTTGAGTTTCGGATGTTTCCCGGACATTGAAAAGTTCAATCAATAACTGGCGATGTTAAACAGGAATTCAGGAGAAAGGGTAAGAATAGATAACACTGATTTGAGAAGAAAAACCAAAGGTAAGAGTTAATAAATAAATAATATATATATACAGAGAGAGAGAGAGACAGAGAGAGAGAGAGAGAGACAGAGAGACAGAGAGAGACAGAGACAGAGAGAGGAAATATATCCACAATTAGGTGGAAATATATCCACAATTAGGTGAAACGTATCCACAATTAGCCAGGAAAGGATAATGAGAAAAAGTAGCCAGAACAGTAGGAAGAGAAACAGGAGAAAATCCAGAGAGGAGAATGGCTCCATGAAGAAAGTGTGGCCAAAAGAGTCAAATGCAAACGATAGCTCAAGAAGAACAAGGTTGGAAAACAAAATCAAATCTATTTGTAGAAGACAGCTTTTTCCAGGGTTTTGCATGAGTTACAGCACAATATGGAGTCCTTGAAGGGACCATAGGGTCTAGTGATGGTTCTTTAAGGATGTGGGAAACTGAGCAAGATTCAAGTCAGTATGGATGACACCAGGAAATAAGAAAGATGGGCAATCAGAGTGGAAGATGATTAATTAAGGGAGGCAAGAGGAGAATAAAAGAGTGGCTTTATCTAGGAAGGCCTTACTACATTATTAGACAGTAAGGAGGAGACCATGGAGAATGATGTCAAGGTGCCATGAAACACTAAGAAATGAAGAAAAGGAAGTTGCAGAGACTTGACTTTTCTTATAAGTTACTGGATAAAATCCTCAACTGGGAATAGGGGTTGCATGTTAGGAGGCCTAAGAAAAGAAGAAAAGGATTAGAAAAATTTCCATGGGCATTGAGTTAGGCAATCAGTTAGGTAGGAGTGATACCAGAGTGATGGCTCAGTTAAAAGTAGATTAACATGAATTAATACTATATCTAATCAGCATAGTTGTTTACCTTCCTACAGACAGATTCAGGAGAGGACGTGAATAAGTAGAAATAATCTAGGACCGAGTCTGAGGAGCAATGAGCAGCAACAGGACAAAAGATGTTTTGGAGTTTAAATTAATGTGAAGTTAAAAACAATCCCTGTCTTCAAAGGAACTTACATTTTATTGGCCCAGCAAAAACAGATGTTTATAGGAAGTCTATACTTAGGCATATTTTAAAACCTTATGGATCACTAATTACAAGCACCTTTTCAAAATATTTCTGAATTTTTTCTTTCCCTTGCAAATTGAGACATATCTTTGTAGACAAAGACAAGGTATGAATTTATTTTGTTTAATTGTGAACATTTGGTACAAGAGTTTTGTTTTACTTCTTTTCCTTAAGATTGGAGTGAGAAGGAGTAAATAAAGAAAATAATGCTCCTTCACTGAAAATTGAAAAAAAATCTACGTTTACAAGTATACATGGCTGAGAGGAAAAGAGAAAATGAGAGTAGGTAAGATCTGTAAGTATATCAGGGTAGCAATAGTTTGAGGTTCACTCAGCTCAAAAATGCTGAACCAAGGATATGTATTTTAGGGATTTTAGGCCAGATGGAAATATGGCTCCACTGAAAACAGATTTAGTTTTTTACCTACGTGTCCACTGGAGAAGTAAAACTTTTCAGTCAAGGAACTGTAACATTTTATTCCAATAAGCACTCTACAATTTTAAAACTAAATGCTATTAAATTATTGCAAAAAAATTATAAACTGAATTCATATAATTAAACATACTGTACCTTATTATAACGATCATGTGGTACAGACTGCAATACAATAGGTTCCATTGTAGAAACATTGGCAAACTGAACCTCAGGAATATACAGGGCACAAACAACATGAGCCCAACCTAAAAGAAAAGGAAAACAAAAAACATTAACTCGAATAAAACCACTAACTTTCTTTTTAAATTTTTAACTCGTCTTTCATCTTCTTTGTTAATGAATGTATCCTTCTCATCTAAAATACCTAAAAAGCCATCCTTTCTAATAAAAATTCTTTGTTTTGAGAGGAAAACAGTTAAGCAAAACTGACCAACATATCATCTGAGTCTGACAGTACGGGTAATATTCAACAACTATAGTCCCAAACAAAGAAAGGAAGATGCATTTTCCCATCAGTTTTTCAGGGCCAAACATCATCATACTCATTGTTTAGTTTCAGGAGGTTTTGTTCATTCAATACATGTTTGTTGCTTACACTGTGTACACTCTTTGCCTGGTTCTACCTATTTCTATATAAATTGACAAAGTCTTCCAACATGTCTGAAATCTTCATATTCATAATTTCTTAGGATTAATATTCCATTATAATCTTGTCCCAAAATTTGTTTACTTTTCAATCAACAGAAATCTACTTGGTATCCAATTCTTTGCTATAAATATTTCATTAAATACTGAATATTTCTATTTGTCTTTGACCTGCCTCAGATGTGTAACTATCAGTTGGTTCTCTAGGTCAAAGACATGAAAACTTTGTTCACTTTCATTATCTAATTGCAAATTTCTTTCAAGAATGGTTGGAAGAGTTCACAGCTACCCAAAAGTTTAGTAATAGGTCTATCTTTTCATAATTACTCCAATTTTGAGAATTCCTATCTTACATCATCATCTTTGTCAATTTCCTGATTGTGAGGTATTACAGGGACCTCCTATTATTAGATACTTACAGTAATCTCTCATATGGTCAACAGTTGGCAATTCTTTTAACAAATGGCTGGTTCATATCTTTCGACTACTTATTCTTTCAGACATGGTTGTCAGTCTTACATATTTGTGTTAGTTACCTTTATGTTATCAGAGATACTTATAAAAGATTTTCCCCAACTGAAACCTTCTCTTAATTTCTCAAAGATATTATTAGTACAAATGGCTCTTAACTTTATGCAATCAAAATATACTTCATCTTTGGTGATAAACCACTAATTATCAAACACCAGTACTAAAGACTGTAAACATTTCAAAAATGACTACTTGTAACTGCTTTCAGTAATGATGGTGACAACAGGTAACAGTTCCATACCACCTTAGGATTTCCAAAGTGCTTCACAAATATAGCAATAATAACTAATAATACATTGCTTTAAGGCTGGCAAAGAACCTTGCAAATATCATGTCATTTTATACACACAATTCTGGGAGATATCTGCTATTATTATCATCTCTCTTTTACAGATAAGGAAACAGAAGCAGAGAAAAATTGAAGTGACTTATCCAGGGTCACACAGCTAGTAAATATCTGAGGCTGGATTTGAACTCAGGTCTTCCCAACTCCAGGCCTAGCATTCTATCTACTGCAGCACTTAGATAACGGTCTCTGGATAAAGAATGACAAATTGCTGGTGACATTTCCAGGCCTATTCTATTAGACTAAAAAAAGGACTTATAAAATCCCACAACTCTTCGCATATCATAGTTTTGAATATAAGATATACCTTTGTAGGGAGTGAGGAGGTACAAGGGAAGAGCAAAGTGCTGAAAGTATGTCTCACTTCTAGGATACCCTGTAGCAGTTAGTTAAGAGTACCACTAGCCTACCTGACCTGCAAGCACATAATAATAAATGTATTTGGTGATGAAAATAATATAACATTTCCTCAACTAATAAGGAATACTGTAAGTTAAATGGAAAAAAAATTTTTTTAATGGTTATTCTAAAATGCCAAATTCCCAACTGAACCCTTTAGCCCAGCTCTTACTATTACTACTAAGAAGTGAACTTCCATCCACAGCAGCCCCAGGCAATCTAACATGAGGTAGCCAGGCTCATCAAGTGACAACTGCTACTGCAATATGAACAAGAATTCAAGTCACATTTTTCCTCAGTGCCCATCCTCACCCATGGAGACTACCTTCAAGGCTGATACACATATTAGAGTCTTTATTAACATTAAGCTTCCAACAACCTAAGCAAAATAATATGTGTTCTGGGGTAGTCAAAGGAGAGAACACGTATCATTTACTTTCACCTCTTTCATTTTTCAAGAAGCACAAAGTACTGAAGAGGTAATAGAGCATTCAAAGTGCTGGGGGAACAGAGAAAACAGGAAATTAAGGAAGGGTCATCTAAGAAAAATTGGCTATATTGAAGTCGAGGGAACACTAAAGATTAGCACAAATTTTGAAGATGTAAAGGAGATCCCTAAATAAAGAAAAATCAAAAGTTTGAGAATACTTGAAAGGCTGGCAGATATCCTATGTGTTAAACAGCCACAATCTGGTTTGGTCATTTAGGGATAAGTATATAATTATTACCTAATATGAAATAATTTCACCATAAAGCGCACAATTAAGAAAGAAATGGGACATTAAGCAATTAACTGCACATCTTAGATGCGAAATCCTGAATGAGCTTTTTTTTCCCGATTTCCTTGATATTCTTGCCCTTTTGTTCTTGCAGATAAATTTTATCATTATTTCCTAGCTGTACCAAAAGAAAGGTTTTTTCGGTAGTTTGAGTGATATGGAATTGGATAAATAAAATAGGCAAAATTGCCATTTTCATTATATTGACTCAGCCCACCCATGAAAAATAAATATTTCTCATTTGTTTAGATCTGCCTTTAAGTATATGGGAAATGTTTTATAATTGTTTTCATAAAGTCCCTGAGTTTGTCTTGGCAGGTAGAATCCCCGTACTTTATACTGTCTGCAATTAATTAAAATGGCATTTCTCTTTCCATCTCTCCTTGCTGAACTTTGTTGGTAAAATAAAAAGGTTTATAATTTATGTGGGTTTATTTTGTATCTGGTAACTCTGATTAAATTAATTATTTCAACTAGCTTTTCAGTTGATTCTCTAGGATTCTCTAAATGTATCATCATATCATCTGCAAAGGGTGACAATTTTGTTTTCTCACTGCCTATTTTAATTCCTTCAATTTCTTGTTCTTTTCTTATTGCTACAGCTAGCTAGCATTTCTGGTATAATATTGGAAAATAATGTTGATAATAGACATCTTTGATTCAACCCAATCTTATTAGAAAGTTTTTTAACTTGTGATGATAGATATTTGCTATTGGTTTTAGATACATACTACTTCTCAGTTTATTTGAAAACGCCTAGGTCTTCCTTGAAAGCCACAATAAAAAAAAAATCTGGACAACATCTTGCAAGAAATCAAGAAAAACTGCCCTGAAGTCCTAGACTCAGAGGGTAAAATAGTCATCAAAAGAATCCAGCAAAAGAATTACCTCCTGAGATTCCAAATTGGAAATATGAAGGAAAATTATAGCCAAATTCTAGAATTATAGGGTCAAAGAGAAAATACTGAAAAGAACCAAAAAGATGCAATTCAAATATCATGGAACCACAGTCAAGATTACATAGGACCTTGCAACTTCAACATTAAAAGATCAAAGATCTTGGAATACAATACCCCACAAGGCAAAAGGATCTTGGATTACAACCAAGAAGCAGCTACTCAGCAAAACTGAGCATAAACTTTTAGGGGAGAAATGAACATTCAATGACATAGGGGATTTCCCAACCTTCCTGATTAATAGACCAGAGGCTCAACAGAAAATCTCATCTTCAATACAACACTCAAGAGAAGTATAAAAAGGTAAACAGGAAAGAAAAAAACATGTTATTCAACAGGACAAACAACATCCCTCCAAGGGAAAATATTTGTAACTCTTGAGAACTGTATGTTAATTAAAACATTTAGAAGTGGTATACATAGAGGGCATTGGTGTAAGTTGACTTTGATGTGATGATAAGTCTAATTAAGTGGTAAAAAGGGAATGTACTGGGAGAAGAAGAAAGGAGGAGACAGAAAAAGGGAATGTACTGGGAGAAGAAGAAAGGAGGAGGCAGAAAAGGATAAATTACATCACATGAACAAGTGCAAAGAGCTATTACAGTAGAGGGAAAGAAGGAAGGAAGATGAGCATTGTCTGAACCTTAGTCTCATCAGATTTGGCTCAAAGACAAAATAACATACTCAGGTATAGAAATCTAACTTATCCTATAGGAAGTAGGAGGGGAAAAGGGAAAGAAAAGGGAAGGGGTGAAGAGAAGGGAGGGAAGAAATAGTAAGGGAAAAGGGGAAGAAAAGGAAGGGGGCTGACACAAGGGAGGGCAGATTAATGTCAAAACCAAAACTCTGGAGAGAAGGACAAGGGAGAAAGGAGAAAGAAAACCATAAAGTAGGGAGAAAATAGGATGGAGAGAAATAAACAGATAGTAATCATAACTGTAAATGGGATGAACTTTCCCATAACACAGAAGGGGATAGCAGAATGGATTAAAAAAAACAGAATCCTACAATATATTGTTTGCAAAAAACACATTTGGAACAGAGAGACACAGAGTAAAGGTAAAAGGCTGGAGCAGAATATATTATGCTTCAGCTGAAGTAAAAAAAAGCAAGGGTAGTAATCCTGATGTCAGACAAAGTAAAAGTAAAAATAGAACTAATTAAAAGAGACAAGGAAGGAAATTACATCTTGCTAAAAGGTACCATAGACAATGAAGTTACATCATTACTGAACATAATATGCACCAAGTGGTATATCATGCAAATTCTTAGAGGAGAACTTAAGGAAGCCACAGACAACAAAACTACACTAGTGGGGAATCTCAAGATCCCCCTCTCTCACAACTAGATAAATCTAACAAAAAAATAAACAAGAAAGAAGTTAAGAAGGTGAATAAAAATTTATAAAAGTTAGATACAATTGACCTCTGAAGAAAACTGAATGGGGTTAGAAAGGAATATACTTTTTTCTCAGTGGCACATGGCACATACACAAAAAATGACTATGTATTACGACATAAAAACCTAACAATCCAAAGCAGAAAGGCAGAAATATTAAATGCATTCTTTCCAGATCATGATACAGTAAAAATTGTGTGTAATGAAAAGCCATGCAAAGCACTTCCATAAAAGTCATGTTGCAAAAGACTAACCATATTTGCCTCCATCCTGTTTTGCTCCGCATTTGTTCCATTCTCTTTTGAGCCTGTCCTTCCTCAAAAGCGTTTACTTGTAATTACTCTCTCTTCTCAATTGCCCTCTCATCTATCAACCCTCCTCTCATTACTTAACCCCTTCCCCTCTACTTCTCCGTACTGTGAAGACAGATTTTCATACCAAATTGAGTATGCATGTTATTCCCTTCTCAAGCCAAATATGATGAGAATAAGGTTGTCTTTTCCCTCTCACCTCCTTCCTCTTCCCCTCCATTGAAAAAGCTTTTTCTTGCCTCCTTTATATGAGATAACTTACCCCATTCTTTTTCTCCCTTTCTCCTTCCAACATATTCCTCTTTCAACTCTAACTTTATTGTTTTAGATATCATCCTTTCTTATTCAACTCACCCTGTGTCCTCTGTCTATATGTATATAATCCCTCCCATGACCCTAATACTGAGAAAAGTCTCAAGAGTTACAAATATTATCTTTCCATGCAAGAATGTAAACAGTTCACCTTTAGCCTTATGATGTCTCTTTCCTGTTTACTTTTTCCATGCTTCTCTTGATTCTTGTGTTTGAAAGTCAATTTTTCTATTGCTCTCTGGTCATTTTTATTAAGAATGTTTGAAAACTCCCCTATTTGATTGAATGACCAGTTTTCCCATGAAATATTATACTCAGTTTTGCTTCAAGGGTGATTCTTAGTTTTAATGCAAGCTTCTTTGGCCTCTGGAATATCATATTCCAAGCCCTCCAATCCCTTAATGTAGAACTTGTTAGGTCTTGTGTTATCCTGATTGTGTTTTCACAATACTTGAACTGTTTCTGACTGCTTGCATATTTTCTCCTTGAACTGAGAGCTCTGAAATTTGGCTACAGTATTTCTAGGAGTTTTCCTTTTGAGATCTTTCAGGAGGCAAATGGTAGATTATTTTATCCTCTGGTTCTATTAGATCAGTGCAGTTATCCTTGATAATTTCTTGAAATATGATGTCCAAGCTCTTTTATGGATCATGCCTTTCAGGTAGTCCAGTAATTTTTAAATTGTCTCTCTTGGATCTATTTTCCAGGACAGTTGTTACTCCAATAAGGTATTTCACATTCCATCTGCTCCTTTTTTGTATCTTTAAGGAATGTTTTTCTTCAGTGAGCTATTTGAACCTCCTTTTCCATCTGGTCAAATCTGCTTTTCAGGGAATTCTCCTCATTGGCTCTTTGGATCTCTTCTTCCATTTGGGTTACTCTATTTTTTAAAGTGTTTTTTTCTTCATCGCATTTGGGGTCCCCTTTAGCAAGCAGTTGATTCATTTTTCATGATTTTCTCATCCCAACTTATGCTCTACGTCTCTAACTTGATTTTCAAAATCCCTTTTGAGCTCTTCCATAGCCTGATATCAACTACTATTTTTCTTGGAGGTTTTGAAGGTGTATGAGCTTTGACTTCATTGTCTTATGTTTGCATATTTTGGTCTTCCCTGTCACCAAAGTAAGATTCTACAGTTCTTTCTCCGGTTTTGGCTCATTTCCTCAGCCATATACTTGACTTTTTGGCTCTTTGTCTTGTCAAATTAGTTCTCTGCTTCCACTGGGGGCATGCACTATCAGCAGCTTGAATCTGTGAGCCAAGAGCTCCAGAAACAGCTGCTGTCACCACCCCTGCTGCAGTTGCCTCGGACTCCTCTACTCTCTTTACAACCCTGGGCCTGGAGCCTAACCACTCTCTTCTCTCGCACAGGTCCGATAGGCTTTTTTCCAGTGGCCTTCCAATTTGTCCTTGGTGTTTAGTGGTCGTGAAGGCTGGAAATTTCTACAGGTGCCAGAGATTCAATCCCCCTGCTCAGGTTCCACCTGTGCCAACACTGGACTGCGCTCTGTTCTCACCTAGGCATGACAAACTCTTCCCGTTGACCTTCTAGGGTTGTCTCAGGCTGGAGATTTGCTTAACTTCATTCAGTGGGTTCGGCAGCTCGGGAATTTGTTTAGTCATTTTGTACAAGCATTTGCTGGGTTTGGGGGAGACCTCAAGCAAGTCTCTGCTTTTACTGTGCCATCTTGGCTTTACCCCGCCCTGAGATTTCTAAAATACATAAACAACAGTGCCAAATGTGTAAGAACTTAAGTCATTCCGTAATAAATAAATGGTCAAAGGATATGAACAGGCAGTTTACAGAGGAAGAAATTAAAGATATCTACAGTCATATAAAAAAATCCTCTCAAGCACAACTGATTAGAGAAATGGAAATCAAAACAATGATAAGTACCACATGACACCTGTCAAACTGCTTAACACTACAAAACAGGAAAACCATAAATGCTGGAGAAGATGAGAGAAAATTGGAACACTAATACGCAGTTGGTAGAGCTGTGAAGTGGTCCAACTATTTTGGAGAGCAATTTGAAACTATGCCCAAAGGGCTATAAAAATGTGTATACCCTTTGACCCAGTAATACCACTTTTAGGACTGTATCCCAAAGGGACCATAAAAACTGGGAAAAGACCCACCTGTACAAAAACATTTATAGCAGCTCTTTTTGTGGTGGCCAAGAACTCGAAATTGAGGGGATGTCCATCAACTGGGGAATGGTTGAACAAGTTGTGGTATATGAATGTAATGGAATACTATTTTAAGAAATGATGAGCAGGCAGACTTCAGAAAAACCTAGAAAGACTTATATGAACTGGTGTTTCTAGTGAGCAGAACCAGAATATTGTATACAGTAACAGATACATTGTACAATGCCTAACTTTGAGACTTCGCCCATCTCAGAAATGCAAGGACCTAAAACAATTCCAAAGGAATCATGACAGAAAATGCCATCCATATCCACAGAAAAAACTATGGTGTCAGAACGCAGAGCACGAAGCCAACTATTTTGTTTTTCTTTCTCATGGTTTCTCCCATTCATTATAATTCTTCTACACAACGGGACTAATGTTAAAAAGGGGTTTAATAGCAATGCACTGTAGAGCCTATATCAGATTGCAGGCGATCTTAGGGAAGGAGGGGAAGAAAATTTAAAACTTGTGAATGTTGAAAACTAAAAATGAATAAATTAAAAAAATGTTTTTGTAAAACCTTGGGGACAGGGAAGGGAAGGTGGAAAAAATTTAAAACTTATGGAAATGAATGTTGAAAACTAACAACAGTTTTATTAAAAAAAATTTGTTTTTACTATCTACCTAAAACCATCAGCAAGCAAATTTCGCAATGAGGATAAGCTAGATGCACTTCCAGTAAGATCAGGAGTGAAACAAGGGTGTCCATTATCCTCACTGTTAATTCAACATGGTACTAGAAATGTTAGGTTTAGCAATAAGAAAAAGAAATTAAAAGAATTAGAATAGGCAAAAAAGAAACTAAGTTATCACTCTTTGCAGACGATATGATGATAGAGAAACCCAGAGAAACAAGTAAAAAATTACTTGAAATGATAATAACTTTGGCAAAGTTGCAGGTTACAAAATAAAGCCAGATAAAATCACCTGAATTTCTCTGTATTATTAACAAAGTCCAACAGCAAGAGATAGAAAGAGAAATCCCATTTAAAGCTATGGTAGATCCTATAAAATATCTGGGAATCTACCTGCCAAAACAAACCCAGGAACTATATGAACACAATTACAAAACACTTTTTGCACAAATAATGTCAGATCTAAGTAGGTGGAAAAACATCAGTTGCTCATGGGTAGGTCAAGTTAATATAATAAAAATGATAATTTTACCTAAATTAATTTATTTATTTAGTGTCATACCAAATTATCAGATAATTATTTTGTAGAGCTAGAAAAAATAAAAGCAAAATTCATCTGGAAGAACAAAAGGTTCAGAATATCAAAGGAACTAATGAAAAGAAATGCTAGGGAAGATGGCCTAGCTCTGCCAGATCTCAAATTGTACTACAAAGCAGCAATTATCAAAACCACTTGGTGTTGGCTAAGAAACAGAACGGTAGACCAATGGAATAGGTTAGGTACCTAAGACACAACAGTCAATTAATATACAATCTACTGTTTGATAAACCCATGGACCCCAGCTTCTGGGATAAGAACTCAGTGTTCGACAAAAATTGCTGGGAAAACTGGATAACAATATGGTGGAAACTAGGCATAGACCAATGCTTGATACTGTACACAAAAATAAAGTCCAAATGAGTACATGGTCTAGGTATAAAGACTGATACTATAAACAAATTACTGGAGCAAGGAATAGTGTATTTATCAGATTTATGGAGAAGGGAAGAATTTTGGACTCAAGACAGAAAATATTATGAAGTGCAAAATGGATAATTTTGATTACAATAAACTGAAAAGTTTTTGCAACAAACTCAATGCAACTAAGATTAGGAGGCAAGCAGAAAAACTGGGAAAGAATTTTTGCAACTAGTGTCTGTGATAAAGGTGTCATTTCTAAGATATATAGAGAACTGAGCTAAATGTACAAGAATGTAACTCATTCCTCAATTGATAAATGGTCAAAGGATACGCACAGGCAGTTTTCAGAGCAAGAAATCAAAACCATCTACAGTAAATGCTCTAAATTACTATTGATTAGTGCGATGCAAATCAAAACAACTCTGAGGTATCACATCACACCTATCGGATTGGCTAACATAACAAAACAGGAAGATGACAAATGCTGGAGAAGATATGGGAGACTTGGAACACTAATTCATAGTTGGTGGAGCTGTGAGCTGATCCGACCATTCTGGAGAGCAATTGGAACTATGCCCAAAGGGCTACAAAAATGTGCATACCCTTTGACCCAGCAATACCACTTCTAGGAATGTTATCTCCAAGAGATCACAAAAATGGGGAAAGATCCCACATGTACAAAAATATCTACAGCAGCTCTCTTTGTGATGGCCAAAAACTGGAAATCATGGGGATCTCCATCAATTGGGGAATGGCTGAACAAGTTGTGGTATACGAATGTAATGGAATACTACTGTGCTACAAGAAATGATGAACAGGAAGACTTCAGAGGGGCCTGGAAGGACTTATATGAACTGATACTGAGTGAAAGGAGCAGAACGAGGAGAACTTTGTACACAGCAACAACCATAGTGTGCAAGGAATTTTTCTGGTAGACTTAGTCTTTCACAGCAATGCAAGGACCTAAAAAAATTCCAATGGACTCGAGGCAAAATGCCTTCCAAATCCAGAGAAAGAACTATGGAATTGGATCACAAAATGAAGCAGACCATTTTCTTTTGTGTTATGTTTTTTTTTCATGATTTCTCCCATTCATTTCAATTTTTCTATGCAACATGACTAAGGTGAAAATATATTTCATAGGAATATATGTGTATAGAACCTATATTAAGATTACATACTGTCTCAGGGAAGGAAATGGGAAAGAGGGGGGAAAAAATCTAAGATATATAGAAGTGATTATAGAAAACAGAACTGAAAAAATTTTTTAAAAGCCAAGTCTATTAATTCCTATGTTTTCCAGTGTTTTTAAAAGAAATGAGAATTGCATTTTTTCAGAAGTTTTTTCTGCATCTATTGAGATAATCATATGATTTCTTTTGTTTTTAATACTGACATCAATTATGTTGACAGTTTTCCTAATATTAATCCAGCTTTGCATTCCTGGTAAAAATCCCACCTGGTCATATAGTATGATCCTTGTAACATATTGCTGTAATCTCCTTGCTATTTATTTAAAATTTTTAGATCAACATTCGTTGACAAATTGACCTAGTTTTCTTTCTCTGTTTTTGTTCTTCCTGGTTTGGGTATTAGAATCATATTTGTGTCATAAAAGACTTTGGTAGGACTCCTTTGCTCATACTCCCAAGTAGTTTATACAGTATTACAACTAAAAGTTCTTTAAATGTTTGGTAGAATTCACTTAGGCATGATCTTTTCCTGCAAGTGGCAAAAGCACCGTCAAGATCCTGTTATTCACTTCTTTTGGCAAATGTATCAACTTGCTGACTAGATTAATTTTCATGGCAAAATCTTCAGCAGCTTCACAGCACTCCACTTCACTATGGTCACTCGAGAAAAATGTGTATCCAGCTAGAACATCAGTAAGCTGGCCTTCAGTTGCCAGCCTTGTTTCACTGAGGGCTGCTATTTGTAAGCGACACCTGTTGAGTTCTCTTGCAACAAGAGCAGTTCATCTTTCAGGTCTACTGGATTTTGTGTTGTCTGTAAGCGTGCACACGTTCCATTTTCCAATGGTGAGTAGAATCATCTTTGCAGATGTTTTTGTACATTCTTTACCTTTTCTGTGTGTTTCAACCACAGAATGGGATTCCCCACCTACTGCGGTAATTGGGCCAGGGCTGGATAAGTAATGTTTAGGGCACCTTTACTAGCCCCTTTCCTCACACCAGGAGGTGAGCAGTGCAATCCTGAAAAGCAGATGATTGTGCACTCAATGCAGCCTCCAAAGCTGAGATGCAATAAAATATGGATCAATTCTCTGCTGCCTGTGCTAATTTTGGCCTAATAATCAACATTAAGAAAACAAAGGTGCTCCAGCCTCCACCACACTATCCATGTGTGGAACCACTGGTTACAACAAAAGAAGTTCTGAATGCTGTGAATAAGTTCACTTACCTTGGTAGTGTACTTTCCAGAGATGCACACATTGACAAAGAGGTTGATGCACTTATTGCCAGAGCTAGCTCAGTGTTTGGGAGGCTCCGAAGAAAAGTTTAGGAGAGAAGAGATATTAGACTGACCACCAAATTGAAGGTCTACAGAACTATTGTGCTGACCTCATTGTTGTATGCCTGTGAAACATGGACAGTCTACCAGCACCATGCTAGGAAACTGAATCACTTCCACTTGAACTGTCCTAGGAAGATTCTGAGGCTCACCTGGCAGGATAAAGTACCAGACACTGAAGCCCGTGCTCAAGCTGAACTGCCAAGTATTCAAATTATGCTTGAGAGAGTGTAACTCTGATGGGCTGGCCATGCTGTCTGAAAATGGTGGTCAGAAGAAGTGAGACTATTTTACGAGGAACTCGCATTGGGCAGGCGATCACAATATGGTCAAGCAATGCAAGGACGTTCTCAAGGTCTCTCTCAAGAACTTTGGATTTGATTGATTGTATGAAATGGAACACAGGACTGCTTAGCATGGCCTGCCCACCTAAGAAAGGGTGCTGTGCTCTTTGCGCTCAAAGGAAACATAGTATGCACAAATTTGGAGTATCCACCGCAAATGTTCACCACAGACTATCTGTGTCCAATATATGGTAGAGCCTTCCGAGCACATAATGGTCTGATCAGCCAGTTGGACACACTGAAACTTGACTTTATCATGGTTATATCATTTTGGTTCTCTACAAGAACAAAGGACAACAACCAATCGGCAGAATTCACCTATGAATCCTTCTGTTTTTCTTCTTAGGGAACTCATTGGTGGTTTGTTCATTTCTGAAACAGGGTTATTCAAGCATTCTCTTTCTTCCTCTGTTAATTGAGGTAATTTATATTTTTGTAAATATTCATCTACTCCATTTGGTCAGATTTATCGGCATATAACTGAGCAAAGTAGCACCTAATAGTTGCTTTAATTTCTTCTTATTGGTGGTGAATTTACCCTTTTCATTTTTGATTCTGGTAATTTGGTTTTCTTCTTTTTTTGTAACCAATGGTTCATCTATTTTATTGGCTTTAAAAAAAAAAGTTCCTAGTTTTTTTAGTTCAATGGTTTTCTTACTTTCAATTTTACGAATCTCTCCTCTGATTTTCAGAAATTGCAATTTGGAGCTTACTTGGGGATTTTTAATATGTTCTTTTTCTAGTGTTTTGTTTTTTAAAATCTGCATGGCCAATTCATTGTTTCAGCAATGAATTGCTCTGTTTTACTGATGTAAGCATTCAGAAATGAAAAATTTGCCCTAAGTAATGCTTTAGAAGCACCTAGTAAATTTTGGTATGTTGTCATATTATTTTTATTCTCTTTAATGAAATCATCAATTTTTAATCTATACTTCCAGGGCCCTTTATTGAATATAATTTTTATTCTACTATGATCTGAAAAGAATGCACTTACTTTTTTCTGCATTTAGCTGTGAATATTTTATGCCCGAATACATGATCAATTTCTGTGATGGTGCCATTTACAGTTGAGAAAAAAGGCTTCCATTCAGTTTTCTCCACAGACTTTTTCTAACTTTTGTAAAATTCTACTTATCTCCTTAACGTCTTTCTTGTTTACTTTATAAGTTATATTTATCTAGTTTTAAGAAAGGGAAGTTGAGATCCCCATTTGCTTAGTTTTACTTCTATTTCCTCCTGTAACTTACGTACTTTTCCTTTACGAATTAGGACACTATATTGTTTGGTACAAATATGTTTGGTATTGATATTATTTCACTGCCTGTGGTACCTTTCAGCATAATATAGTTTCCCTGCTTATTTAATTGACTTAATTTTTCTGAGATCATGATTACTACCCCGTTTTTATTGTTTTTACTCCAGCTGAAGCATAACAGATTCTGTTCCAACCTCTCATTTTTACTGTGTGTTTGTTTCAAGTGCATTTCTTGTAAACAAATTATCAGATTCTGGTTTTTGATCCATTCTACCATCCACTTGTGTTTCTTGGGTAGGTTCACCCGACTCACATTCACAGATGATTACTGTGCCCTGGGTAGCATAGTAAATAGAGTGCACAACTTGGAATCAGGAAAACTCTTCATGAATTCAAATTCAGCTCTAGATGCTTGCTAGCTGTGTGACCCTGGGAATGTCACTTAGCCCTGTTTGCCTCAATTCCTCACCTGTAAAATGAGTTAGAGAAGTGGCAAAGCACTCCAGGACCTTTGCCAACACCAAAAAATGGGGCCATAAACTATCAAAAACTACTGAACAACATTTCTCTCATTTTCCCTCATATATCTTTTTTTCTCTTTTTAACCTGTTGCTCCTTTAGTCTGTTTTGCTTCTGACTTCTGCCTCTCTTATTCCAACCTCTATTTTATCATGAACACCTCCATGCTTTCTCTTATCTCCATTCCCTCTTACTTTCCATTTAGGGTAAGATAGATTTCTACATCCAACTGAATGTGTCTGTTATTCCCTCTCAGAGCCAATTCCAATGAGAATAAGGTCCAAGAGTTGTCTGACACCTGCCATGTTCCCCTAGATGATAAAAACTCTTACTCTTCCTTTTTAACTCTCTTTACGTAACATAATTTTGTCCATTCTATTCTATTCTTCCTCTTTCTTCCAGGAGATTCCCCTCTTTCTCATGCCTTTATTTTTTTTTGAGACCTCCACAACATAATTAACTTACATCCTTTTCCTTTATTGTATACTCCCCTTCTAAGTGCCCTAATGATGACAAAGTTCTTAGGAGGTACAAGTATCATCTTCCCATGTAGGAACATAGACACTTTAACATTATTGAATCCCTTAGGATTTCTCTTCCATAATTACCTTGTTATGCTTCTCTTGAGTCTTGTATTTGAAAGTTACATTTTCTAGTCAGCTCTTGTCTTTCCATCAGAACAGCTAGAAAATCCTCTATTTTGTTTAATGTCCATTTTCCTCCCTGCAGTGTTACACTCCATCTTGCTGGGTGATTCTTGGTTGCAAATCCTAGCTTCTTTGCCTTCCAGAGTATGATTTTCCAAGTCTTCAGATCCTTTAATGTAGAAGCTGCTACAGGACTTGGGTGATCCCAATTGTGGCTCCATGCTATCGGAATTCTGAATTGTTTCTTTCTGGCTGCTTGCAATTTTTTTCCTTGATGTGGAAGTTCTGGAATTTTATTTTAATATTTTTGGGAGTTTTCATTTTGGGATCTTTTTCAGGAAGTAATCCATGGATTATTTATATTTCTAACTTCTGGTTCCAGAATATGAGAACAGTTTCCTTGAAAATTTCTTTAAATATAATGTCCAAGCTTTTTTTGATCTCAGTTTTTAGGTAATTCAATAATTCTTAAATTACCTCTCCATCTATTTAACAGCCCAGTTGTTTTTTCAAAGAGATAGTTCACATTTTCTTCTATCTTTTTCATTCTTCTTATTTTGTTTTATCTTTCTTAATGTCATAGGGAATCAATTTTCACTTGCCCAATTCTAATTTTTAAATTAGTTTCTTCAGTAAGCTTTTGTATCCCCTTTCCTATTTTTGCTGATTTAACTTTTTATATTCTTTTCTTCAGTGAATTTTTGTACCTTTTTTTTTTCATTTTGACCAATTCTGATTTTCAAGAAGTGTTTTTCAGTGGATTTTCATGCTTTTTTTCTTAAGCATTTAGACAATTTTGGTTTTTAAGGTGTTGTTTCCTTCAGTAATTTTTTCTGCCTCTTTTACCAAAGTACTGACTCTTTCCACACTTTTCTTACATCACTCTCATTTCTTTTTTCAAATTTTCCTCTACCTCTCTTATTTAATATTTTAAAATCCTTTTTGAACTGCTCTAAAAAGTCTTTTGTGGGCTAGTGTCTAATTCATATTTTTCTTTGAGGTTTTACATGTAGCTGTTCTGACTTCATAGTCTTTTCCTGAGCAGGTATATTGATATTCCTTGTCACTATAATAACTGTCTATGGTTGGGTTCTGTTTTTTTGCTTACTCATTTTTTCAGCCTATTTCTTGACTTTGAACTTTATGTTAAACTTGGGCTCTGCTCCCTGAGTGGAGGGGACATTGTCCCAATTTTCAGATTTTTCATGCTTCTGTTTTCAGGTCTAGTTCTGGGAATCTGTTAAATTTTTAGTTCTTCCAAGGTGGTATGATCTAAGGAGAGATGTGACCCCTGCTCTCCTGTCCTGTGAACCACAAGCACTCTTTTCCACCCTAGAACTGTGACTCAGTACCCTGCTCCTTTGTGCTCACAAGTACAAGTGCTCCTCTTGACCCTGGGACCATGACAAGGAACTGTGTAGGGGCAATGCATGAAGGCCATGCTCCCAGTGACACCAAAAGGGTCTCCTCTAATCTCCTTACCTGTTGTGCTACTACCCCTTACCCCTTACCCCTTACACCCCTTTACCATTTGTGGGTTGAAAGCCCCCAAAGCTGCCATCACTGATGCAATTACCTCCAAGGTCTTCTTGCTGGCTTTCCAGGACTTGCCTGTTCTACCCTTTGCTCCAGACCCAACCACCACTCTGGTGAGACAGACCTTTCCTGCTGACCTCCTACCTGACCTTTTCTTGTTCCTGCTACTCCAGAATTTGATCTGAGATAACTTCAGAGAACTCAGATGAATTCTTGCCTTTACTCTTCCATCTTGGCCCCACCTCCTCTCATTTGATTTCTTGTTCATTATTTAGTTTGGGGAGAATGTCAGGCTTTTGCCAAAGTAGATATGAGGGATCTGGGATGTAATCCTCCCATTCAGACAGCCCTCTAGGCCAGAACATGTTAACCAGTTCTTTAAAACCATTTCCTAAAATATTTTTAAAAGAATTTTGGCAAAAGCTATCAAAATTTCCTAAACCAATCACAAAACAAAAAATGGATTCTAGTTTGTTGTGATTATTTAGTGACTTATTTCCCTAACTACTCAGTCTTATTTTCATCATAACTTTTCCTCACCATGGCTCTCCTCTCCTAAGAATAATTAAGCAGTAATTTCTGCACATCAACACAGAGATATCAACTGTTTTTGTAAATAATTTTTCATACTATCATGAGTGTCCAAGCAAAAAACAAAAAACAAAACACTGATATTAGAATCAAAAGACATGCATAGTTCCCACAATTAGTACCTGACTTTATGAAGCACGACAATGCTGATTTTGCTTCTTTATCTATAAAATGGGGACAGTAAACCTTGCTAGACCTACTACATAAGATGGTGTACCTAATTCCCTCCAAACTGTACATCATTAAATATATATAAGTTATCACAAGTTTAAAAAATTTTTCCTAAGAAATATCTCAATTTTTAAATGTTTATTATCTTAAGCCTTGGGATACTAAAAAGGAATAAAAGCAAAGGAGATACCCAAGGGACAAGCAAAGAAAATCAGCATGCAACAAGTTGGTTACATAAAGAAAATTTGCTGAATTATGTAGGATGCCATGGCAGAATGATAAAGAGTGTATATGTATGAAAATATATAAAACAGCATAATTCAAATGAAATATCTAAACACAAAGACAACACAAACACACTCATATCTCACTCACTCACCACCCTAAGACAAACTTTGATGGATCTGTGATTACCAGGGCAGTCTGAGAGACAAAAGAGAGCTTGGGTCAGGAGAGTCAAACCATTCTCAATATCACTTCCCCTGATATTCAAATTAAAACATTTCCCATTTATTCATTTCTCTGACATCCCTTCTGCTTGACCAAAGTAAGTGTACATTGATGAGTGCTGCTAGGAAGGCCCTGGATACCATACCAAGAAAACGAAGTTCCAAAATAAGTAACAGTGACATGGCTCAGATCCCAGGAAGAGATTAGAGTCTCAGCTCCAACAGCTGGCACAGACTGCAGAAGCATAAGGATTATTGGACTATCTGAATGACAAAATCTGAGACATCCTATTTCAAGAAAACTAAACAAATCTCTTGGAAACAGAGGGCAAAGTAGAAACAGAATCTATTGATCAGACCATAAAACAAACACTCAAATGAAAACTTCCAGGATTATTAGAGCTAAAACCCAGAACTCCCAGGTCCGAAAAAATGCTGCAATCAGACAGTGATGCATCTTTTCTAATATCATTTCCACTGTGATAAAATCACATTGCTCCTAAGCAACTGAAAGCCTAAGATTTTTGTGGCAAGAACTTTTTCCCCTAAGTCTGCCGGTGCTATAGCTGTAGGAGTACTTGCCAGGCTTCATCTCACATTGTATCTCAGGATGATGGCAGTGAGCACTGGGATGGAAGTATTGATATTCCAAAGACTCTTGGGTTCAGGATCTTGGGCTATCTCCATCATGCTGAAAGGAAAGATGGTACTCAAAGAGGTGGTGTTTTCACTTATCTATCACATACTACTTTCTTCCTACCTTTACCTGAAAGTAATTTATGGTTTTTCTGTGGGAAGCAGCTGGTGAAGAAGGCTGGATTCTTCTCCACAAAAGCAGTTCCCTAGGATGATGTTTGTGTGGTCTGAGGTAGATGCAAGAGGACTACCACTGCAAGGTGATAACTGTTGGTGACTTCTCGTTGGAAGCTGCTGCTGAGAGTGGTAAGTAGGGCCAATGGCTGGGCTAAAAGTAGATTTGGATGTTTGGTGGCCCTATTAATCCCAAGGCTCCTGGGTTCAGAGTCCTGGGCTGTCACCTTTGGGGTCTAGAGGTCATGGTCATCAAGGTAGACGTTGTGGTTTGACTTGCCTGGCATACATGTTTTCTCCTCTCTCTCTCTCTCTCTCTCTCTCTCTCTCTCTCTCTGAGGGTGCCTTGCTACTTCACCAAAAATATGTTGCATCCTCTTCATACCCATTGTGTACCTCTTTACAGTACTTTAGATGACCTGCATCGTTAAATCTTCAGAAAATGTAGTATTCCACAATACTCAAGATAAATACAACTATAAATATTTAAAAGTAAACGTTCATTTCAGGGAAAAATCAAAAGGAAAACGATCAATATAATAAGCAAAAATAATAATAAACATATGGAAAGGTTTAATTCTGGAAGGTTATTTCAAAAATATAAATTGCAATAAACTGTGCCATACTCTTTGCCAAAGAAATTAAAAAGAGCAAGCACAAAACCATTTATAGCAGCTCTTTTTGTTATAGCAAAAAAACCAAGAAATTAAGAGGATACATATCAATTGGCAAATGACTAGACAAATTACAGTATAGGAATATAATGAATTATTACTGCATAGTGAGGCAGATTAAGTAGCCACAGTGGATAGAGTGCCTGTCTGGCCTCAGACACTTAGCAGTGTGACCTTGGGAAGACACTAAACCTCTGTTTGCCTCAGTTTCTTCATTTGTAAAATGGGGTGAAAACAATAGATCTTCATGTGATGTGGGATCAAATGAGATATTATAAAGCATGTAACAGTCTATATCTGGTACACAGTAGATAATATGCTATCTATTATGCTATTGTTTTTGTAACTATTTTAAAAAAATATGAAAAGAAACTTGGGGAAAATATATATGGATAGATGAAGAGCACAGTGAGCGGCTCCAGAAGAATATACAACAGCATCAATACTGCTAAAAAAATAAATAAATAACAATAATAGTAATTTTGAAAACTTAGGCCCACTGGTCAATGCAGCGACCCATCATGACTCCAGAGAACTGATGAGACATACTATTCACCTTCTGATAGAGGTGATAAGATGTAAAATAAAGAAAAATAGTACCATAAGTAAATGATAACTAAATTAATCCCCGCTATTAAACACTTTACCCTTTGGATATGAATTTAAAAAAAAAAAAAGATTTTTATTATAGGACTGCCTGGATAGCTAATTTCCATTTATCCATTTTTCTATCAACAAATGCTTTTCAAGTATGAATTTTTAAGTTAGATTAAGCCTATTTTGTCTTAAATGATGACCTGTCTCCTTTGTGGCTATGAACCATTCCCCTACTTACACATGTGAAAGACATAACTTTCAATTCTCCTCTAATTATAACATGGCATTAAATTTGTATCATGTATTCATGTAGAACATAGTATAAAAGGTGTCCTAAAAGTCTGTGCTATTTTCAGCTACTAAAGCTTTAAAATTTAAGCTACTAAAACTTAAAACAGACCCCAGACTTTTGGGACACCCTAAATACCAATTGTTCTTAAAAACAAAAGCAAAGGTACATGCATTACTGAACATTTAATTATATCACTATTCTACCCCAATAACAAATGACAAAACATTCAAAACAAAACAACAAAAAAATAGCCTCGTAGTAAATTTCCCTTTCTGCCATTTGACTTTTAAACACTATTTGTCTTGCTCTGTAAGTGGAGTGCCCATTCCAACTTAAAATACCTTGAAATATAATAACTCATCTTGCTAAATTTCAGTCTTTCCAGCTAATTAAAAATGTTCCCTGGCTGTGGGAGATAGAACTAAGTTAGCAGAATAGCAGGGAGTATTAAAAGACAACTCCAACTCAAAACTTCTTCAAACAGATCTAGAAAATCGACCAGGCCAAAACTTAATGGGTAAATCCAAGAAAAAAAGTCATAGTGATATATCAACTGATTGGCATCATGGAATATGGAAAGTAACTTGCAAAACTTCAATAAAAAACTATTCAAAAGTGATACAAGGAATTGAAGTGTTATGATTTAGTAAGCTTAGCCAACAAAGCATTTCTTCCATTTGGAACAACGTATGTTTATGGTCTTTTTCATCTTAGAATGACAAATAGAACTAGACCTTAGAATTACTGTATTATCAAATTTTTAATTAAATTTTAAAAAATATCGACCCATATTCAATCCCACTGTGTAAGAAAAATGTTTCTGTGCTATAACAACTTTTGAATATAATGTGTGTGTGTATATATATACACCATACCCATAACACATGTGTCTCTGTGTACATATGTGTACATACACATACACAAATACATATGCTATGCCAGTTATGTACACTATACACACACACATACACCTATAATATAGTATATAGTACATACTATATTTACATTTATGCTGGTGAAGAATACTCAGTTTTTACTAATAGAGTACACAATGAAAAAAACTGTAGAGATCACTGTAGAAAAAACTGTAGAGATTTACAAACACTAATTTTATCCACTCCATATCTCTACTGAAACTGCTATCAAAAAGGTCATCAGTAATATCCTACATAATCAGCAAATTCAGTATCTGCCTTATGTCTAGCTCTCTAGATCTATGCCTTGACCTCTAGAAAACTCAGAGTTTCAACAACAAAAAAATCAAAACAATAACTTCAATAAAGTACCATGTTGTAAATAAAATAATAAAAACTAACTTTCAGCAGAATATCCAGCACAGAGTAGGAAATTGATGAATGCTAACTGAATGAAAAATTATCAACTTTTGTGAATATTGCCAACAAACCCATCAAAAAGAGAGAGAAAAACTTTCATTCAAAATTAACTACAGAATGTACATCACAGATAGAAATTCACCTATGAAGATGAGGAAGTCTCTTTACAAAAAATAAGGACAAACAATTAGGAACGTAACCTGCTAATGGTTAGTCAACAGTCAATCAATCATTTATTAAGCACTCACTATGTACCAGTCACTGTGCAAACATAATAAAAATGACAATACTACTAAAATTACTTACAGACTCAATACCACAGAAAACTATGAAGAACTGGGGGAAAAAATTACAAAATCCACCTGGAAATCAAGCACTCTCAGGAAAAATTAGGAGAGAGATCTAACCAGATTACAAACTATACCACAAAGATGATATCATCAAAACTACTTGGTATTACTTAAAAGTAAAAATTAGTTAGTTGAAAAGATTTGGAACAGAAGACCTAGAAGCAATTAAACATGATAAGCAGCAAAAGTTAAAATAAACTGCAGGCTTAGACCATGGACCACTCGGGAAAAGATTATTTGATTAATGTCAAAAAAAACCTGTAAACTGAACTACCAGAAATGAAGTTTAGACCACAATAAGCTTTGAATGTACATTTGATTTGGATATGAAAGATAACAGCATAAACAAACTAGAAGGGCATGAAAGGAAATAATTTTCATAATTATTTTTATAGGAGAAGGATTCTCGAACCAAAAAGGAACAGAGAGGATGATCACATAAGATAAAATGGATTATTATGAAATAGAAAAAGTTTTGAAAAATGCAGCAAGAATCAGAAGAGAAATTTAACTGAAATAATTTTTAACAGTAAATTCATTTCTCTGATAAGCAACTGATATCTAAGATATACAGTGAATTGATACAAATATATAAGCTCAAGAGCCAATCTACAGTAAATGGTCAAAAAGAAATGAACAAGAAGTTCTCAACCTAAGAAATCAAACCTGTGGAAAAACGTGTAAAAAAATTGTCTCAATCACAATTAACAGGAGAAATACAAATTAAAATAACTCTGAGGTCACACTTCACATTCGTTAGCTTGGCAAAGATGACAAAAAAATGAAAATGACAATTATGGGAGGAGCTGTGGGAAGATAAGATATGTTAATGCACCGTTGGTGGACCTATGTGTGTTGATCCAACCATTCTAGACAGCAAAATGAAACTATAACCAAAAAATGGCTGAAAGAAAAAAAGTACCACTACTAGACATATACTTCAAAGAACCAACAGGTAAAAAAATTTTTTTTTATTATAGCAGCACTATTTGTTATAAGAAAGAACTGGAAACCAAAGTGGGTACCCATAAAATGGGAACAGCTAAGAAAAAGAAAACATATAAACGCAAAGGCATGGCATTACATTGCATGAAATGATAAAGAGATTGGCTTGAGAAAAATCAAAGAGGACTTGCATAAAATGACAAAGAATAAAGAAAGCAGAAACATAATTCAATGAAAAAGCATGTTGAAAAGTATGTTCTTTATCAAAAACCAGCTATTTTGGGTTAAAAAATATGATATGTCAATAGACAAGAGAGGACCAGAAACAGTGGAACTCAATAATACAATCTTGATAAAATGAAAACATAAATTGACTAAGAAAAAAACTTTTTATTTGATAAAAACTGATGGGAAAAATGGAAACTAGTCTGGCAGAAATTAGATTTAGATCAATATTCCACAACACATGGTTTTAAAAATATACAACTTTAATATTTTAAAAATACTATATCATAATATATATTACATGTGATAGCATAAATAATGTATCATTATTAAAAATTAGAAGATAAACAGATCATATACCTCTAATAGATATGAGAGATGTATTCTTAAACAAACAAAACACAGAAGTAATTACAAAAGACAAAATAAATGAACTTTTATTACATGAAACTAAAAAGCTTCTGAATAAACAAAATTAATACATCTAGGATGTGTAGGGAAAAGTGGTCAAATGGGAAAAGAATCTTTGATAAGAGTCTGATACCCAAATATATAAGCAATTAATAAACATATATAAGTAGTCAAAGAATGTGGACAAACATTCAAAAGAATTACAAAGTATTCACAACCACAGAAAAGAATGCTTCAAATCACTACGAGAAATGTCAATCAAAAGAACACTGTAGTTTCATTTCACAACCTGCAAACTGGCAAAGATTTTACCAAAAAGGCAACAGTCAATATTGGAGGGGTTGTGGAATAATAGGCACACTAATGCATTGTTGGTAGATCTCTGAAATGGTACAACCATTCTGGACAGCAATTTGGAACGATGCAAGTAAAGTAAAATGTATATGCCCTTTGAACAGAAATTCAATTAGTGGGTTTACACTCCAAGGAAGTCATTGCTAAACAAGTTCCCACATAAAATCAAAATATATGTAGCAACACTTTCAGTGATAAAGAACTGGAAACAAAGTAAACGCCACTGACTGGGAAATGGCCACAAAAGTTAAGGTACATGGATGTAATAAAGTATTACAGTACTGTATGAAATGGTATGTGTGATGAATACAGAAACAGAGAAAGATCTACGTGAAACGCTGCAAAATGAAGTAAGCAAAGCCAAGAAAACATTCTACAAAACAACCATAACGATATATAAAAAAAACCAAAAAAAAACAAAAGTGAACTTAACAAAATTACAAAGATCAAGTAGAATTTGAGGAGATATAAGAAGATACCCGTAACCCATTCCCAGATTCAGAAAGTACACAGGTATTAAACAATGCACAATTTAATGCATGTTAAAGAAGATACGGGAAGAAAGAATATCTGCATGGATTGGGGTAATAGTATTAGTCCCTATGGTAAAAAACTGCAAAAAGAATTTAAGTTCCAGAAGAATCTTGGAGATATTGTTATTATCATTATTAACTTGACAAGTATCAACCAATATGAACATTTCTCCATACAAAGAACAGAAAACTCGAGTTCCCTTCCTTTCCCTTTCTATTCCGTTCTTTACTTCCTTTTCTTTTCCCTGCCTTTTCCTTTCCTTCCTTTGGGATTTAAATTCTTTTTGCAATTTTTTTACCCTGGGGACAAGGCACGCCCCCAATCCAAATAGACATTCTTCACTCCCCTATTTTCTTTGCTGGGCTTCATCTTTCTTACTATCACTTAAGGAAGGAATTGCCTAAGCATCTACTTTTCACCTTTTCCTTCATTGTTTCTCACATCAGTCTCATTCACTTAGCTGGTTTCTTCTATGCACACTGCACAACTCCAGTTGAGATTTATGTCTCTAATTAACTACAAAACATTTGAGATAGTCCGCAAGTACCTCAAACACAACATGTCTAAAACTTATCTTGTATTTAGTATTTTCCGTTAAACCTGTCCCTCCTTTTAAACCTAACGAGATGTTCAAAACAAAACTACTCTTGCCCCTGATACCTCCCTTTTTCCTAATTTTTCTTTTTTTCTGAGATCACTACCATCCTCCTTCCAGTTCCTCAGGTTTGAAATCAGAGTAACACAACTCTTTCCTCTCCTTCACCTCTCACACACAAGAGTTCTCAAGCAGTTGATTCTACCTGCACAGCATCAGTGTACCAACTTAAAAAAAGTTTTATTTTTCAATAAGCAAAAAATCCTCTTCTTCCTCTCACCCAATCCTCAACTGAAACAAAATACCTTTTAAAAACACATACAAGGAGCCAAGATGGCGGAGTACAAAGACTCACATATGCTAGCTCCGAGCCCACAGCCCATATATTTCCTGTAAGAAGAACTCCCCACAAATTCTGGATCACTGCAAGGCACACAGAAACACAGTGGAAAAGATTTCCGTTCCAGAGAGCCCTGGAGAGCCATCCCCAGGGGTCCGTCGCGCCCCGGAAAGCGGAGTCCACCCCTGTGCTGTCCTGGCCATGGCCCCAGAGGAGCAGATCCAAGCAGGCTTCAGGGACGGAACCTCCGGCAGCCGGGAAGGTCCCTCCGCCTACAGATGCTGCAGGTCAGTGAGAGAGATGTCTGGGCTGGCCGAGAGGGGAGCGGGGTGTCTCCATGACTCGGGCCCCCTTGGGAGGAAGTGGCAGAGGCAGGGGCGGAAGCGGCAGAGGCAGCACCAGCGGCCCGGGACTCCCCGAGCAGCAGGCAGAAGCTCAGGTCTCTGCATATAACCCCTGAGGGAACTGAGCCTAGCAGACGGCCCTGCCCCCCACCTCAGCACCAGAACTAAAGCTCACATTGAATAGCAGCCATGCCTGCCGCGGAAAGCCCATTTGAATCTCAGACCCCAAGCACTAGCTGGGCGGATCTAGGCAGGGGTGGACAGGAATCTCAGAAGTCAAATAACTGGCTGGGAAAATGCCCAGAAAAGGGAAGAAAAATAAGACTATAGAGAGCTTCTTTGAGCAGGTGCAAATGTTCCCGCCTTTCAATTCTGATGACGAGGAAATATTCTTACCATCAGGGAAAGATGTGCAGGTCGGGGCCTCTGTATCCCAGACATCCCAGGGGGATGTCGAGTGGACTCAGGCCTTGGAAGAGCTCAAAAAGGATTTTGAAAAGCAAGTTAGACAGGTGGAGGAAAAACTGGGAAGAGAAATGAGAGAGATGCAAGAAAAGCAGTAAAAAATGCTGAAGAAAATAACACCTTGAAAAATAGGCTAACTCAATTGGCAAAAGAGGTTCAAAAAGCCAATGAGGAGAAGAATGCTTTCAAAAGCAGAATTAGCCAAATGGAACAAGAGGTTCAAAACCTCACTGAAGAGAATAGTTCTCTCAAAATTAGAATGGAACAGATGGAGTCTAATGACTTTACGAGAAAACAAGAAATCACCAAACAAAACCAAAAGAATGACAAAATGGAAGAGAATGTGAAATATCTCATGGGAAAAACAACTGACCTGGAAAATAGATCCAGGAGAGACAATTTAAAAATTATGGGACTACCTAAAAGTCATGATCAAAAAAAGAGCCTAGACATCATCTTCCATGAAATTATCGAGGAAAACTGCCCTGATATTCTACAACCAGAGGGAAAAATAAGTATTGAAAGAATCCATCGATCGCCGCCTGAAAGAGATCCAAAAAGAGAAACTCCTAGGAACATTGTGGCCAAATTCCAGAATTCCCAGGTCAAGGAGAAAATCTTGCAAGCAGCTAGAAAGAAACAATTCCAGTATTGTGGAAATACAATCAGGATAACTCAAGATCTAGCAGCTTCTACATTAAGGGATTGAAGGGCATGGAATAGGATATTCCAGAAGTCAAAGGAACTAGGACTCAAACCAAGAATCACCTACCCAGCAAAACTAAGTATAATACTTCAGGGGAAAATATGGTCTTTCAATGAAATAGAGGACTTTCAAGCATTCTTGATGAAAAGACCAGAGCTGAAAAGAAAATTTGACTTTCAAACACAAGAATGAGAAGAAGCATAAAAAAGTAAACAGCAAAGACAAGTCAGAAGGGACTTACCAAAAGTGAACTGTTTACATTCCTACATGGAAAGACAATATTTGTAACTCTTAAAACGTTTCAGTATCTGGGTAGTTGGTGGGACCACGTGCGCACATACACACATGCATGCACATACAGAGACAGAGAGCACAGAGTGAATTGAACAGGATGGGACCATATCTTAAAAGAAATTAAGGTAAATGGTGAGAGAAATGTAGTGGGAGGAGAGAAGGTTAAATGGAATGGGGTATATTATCTCTCACTCAAGAGGCAAGCAGGAGACATTTTAGTGGAGGGAAAAAGAGGAGAGCTGAGAAAAAAACATGAAGTTTACTCTCATCACATTCGACTAAAGGAAAGAATAAAATGTACACTCATTTTGGTATGAAAACCTATGTTACAATACAGGAAAGTGGGGGAGAAGGAGATAAGCAGGGAGGGAGGGATGATGGAAGGGAGGGCAATGGGAGGAGGGAGGGCAATGGGAGGAGGAAGGGCAATGGGAGGAGGGAGCAATTTGAAGTCAACACTCAGGGAGGGACAGGATCAAAAGACAGAATAGAAACAATGGGGGGGCAGAATAGGATGGAGGGAAATATAGTTAGTCTTACACAACACAACTATTATGGAAGTCATTTGCAAAACTACACAGATAGGGCCTATATTGAATTGCCTGCCTTCCCAAAGGGGATGGGTGGGGAGGGAGGGATGGGGAGAATTTGGAACTCCAAGTTTTAGGAACAACTGTTGAGTATTGTTCTTGCTACTAGGAAGTAAGAAATACAGTTAGTGGGGAATAGAAAGTCATCTGGCCCTACAGGGCAAAAGAGAAGATGGGGACAAGAGAAGGGAAGGATGATAGAAGAGAGGGCAGATTGGCAATAGGGGAAATTAGAATGCTTGGTGTATTGGGGTGCGGGGAGGGGATAAAAGGGGAGAAAATTTGGAACCCAAAATTTTGTGAAAATGAATGTAAAAAGTGAAATAAATTTTTATTTAAAAAAAAACAACAAAAAAAAAAAAACAACACATATAAGACAAGTAAAACAAATTTCCACATTGGCCACATCCTTCACATCTTTAAGAGGAAGTGAGTAGCATGTTACAGCTGGAATCAGAATTAGTCTTCACACTAATCAAGTTAATTTTTTCAAAATCATTTGTCTTCATGATGTCATTATTACTGTATAAATTGTTCTGAATCTGTTCATTTCGCTATTCATTAGTTCATGTTAAGTCTTCCCAGATTTCTCTGAACCCCTCTCCATTATTTCTTAGAGCATAATATTCTAACATATTTCCATACTATAACCTATTCAGGCATTCCACAATTTATGGGCACCCCTCAGATTCCTGTACTTTGCCACCTCAATAACAGCTCTATGGAGATTATTATCGTAACGCATTTTAGTACATTCTTAAGAGTTTGCTTTGCTTGAGACTAATCTCTCTCTCCTTAATCTGCTCTCATTCTAATTTTCCCTTCTCCCTTCTTTCCCCCATTTCCTTGTTGAGTACCCAATCATGTGTGAATGTGCGCATGTGTGAATGTGTGTAGTATTCTATCCTTTGACCAGCTAAGATGACCGTAAGATTCAAGTGTCAGCTGTGCCCCACCAAACTCCTCCTCATCTGTATGGATCTGATGGTCCCTGATTATATGAGATAATTTAACCTTCCTTTTTCTCCCCTCTCTCCACTCATGGAAATATTTGCCTAACCCTCTCTTTACATCCTTCTCTTAATATCATCAAGAAATAACAAAACCATTGCCAAGGCCCTTATTGATTGCTGATGATGATCCAGTTCAGAAGGGAGAGGACATGTATCATTTCCAACATTGGAATGTGAGCAGTTAATCCTTGCTTAGTCTTATATGACTGTTCACTTGTGGTTATCTTCTATTCTGTTATTCAGTACTGTATTTGAACTTCAAAGTTTCTACACAGCTTTGACCTGTCTATTAGAAATGCCTGGAAATCCTGTTTAATAAATTAAAAAGCCAGGCCACCCCATCCCCCCAGCATATAGTTCTGCAAGTTAAGTTATTCTTGGCTATAACTATCTTTTTGCATTCTGTAATACTGAATTCCAAGGTCTCTGCTCCTTTATGGTAGCAGCTGTTAAACTATTGGTGATCATGACTGTGTCTCCTCAGTACTGTAATTCTTTGGTTCTGGAAGCTTGTAGGATTTTTTATTTGACCCAGAATCAATGAATTTTGGCTCTGATGTTCTTGGAAGTTTTTAGGTTGGGGCTGTTCTGGAGACAGCCAAGGGAGTTTCACTTTTTCAGCTTCTTCCTTTGGTTCTAACAGATCTCTTTAGTTTTCTTTAAATAGGGTATCTAGGCTTTTATTATAGTTGTGGCATTCAGATAATCAAATGATCCTCTTTTTTTTTTCTACATCTATTTTTCAGGTGAGTTATTTTTGCTTTGAGACACACTACATTTTCTTCTACTCTTTTTAATCTTTTGACTTTATTTTACTATTTCTTGTCTCATGGAGTTATTAGCTTCTCTTTGGTTCATACAAACTTTCAGCAAGTTTCTTCCTTGGGGAAGGTTTTGTACCTCTTATGCCAAGCTGTTAATTCCCTTCTCTTCTACATAACTATCATTTCTTTTCATATTGTTTCCACAACTGCTCCTATTTCATTTGTAAAGCCTTTAAAAAAAAAAACTCAAACCCCAAAATTCTTGCTACATCTCTTTTCGGAATTTTGCATCCAAGCTCTTCTTCCTGAGGTTTTGCATGTAGACATTTTGAAGTCAATCTCTTATTCTCGGTTTGTATATTGAGCCCAGCCTGCTGCCTGACTTCAGACTTGATGCTCTTTGCCTTTCTGTTGAGGTCTGGGCTGAGGCTGTTGGTGCTTTCTTGGAGTACAGGGTATTATGTTTTTCCAGAATCTCAGAGACAGGCTCAGGACCTGAAAACCTTCAGTCCTATCAAAGTGGTCTGATCAGTAGGGCAAAGTCTGATTGCTAACTCCTGATCTGAGTTCAGCAAGTTCCTGATCTAGGTTGAGTTCAGACCCATATCAGACAAATGGGAAGTTTTGCTTAGACTGACAGAAATACAGGCTCTCCTTTGGTCTGGGATTCCTGCCCTTCTTATGGCTCTGAAGACTGTCCCAGGTGTTAGAGCTCAGACTCTGATTTGTTCCTTGGATGTGAGCCATGCCACTGCTACCTACTTGTTTCTGAACTTGCCCCCTTTTAGGAACAACATTCTAGGTCTCCCTACCTGGGCACACCACCCATGAATATTCATTCCCTTCACACTCCAACCCTGGATCTAGATACTAGGCACCAAAGCTAGAAAGCAGGACTAGTCCCTGCACCCTAAACATTCTGCTCTACTATCTGTTTGGGATCTCCACTTACTCTCGTGCATATGCTCTTCTTGCATAGTGTACTGCTCCAAATACATCCAGTTCCTGCCTAGACCGAGGCTTATCAATACTAAATTCACATTTACTTCTCTATCTCCTGCTTTCCATTCACAAAACCAAAAACCAACACTCTACCATAAGACCTCATCACCTCTATCCTGGACTACTCCAGTGTACTCCCAATAGTCCTTGACTTCAGTCTCTCTCATTTCCAAACACCTTCCACAGAACTCCCAAATGGATACTTCTAAGACACTCATCTGATCATGATCTTCCACCATCTATGAAGCTCTGGTGGTTCCCAAGTGCTTCTGTGAAACACAAACCTCTGTTTCAAATTCTAGCCATCTGACTCCAACCTGGGTTTCCACCATTATTGTATATTACTTTCTTTCACATATCTGACATTCCAGCCAAACTGGTCAACCTGTGATTCACCATGCACAACATTCTGCCTCATGCTTTTGCACAGGTTGTTCTCCATGTCTGTTTTGTAGCCTCTCCTTACTTTGGCTTCAGTGAGTGCCAAAACATCCCAAAACATTCAGCTCAGGTTCCTCCTCCTATAATAGGCTGATCCAGATTCCACCAGCTACTAGTGATCCTGGAAATTATCTAGCCTAAGTTTTGTTTTAATTTACCTGGGTTAGATATATATGTCACTCCCCACCTCCCTCCCCATTATTTTACCAGCAAAACATAAGCTTAAAAGCAGGAAACATTTTGATTTTGTCTTTATATACTCAGTGCTTGGCACATAGTAAATGTTAAATAAAACTTTATGCAATGCATTTCTCCATACTGCACCATCACTCACCCAGCATCCCACGTTCAAATTTTCTGATTATCTTCGACACTTCCTTCTGCTTTTCTTCTCATATTCAACTAATGACAAAATCCTAATAATTCCATCAATAACATATCTTGCATTTCCCCCCTCACCTCTACTCCAAATGCCATGTATTAGTACAGGATGCTATTATGACCTACATGAACTACAGTAGCATTTTTCTCATCGGTCCTCCTGCCTCCACTCTTCCCTCACCCCAAATCATCTCTAACATACCACCTTCTAGAAAGATGCATCTTATCCTAAGTTCTGTTCAAAGATGTTCAGTGACTCTCTACTCATCAACCAAGTCATTCAAACTCTTCTACCTGGCATACAAGGACCACCACAGTCTGGCATCGCCTTAGCCTTACCTCTTATCACTCCCTTCCATGCAGGGATCTATGCTCCCGTCAAACTATACCACTCTAATACTTCCCAAACACATCCTATGCTTTCCAATGTCCCTGTCTTTCATTCCCTTTGTCTGAAATATACTTTCTATGATTCTTTCTTTAAGAACCTAAAATCCAACCCACCCTTTAAAGCCCATGCCAAATGTCATCTGTTCTACAAAGTTTACACTAATGTATCTCTTCCACTTTCCTCTTTATACCTCACAAAGCATACTGTTTCACACCTCAGTGTTTAACGAATGAATGAAACTGAAGACAAGAAGTTATGAAACTTGCCTAAAAATTCCACAGGTAATGATAGAGGCAAAAAAGCCTATCATATATCATTTGCTGCCCAACCTAAGCTTCTTTCTACTATACTACAACACTGCCTTAAAATAATTTGTCATATTAACATCACAAAGAGTTTTGACAAATTAACATATAATATACATTTCAAAATACTTTTCCCAATTATAAAGAAAAATTTTATAAATCTGAGTACTTACCCCCATTATCTGTTCTCTTTAAAGCACCATCCTTATGAGGACATAATTCACATCTCTAGAGGAAAAACAAAAAGCAAAAAAAAGATGGAAATCATGAACTTAGCACAAGTTTAGAAACTCCAAAAGTCCATAGTAATTCAATGCTATTTTATTAAGAAAAAAATATTTAAAATGATGGACACAATTTCAATCAACTCCTAAGAACTGTGCAATTTAAGAATTTCCAAATGATAATTCATCTTCCTTAAGAAAAAAAATAGCATATTTTTCGAAGGACTGACTGTCAACTTCTTTTCTGTTAATTTATTTTAAACTTAAATACACAGTAAGAAAAGAAACATAAATACTAAAATACAAAAGAAAATGAAAGCATAGCCATGTGCACAGCAGAACGAGAGGTTTAAAAACAGCAATAGATTTCCAGAGAACCTATATAATAAATGCTATAAACATATATGTATATACACACTCATATGTGCACATGCACGTACATACAAAAACACATGATTACATATATATTTAGATATCTATAATCATATACTCATAAATAGAAATATGCACTCATAGGCTCCTACGTTAAGACTACACTACACTTGCTTGTCGTCTGTTTCTCTGGGGGTGGATGAAATCTTCCTTCATAGGTCCAAATCTTTCCTTATTTTTTCAAAGTCCACCAACAAATTGTTTCCTATGCCACAGCAATAGTCCAACCTTATAATGCCTAATTATTTCAAATAGTCTAAAATAATATTAACAGAGCTGACATTTAGTGTAGTTTCCCTATTTTTCTTTTGATTAAAGCATTTTAACTTTAACGTTGCCTGAGATCATTACTACCTCCGCTCTTTTTTCCTAACAAATTCTACTCCTGATCTTTCTTTTGTTTCTGTGTATCTCCTCTTTCCTATACTTTGACTCCTCTACTTTGCTTCTATATCTTCCCTCCTATACTTAACTTACCCCCCACCAAAGATCCCTCCACCATTCTCTCCCTCCTTCCCCATCCCCTTAGCTTTTTCTTTCTCTCTGAATTTAGAAGACTTTTATGACCTTCTATATATAGACATAGATATATACTCTCTCTATATGTGTGTATGTGTGTGTGTGTGTGTGTGTGTGTGTGTATTATTCCCTCTTTAACCCATTGCTGATGAGTAGGGTTCCAGAACTACTGGCTCTCCTCCACCATTTAATTACTGTATAAGTTCTTCCTCTCGAGCCTCATTTTATAAGATAATTACCCTAGACAGTCTCCTAGACACTTTACTTTTTAGTACCACATCATGCTCAGCTCTACCCCATTCTTTCAAACTACCCAATTATTAATATACAATTTACATTTCCTTGTATAAAAAATAAACAGTCTGTCCTTATTGAGTCTCTTTTAATTAGTCTTTGATGTTTACCTTATATTTCTCTTATATCTTGTGTAACAAATTTTCTATTGATTTCAGGTCCTTTTGCAACAAAATCCTGAAAGTAGAACAATTCATTGACCATCCTTTTTTTCTTTCAGGAGTATGCTTAACTTTACTGGGTGTGCTATTTTTGGCTGCAAGCCCAGTTCTTTTTCTCTTTGACATACGGTGTTCCAGGACCTGCGATCAGCTGGGAGCTCCCGTGTGATTCTAACTGTGGCTCCACCACATCTGAATTGTGGTTTTTCTCTTGTTGCTTGTAACATTTTCTCCTTCAGCTGGGGTTTCAGAATCTAGCTAGGGTATTCCTATGGCTTTGTCCTGTAGTCTCAGCAGCACAGCTGGGTCTGGTACCCTTTATCAGCAGAGGTTGCCTCAGTCTTCCCCTATTGAGATACTCATCTCCTCAAACTGTCTGGGAAGAGAAAATTCCTATGGCTAGGGCCCAGACCATCTCCCATCCACTCAGGGCTCACCATTTGCTATTCCAGTGGAACTAGCCTGGAAGCATTTATGCTTCATAGAAACCAAATCTTGGATCTTCTCTGGTTGTCCCAGGAGGACCAGTGTTCTGCCCCAGCTCTTGTTTATTTTTACCTCTCTATGTTGGCCCTGAGGGGTTACTTTATCTTATTTGTGGGGGAAATCTGGAAAGCTTGGAATTTTCTGACCTACTCCATTTTCCCAGAATCCTCTCCCACCAACTTCTTTTAAAAGTTATTTGATTATACTACTAGGTCTATATCCCAAAGAAATTCAAAATTAGGGAAAAGAACATAATTGTACAAAATTCTTTAGAGCAGCTCTTTTTGTGGGGACTAAGAACTAGATATCAAAGGAATGTCCATCAATTGGGGAATGGCTAAACAAGCTGTGCTATATGACTGCAATGGAATATTATCATGCTTGACAAGTAGGATGATTTCAAAAAACCAGGAAAGATTTATATGAACTGATGCATAGTGAAGTGAACAGAACCAGAAGAAGGTTACAACTGTACAAGAAACAGCAATACTGTTTGATGAAGAACTGTGAATGATGAAGCTATTCTCAACAATACAATGATTTAAGACAATTTCAAAGAACTAATCATGAAGTATACTATCCATCTACTTTTCTTTATATATATATATATATATATATATAAATTTATTTAATTTTTCAACATTCTCTTCCATAAGATTCTAAGTTCCAAATTTTATCCATCTCTCTCCTCCTCCTACAAATGCACTCATATTAAACCTATTTTCACATTAGTCATGCCGTAAAGAAAAATTAGAAACAATGGGAGAAATCATGAGATAGAAGAAACAAACAAAAAAAAAAGGGAGTGGAATGAGAACAAATAATATGCTTTGGACTCTACAGTTCTTTTTCTGGATGTGGACAGCATTTCCCATCATGATTCTTTTGCAGTTGTCTTAGATCCTTGCACTGAAGCATGCTATTTTTCACTTTCCTTTTTTTCTTTTATTTGAATCTTCTTGTACAAAATGACTAATATGGAAATGTTTTACATAACTGCATATGTAACCTGTATCTGATTGCTCAGGTCTCAGGGAGGGAGATGCAGATAGAATTTGGAACTCAAAACTTTAAAAATGAAAAATAAAAAGTTATTTTATCTTCTGGATTAATAGTATAAACTAGCAATCTGAAAAATTGAAGGAATGAAAATCAGTACCATTTCCCATATCCTTGATGCTGAACATAAATAAATATTGATATAGTTTTCTAAATTGTTCTACATCATATGTCAAACCTTCACTGCAGATTTGTAAAGACATCAGTATAGGTTTAAATCTTCCTAAGGAAAAAAAGCCATACCCCAAAACAGCATTTGTTTCAAACTGTACTGGAGGTTACTTTTCTCTAAATAGTAATAACTTCCATACTGTAAATTTCATTTGCTCTTCTTCTCTGATCCACCCCCAAGAGCTGACCTCACAGCTATTACAACTTCTACCTATAAGAGCCTAAAAGAAAAATAATTGCACTGGCAAGTCAAAAGGCTAATACGATTATAATACTTCCACTAACAGGTAATATATTCCAACAATATACTTTGTAATCACAAATTTTATTATCAAAAACCAAAAAAGAATATACTGAAGGATACAGTCTAGATTAGCCAAAAAGAAAGATCTACAGTAACAAAGATATTAAATACCACTGCATAACATCTCCAACTAACAAACAGGTTTGGTTCCCAGGGTAGTGGCTGCTCTTGGATTCTAGGAATAACCCTATGGGTTTGCACACTATAGTTCTCAAGCTGAAGCTCTCCTCATCCTCCCATATGTTTCCTAGTAACCATCAGCTTGTAGACGCAATTAGCTCTTAATAAAAGCATTTCCTAAGATACTAACATAATTAACAATAGTAGTTGCAAAACATTCCCCTATGAATCCTTAAAGCACTCACAAATACACATTTCCATGGAAAGAGCATACTCAAACCTGGTGTATAATGGTAGTGATAGCAACACATATAGAATATACACTATGTGGTAAAGGCAATTCATAACTTTTCTCTCTTCAGAGCCTGGAACTCCTTTGTCCCTTTAGAGTCCTCAAACTCTCTTTAGTATCAGCTGAGTAGATTGCTCCTTTAAGTTCCCAGAGTCTGCTCTTTTCCATATAAACTCTTTTCTCTGCTGCTTTGAGGCAGGAGCCTCTGCTCTCTGTTAGATACAATGCCTACTACTGATCTAAAAATTCCCCTTCAAAAACTATAGTGACATTAGGTTCTTCTACCCTAAAAGGGGCCTACTCTACTGGCAGTTCCAGCCTTACTATCTCTCCAAGTATCTTCACATGCGTACTTTTCTTCTGCTAGGTAGATTTATTTCTCTCCCTTCTTCTTCCCCAAGATTCCCTCACTACCTCTCTCTCCTGCCCTTTCTCTATCTGTTCTATTTATACAGCATCTACCTTGACCCCCAAGGATGAATGCAACCAAAGGGGTCTTTGATGACTGTTAGGTATCTCCAGGGAATCATAATTCATATATTCAGCAGTCCCAACAATAATATTAAACTTTTCATTCCCGGCTCAATTTCCAGTGAACTCTAACAATTGCCTTCCCCCTTCATGACCTTCACTCCACCCCTACCATCCAGGTCTTTAAGGTTTTTCTTCCCCTTTTAAAATGTAAGATCCTAGAGAGGAAAAACTGTCCTGTTTTTGTATTTCTAGCTTTCAGCACGCCAGGCACATGGTAATCGCTTAATAAACATTTTACCAATAATTTCATCTCTGAATAGGTGTCAAGGAAGAAGGAGAGAAGAAAATGGCTTCCTCTTCTTCCAGAAGTATTACTCTGCTTCCTTTTCTGTCACCAGCTTCAATATTCTGCCTAACTAGGCAAATAAACATATTTATAACAATAAGAAAGGATCATGTGGAGTTTAAAACATTGTTAATCTTAGATATGAAGGTTTATTAAGACTGTTATTAGTGCCAAGAGCTATGTTATCCATTTAGAAAAACAAATACACGAAAGACAACCCCTTCTCATTACATTTTAGTGAGGGGGAAACAACATGGGAAAATACACACAGAGACTTTAAAGTATATACAGAATAAATATGAAGTATTTAAAGTACGTAGGTGGTTTGGCACTGAGAGCACCAGAAGATGCAGGCATCAGGAAAAGGAAAAGCTTCATGTAAAAGGTGGTATTCAAGCTGAGTTCTAAAGGAAAAGAGAAATTCAATGAGGAGACAGAGCTTTATAGGAATAGGGGACAGCTAGGAAATGCCAAAATACAGAGACGGAGAGGAAATGTCTTCTGAGAAGAATGGATACAAGTTTAGATTGGATGCACATGAGTGCAGGGAGAGGAGTATCATAAAATGAAACCGGACAGACAGGTTGGAGTCAGGTTAAAAAGGGTTTAAAAGCTAAAAAGAAGACATGGGAGGATACAGTATAGAGCAATGGACCTAGAGTCAAACAGACTTGGGTTCAAAACTGGCCTCAGACATATCCCAGCTGTGTGCAACTGGCCATCACCTCTGTCTCCCTTAATGTCCTCACCTGTACAAAAGGAATAAATGCATCAAGTTTGAAGGGATGTTGTGAGGATCAAATGAGATTTCTAAAGTGCATAACACAATACCTAGCACAAAGTAGGTACTTATAAAATACTTATTCCCTTCCCCCTTCAGAAGAGCCTATATTTTTTATCCTAGAGGCAATATGGAGCCACAGGACTTGATAAGGAGTAAGGGAGTAACTGAGTTCATGCCTCATTACAAATTGGCTTTTGGAGACTTGAGGAAATTCCAAACTGTGATGACTCAGGCAGGAAAGGAAGGAAGGGAACCTTAAAAAGGAAGGACATTTAGAGTCTGGGAAAAGCTAATGACAATGGAACATCTCCCTACACTTCAGTTAAACTAGCTCTCCCTTTTCTCTTCCATGTTCCACTAGTATCCCCCTCAGTGAAACAAGAAACAACTTAAGAGAAACAAAGATTACAGAAGAAATGGGGGCAAATATATTGCTATCTGCTTGTTCATACTAGAAATATGCTTAAATGGTGGCAAAATCTATCATTAAACAATTAGAAAAAAAGATTTAATAGCAAATGATGACTGTGGTGTAGCACATTCATGCAAGGAAGAAGGAAAAATTCATGACAATTCTGTCTCAATCCTGTCCACTTAGGATTTTGCATGACAGAAATGCCTCCAAGGACACCTTCAGTGTCCACAACAGCTTCTATTTGCTTTAGACTTGGGAAAGGTAAAAAAAAAAAAAAAAAGAGCTGTCAATCTGGAGCAGCTAGGTGACAAAATGAATAGAGCACTGGCCCTAGAACTAAGGAAACTTACTAGCTGTATGACCCTGGGCAAATCACTTAACCCTGACTGTCTTCCCACTACTGTCTCCATTGTCAATTTCACCCAAATTTGCAAAAATAATGAGTATTGGTGTGACTGAATCATGTGAAAATCTTCACTGACAAATTCAGTAAAACAATATGTAATATTATACTATGTAAAAGCAGGAAAATTAAGAGAGTAGGCACTTAATGACAGAAAGAACATTTGGAGTAAAAGACCTTGATTCAACGGCCCACTATCATTTACTGGACATGAGAGTGAGAAAATCTTATTACCTCACAGTTGAGGTATAAATGAACAGTAAACTGAAAAATCCATATGGATTCATGTCTAGGCCACATTTTTCCCAAGAATGTGATTTACATAAAACCAAAGTATGACCTATAATCATGCTTTTCATGTTGGATGGCAGTAAAATGTAAAATAAAAGACGGCAGAAAAAAGCCAGGAAGTTCCCTGAGCTCTCCCAGTTATCCTCACAAACAATGTTAAATCAACCTCTGAACAAATTCTGGAGCAATAGAACCCTACAAAAAGATGGGAATGAAAAATTTTTCCAGCTTACAATAATTTAGAAGGACTTCAGAAAAGGCCAGTCACACTTGGGTTTAAGAGGGAGCACAGGCCAGATTGTGTTCAGGTAAACCAGCAGGAGACTTTTAGCCACAGGACAGATCGGCAACTGAGGCTCCTCCCTCATAACTCAGCAGGCCACTTGTAAGTCCACCAGCCCCAGTGGGACGACTAATTGCCAGCCCAGGAACCCTTAGCTTAAGAGGCATAATTAGGCTAGGCCACCACAGTAAGCAAGGCACCAGCACCTGAGACCCCAGCTCAGAAAGCTACTGAACAGGCCCCCGGCCCCCAGAACAAGAAATTTGGGGCAGACAGTGCGCCCTGTACCTTAGAAGCAGAGCTCAAATTTAAATGTCATGAAATAGGCTTTAAAAAGGAATAAAAAACAGAAACACAGAAAGCTACAGGAAAGATCAAAACACAAACTCAAAAGAGGACAACAATGTCAAAATGCCTATACAGGAAGTCTCAAAGGGGAAGATGAATTGGTCACAAAACCAAAAAGTCTTCTTCAAAGGGCTCAAAAAGGATGTTAAAAACTGGGGAGAAAAACTGAGAAAAGAAATGAGAGCTATGCAGGACAGAGACAACAGTCTGAAAAAGGACAAAACGACTTAAGAAAAAAATTCATAAAAAATACAATTAGTCAAATTGGGGAAAGAAATCTCACCCAAGAAAACAACTCCTTAAAAAGCAGAATGGGGGGGAAGGGGAGAAGGGGAGAGAATGATTGGTCAAATGGAAAAGGAGGGAGGACAGTTAAGTGGCACAATAGATAGAACACTGGCCCTGGAATCAGGAGGATGAGTTCAAATCAGGTGTCAGGTACCTAAAACTTACTAGCTGTGTGACCCTGGGACACTTAACCCAGTCCTCACAAACAAATGGAAAAAGCAATACAAAAGCTAACTGAAGAAAATAATCCCATTAAAAATTAGAATTGTGCAAGTGGAAGCAAATGACTCCATAAGACAAGGAGAATCAGTAAAACAAAATCAGAATAATTAAAAAAAATAATAAAATGTGAAATAACTCTTTGGAAAAACAACGGACCTGGAAAATGGAACCAGGAGAGATAACTTAAGAATTATTGGAACACTCGAATGCCATGGTCAAAAAAAAAAAAAAAAAAAAAAAATGAGCCTGGCTAGCTTCTTTCAAGAATCATCATGGAAAACCACCCTGATATCCTAGAACCAGAGGGTAAAAATACTCACTGAAAGAATCCACACATTACCTCCTGAAAGAGATCCAAAAATGAAAATGCAAAGGAACAGTATAGTTAATTTTGAGAAAAAAGATACTACAAAAAGTCAGAAAAAAAGAAACAAAAAATCAAGGAACCACAGGCAGAAAAACCCAGGATAAAGCAGTTTCAACATTAACAGATCAGAGGGCTTGGAATATGATATTCCAGAAGGCAAAGAAGTTTGGATTACAACCAAGAATCAACTACCCAGCAAAACAGAACATAATGTCTCAGGGGTAAAAGATGAACATTCAACAAAATGGGGAATTTTTAAACTTTTCTGATGAAAAGACCAGAGAGCTGAGCAGAAAATTTGGTCTTCAAATATAAGACTAAAGAAAAGCATAAAAAGGTAAACAAGGAAAAAATTTTATTTAGTAAGATTAAACTGTTTACATCCCTACTCAGGAAGATGTTACTTGTAATTTTTGGAAATTGCCATCTCTATTAAGGAAGCTGGAAGGAGTATAACCTGGACAGACTTTGATGTGATGATATAAAAAAAATTATGGGGTGAAAAAAAGGATCGTATTAAGACATGGAAAGGGAGAAGCACAACAAGGGTAAATTATATCACATGAAGACGCACAAAAGACCTATTACAATAGAAGGAAAGTAAGGACAGGGTGAGCATTGTTTGAACCTTACTCTAAATTGAATTTAGCTCAAAGAAGGAATAACATACACACTCAGTTGGGTATAGAAACTTATCTTACCCTACAGGGAAATAGAAAGGGAAAGAAAAAGGGAGGAAAGGAGAGAGGATTGAGGGAGGTAATGGTCAGAAGCAAATTACTAGTGAGGGATAGGGTGAAAGGAGACAGAAAAGTATAAGGGAGAAAAACTGGATGGGGGAAATACACAGTAAGTTATCATGAATGGAATGAACTCTCCCATAAAACATAAGCGAATACCAGAGTAAATTAAAAAACAGAATCTTACATTATTTACAAGATACACATCTGAAGCAAAAAGATACTACACAAGTAAAGGTAAAAGATTATAGAACATAATAAATTACTCTTCAACTAAAGTGAAAAAAAAGTAAAAAAAGCAGTGGTAGAAATCCTGATCTCAACTGAAGCAAAAGCAAAAATAAATCTAATCAAAAGATAAGGAAGGAAATTACATCTTGCAAAAAGGCACCATAGACAATAAAGTAATATCAATACTGAACACACACACACGAAGTGGTATGGAACATAATACTTAGAGAAGTTAAGTGATTTACAGGAAGAAATAGCAAAACTATATTAGTGGGGAACCTCAACCCGTCCCCCCACCACCACCCAGAACTAGATAAATATAATGAAAAAATAAACAAGAAAGAAGTTAAGGAAGTGAACTGAATTTTAGAAAAGCTAAATATAATAGAACTTTGGAGAAAACTGAATGGGGATTAGAAAAGAATACACCTTTTTCTCAATGGTACAGGACCCCTACACAAAAACTGACCATGAATTAAGAGCATAAAAACTTTCACAATCAAACGCAGAAAGTCTGAAATGTTAACTATATCCTTTTGAGTTATGATGCAATGCAAATTACATAGAATAATGAGCTATGAAGAGACTAAAAATTAGATACTAAATAATCTAAATCTAGAAACGATTTCATCAAAAAGAATAACAATAAAGAAATATACAAAAATTAATGTGATGCAGCCAAAGCTGTTCTTAGGAACAACTTTATATCTCTGAATAATTACATGAATAAAACGAAGAAAGAAGAGATCAATGAACTTGGCATGCAACAAAAAAAGCTTGAAAAACAACAAATTAGAAATTCGCAATTAAATACCAAAATTGGACATTATGAAAATCAAATGAGATTAATAAAATTGAAAGTAAAGAAGCTATTGAAATAAAAAAAAAAACTAAGAGCTAGTGTTATGAAAAAAACAATAAAATAAATAAACCTTTGGTTAATTTGATTTTAAAAAAAAGAAAACAAGTTACCATAATCAAAAATGAAGATGGTGGATTCACCACCAATATAGAGGAAATTAAATCAATAATTAATAGCTATTTTGCTCAACTATGTCACTAGATCTGACAATCTAAGTGAAACAGATGACTATTTACAAATACATATACTGCCCAGACTAACAGAAGAAATAAAATACTTAAATTACCCCATTTTGGAAAAAGAGATTGAACAAATCATCAATTAACTCCCTAGAAAAAAATCTCCAGATACAGATGGATTGACAAGTGAATTCTACCAAAAATTTAAAGAACAATTAATTCCAATATTCTATAAACTATTTTGAAAAAATAGGGGAAAAGGAAGTCCTATCAAATTCTTTTTACGCTACAAATAATGGTACTGATATGTAATTCAGGAAAAGCAAAAACAGGAAAAAAATTACAGATGAAATTTCCCTAGTGAAATATTAATGCAAAAATTTTAAATAAAATAATAACAAAGAGATTATGCCAATTTTGCATGAAGATAATAATATACCATGACTAGGTAGGATTTATACCAGGAATGCAGAAGTGGTTCAACATTAAGAAAACTATCAGCATAACTCACTATATCAGCAACAAAACTAACAGATCATATGAGTATCTCAATAGATGCAGAAAAAGTCTTAGAATAAATACAGCACCCATTCCTAGTAAAAACATTAGAAAGCACAGGAATAAATGGAGTTTTCCTTAAAATGGTAAGCACTAGCCAACCATTAGCAAACATTACATGTAATGGGGATTAGCTAGAAGCTGTATATGATTGGGGGTGAAACAAGGATAGTCATTATCACCACTAATACTTATTATTTTACTAGAAATCTTAGCTTTATGAACAAGAAAAAAAAATTGAAGGAATTAGAATAGGCAATGAGAAAACAAAACTATCTTTCTTTGCAGATGTTATGATGGTATATTTAAAGAATTCTAGGGAATCAACTAAAAAAATACTTGAAGTAAACAAGTTTAGCAAAGTTACAGGACATAAAATACACTCACATAACTTATCAGCATTTCTGTATGTTACCAACAAAGCCCAACAGCAAAGAGATAGAAAGAGAAATTCCATTTAAAATAACTGTAAACAACATAAAATATTTGGGAGTCTATCTGCCAAGACAAACGTAGGAACATATGAACAGAATTCCACATTTTTTATAAAAAGTATCTCATGGGTAGGTCAAGCTAATATAATAAAAGTGACAATTTTACATAAATTACTTTATTTCTTCAGTGTCGTACCAATCAAACTATCAAAAAAATTATTTTATACACCTAGAAAAAATAATAAAATTCATGTGGAAGAATATGAAAAGAATTCATGGGAAAAAATGAAAAAGAAGGTGGCCTAGCCATACCAAGTTTAAAATTATAAAATAGCAATTATCAAAACTATTTGGTACTGGCTAAGAAATGTTGTTTAAGAGTGTTGGATTAATATGAAAAAATGTTCTAAATCACTTGATTAGAGAGATGCAGATCAAAACACCTCTGAGATACCACGTCACACTTATCAGACTGGCTAACATGACGAAACAGGAAGATGACAAATGCTGGAGAAGATGTGGGAGTTGGACCTAATTCATAGCTGGTGGAGCTGGGAGCTGATCCGACCGTTCTGGAGAGCAATTGGAACTATGCCCAAAGGGCTACAAAAATGTGCATACCCTTTGACCCAGCAACACCACTTCTAGGAATGTATCTCCAGAGATCATAAAAATAAGAAAAGATTCCCACATGCACAAAAATGTTTATAGCAGCTCTCTGTGTGGTAGCCAAAACCTGGAACTCAAGAGGATGTCCATTAACTGGGGAATGGTTAAACAAGCTGTAGTATATGAATGTCATGGAGTACTATTGAGCTGTGAGAAACGATGAAGACTTCTGAGAGGCCTGGAAGGACGTTTATGATCTGATGCTGAGTGAAAGGAGCAGAACCAGGACAACTCCGTACACAATAACCACAACAGTGTCTGAGGAAGTCACTACAATGCAGAGACCTAAAGGCAAAACACCTTCCACATCCAGAGAAAGAACTATGGAACTGGATCGCAGACAGAAACAGACCACCTTCTTTTGTATTATGTTATGCTTTGTATTATGGTTTCCCTCATTCATTTTAATTCTTCTAAGCAACATGCATTTAATAGGAATGTAAGTGTTGCACCTATGTAAGATTGTATGCCATTTCATGGAGGGAGTGGAAAAAAAATCTAAGATATATGGAAGTGAATGTTGAACACTGAAAACAAATAAAATAATTCAATTTTTAAAAAAATTAAAAAAATTTTTTTAAGTGTTGGATAAGTGGAATTGATTAGGTACACAAGATAAAGAAGTCAGTGACTATAAGTAATCTGCACTTTGATAAACCCAGAGACTCCAGCTTCTGAGATAAGAACTCATTATTTAACAAAAACTTCTGGGAAAACTGGAAAACAGCATGGCAGAAACTAGGCAGACCGACATCACATTGTATACCAAAATAAGGCCAAAATGGGTACATGATTTATATATAAAGGGTGATACCATAAGTAAAGTAGGACAGCAAGGTATACTTTACCTGTCAGATCTATGGAGAAGGGAAAAATGTATGACCAAACAAAAGATAGAGAACACTTATGAAATGCAAAATGGATGATTTTGATTACATTAAATTTAAAAGGTTTTGCACAAACAAAGCCAATGCAATCAAGATCAGAAGGGAAGTAGAAAGCTAATGAACAATTTTTATAGCCAATGTCTCTGATAAAGGCCTCATTTCTAAAATATATAGTAATAAAATATAAATAAAATATATAGAGAACTGAATCAAATTTAGAGGAACACAAGTCATTTCCCAATTGATAAATGGTCAAAGGACATAAACAGTTTTCTGATGAAGAAATTAAAGCTATCTATAGTCATGAAAAAATGCTATAAATCACTATTGATTAGAGAAATGCAAATCAAAATAACTCGGAGGTACCACCTCTTACCTTTCTGATTGGCTAATATAACAGCAAAGGAAAGTGATAAATGCTGGAGAAGTTATGGGAAAACTGGAATACTAATGTACTGCTGGTGGAGTTGTGAAGTGATCCAATCCTTTTGGAGAGTAATTTCGAACTATGCCCAAAGGGCTATAAAAAGTGCTATATACTGATCCAGCAATACCACTAGTAGGTCTCTATCTCAAAAAGATCATCAAAAAAGGAAAAGGACCCACAAGTACAAAAATATTTACAGCAGCTCTTTTTCTGGTGGCCAAGAACTGGAAATTGAGGGGACACCCATCAACTGTGGAATAAATTAACAAGTTATGGTATATGAATATGATGGAATACTATTATTCTATAACAAATGGTGAGCAGGTGTATTCCAAAAAAAACCCTGGAAACTTACATGAACTGATGCTGAATGAAGTGAGTAGAATTGGGAGAACATTGTACACAGTAACAGCAACATAATGAATGATAATAATGATCAACTATTATGAAATTAGCTCTTCTCAGCAATAAAGAGAACAAAAATAATTCCAAAAGACTCATGATGGAAAATGCTATCCACATCTAGAGAAAGAACTATGAAGCCTGACGGCAGATCAAAACACATTATTTTCATTTTTTGTTGGTTTTTTTTCCCTTGGGTTCCCTTTTGCTCTGATTCTTCTTTTACAACATGACTAAAGTGAAACTGTTTAACATGATTGTACATGTATAACCTCTATCAGATTGTTTGCTATCTTGAGGAGGAGAAAGGAAAAAAGTCTAGAACTCAAAATCTTATAAAAAAATGTACTATCTTTACACGTAATTGGAAAAAATAAAATACTACTATTAAACTGGGGAAAAAACAAATGTAAAATCGTTTTCCCTAGAACACTATTCTGTGTGTGTTTCATTTTAAAGAGATCTCACTTGAAAGGCACTATTGCTGTTTCAGAACCAAAAGAATAATGCTTTAAGACCTATCTTACCAGGTGGTTATGAGAAAAGCATTTGTCAGAATTCTTTATGTAGATAAAAATGTAAGCTATTAGACTAATATAATGATATTAAGAAAACTAAAACTATTCTTATTTTTCTGATTATGTAAAATCTTGCTTGCTGAATACAGAAAAAGGATCAAATATTTATTGACTGAAATGCTTATTCATTTGCTATCCATTAGACATTTAAAGCTTATGCAAATAACAAAAGTAAAAATTACTAAACTGTACATTTACAAAGCTCATAGATGCCTTAACACATATGTGATTTTAATTAAATGTTACTTGAATCCGTGAGAACTGTTTTGTAAGAGTTGTTAACTATTCCTGAGACACGTTACTGCTACAGATAATTCTCTAGGACACTGTTTATCAACCAATAGAATAAAAACAAACATTTATATTTTTGTATTTTTCTCCCAAGGAAACAAAGACAAGACTATACTAGTCCTAAGCCAATATGCACAATTTTATATTCAACTTTTGCCAATGATTCAAGCAGGAGGCAAAGCAGAATCTGCCAAATCTGCCAGCTGCGGCTGCCGTTCATTCCTTTGCAGTTACGTCCAGCTTTCTGTGGTTCCACTTGGGGGCTTTGTTAGCAGATACTGGAGTGGTTTGCCATTTCCTTTTCCTTGCCAGATGAGGAAACTGAACAAAATAGGGTCGTGACTTGCCCAGGGTCACAGAGTTAATAAGTGTCAGGCAAGGTCCCAGCACTCTATCCACTGGGCCAACTGTCAACATAAGAATAAGTTATTTATTTTTAAAAGGTTATGAATTACTTACCTGTAAGAGCTGAGTATAGGATTCTGCATGACAAGAGCAAAGGCTACTCAAAGTAGGACTGAAAGTTTAAGTCATGTTTGCTAACCAGAAAAATAATGTGGTTTTTTTACACTGAATGCTCCACCTCATCCCCTTTACCACCCACCTTTAGGAGAATTCCTGAACTATGAAAATATACAAACTTTCTTCAGATTGGTAGAAAGAGGAAAATGGCACCATTTTTTTTTTAAGTATAGAAGGCACTGCATTTTTTGCTGCAAAAATTTTAAGAAAAATGCAATGACAAATCCAGACTTAATTAGACTTGACAAAAGAAATCATGCTGACCACTTTTCAGGCACGGAAGTGACAAACTAGAGGCACAAATTTAATACATTTTAAAAGACACATTAAATGTATTTTTGTGCTTTATTTATAATTTGTTAAGGAAGGAAGATCTGTTGGTTTGTTGAAAATTAGGCACATATGGGAGGAATAAGAGTTATGTAAGCTAATGATAAAACTCATTATATCAAAAACCAATTATAAATAAATGTAAAAAAGCATAAAGTTCTGAAAACATGTTTGTCAGGCCACAATTCATTAACGTAGTAGTCAATATAGAGAGCTGAAGCAAAGACACAAACCTAAAAATAGAGACTTAATTTTTTTTAAATGCTAAATAATGATTACAACACAGAAATAATTAACAACTATGAGTCGAAAGACTATCTTCTCTTTTTCTGGGGGGGTGTCTGTCTTTCTCCCCCTTTTGTTCTGATTCATCTTTCACAACGTGACAAATGGGGAAATATGTTTAATATGATTGTACGTGTATGGCCTATATCAGATTGTTTGCTACCTTGGGGAGGGGAAAAGGAGGGAGAAAAAATTTGGAACTCAAAATCTTGTAAAAGTGAATGCTAAAAACTCTCTTTACATGTCACTGGAAAAAATAAATACTTTTATATGGGGGGAAAGGTCACACGTACATCAAAATATTTATAGCAGCACCTTTTTGTAAAATGCCCAATGATTGGGAGAGAAGGCCTAACAATTCATGCTTCAAGACTTACAAGAACAGATGCAAAGTGAAGCAAGCAAAACCAAGGAAACAATTTGTACAATGACAACAACGCAAAGAGAAAGAAAAGACAGCAAAAGAAATGAAAGTAAATGCTGTGAAATTATAGTAAGTACAAGGAAGAATCCTGAAAACACAATCCCCCAATTCTCTGCAGAGCTGAATTACAGGTATGGATCATACTGTCATAGTTTATTGTTTTGGTTAGTTTCGTTTGTTTTGTTTTGTTACAAGGGATTGCTCTCTGGGAGAAGAGGGAAGGGACATATCAGGAAATATCAGCAATTTAAAAAGGATAACAATGAAAACTTTTTAAAGAAATGATGAGGTTGATTTGGATATATGTAAAGTCAGTAAAAAAGCAACTAGGAGGGAATGAAAGACTGGGAGATTGGAGAGCAAAGGGATGATGACTGAAGGTAATGTGGAAAGAAGATGGGAGGGGACAGGATCAAGAGTTTGTGGAGCACAGTATGCTTTGGCAATGAAAATTTAGAGGGGGAAACAGGGAATGGGAGTTAAAGTCAAGAACTTCTGACATAAATACAAGCAGAGAAAAAGAACTTAACTATCAATGTTAGTAGGAAACTGTCAAAATTCAAGAGATATTTTTTTCATCCCCATACAGAGTCAGTAATTTTTCTTCAAGGGATAAATTTTGTTTGTTTTCATGAAATATTACCTGTACCAAGTAAAATGCATTAACAAATCAAAAAAACTAAGAAGTAGTATTGTTCTAATATGCTTAGCCAAGGCAACATGGTGTGGTAGTTAGGAGAATGGGATAAAGATAATGATAAAAGACAAAACAAAATTAAAAAGCCTTTGCATGAGCAAAATCAACAGGATACAATGAGAAACAGCTAAGTAGGGAAAAGATTTGCATCAAACATGACCGACAACAAGCTAATCTCTACGATAAACAAGAAAACAACAGAAAAATCCACTCTTCAACAAAAAAATAAAGTCTAGAAGGAGCCAAGATGGCAGAGTAGAAAGACTCACGTATGCTAGCTCCGAACCCACAGTCCATAAATTTTCTGTAAAAAGAACTCCCCACAAATTCTGGAGCAGTGCAAGACAAGCAGCAACGCAGTGGAGGAGATTTCCATTCCAGAGAGGCCTGAAAAACTGACCCCAAAGTTCCGTCGTGCACCGGACAGCGCAGCTCAGCCCTGGCCGCATGGCCCCGAGAGGAGCAGATCCGAGCAGGCTTCAGGGATGGAATCTCCGGCGGCCGTGAAGGTCCCTCCACCCACAGGCACTACACGTCGGTGAGAGAGACTTCTGGGCTGGTCGAGAGGGGAGCATCTCCGTAGGTTGGGCCCCCTCCGGAGGCAGCGGCAGAGGCGGCCCGGGACTCCCAGAGCAAGCAGGAGCTCCACTCCATTACTGAAGGTCTCCACATAAACCCCCTGAGGGAACTGAGCCTGGGAGGCAGCCCTGACCCCACCCCAGCACCAGAACTTAAGCTCACGTTGAATAGCAGGCGAACCAGCTGCTGAAAGCCCTGAGGCTGGGGAGCAGCATTTGAATCTCAGACCCAGAGCACTAACTGAGTGGATTTAGGCGGGAGTGGAGAGGAAACTCAGAAGTCAAGTAACTGGCTGGGAAAATGCCCAGAAAAGGGAAGAAAAATAAGACCATAGAAGGCTACTTTCTTGGGGAACAGATGCTCCCGCCTTTCATTTCTGATGACGAGGAACAATGCTTACCATCAGGGAAAGACATAGAAGTCAAGGCCTCTGTATCCCAAACATCCGAAATAGATATCCAAGGGGCTCAGGCCATGGAAGAGCTCGAAAAGGATTTTGAAAATCAAGTGAGACAGGTGGAGGAAAAACGGGGAAGAGAAATAAGAGAGATGCAAGAAAAACATGAAAAACGGGTCAATACCCTGCTAAAGGAGACCCAAAAAAATGCTGAAGAAAATAACACCTTGAAAAATAGGCTAACTCAATTGGCAAAAGAGGTTCAAAAAGCCAATGAGGAGAAGAATGCTTTCAAAAGCAGAATTAGCCAAATGGAACAAGAGGTTCAAAACCTCACTGAAGAGAATAGTTCTCTCAAAATTAGAATGGAACAGATGGAGTCTAATGACTTTACGAGAAAACAAGAAATCACCAAACAAAACCAAAAGAATGACAAAATGGAAGAGAATGTGAAATATCTCATGGGAAAAACAACTGACCTGGAAAATAGATCCAGGAGAGACAATTTAAAAATTATGGGACTACCTGAAAGTCATGATCAAAAAAAGAGCATAGACATCATCTTCCATATGAAATTATCGAGGAAAACTGCCCTGATATTCTACAACCAGAGGGAAAAATAAGTATTGAAAGAATCCACCGATCGCCGCCTGAAAGAGATCCAAAAAGAGAAACTCCTAGGAACATTGTGGCCAAATTCCAGAATTCCCAGGTCAAGGAGAAAATCTTGCAAGCAGCTAGAAAGAAACAATTCCAGTATTGTGGAAATACAATCAGGATAACTCAAGATCTAGCAGCTTCTACATTAAGGGATTGAAGGGCATGGAATAGGATATTCCAGAAGTCAAAGGAACTAGGACTCAAACCAAGAATCACCTACCCAGCAAAACTAAGTATAATACTTCAGGGGAAAATATGGTCTTTCAATGAAATAGAGGACTTTCAAGCATTCTTGATGAAAAGACCAGAGCTGAAAAGAAAATTTGACTTTCAAACACAAGAATGAGAAGAAGCATAAAAAAGTAAACAGCAAAGACAAGTCAGAAGGGACTTACCAAAAGTGAACTGTTTACATTCCTACATGGAAAGACAATATTTGTAACTCTTAAAACGTTTCAGTATCTGGGTAGTTGGTGGGACCACGTGCGCACATACACACATGCATGCACATACAGAGACAGAGAGCACAGAGTGAATTGAACAGGATGGGACCATATCTTAAAAGAAATTAAGGTAAATGGTGAGAGAAATGTAGTGGGAGGAGAGAAGGTTAAATGGAATGGGGTATATTATCTCTCACTCAAGAGGCAAGCAGGAGACATTTTAGTGGAGGGAAAAAGAGGAGAGCTGAGAAAAAAACATGAAGTTTACTCTCATCACATTCGACTAAAGGAAAGAATAAAATGTACACTCATTTTGGTATGAAAACCTATGTTACAATACAGGAAAGTGGGGGAGAAGGAGATAAGCAGGGAGGGAGGGATGATGGAAGGGAGGGCAATGGGAGGAGGGAGGGCAATGGGAGGAGGAAGGGCAATGGGAGGAGGGAGCAATTTGAAGTCAACACTCAGGGAGGGACAGGATCAAAAGACAGAATAGAAACAATGGGGGGGCAGAATAGGATGGAGGGAAATATAGTTAGTCTTACACAACACAACTATTATGGAAGTCATTTGCAAAACTACACAGATAGGGCCTATATTGAATTGCCTGCCTTCCCAAAGGGGATGGGTGGGGAGGGAGGGATGGGGAGAATTTGGAACTCCAAGTTTTAGGAACAACTGTTGAGTATTGTTCTTGCTACTAGGAAGTAAGAAATACAGTTAGTGGGGAATAGAAAGTCATCTGGCCCTACAGGGCAAAAGAGAAGATGGGGACAAGAGAAGGGAAGGATGATAGAAGAGAGGGCAGATTGGTGATAGGGGAAATTAGAATGCTTAGTGTATTGGGGTGGGGGGAGGGGAGAAAAGGGGAGAAAATTTGGAACCCAAAATTTTGTGAAAATGAATGTAAAAAGTGAAATAAATAAATTTATAATAAAAAAAAATAAAGTCTATGAACAGTTTTCAAAAGAAATATAAAAACCGAATGACCCACATAAAACACACTGTGGTTAGAGAAATACAAGTTAAAATTAATCAAGTTTCATCTCCTATCTTGCAAATTGGCAAAAATTACAAAAAAATAGGGAGAGTGAAAGTAAAACAGGTTCACCTATACTCCCAGAGAAGCTGTGAATGGGTCCTACTGATAGAGAAATTAATTGGGAATTATGTAGGAAAATCCTCTGACTTTGTGACCTTACTACCTGGTATATTCTCCAAGAAGGTCAAAAATGTAACAAGGGCCCAATATATACAAAAAAATTCAAAGAAAGACTTACATTAACAAGGAACTAGAAATTAAAAGGATGCTGATCATTTTGAGACTGTTAGAACAAACTCTATAGTGTGTATGGATGTAATTATGTAGTAAGAAATGACAAAAATGAGGAATTCAAATACACAGGAAGGTTTGTATGAATTAATGAAGAGTGAAAAAAGAAGAACTGGAAAAAATTCCCAACTACAATAATAAAAATGAAAAGAGACCAAAAAGGCAACTCCAAGCAAATGAAGAACAGTAACTGTTCAGGAGAAGAGATCAAGAACTCTATCTTCTCCTTTCCTGAGTAGAGAAGCAAGAGTTAACTAAGACTGAATGTCGCCAGATGTGGCCTCTCCATCAGGTATTTTTGCTTAATTTTCCCCCTGCATATGACGAGTTCAATCTGGTATCTGCAGAAATAACTCTGATGTAAAAAGAAGGCATCAATAATACTTTTTTAAAAAAGTCAAAGCTTCCAGTCAAGAATTAATTCATAACTAAAGTGTAAATTATGGGAAGGGAAATACTACTGGAAGACAAAAAAATAAACTATTTCTAGTTAACCCAAAAATAAAAAAAATTAAGTCTGATAGTCCAAAAGGCAAAACTATAAATAAACCTTTCTAGCATTAGGTAGTAAAACTACTGCCAAATGCCCTAAGACCACAAGCCAGAAAGTTATGTAATATGTCCTTAAAGCCTCTCCCTCTGTGAGAAAAAAAGATTCTCAACTCTAAAAAAAACTCAGAAGAAGGAAAAGTTAATCAACACAAAAGGATTGAACTGGTTAAACCTAGTGATAATTTTTCCAATGGCAAAATATTAGTTCTAGGAGTACTCAAATTTTAGTTTCAATATTTGTATGATATCTAAAGTTCTTAGTGTAAATAACAAAAGAAAATAGACCTTAAACAATATTAGTTATGGATCAAAAGAGATTAATAGTATAAGTGGATTCAAAAGGAGGTGATCAAGAAAGGTGAAAAAGCTTTGTTTCTGAGTCCAAATACAAAATGGACAAACACTCCACAAGTAATTCCTCAGTGCCCCAACCTCTATAAAATCTGAGGCAAAAGCCAACCTTGAGGGCTGTGGTTCTACTCATCTAATGCTAAGAACAAGAAAGAATTTAGAGATAGCTGCAAGCTGAGAGTAGAAAAAAAAAGGACCCATACAAGAGTGGGTCATAAAAATGATAAATGATAAAACACTGATATAAAACAAAATAAAACTTCAGAGAACACAGACCACAGAGTAAGAAATGTACCAAAAATAAAAACAGAAATACAACATTAAGGCACAAAATTAAATAATATAAAACTAAACAAAATATGGAAGCCAGCACACCAGAAAGAAGCTTTAAAACAATTCATAATAGATTCATAATCTGGAAATCTATAATTTAACTGTCAAAATGGATTATTAATGACTGAGCTATGCATTACCTAATATTGCTAATAGTATTCAATTGATGTTAATAATAATTCAAAAAACAAATATTCAACAGAAATGAAGGACTTACAAGATTGTACTTCAAATTGTGTGAAACATTCTGTAGCTACAAACAAAAACAAGGCAAATAAACCTAATATAAATTAGAAAATCAACAGTACATCATCAAACACTATCTTCATACTTAAAAGAACTATAAAATGTCAAGAAAATAACAAAATCTATAAAAAATAGGTAGCTATTCTGGAAAAACACTCGAAAAAACTAATAATCACAACTACACTAGTTACAAAAATAAGCAGATAAAAACAAGCTAGTGTTTATCCCTAAAAGTCTCCTAAAACAAATGAAACAAATCTAAAATAATAAGCAAGCTAAGGGTGGAGCTACGGTAATAGAGATCATAACAAACAACCAGCAACAATTTTAGATTAAAAAATTTTTTGACAATTGTAAAAACAACTGTTCTCTGAAATTCAATCGTCAAATAACTGATTTATCTTACCTTACCTTAGCTCCAGGGGAAATAAAGGTAACTCTATGAACACAACTACAAAGTATTTTCACACAAAGTCAGATCAAAATAAATGGAAAAATAATAGTTGCATGAGGGTAGGCTGAACTAATATAATAAAAATGAAAACTATTTAAATTAATTTATTCAGTGCCATACCAATCAAACCAAAAAATTATTTTCTAGGGCTAGAAATATAGTAATGAAATTCACCTAGAAGAGCAAAAGGTCCACAATATCAAGGGAAAAAATGAAAAGAAATGATAGGAAAGGTGGCCTAGCCATAGCAGATCTTAAATTCTATTACAAACAAGCAATCATCAAAGCTATTTGGTACTGGGTAAGAAACGGAGTGGTAGATCAGTGGAATAGGTTAGGTACACAAGACACAGTATTCAGTGACTATTGTAATCTACCAATTGATAACCCAAAGACCCCAGCTTCTGGGATAAGAACTCGCTATCTGACAAAAACTGCTGGGAAAACTGGAAAATAATATGGCAGAAACTGGCCATAGACTAACATACCATATACCAAAATAAAGTCCAAATGGGTACACAATTTAGATATAAAGGTTGACACTATAAGCAAGTAAGGAGGGCAAGAAATAGTTTACCTATCAGATTTATGGAAAAAGAAGGAATTTATGACCAAACAAGAGATAAAAAAATTTATGACATGCCAAAATGGATGACTTTCATTACATTTAAAAGGTTTTGCACAAATAAAGCAAATGCAACCAAGATTAGGAGGAAAGCAGAAAACTGGGAAAGAATTTTTACAACCAGTGTCTCTGATAAAGGTCTCATTTCTAAAATACAGAGAGAACTGAGACAACAATACAAGCCATTTCCCAATTGATAAATGGTCAAATGATATGAACAGGCAGTTTTCAGATGAAGAAATTAAAGCTATTTACAGTCATGAAAAAATGCTCTAAATCACTGTTGATTAGAGAAATGCAAATTTCTCTGAGTTACTGTACCACATCCTATCAAATTGATTAACATAACAAAACAGGAAAATGATAAATGTTGAAGAAGATATGAGAAAAATGGAACACTAATTCATTGTTGGTGGAATTCTGAACTAGTCCAACCATTTTGGAGAGCAATTTGGAACTATGCCCAAAGGGCTATAAAAATGTGCATACCTTTTGACCCAGCAATACCACTTGTAGGGCTGTATTCCAAGGAGATGATACAAATGAAGAGAGGACGCACATGTACAAAAATATTTAGAGCAGCTCTTTTTGTGGTGGCCAAGAACTGGAAATTGAGGGGATACCCATCAATTTGGGAATGGCTGAACAAGTTGTGGTATATAAATGTAACAGAATACTATTGTACTATAAGAAATGATGAGCAGGACGACTTCTGAAAAACCTGGAAAGACTTATATGAACTACATAGTGAAGTGAGCAGAACCAGGAGAACATTGTACACAGTAACAAATACTGTGTGGCAACTGACTTTGATAAACTTAGCTCTTGTCGGAAGTGCTGGGACCTAGAACAACTCCAAAAGACTGATGTTGAAAAATACTATCCACATCCAGAGATAGAAATATGGAGTCTAAATGGAGATCAAAGCATAATATTTGCTCTTTTTTTATTTTGTTTTCTCTTTCTCATGGTTCCTCCTATTTGCTCTAATTCTTCAATACAACATGACTAATGTGAAAATATGTTTAATAAGAACAAGTATGGGCAGTTTTCAGAGGAAGAAATTAAAGCTATCTATAGTCATATAAAAAATGCTCTAAATCACTATTGATTAAAGAAATGCAAATAAAAACAACTCTGAGGTATCATATCACATCTATCAGATTGGCTAACATGACAAAAGAGGATGATAAATGTTGGAGAAAATGTGAGAGAGTTGGAACACTAATTTATTGCTGGTGGAGCTGTGAGCTGATCCAACCATTCTGGAGAGCAATTTGGAACTATGCCCAAAGGGTTACAAAAATGTGCATGGGGACAGAGCCAAGATGGCAGAGTAGAAAGCACACATGCTAGCTCTCCCCCCCACAGCCCATAAAATACCTGTAAAGAAAACTCCCAAGAAATTCTAGAGCAGCAGAAGCCACAGAACAACAGAGTGGAGATTTCCAACCCAGGGCGACCTGAAAGTCCGATGGGAAACATTTGTCCCACTGGCAGAGCAGAGCCCAGCCCAGCCCAGCCTTGGCCACTGAGCACAGCTCAGCTGGCCTCTGGGAGGAGGATGTGAGCGGGCCTTGGGGGCAAAATCTCCAGTCGCAGTAGCAGGTTCCCAGATCCCTCAACCCACAGGTACCAAAGGTTAAGTGACAGGATTTCTTCAGCTGGCCGAGAAGGGCCTTCCCATAGCTTGACCTCAGGCAGTGGCCACAGAGGCCACATCAGGCAGGTAGCAGCAGTTCCCACAGCAGCCTGCATCCTGGGGGCACTGAGCAGCTGGCAGCTGATTCTCACAGCCCTGTGAAGAGGCCCTGAAGCAGCTGATCTTTATCTCACACTGAATGGTGTCCCTGCTCCTGCAGCTTATCTGAATCTCAGCCCGCAGTGCTGGCTTGGCAGAATTGGAGGCCAGGTGGTTGTAAACAGAAATCTCTGCTAAGATTCTGGGCACAAAAATCTCTCCCTGCTCCCAGACCAGTGTACACACTTGATTGTGCCATCTTGGAGGAACTGAGATCTTACAGATCCCCAAAGTATACCCTACTCTTGACAAAGGACCCAAAAGTCAAGTAACTGCTTGGGAAAATGCCCGAAAGAGGGGGAAAAATAAGACTCTAGAACATTACTTTCTTGGTGAACAGATATCTCCCAATCTTTCAGATGAACAACGCTTACCACAGGGAAAGACACAAAAGTCAAGGCTTCTGTATCCCAAACATCCAAAATAAATATTCAATGGTCTCAGGCCATGGAAGAGCTCAAAAAGGATTTTGAAAATCAAGTTAGACAGGTGGAGAAAAAATGGGGGAAAAAAATGAGATGCAGGAAAATAAAAAAAAAAAAGCAGGTTAACACTTTGCTAAAAGAGACCCAAAAAAATGCTGAAGAAAATAACACCTTTAAAAACAGACTAACTCAACTGGCAAAAGAGGTTCAAAAAGCCAATGAGGAGAAGAATGCTTTCAAAAGCAGAATTAGCCAAATGGAACAAGAGGTTCAAAAGCTCACTGAAGAGAATAGTTCTCTCAAAATTAGAATGGAACAGATGGAGTCTAATGACTTTCTGAGAAAGCAAGAAATCACAAAACAAAACCAAAAGAATGACAAAATGGAAGAGAATGTGAAATATCTCATTGGAAAAACTAACCTGGAAAACAGATCCAGGAGAGACAATTTAAAAATTACGGGACACCAGGAAGCCATGATCAAAAAAAGAGCCTAGACATCATCTTTCATTAAATTATCAAGGAAAACTGCCCTGATATTCTAGAACCAGCGGGCAAAATAAACATTGAAAGATTCACCCAATCACCTCCAGAAAGAGATCCAAAAAAAAAAGAAACATAGTGGCCAAATCCCAGAGTCCAAGTCAAAGAAAAAATTCAAGTATTGTGGAAATATAATCAAGATAACACAAGATCTAGCAGCTTCTACATTAAGGGATAGAAGGGCATGGAATATGATATTCCAGAAGTCAAAGGAACTAGGACTCAAACCAAGAATCACCTACCCAGCAAAACTGAGTATAATACCTCAGAGGAAAAAATGGTCTTTCAATGAAATAGAGGATTTTCAAGCATTCCTGATGAAAAGACCAGAGCTGAAAAGAAAATTTGACTTTCAAACACAACAATCAAGAGAAACATGAAAAGGTAAACAGCAAAGACAAGTCAGAAGGGACTTACTAAAGTTGAACTGCTTACATTCCTACATGGAAAGACAATATTTTTAACTTGAAACTTTTCTCAGTATCTGGGTAGTTGGGGTTACACACGAACGAACACACACACACACACACACCACACACACACACGTGCGCGCAACAGTGAATTGAATAGGATGGGATCATATCTTTAAAAAATGAAATTAAGGGATGAGAGAAATACATTTGGAAAAAAAAGGAGAAACAGAATGGGGCAAATTATCTCTCATAAAAGAGGCAAGTAAAAGACTTTTCAGTCGAGGGAAAAAGGGGGAAGGTGGGAGAAAAAACATTAAGCTTACTCTCATTACATTCAACTAAAGGAAGGAATAAAATGCACATTCATTTTGGTATGAAAACCTATCCTACACTACAAGAAAATGGGGGAGAAGGGGATAAGCGGGGGGGGGGGGGGGAGAATGATGGAAGGGAGGACAATGGAAGGAGGGAGCAATTAGAAATCAACTCTTGGGGAGGGACAGGGTAAAAAGAGAGAGTAGAAGTAATGGGAGACAGGATAGGATGGAGGGAAATATAGTTAGTCTTATACAACATGACTATTATGGAAGTCATTTGCAAAACTACACAGATATGGCCTATATTGAATTTCTTGCCTTCCCAGTGTGGATGGTGGGGAGGGAGGGAGGAAGAGAAGTTGGAACTCCAAAGTTTTAGGAATAACTATTGAGTATTGTTCTTGCATACAACTAGGTAATGAGAAATACAGGTAATGGGGTACAGAAATTTATCTTGCCCTACAGGACAAAAGAGAAGATGGGGATAAGGGAAGGGAGGGATGTTAGAAGTGGGGATAGATTGGTGATAGGGGAATTAAAATGCTTGACGTTTTGGGGTGGGAGGAGGAGAGAGATGGGGAGAAAATTTGAAACTCAAAATTTTGTGGAAATGAATGTTGAAAACTTCAATAATAATAAAAAAATTGTGCATACCCTTTGACCCAGCAATATTGCTTCTAGGACTGTATCCCCAACAGATCATAAAAATGGGAAAAGGTCCCACACATACAAAAATATTTACAGCATCACTCTTTGTGGTGGCCAAAAACTGGAAATCAAGGGGATGCCCATCAATTGGGGAATGGCTGAATAAATTATGGTATATGAATGTAATGGAATACTATTGTGCTATAAGAAATAACGAACAGGAAGACTTCAGAAAGGGTTGGAAAGACTTACATGATCTGATGCTGAGTGAAAGGAGCAGAACTAGGAGAACTTTGTGCACAGCAACGATCACAGTGTGCAACAGTTTTTTCTGGTAGACTTGGAACTTCATTGCAATGCAAGGACTTAAAAAAACTCCCAATGGTCTTTTAAAAAGGCAAAATACCTTCCACATGCAGAGAAAGTACTATGGAATTCATTTGCAGAATTCAGCAGATCATTTTCTTTTGTATTACATTTTGGTTTGTTATATGATTTCTTCCATTCATTTTAATTCTTCTACACAACATGACTATAGTGAAAATATGTATTTAATAGGAATGTATGTGTAGATTCTATATAAAATTGTATGCTGTCTCAGGGAGGGTGGGAGGAGAAAAAAATCTAAGTTATATGGTAATGATGATAGAACTCTGGAAATAAAATTAATTGAAAAAATTTTTAAAAGAATTTCAAAAAAATAAGAATGTGTATGTACAGCCTATATCAGATTGCACACCATCTTGGAGAAGGGAGAGGGAAGGGAGCCACAGAAAATTTAAAAGTTATGGAAATGAATGATGAAAACTCAAATAAATTAAAATAAGAAAAAGTAAAAAAAGTGCCTGGGGCCCTGAAAGTTTCAATTATTTGCTCACACAGCTAGTGTTAGAGGCATAATTCCAAACCAGGTCTTTCTGAAGCTCACTACAGCATGTTGCCTGGTCTCATGTCTTTGCAATGGCAAATAAACTTTTAAAAACCACTAAAAAAAGAACATTAGATTTGGAGTGACACCAGGGCTAGAAATCTAGAGCTCTGTGACTCTAGAAAAGTCACTTTCATTTTCGGAGCCTTAAATTTTCTAATCTGGATTGAAACACACACTCTGCTTCCCTACTTCACAGGACTACAGTGAGGGTGCTTTATAGACACTAGCTGCTACTACTACTATGGCACACAGGTTTGGGAACCACAAAAGTAAAGAGGTATCACAGAATTTTAGAAGCTTTACAGAGATTTCATTGGAAGATGAAACTTTTACACTTTTGCAAACTTTTAAAACTTCTTATAATTACTGATTTTAAAAAAATGGAGCACTGGGAAGCGAAGTGGCACAGCCAGAGCCCAGTTCTAAATATCAACGTAATGTACTGGGTACCACAACATGCTTCCTTCTCCATTTAAGTGATTTATAATTTCTACAGAAATGCTATTAGAAAAAAAATTATATTTATGTACACACATATACTTTTTTATATCTGTTTTATTTATATGTACACAAAAACATCCATTTCATTTTGTTTTGTTCATTATAAAAATGTATTTTAAAAAGTCAGATTACATAAAGACTACACATAAAATGAAGAATCTCTACTGCCCACATCTATTAACATCAGAAGGCAAGGGGAGATGTTATACAAAATACAGGTCGTACAAAGTAAAAAAAAACAAAAAACTGGCAAGAGATTGTATATACGTGTTGAGAGTGAGAAATGAAGGACGATACCACAGTTTTGAAACTTTGGCTTGAAGGAATGATAGTGCCCATGACAGTAACAGGGAGGTTTGGAAGGGTAGATGGTTTGGAATAAAAGGTAATGAGTATTATTTCTGACAAGTTGAGTTTGAGATGCCTTTGGGAAATCCAGTTTGAAATGTCCAATTAGGCAGTTACTGATGCAGAAATGGAACTCAGAAAAACTAAGGCTAGATATATCGATCTGGGAATCATCTTCATAGAGATAACTGAACCCAAGGGGAGCTGATCACCAATGGAAACAGTACAGAGAAAAACGAAAAGAAGGCTCAGAGCAGTCTTGGGAAATAGCCATGGCTAATGGACATGTGAGGGATGAAGATCCAGAAGAGGAGACTAAAAAGACACAGACAGATATGAAAAAAAAAAAAGAACAGTATCACAAAAATCCAAAGTATCCAAGAAAAAGTGATCAACAGAGTATCAAATGCTTTAGAGAGATTGCGGAGGGAGGGAGAAACCGAAGGGTAAAGCATTAATTAAGAGAGAAAAATGTGCTAGGCACTATGCTAATGACCTTACAAATATCTCATTTGATCTTAAGGGAAAAAAATAGATTTAGCAATTAAGACATCAATGGTAATTTTAAAGAGAGCAGTTTCTGTAAGATGGTGAGGTCAAAAGGCAGAACATAGAAGGTTTAGAAGAGAGTTAAGAAAAACCAGAGTAACCAAGTATAGCCCTTTTATTCAGGGTTAGCTGAGAAGACAAATGTAAGACTACAGCCAACAGGGATTAGTAAAATCAAACGGGGGTTTTTTAAGCCTGAGGGATATATAAAAATGTTTATAAGCAGGAGAGTTATTAAGCCAGTAGTAGGAAGAAATTAAATATTAGAGAATGGTGATGACAGTGGAAGAAATCATTGCCAAAGATGGCAGAGATGGGATCAAAGGTATATGTAAAGGGGCAATGAGAATGGAAACCACTTTATCAGAAACTAAAGTGAAATAAGACATGGTGGGAGATTACATCAGAAGAATGTGAGATAAGGAGGTAAGAGGGAAATGGATTCAACTGGTTTTATTTCACTGCTCTTACCTGTAGAAAGAGGGCTTAAGGGGTTTTCTGAAAGGATGGGAAGAGGTAATTGTAAAGTGACTATGATCTACCAAAACATAAAATCAATAAAACATTAAAGAACATATGAGTGCTAAACAAATACTGGTTCATGGAAATAATGGAGTATTACTGTAATGTAAGAAATCAACAGGCTACATGGAGAACAGGACAATGACTACAGACACACAAAGGGAAAAAGCCACAAAACAATCAAAAAAGAATGCTACAAAATTAGCCTAAATAAATAAACATAAAAACAACACATAGACCTTAAGAAAAAATATGGGAAGGTACAAGCAGGTCCTCTCCTTTGCAGATGGGAAGCCCTCTCCTTTGCAAGAATGTGGAACATGGCATATATTTTCAGACTTTTTCAAGATAATTATGTTTTTCCTTTTCATTCTTCTTCTAAAAATTTAAATTAAAAGAAATTGAATTTTAAAAAATTTTTCCTTTAAAAAAACATTTGTCATATGGGATGTATCTCTATGAGAGATAACTGAAAGGGATACTAGCATAAATTCTGGTGATATATTAAAAATATCCCAAAAAATTATTTTAATATATAAAAAGCAGCAATTATCAAAACTAGCAAAGAAAAAGAATGATGATCAGTGGAATAGGTTAGGTACACAAGATACAGAGGTCAGTGACTACAGCAATCTACTATTCAATAAACCCAAAGACTCCAACTTTTGGAATAATTCATTATTTAACAAAAACTGTTGGGAAAGCTGGGAAATAGTATGGCAGAAACTAAGCACAGACCAATATCTTACACCCTATAACAAAGATTAGGTCAAAATAGGTACATGATCTACACATAAAGGGTGAGACCATAAACAAATTAGGAAAGCAAGGGACTATTTACCCATCAGATCTATAGAGAAGGGAAGAATTTAAGAACAAACAGGAGATAGTGAACATTACAAAATGCAAAATGGATGATTCTGATTACATTAAACTTTAAAAGTTTGCACAAAGCCAATGCAACCAAGATTAGAAGGGAAGTAGGAAGCTGGGAAACAATTTTTACAGCCAATGTCTCTGAGAAAGGCCTCATTTCTAAAATACATAGAGAACTGAATCAAATTTGGAAGACTGCAAGTCATTCCCCAATTGACAAATGGTCAGAGGAGAGGAAAAGGCAGCTTTCAGATGAAGAAATTAAAGCTATGTACAGACATAAGAAAAAACGTTCTTAATCATTTTTGATTAGAGAAATGCAAATCAAAACAACTCTGAGGTGCCACATCACACTTATCAAACTGACTAACATGACAAAACAGGAAGATGACAAACGCTAGAGAAGGTGTGGGAAAACTGTATCTCTAATGGTAGAGTGGTGAACTGATCTAACTCTTCTGGAAAGCAATTTGGAACTATGCCCGAAGTGCATCTACCACTTACTTCAATGTCTGTATCCAAGACATCATAAAAATGGGGAAAGGACCCACATGTACAAAAATATTTAGAATACTATTGTTCCACAGGAAATTATGAACAGGTGGACTTCAGAAAAAATCTGGAAAGACTTACATGAACTGATGCTAAATAAAGTGAGCAGAACCAGGAGAACATTGTATAGTTACACTGTGTGATGACCAACTTTGATAAACTTAACTCTCCTCAGCAAAATAAAGATGTAAGACAATTCCAAAAGATTCATGATGGAAAATGCTATCCACATCCAGAGAAAGAACTATGGAGTCTGAATGCAGATCAAAGCATAATATCTGCTGGGGTTTTTTTGTTTTCTTTCTCATGGTTTAGCACAAACAAAATCAATGCACTTAAAGAGTAAAAAGGGCAGTGACCAAACGCAGAAAAAAAATCTTCATATCAAATTTTTATGATCAGGGTCAAACACACACACACACCACTAATTTTATTAATAAAAGTGATTTCCTAATAGATAAGTGATCAAAGAATATGAAAAAAGTTTTCAAAAGAATTGCAAACTATTAAACGTGTAAAAGAATAAACCACATCATAAATATAAAACAAATACAAATACAAACAATAATTAGGTTTCACCTCATACCCAGCAAATTGGCAAAGATGAAAAAAATGGAAATAATCAATGTTGGATAGGTTGTGGATTGACAAGCAGATTAATGTATTTTTGTTGTAGCTATGAATTAGTAAATGGATTCTGGAAAGCCATTTGGAACTGTGTGAATAAAGTGGCTAAAATGTCCATACCCTCATGACAGAGATATTCTATTACCAGACATCTATACCCCAAGGAGGACACTGATAAGAAGGCCCCTATACACGCGAAAATATTTATAGCTTCACATTTTATAATAGCAAAGAACTAGAAACAAATAGAAATTCATCAATGAAAGAATAACTAAACAGACTGCAGTACGTGAATGTAATAAAATATTACTATGCTACAAGAAATAGCAAATTTAATAAACACAAAGAAGCATGACTATCATGAAGTGATGCAAATTGAAGTAAGCACAACCAAGGAAAAACATACAAAATGATTATAACAATGTAAATAGGTAGAACTGCTACTCACTCAAAAATGAAGGTTGTAAAATTACAAAAAACAAGTATGTGCCCAAAAAAAAGAAATGTAAGAAGTGATACCTCTACCCACTCCTTTGCTGAGAGGGGAAGTCTACAGTGTAGAACACACTGCATATATTATCAATTATTCTTGATGTATCAATGGGTTTTACTTTGTTCTTTTAAAAAAAATTGCCATTATATAAGATATTTTTGGAGAGGGAAGTGATGCAGAGGGAATATAAGCAATAGAAAAACAACAGGTTTCAATAAAAAGATATCTCAAACAAATAAAAAGGCACTCTTACTCTAGACTTGGGGGAAACCTGCTAGACTTAGAAGGGCAGTAACCTTTTACTAAAACCCTTTAAGTCTTTCATAACCTGACTCCTTCCCATTTATCCAGTCTTCTTACTTCTTACTCCACTCGATTCTCTAGCACACTGGCCTCTCTGCTGCTGGTTCCTCATAAAAGGCTTTACATTTCCTGATGCCATGAATTTTCACTGGCTCTCTCCTATGCCTGGAAATCTCTTTATTCTCATCCTTAACTCTCAAGTTTCCTAGATTCTCAAGTCCCTAATAAAATGATGCCCTCTATAAGAAGACTTTCACAACCCTCCCTAACACTAAAGCTTCCATTTTACAATTAACTCCATTCTATCATATGTGTGTCTCTATCTGTATCTTGTTCATACATGTTGTTTGCATTTTCTCTCTCCTTCCCTTCTACCACCCTTTAAAGACTGTACACTCTATGGGAGTATGGATTGAGTTTTTTGTTGTTTACCTTTCTCCGAATCCCCAGCACTTGGCAGTGTCTCACACAACAGGCACAGATGCTTAATAAATGTCTGTCAGCTTGACTTGACCCTAACCTGATCTACAGACTACAAAATTAAAATGAAATCTGAAACCTGTGGGCTCTTTGACAGAAATGCTACAGATCAAACTGCTCCACTTCAGAAAAATGACCAGTACCTCTCTACCATCTACCGCCAATTTTCAAGTTTTCAAATTATTTCTAACCCAGAGAACTCTGAAGGTAAAAATTCAACCAAAGAAGAAGGGGAAGGGCCCAATCCAGCCACACTAACTACAATTAGCCTTATAGTTCCTAAGTAAACCTAGAAATGGTAATCTACTTTAAAATTCCTAAACTCCCCTCCCCGCAAAAGCCCTAAAATCAAAATAACCTAAGCCTTAGACCAGGGATTGGGAACCTATGGCCTCAAGGCCACATGTGGTCCCCTAGGTCCTCTCAAGTGTAGTCCTTTGAATATAAACTTCACAGAACAAATCCCCTTAATAAAAGGATTTCTTCTGTAAAACTTAGACTCAGTCAAAAGGCTGCCCCCAAGGACCAATAGGCCACATGTGGCCTCAAGGACATAGGTTCCCCACCCCTGCCTTAAGCTAATTTAGTAACTGGTGGCAACAGACCTTCAGTGGGAATGAGTGCTCTTGCCAACACATACAATCTGGATTTCTCACTCCTGAAAAACAGCAGTAAGATCACAAGAGGATAGGTTTAAAAAGGAAAACAGGATAGGCAAACAAGAAAATTATTCCTTGAGGAACTCCCTAAAAGTGATACAGGCAACTCAGCAATTCATTTAGTCACTAAATATTTATCAAGAACCTACTATATTCAATGCATCATTCAGGGTAACAAATATAAATCAGTAGAGAAACATGTACACAAACACCTACAATTCAAGGCTTTATGTGGTTAAATGTCAAATAAATTAAATGAACTAGGATGAGGACAGAAAAATTACATCTGATTGGACAAAATATGGAAGTGAATTTGGATGAAACAACATCTATACTAACGTATATTTCAACACAAATTTTCAGGATGAGGGGAGGAGGTGGGATGATGAAATGGGAAAGATTTAAGTAAGAAGTCCTAAGATAAGAAAGACCAATTCATTTTCGAGAAAGGTTTCATCCACAGAGGACTTCTGTATTAATGTTGAGATTTAAACCCAGGGACACCAAAAACTATTAAGGCTTCACTATATGTTGTGGTGGAACAGTCTCAAACAATTCAGTCAGACCATCTCTAAACCAAGTAGACTGACACCTCTCATGAAGTGGGCTAAGTTCCAAGAGGAACCAGCAACTTCAGAGAAAACAAGATGGATTTTTATAGGGTAAAGATGTAATTACATAGCAGAAATTTACATAGAATATAGGAATATGATTAATATTAAAAAGGCAAGAGGAGTGTTAAGGGATTAGGTAATGAAGGACAGCCGACCTATGGTTCGGAGGTTAAACATTCTGGTCATTTTGCCCTCCAACTGGCAGCTATTGTGGTCTTGTCTCGTCAAGATGAACAGTTAAGTATTGTGGTCCTGTCTTGGGCTAGAAATGGATGATGTGACTGTGATGGAATACAAGAACACACATGTTCAATATCTGGAAATGGGTCTGGGGATAGTAGCTAGTAAAGGCAGCAACTGGTTTCTATCACATGGACACGTCTGTTGTTTCTGTGGTGTCAGAATTATGAGTTTCAGGGACATACCTGTTGTCCTATAGCAAGCACTGAGGCATGAAGTAGTTAGGACATTTTTTGGGGGGGTGGGGGTGGGCCTAGGCAGATACAATGGGCCTGTAATGAAGTTAGACTATTGCAGGGGAGGGGGTTGGGAGCAAATTCAATTAGAACTCCATCGCTAGAGAGTAGTTAGAGGTAAGACTGAAAATACTGGATTGGATAATGATGTATGCCCATTTCAAAAAGTCTGGATTTTATTTTACATGCAGAAGTGTCAAGAAGGTTTTTGAGTGTTGAAGTAACACAAACAATATGACCTGGCCAAGATGAATTAGAGGTAAAAGAGAACAGTGGAGATACTAATAGTCCAGGTGAGTTTTTTGGTAGTAGCAAAGAACTAAAAACAAAATGGGTACCCATCGGATGGGAATATCTAAACAAGCTGATAATATGAATGTATTGAAATATTACTACATCACAAAAAAAAATAATATTGACAACTCAAAAGAACACAACAGTTTCTATGATTTGATAAAAAGTAAGCAGCAGAACCAGGAAAATATACACAATGACTACAACATAAACAAAAGCAAACAAAATTAAACATTGTATAATTATAATAACCAAGTCTGGCCCCAAAAAGACTTGAAAAAAATACATCTTTCTTTCAGTGAAGAGGTGAAGGATTATGAAAGTGGAATGTTGTATGTTAATGAACAGAGATTAATTTTACTGAACTATTTTCTTTTATACATCTGTCACAAGCCAGGGTTTTTCACCAACTCCATACGCTGGACAGGTAAACGACACTGAATGAAGCAGCAAAGCACCCTGAGGGAAAGACAGGACATGGCATGTGCCAGCCAAATCAAATCCCCTTAGACTCCCATCAGAGATAACTTAGGACCCTGAACCCAATTACCTAGAAAATAGCACTACACCACACCACACCACAAGTCCTGTTTCCACATTGGTCCTCAAAAGGAGCAATCACTGTGGAGAAGGGTCCCACCTTACTTACCCACCACCACCAAATGCTGACCAACTGACACTTAACAGGCTTGAAGTAAGCCCAAGAACCAGGAGAGTAGCAGGAGTCACTTCCTCTACCACCTTCCAAACACCCATCTTGCTTCCAGCTCAACCCCTGCAGCCATTATCCCCAATTTCTTCTACAGGCACAGCCACGGCCACTGAAAGCCAAGAAAAGAAACTTTTCACCACTAAAGTCTAGGCATCATCAAAGAGTTCAACATTAGAAACTCACATGATTTGATCAGTGGAAATGACACTGAGAAGATGAGTTACCATCTGCTTTGATGATGCATCCTAAATCTCTTCATTCAACGTACCTTACATGTGGTCTCCTCCATTAGAAAGTGAGTTTCTCTATGCACAAAGGGCTTTAAAACTGCACATACTGTGATGCAGCAATACCACTACTAGATTTGTATTCCAAAAGATTAAAAAAATTAAATAGGTACAAAAATATTTATAGCAGTTCTTTTTGTGGTGGCAAAGAATTGGAAATTGAGAGGATAGCCATCAGTTGAGGAATGGATGAACAAACTGTAGTATATGAATGTAATGGAATACTACTGTGCTATAAGAGATGATGAGCAGGCAGAATTCAGAAAATTCTGGAGAGACTTATATGAAGTGATGCCGAGTGAAGTGAGCAGAACCAGGAGAACACTGTTCACAGTAAGTCACAAGGGTGCAAAGACTAATTTTGATAGACTTCACCCTTCTCAGAAATGCAAGGATCTAAAACAACTCCAAAGGACTCGTGATGGAAAATACTATCCACATCCATGGAAAGAAATATGGTGTCAGAACACAGAGCAAAGCAGACTTTTCTTTTTTCTTTTACTTTCTTTGTCTTTCTCATGGTCTCTTCCATTCGTTATAACTCTCCTTTGCAACATGACTAATGTGAAAATGTGTTATGTGTAGAGTCTGTATCAGATTTCATGCTCTCTTGGGGATGAAAGGAAAGAGAGAGGGAGGGGGAGAAAATTTAAAACTTATAGAAGTGAATGTTGAAAACTAAAAATAACTGAAAACTGTTTAAAAAAAAAAAGGAAAGAAATGATGAGCAGGCAGACTACAGGAAAACCTGGAAAGACTTGAATGAACCCGAGTGAAGTAAACGGGACCAGGAGAACATTGCACACAGTAACAGCCACAATGTGTGGTGACTAACTTTGTTAGACTTCTCTCTTTTTAGCAATGCAAAGATCCAAAACAGCTCCAAAGAAATCACGGTAGAAAATGCTGCCCACGTCCAGAAGAACAACTAGGAAGTCTGAATGCAGGCTGAAGCGTATTATTTGCTCTCTTTCTTTCCTGTTTGTTTCTTCTTTCCAGTGGTTTCTCCCATTGGTCCTAATTCTTCTTTACAACATGACTAATGTGAAAATAGGTTCACTATGAATGTATATGTAGAGTCTATATTAAATTACATGCCATCGTGGGGCAGGGAAAAGGAGAGATGGGAGAAAATTTAGAACTCAAAATCTTATGGAAGTGAATGTTGAAAACTAAAAAATGAATTTTTTAAAAAGACAGCTACTCAGTCAATACAATGATCCAAGATAATTCCAATATAATGATCCAAGACTCATGATGAAAAATGCTATCCACCTCCAGAAAGAGACTGATGAACTCTGGGTGCAGACTAAAGCATACTTTTTTCACTTTCTTTGTTTCTTGCTAATTTTTATTACTATTTTTTCAACATGGCTGTTATGGAAATGTTTCCTACGACTTCACATGTATAATTCAAATAGTATTGCTTGCTTTCTTAATGGGGCAAAAGAAGGAGAGAAGAAAATTTGGAAATTAAAATTCATTTTTAAGTGAAAGTTAAAAATAAATGGATAATTTTTAAGAAGATGAGGTTCTTAAGAAGAGGAATGGTCTTACTTTACTATCTGTATCCTCAGCTCTTACCATAGTGCTTTTTACAACTAGTATCATTGAAAAATGCTTTTTCATTCATTCATATAAAAGCAAATGACATTAATTAAAACATTTTTTAAAAGCATCAATAAAAAAATTTAAATATATGATAAATCTCAAGATCTAAAACATGTTAAAACCTATACTGGGGGGAAGGGAAGACGTGCAGTAGGGGACAGGGTGAGAATACAATGTAAAGGACATGTATGAGGGACATCTCCAAAGAAAAATCAAAAGCACAGGAAATTGATTGGATGTGTAAGCAGTAAAAAGAATGGTCTTATATTAACATATCAAAAACTGCCAAGAATCTTTGAAAATAAGCATTGAAGGAAACCAGGAAATCACAGAGAACTATAGAAAATAGCAACTGTGTTGGAAATAGGAACTAGTTAAAACAGATCAAAGAAGTTAAGACACTGAAGTCAAACATTAAGCCTTCAAAGAAATTTGGCAGTGTAAGATTATAGTTCAAATGAGTTGATGATATTCTCGTTCATATATTCAGACTGGTTATATAAATACCTAAAGCAAACCAACCTTGGGACCAAGAAGGATTCAGATTCAAGTTGCACCTTTTTTACATACTGACTGTGCAAACCCTGACCAAGTAGCTTAACTTTTCAATGCTCTAGGCCACAAAAGCCAAACTGGAAGCCTTCAAAAAAACCCCAAGAACAGCTGAATAGAGATTAAAACTTGGGTGAAGTATTTAACAAAATAAATAAAAATACAATAAAGCACAAACAATATTAATTTGTGGTTTTCTAAGTCAATATGCACCCCACAGGGATCTGTTTTGAGTTTGTCACCACTGCTCTGGAACAACTCTCTTAAGATTATAAAGAAGATTATAAATTGTAAATTATAAATTGTAGAGAAGCTTTTTACCTCCACTGGTAGAAGACATTTGAGAATTGCCAAGGGCAAAGTCCCTATTCTACCAAAAATACAGCTCTTAACAAGCAACTATCTCTAGGATTAATTTATCAATTAATCAGCACCTCACTATGAATTACTTTACCAATCCACTGAGAAGACAATTTAGATTATTAGTACATATAATGGCAAAGTACTGGCATATTATCACATTTCATCCTCACAACTCTGAGAAATATTTGCTGTTATTATCTCCATTTTACAGATGAGGCAAACAGAGGTTGTGACTTCTCCAATCACAAAGCTATTAAGTGTCTACAATAGTATCTGAACTCAATCTTCTCTTCTCCAAGGCCAGCTTTCTGTTCACTAGGCCGCCTACCTACCTTATACCTCAGATTATAAAGGGTAATTTTGCAGGAAGAAAACAGAAGGGCTAGAGAAGTTCACAAGGCAGCATTTGGGAGGGGAAAGAGGGCCTAAGACAAATTTTGCATATTTAATAAGTGACCTTATATAATGCTTTAAGATTTCCAAAGCTCTTTCTTGTGAGGTGGATAGTACAACATTTTCATCCCCCAGGAGCACAGCTAATCAGATTTGAGCTCCAGATTTGACTCTAACCATAATCCCAAGCCATCTTTTACTTAAGATTCTAATGACTACTACAGATTCCTTAGGTGGAAAGAACCCAAAAAGGGCTCAGCAGCCATCACACCAAAGCTATTGATCCTCTCTGAACACACCCTACACCCCACAGAGGACTGGTGCGCTTGCTCCCAAGCTTTTAGCATGATGTTTTCAGTCATGTTGTTAAATGCTTTCAATGAGGATGAACAAGACATCAAGGTCAACTACCATATTGATGGTAAGTTCTTCAGTTTGAAAAGCCAAGACCAAAGTGGAGGGAGTACTGGTGCATGATTTTGTTTGCAGATGAATGTGCACTCAGTGCAGCCTCTGAAGCTGAGAAGCAACAAAGTATGGATCAATTCTCTGCTGCCTGTGCTAATTTTGGCTAATAATTAACACCAAGAAAACACAGGTGCTCTATCAGCCACCACCACACCATCCATACATGGACCATTAGTTACAACAAATGGAGAAGTTTGGAATGCTGTGTTTAAGTTCACTTACCTTGGCAGTGTACTTTCCAGGGATGTACACACTGACCATGAGGTTGATGCAGGCAATGCCAGAGCTAACTCAGTATTTGGGAAGCTCCGAGAAAAGTTTGGGAGAGAAGACAGTATTAGACTGACTACCAAACTGAAAGTCTACAAAGCCGTTGTGCTGACCTCATTGTTATATGCTTGTGAAACAGGGACAGTCTATCAGCACCATGCCAGGAAACTGAATTCCTTCCACTTGAACTGTAAGAAAGATTCCAAGGATCATCTGGCAGTATAAGATACCAGACACTGAAATCCTTGCTCGAGCAGAACTGCCAAGTATTCCAACTATGCTTCAGAGAGAGCAACTCCAATGGGCTGGCCACGTTGTTGGAATTCTAAATGTACACTTGCCAAAAAGACTATTTTATGGAGAACTCAGGTGGGGCAGGTGATCACATAGCAGCCAGAAGAAACGATACAAGGACACTCTCAACGTTCCTCTCAAGAACTTTGAATTTAACTGTGCAACATGGGAGACACTAGAAAAGTGTCTTTGCGCAAAGCAGAATTGAGACAGCACAAAGTAAACACGGGATGCACAAATTTGAGATATCCCCCCCAAATATTCACACAGACTACCTGTGTCCAACCTGTGGTAGAGCATTCTGAGCTTGCATTGGTCTGATCAGTCACAGTCAGACACACTGAAATTTCACTTTACAATGGTGATGTCATTTTGGTCCTCTTTGAAGATGGACAAAAGCTAACCAGATTCCTCATCTCTCCCCATGCCGAAAGGCACACACATAGGCTCCCAGCACTGGAGACCCACCCTCTGTGTAAGTATGGATCCAAAGCACTGAGAGATAAAGAGATTTTCTTTCCAAGTCACACTAACAGCAAGTCACACTAACACACTCACACCTTCCCAGCTGTAAGGCCTGCAGCTCTGGCCCACATACTCAAATTTTTGTCTTTTTAAGTACTGTGCTATTTCTGGTTTTCATCAAAATTACAGAAACAACTTAATAGAAAGCTACTAAAATACATTCTTATCAAGGAGCACTAAAGCACATACATAATGAAAACATGAGATTTTTATCAACCAGGTCCTCCAGCCCTCCCAGTGCAAACAAAATCAATTTTCACTAACTTCTTTTATTACTCACCTTGCCAATCCTTGCCTATCATCTCCCTAAGCTCCTAAACAAAACAGATCTCTTTCAAATTCATTCTGGCACCTGGTGTCCTACCTTTCTCTCCAGCTGACATTCTCCTTGGATTCTTCACTATCACCGATGCTTATGCTTGCTGGAATTTTTCTTCTTCTATGCTCTTTTATTATTCATTCTACTTCATCTTACACTTTACCTTCCAAAAGTGCTCTGGGATCCTAAATTCTGGATTTCCTCTTCTTGCCAAATTCCTGCCCTTCCACTTTTTTCCCTTGGATATAGGAAGTGGGGGTGAGGCAGAAGTGGATTCTGCCCACCTAACCCTCTCAACCCTGGGTAACTTCTACCATCCACCTCCTTTGTTCCTATACCCAAATTGCTGAGTGATGCTGAAGGAATTCCCGAATGCATGCTGACTTGGGGCACTATGAATTTATGTTTACTTAATATCAAATGGGCTTTCACTACTTCACAACAATCCTTTTACTCATCCACAGCTGACCTACTTAGGCATCTGTTTTAATGAGCTCAGGCCATCAAAGGAACTCTCAACCCCACTCCTCTAAACTTTTCAATGTGCTCCCCATTCTTTCTCTCCAGTCTCCAGAGATAGCCCTTCTTGTCAAGTCTAATCCCTGAAGTCTAGTCCCTAGCAGAGACTTTAGAGGTTATGTCATCTCTTCTCTCTCCCTTTCACAAACCTGATCCATTATTCATTCGCTTTCATTCATGCAATCTCAATCACTCCTCTTTATAATCTTTCATCAGCCTATAGACAGGTTCAGGTCTCCCACATCCTTACCTCTTCCCGCCCCAACCTCTCCACTCTGGCAAAAACAAAATAAAAACTTGCCACTGATCCAAGTTATCCCTAATCAGTTATTACCCTCTCTTTTCTACTGCTAAAATTCTAGGGGAAAAAAATCCTATTATTTCCCCCCCCTTCCCCTTTCCCAACTTCCTGAACGCTGAATTCCTAAATAATTTTTTTCTTTTTAACTGTGAAGAGATGACAAATTATTAAATTATATTGTAATATATAAAAACCTGATTATGACATAAAGTAGATGAGTTTGATTATATTTTTAAAAGCTTTGGATCCAGCAATTTAAAAGCAATGGGTCTAGGATAAAAAAGCACATAAACAAATTATAAAGAAAAATAAGTTGAAAAAATTTAAGGTTTCTGATCAATGAAATGACCAACTATGTCTCCAAAGAAAATACTAGACAAATTATGTGCCATCCACCTCCTCATAACAGAGAGTTGAAGTACTCAAAGTACAGAAAGTGACACATTATCTGGCCATTAACACTGTGTGAATTCATTTTGCTTGACTATACTTATTTGTTGCAATTTTTTTCTTTTTTTTCTGTTTTGAAATAGGAGAATTGAAAGAGAGAAGTGGTATAGTCATAGTGATGTCAAAGTAGAAGAGCTACTGAACCACTCCTTTAATGCATAGAAGGGAAGAGATGGAATTTCAAAAGAAAGGCCAGAACAGTTTTTAAAATAAAGTATGAAATGATTATATATTTTTTAAAATAAAGCAAGCAGTATGAAATGGAGATTCATAGTTTCACATACAATTCTCCTTTTGTGGTCTGCTGTGTGTATATATATGTACATGTATACATATGTAGAAAGGCTCTTTTGTTGGTTTTTACATTCAGAATTTTTTTGAATTGGCAAAAGAAACTGGGCTTATTTAACCTGGAGAAGAGAAGTCTCCTGAGAAGAAATGATGGCTACCTTCAAGTATGTGAAAGACTGTCTTGTAAAAGAGGGATCTGACTAATTCTGTTTGGCTCCAGAACAGAGAATTAGGAACAAAATGTAGAAGTTCTAAAAAGGAACATTTAGGCTTGATATCAGGAAAAATTTCTTAATGATTAGAGTAAACTAAAAGAGAATGGGCTGCCTCCAGGGGTGAAGGATTCCCCTTCTTGAAGTCAAGATGAGACAACCAGTTGTTGGACATGTTGTAGAAGAAATTCTTTTCAGGGTAAAAACTTAGAAAACACAAGTCCCTTCGAAATATGAAATTCTAGGAACCTCTCCCGCGAGGTCTACTACCATGGTTCTGATTGCTTGTTCCTTTTTCCACCTGAGATACCTTGCCAACACTTCAAACTCAAAAGTGCATTCAGCTGCTATCAAAAAAAAAAAAAAACAAACAACAACAAAACAAAACAAAAAAAAAAACCCTGCCTCTCCAGTTTTGATAATGATATCCAAGTAAACTAAGATCAAAACTCAAGATTTATCTTTAACTACCCCTCCCCTCTCCCTATATCTAATCAGTTGCCTAATTCTATGAATATTACCTTAGTCAGCCCTCACATCCATCTACTCTTTTCCATTTCAGCGATTCAGGCTCTCATTCCCCTCTTTACAAAATCGTAATTCTCCTAAACATAAGGAAGGCCAGAAGGAACCAAAGACATGCAGAGCTGCTTTAAATTGACTACAAACTAAATTGTTGAACTGACTACATACTGAAAAAGCAAGTTTTACATGATGGGAAATTCAGTTTCATGTGGAAAAAAAAAGAACACACAACCTCTCAATCTTAAAACAAATAATGACAGCTTCCTAAATGGTCGTTATAAAATCAATATATCACTTCTCTAAGTCTTTCTTCACTCCAATAGGAAATACACTGCTCTGATTACTCTTCTACTCAAAAACTTTCAGTGGCTCTCCAATGCCTAGTAAAGAGAGAATAAACTCTTTACTTCCAACATGCAAGGCTGTGGCAGGGCCAACAGAATTTTCAGTGTTTCACTGCTTTTCATAAAGTCTGGTCTTTGAAGTTCTATACCCATTCTTATTAGGTATGTGAGGATATAGTTTGGCTTCTTGAATATTTGTGGCTGCTTTCTTCCACACTGAAGATTGCAAGTGAATCAACACGACTTACCCTGAAATATATACAAATATTTATACACAGCTATATTAATAAACTTTTCATTTGATTTCATTTGATTGGTTTTGCTCTTATTTTTCTCTTCAAAAATATGAAGTTTTATGATTGTGCTAAAAGAAATGACAAGCAGCATGATTTTTGAGCTAAAAGAAATGACAAGCTGCATGATTTTTGGAAAGACTTACATGAACTGATGCAAAGTGAAATAAGCAAAACGAGAAAAGTTATACAAAAGCTATACAAAGTAACGGCAATACTGTTTGATTTAGGGAATAACTTAGTTAATTGAACGTATTAGCTATAACAATGATCCCAGACAATCCCAAAGGACTAATGATGAAGTATACTATCTACCTCCAGAGAAGGAACTGATATTGTTTGAATACAGACTAAAGCTTTCACTTTCTTTCATTTGTTTTCTTTTATTCAAGTCTTCTTGTGCAAAAAGATCGTTATGGAAATATTTTACATGATTGCACATGTATAATCTATATTTGCAAGTCACAGGAAAAGAGGAATAGAGTTGGGAACTCGAAACTTAAAAAAGAAACTGTAAAAAATTTGTTTTAACATGGAGAGGGAAATAAAACAGATTTTTAAGTAATATTAAGTTATATGGGATGGCTCTGAGGACCAGGAGAGACACTGGGAAAAAAAAACAAACTGATGACAGAAAAACAAATTGTCAATAAAAACGTATTTTAAAAAGGTAAAGCCAGAATCTGAGTTAGTATTTCTCATGGAGAATTTCAAAGACAAAAGCCTTCAGCATTCCCTTTCAGGACTCTTAAGTCCTCAACTGAGAAAACAAACTAAGACCTACCTCCTGGCACCTGCCAGACAATTAGCATCAACCTCACATTACTTATCCCTCAATTTTTGCTTTTACTCCTAAAACCTACTAAGAAGATCTCTCTACTATAACCTTCTAGTTAAATTATCCATCTGGCTCCAAAGAGCAGCATCAAGGTACCTGACATCATAGAAAAGACTCTCCACATTGTCCATGAGCTATAACCTAAAGCTAATTGTAAACAATCCAATTTCATATTTTCCTGAACACAAAGATCCCAAGGTATAGAATTGGAAACAGGGATAACAAATAACATGTTGCTCCCCAAACACCTCTCCTACTCTCACTCTCAGTCCTGCAAAGGAGGAGGCATCCCAAATACATGAGAAAAGGATACTTTCCTGTACAAATACAAGAAATTTACAAGCCACATTTGGAGTTGCTGGCTCATCAATCCAATATGAACAAAAATTTAGAAGGTTCTTTGTTTATTCCTGTTTCCCTTTAGCCATATAATTACTTATTTGGAGAATTTGCAGTCAAATGAAGGAAATGAAATGAGTGTGAGAAAATGTCCAGTTTGCTCCTCACTTTTAACTTCCTCCAAACCAGGAAGTCCTTATTTCAAATGCTACAGAAAGTAGTTCTAATTTAAAAGCCTCCTACTACTAACTAGCTCTAGTCTACTTTTTCAGCTTCATTTCATACCACTCTTCTTCACATTCTTCTTCTTGTGCTTCAAAAGTGAATTTCTGATCCTGCTTACACAAGAATGGATCTCTCTTTCTTAACCCCAATTTGCTACCATTACTCCTTTTAAGTCCCAACTAAGATGCCATCAACTCTACAAAACTTTCTCTTACCTTCAATGTTACCAACCTCCAGGTGAAAGTGATTTCTCTTCAGAAATTTCTCATAGGACTTTACTTGGACCTCTCCTAGGAATTACAGCTAGCTGTACACATGCTTTCCCCCATTTTACCTGTCTGTAAGCTTCTTGAAAACCAGGTGTGTGTGCCTACCTCCAAATTACTTATGCACAGAACAACTGAACTGAACCATTGGAACCTAGAATGTACATCTGGAAATCACAGAGTAAGACCATATGGGAAGCAGACTCAGGATTCACCACTATTTAGTTAAGCTGAATTCTCAAAATCAAGACATGGAAAACCAAAAGATGAGGGGCTCCAATTATTTAATCCTCAAGGAAATACAAAGGATTGAATAAATAAAAAATAAAGTATTAACATTTTAAGTGTTAGTAATGTTTTTAAATATGAATGTTAACATTTTTTAATGTTAATTGAATGCTAAGCACTGAGCCACATGGGGAAAATACAAATACAAAACTGAGCAAGTCCCTGCCTTCAAAATGCTTATATTCTAATACAGAAAGATAAAACATAGAGGAGTTTCAGTCTAGGAAGTTATGCCAAGAAGTGGAAAGGAAAAAAAGGTGGCGGCGTACTATCCAAGCAGGTGAGAAGATGGCAAGATCTCCAGGTCAGCCCTAGTTTCCTGATAAGTCTGGAGGGAAAATGAAGCCAGATCTTCAACTACCTCCATTAAATTAAATGTAGACCATCAGGTGACTACACACACTCATCAGACCAGCTCAGTCCCAGGTAGAGGTCCAAAACTGAGCTGACTAAACATATACAACAAAGGCCCAATTTACCTCCATTCTACAGCATCTTCAATCTCTTCCTCTCCACTAACTCTTCTGTGTACAGAAAAGCAAATCTCCTTGCCTTATAAATGTCCCTAACACTGACTCCAACTACTGATTTATTTCTCCAATTAATGACCTATACTAGTAGTTGCCAAAGTGTGGTCTGCAATCTTCTACAGTTCCCTGAACCTCTTTCAAGTGGGTCTATAAAGTCAAAACTATCTTCATAATAACACTAAAATGTTACAAATGCCTATTGAAACACTCCTCCCTTTTCCAACTACATATATATGTGTGAGGCTGGATTTCTTTCATATACTTCAAATAAACAACATATCACAACAGACTGAATGCAGAAAACAGATATGAGAAACCAGCTGTCTTGCACTGAAGACATTAAACAAATTTGCAAAAATATTTAAGACAGTGCCACTCTCTTCAGCATCTGTTTTGAAAAATATTATTTTCCATTTAAAATGTTATTTATGTGAACATGTAAGACATTTATTGTTATTTTATAATTATAAACTTTAATTTCTACCATGGTAAAAATCAATACATACAATTCACATAAACAAAACCCCTTTGCAACGCTTAATGATCTTTCAGAGTGTACAGGGGTCAAGAGACCCAAAAATCTTGAGAATCACTTATCTATACCCACTGCCAAAACTCACTTTCTTAAATTACCTACAAAAGCAGGCTTCTCATCCCCCTATACACTCTACTGAAATTACTTTCAAAAACAGTCATTAATTTCTTAGTCCATAAACCTAAATGCAGGGGGGGATGCAGGGGGGCCTGTGAAGTTAAGAAACATAGAACCTCAGTGTTACAAGAGACCTCAGAGGTTCATCTAGAATCTCCTCTATGACATCTACAAAAAGTGGTCATCTAGTCTTTGCTTGATGACCTCTGATAAGAGGTAACCTACTACTTCCCAAGGTAGTCTCTTTCTTGACATTATCCTGTTTTCCTTTACTATCCTTGCAAAATATGCTCCTTCTACTTCTCTATCCTAACTCCTTTCTCTCTTCCACCACCTCCAGAGGCATTTCCCAAAATTCTTAGTCTCCATCTCTCTTCTATATTTCACCAAAAGAAAATTCTCTATCTCCAGCCCCAATTTTTCTCCATAGCACTAGTCTCAAATTTGCACATAAAGTTATTATTTCTGGGGCAAAGAGTATGAACAGGTTACATTACCATAACAAAAGGATAAGAGCACCTACTTCTCAGAGTTTTTTGAGTTATAAAATGAAGTGATATCTGTAATATGTCTAGCACAGTGCTTGGCAGGCGAGAGGCACAATATAAACAGTATGGTTATTACTGTAATATAATCAATATATAAAAACATGTAACATAAGCACATATAAAATGTATTATAAATATTATTAGTTCCAAATCATTTTCCAGAATATTCACTATGCTAATAACAGATCTCATTTTTCCTACTCCAAACCAGCTTCTCTTCTCCTTAAACCTAGTAATCCATGCTTAAAACCTGAGAGTAATATTTGACTCTGACCTCTTTTTCTAACTTTTTAGTTAGCCTTCACAGTATCTTTTTCAGTCACCTTCCAATTTTTTTTTAACAACCTCCACACAATGCAATCATTAATTACTTCTCAAAATTTCTCATTGAACTTTATTTTTGTTCCACATTTCCTAATTTGTATTATCGTGATTTCTATAGGGAGCTCATTTTCCATACGAGATTCTATGTTCTGAAAGGACAAGAACTATGTCTGAATTCATCTCTATCTCTAAAACACCTACTAGATAATAAGCACTAAATACAAAAAAACCTCACATTCCCAGGACATCTTATTTCACAACAATGCATAGCTGGTAGAGCTATATTTGGTACAATCATTGCAGAGAACAATGGAAAAGATCCTACATAATCAAAATTATTCATAGTTATGTTATTTTTGAAGTAGCCAAAACTAAGAAACAGAATTCAGAGAAGTATGGAAAGGTTTATATGAATTGATGCAGTGACAAGCAGAAATAAAGACAATATGCAAAATGTAAATGCAAAGAAAACTAGAACAATATAATGACCAAGAAACACTAAACTCTGCCTAGGAGAGAAGGGTAAGAAAAAGCAACACCCTCCTTTGAAAAGGCAGGGAGGGAAACTATGGGTGTGAAAATTCCATTATGCTGTCAGACTTAATTTATGCATTGGTTAGTTTTCCTGAAGTGCTTCCTGTCCCCACTCCTGGTCTGCTCCATTCCAGTTCCCCTACCCCTACCCCTCCTGCCTCTTATCCTTGTGTAAGGAATGGCTAGCTAGATAAGGAGAGAGAGGGACAACAATTCAGGAAATGAAGAAGATAAAAATAAAAAGTTATCAACAAAAAGAATCCTACTGTCATTAACCCACCCAGTTAAGGCTCCCTTCACATGTAAACTAGTACAGTGACTCATCTTGCACACTGCTACCAAAATAATCATTCAAAAGTATACTTCAATTACGCAACAGAAGTTCTAACAAAAATTCTCCACGGTCCGTATACATATAAAATATAAATTCCTGTCACTAGCACTAAAGTCTCTACCAAACCTAGCTTTATTATACCCTTTAAGACCTTTCCCAGTTACCCCAGCTGCCCCGCTAAGTTACTTTCCATCTAGTATGTATCTCGTATGTACTCATTTATTTACATGTTGTCTCCCCAATGAAAATGTAAGCTTTCCCCCTTTCTTAATCTAGTCAATACTTTCTATGTAAATCTAAGAACATATGTAATGAAGAAAAGTTAGAAGACTTTTCAATAAGGTCAAGGATAAAGGAAGGATGCCCTTATCACCATCACTATTCAACAAGAGTTCTAGAAGATTTTTTCTACAAGGAAAAAAATGATAAATCTAAGTCGAAAACATAGCATTAAATGGGAAAAAAGAAAGAAAAAAATAAAGGAATAAGCACAGGCAAAGGAGAAAAAAATTTTAATAAAAAGCAGGATGTTTTCAAAAAAGCCTGGAAAAACTTACATTAACTGATGACAAATGAAATAAGCAGAACCAGGAAAACAAGTGTACCCAGTAACAGCAATACTGCACAATAATCAACTGTCAGTGACTTAAGTTCCTCTCAGCAATACAAGGATCTAAAACAATTCCAAAGCGCTCCTGATGGAAAATGCTGCCCAGATCCAGGGAAAAGCCGGTGTAGTCTGAATGCACACTGAAGCAGACTATTCTCACTTTATTTTCTTTGTAGTTTTTTTCTTGTTCTTTCACGACATGACTAATAAGGAAATGTTTTTAAATGATTACACATAAATAATCTATATCTAATTGCATACCGTTTTAGAAAGCAGAGGAGATGGAGAAAGAGAAAAATGTGGAACTCAAAATTATGTAAAAACCAATTTTCAAAATTGTCTTTACATATACTTGAAAAAAAACATACTATAAAAAAGAAAATCTAGTAAATGTCTTTCATTCCTATATGGTAATACTTCAGCAGACAAAATAACCAGATGATTAAAAATTATCCACTCTATCAACCCCACTCGCTCTTTGACAGAAGATAAAAAGAGGTATTCTCTCTTTCTCTCTATCCTATTCTTCTCCCTTTATTTTCTTTGGCGTCAAAGTAGATAAAAAGCCAGGCCTGAAGTCAGGAAGACCTGAGTTCAAATGTGGCCTCAGGCACTGTGTGACCATGGACAAGTCACTTAAGCCTCTGCCTGCCGAAGCTCTGTCTACCTCAGTTTCCTCAGCTGTAAGACAGGGATCATAATAGCATCTACCTCCCAGGGATATTATGAGAATCAAATAACATAATAATTATACAATGTTTAGCACAGTGCCTGGCACAAAGTAAGCATTATATAAATATTATCTTTTGTTATTAATGTTTACCCTTATATATCTCTTAGTTTTCCAAACAGTATCCATAGGCATCATGTCCCCCAACCCACCACTTTATTCATAAACAAAAAGACTAAAAAAATTAACCTTCCAAAACATCAAAATTTTAAGGTTAATTTCTCTTATCATATTCTAATTCCTGTACTTCTACTCTGTGTCATATTTGTGTCTCTCCTGCTCTTCACAAAATATATACACCTGGACAATCAGTGCACCTCTTGTTCCTAATAACCAGATAGATACAAAAAGTATGAACTGCTTTTTCTAGGGGCCTGGAGAGAATAAAAATGCTTTTCTATTTTCTACCAACCTCTTCCCCCATAACCAAGATCAAAAAAAGATCACACTGCATAAGGCAATACATGAATAAAAATAATGAAATAAACTCTCTCTTCAGTGTTCCCAAAAAAATAATTACTAGAGAACTGCTTTTATCATATTTCACCACAGGAATACTATAAAGAGTATAAAAAGAACAGTCAAGTAAAAAGGTTTTTTTAACTATGTCAAATGTGGCAATGTAAGAACATACTGGGTATTTCAGTGTGACTAATGTAACACATCTACAGAGTTATTAAAAAGAGTAAAATCTAAACTGAAATTTGGAATAACTTCTCATTAAAAAAGAGCAGAGTCAACACATTAAGTAGTTTCTGGTATTACCTACAGGTTCAAATGTGATCAAATGATTCAACCTTTATTTCCATTTCCGTGTTTTTCAATTCACAGAAACTGCTAATGAATCCCAATTTTAACTTCACTGCTTTTAGGTGTTCAAAGGAAGTCAATAAGTAGTTGGGTTATTCCAACATTTCCAAATTTCTCATTTTTTCAAATCTATTTAAAAACCACATTTCAAGATTCAGTCCAAATTAATTCTATAAGTCTTTAAACAAAAACTTGACAATACACAAACTGTAGAAAAACTGCAAGGTTATACAAAACGGTAGTATCTATATTAATGTTTTAAATGAACACAGCCCTTACCACTCTCGCTGCTCTTTCCTGAGACTCACACTTCCTGCAAAACCAAGGTCCAGTGGGTACTTGAACAATGCCATAGCAAGCTGTTAGAATAAAAATAAAATGTTTTTTAACACACACACATATATAAAAATCTCAAAAGTCACAGAAAATGCTTTCAAAACTTTTTCTCCTTTACTCAATAGAATATATAAATGGTGATCTGAAATATTCTGGTTAACAAGAAAAACAAAGTATCATGTTTTTACTTAAATTTTAAACATAACATTGCTTTTTAATCAGTGCCAAACATGTCACTCCTGTTAAATAGCTCATTGCAAAGGAAAGACCAATAGGTCAAGGTTAACACAATTCATGAGATTTTTCTGTGAAACAAAAATTCAGAACTTCACCCTCTCATTTTGGCATAAACTTAAGTCACAGCAAGCAATGCACACTACACTTTAATTAGATGAAGATTTTCAAAACACCTTTTAAAACTGAGTTGACATGACAAAAAGGAAAAAATTAGCGTCATGCTAAAATATTATTTAATCTTAATTTTAAATATGTAAATGGAAACACATGGTTGGCTCCAATGCTTCTAACCGCCTGAAAACATATAGTGCTCTGAATTACTATCATTCTACTGTTATTTCTAAATGCATATATACATATCTAAACTGGTTAAGTTAGTCATAACCTGACTTGAAATTTCAACTACATGATTTTAATGAAATTACTAATAAACATGATGATAAATCTCAGATTCAAAGCTATATACAGTATTAGAAGATTAGAAAAACAGTACAAAGAACACAGCAGGTGTGCAATTCACTCTAAGCCCTCACCTCAGTCCACAAATTGCTGCTTGGGAAAGGCAGATAATACTAATTCAAAATGTAACTGAACATTTTCAAAAAGACCTGTTTCATGGTGGCTAGTTGCTAACAAGTCTTTTCTACCAATGTCAAATTCGGCTAAAAGCTTATTACACATTGTACCTTATCAAGGTATTTTTACCAACATTTCACATCCATATAGCATGCCCTCATGCTAAAAAACAGAATCTCAGCCTGCAGCTTGGCTCTCAGTGAGTATTTTAAAGTGGTTAAAGGTCCCGACATTGGATCAGCATTCCTCCGTTGCACTGTTTACGGACTACCCGAACGCATCTCTTCATCGCTCAGACACCGGACTAGTCATCTGAGAAAAGGAGGAATGCGTCCACAGCACTGAACTCCATCCAGCTCTACACACGCTGCTTTAAGCGCGTCAACATAGTCGTGTTTAAGTAACGGGGAAACTCCGTCATTAGCAGACGCCTCATCTCGGCGGCTCCCTCCTCGCTTACTCGCTGAACGCACCCACCGAGCCCAAGCCGACCCTCCCCAGGCACAGGCCGCCGGAGGGCTAGGGCCAGGGAGGCTAGGTACCAACGTGCACCAGTCTCGGTGCCAGGCTCGGGAGGCACCCGCAGCGGGTGCGCGCCACCCCCGCCCACGGTACCACGCCCCGGCCCCCTGGCTCCCCGCTCCGCCCGAGGCTTCCCAGGACCGGGCGGCGCCGGACAGCCGGGGGTCCGGCCTTCTTTAACCCCTCAAGCCCCGCGGATGACAGCCCCCCGCCCGGGGCCCCAGACTCACAGACGCCCCGAGCCGGTCGCCAGCGGGAGCTCCGCGCGGGGGGCCGCCGGCATCGCGGCCCCCTTCCCGGACCCTCCGGCGGCCCGGCCAGCCCCGCTCGCCAGCAGCCCGGGAAGTCCGCGAGCTCCTGCCAGCCAGCCAGCCAGAGGCGGAGGGGCGGGAAGAGCGCCCGGAGGAGGGGCGCGCGGCGGCCCCCGCCCCGCCCGGCGCCCGCGGCCCGAGGGGCTCCCCGCCCCCCGCCGGCGCGGCCACACGCACCACCGCCCCCGGCCGGCCGGGGCGCCGCGGGGGGGCGCGGGCGGGGCGCGGGGCGGCGGTTGGGGCGCGGGCGGGCGGTTGGCGCGGTGTTTACCTTGATGCACGGCGACGCTGCAGCCGTGCCCGTCGCAGTACACCAGCGGGTTCTCGGCCCAGCCTCTCTCGTCTGAGCAAACGCAGCAGCCTCCAATCATCTCCTTCATACTATGGGAGCCCTCGTCCTCCAGTGACACGGGCCGGTCGCTAGAGACCATCTGCGGGGGAGGGGAGAAAGACCATTGAGGGGGAGGGAGCTGGCGAGGCCCCCCTCCTCCCCGCCCGCCGCCCCCGGCCGCCCCCGGCCCGAGCCCGCACGCCCGCCCGCCGCGCCTTGTTCGCTCACTCGGGCTTCGCTGCTCAGTCACTCACGTTCTGCACTGGAGTCAGGAGCCATGTCCGCGCTGACTCCCTACCCCCCTCCCCCCTCCCCACCCCCTCCTCGCCTCCTCCTTCTCCTCCTCTCCTTCTCTCCCCTCCCCACCTCCACCCGGGATGCTAACACAGGAACCTGGAGAGGACACACATAGCAACTAGGCCTCCGCACAGGCGCACTGGGGGGCTCCCGCGGGGCAGCGGGGAGCCTGGGAGGGGAGAGAGGGAGCTCGCTTCCTCCTTAGCGTCATCCGGCGTGCGCGCCCGCCTCGGCCCCCGGGAGGAAGAGGAAAGGGGGAGGGGTGGGGAAGCAGGACGTGCGCGCCCCCGGCGCGACGCCGCGGCTTCCTTTTTCCCTCCCCTCCCAGGGTTCTTCTGCCCTTCCCCCACTCCTATCCCTGAGGGTGCCGCGGGAGAGGGGGATGGGAGGGAGCCGGGCTCATGGAGGGCCTCGGCAGGAGCGCGCCGCGCACGCGCACGCGCACGGAAGGGGCGTCGGGTCAGCCTCCTGCCTTCTCGGCCTGCAGGCTTGCCCGTGAGGCCGTTGCGAGAGAGATGAGGGTAGTGGCTGATGTCGGTGCAATGTGGATGTAAGTGCCGTCCGCGGCCGCTCCCTCACTCGGTCTGCCTGATCGAGCCCTCCCGGAGCACTTGCTCATGGAAGAGCCCGGCCTTCCTGAGGGGGGGGGCGGTGATGGAGCGCGGCCCCTGGCCCTGGGTTCTGCTAACTTATCAGTCCTGGGCAGCCCCTCGAGCCGCCTCATTCCCGGTGTGGAAAGCGCTCAAAGTTAGTAGACCACGTGGAGAGAAGGTCTACCGAGCCCGGCGACGCAGACACGCCGGCTGCGGTGACAAATGAACGTTGATACATCTTCATCTCGAAGGCCAAAGCCATGTGTTACTGTTACACGTGGAGGGGCTGGGGAGAACGCCTGAACCAGCCCTTGCTTTATGGCGTGCACATAACTCACTCCCTGGTCCCAAGGGATACCTGAATGCATTTTTGACTCACCACTTAAGGTAGATGTTTTTTCCAAAATCTGCCCTGGAATCTTTGTATTATTTAGGTAAACTGAAGGGCGGGAGCTGTCTTTTTACATGCATATAAAAAATGAAATGGACCTAGGTTTAATTAGCATAACAGGACGCAGCACTCCCAAGCTGTGAAATTCACTCCACGTGAGCGCAGCATTCGATTGGAAGTAAGATCAGCGTCATAAAGACAGTAGTTTAATGTACTTTCCTTCTACCTAAGTCACCACTGAAATCAGAATGTATCAGTAGATAATGTTTATTTAAACCAGCAGGCATGGATGCAAAGCAAGTTTGCAGTTTTGGTTTAATAACTTGCAAATCGCAGGTGCAGAGTTGGTATTCATGGCAAAATGACGGAATGGAAATAGCAACGATTAGAAAAAAATGTAATTTGAAGTAAAAAGATGAAGAAGCCCTACTTCTACCTATTCCTCTCTTCACAAAAGAAACATCTTTAATTTCAAGAGCAATCCAGACGAAAATGGAAACAATTTCACTAATTTACTAGAAATTCACAATAGAATTCTAATTCTCATACATACACATGTGTAACAATATGGTTAAAAAAAAGAAAGGGCATAGAAACTCATTAAAATCTAATAGACCATAAGAAGAAGAAAATTTAAATTGACCAGATGCTCTAAAGAAAATGTTTTGTCCTTAGAAGCGTTAATAAATTTAGAAAATTTTATTACAGTATATGAATGTTTATATGTACGATGTGGTCGCTTCGTTTTGGGAGAGTCATAATTGATACTCTGAATATATCATATATTGTATCATCTATGCTTAATTCGTTGGTACGTGTAAAACTGAATTCTGGTAAAATCACATTGCTTCATATATTCCATTTAACCGTATACTTTATCTCTATAGTAATACAATGGAATACCAGTTCAGTACCCAATTGCTGCTCAGACTCCTAATGTGGAGTGTTTCTGAGTTAAGATGAATGTGAAACTTCGCTTCTTCAAAAATGCAGTCAAGTCTTAATGCACTAAATTATTTAATAATACATTTGTTTTATTTTTAATGGGTTGCAGCTTAGTTCTTTTGATGGAATTAATTTATGTGAACAGAAGGATTCTTACAGTAGTAATCTGTAATATTTGGTAGCAAAATTTAGAAAACCTCTTGATAGATGCATAAAACAATCATATAGAGGAAATCTTTGAAATAAAAACAAAATAAGAATACATTACTTCAAAAAAAGGAAACAAGCAACAAAACGTGAAAATGAACTTTTGTCAACAATATACTGCCCTTTGAGAATTGACATGGAAAGTCAATTTTTCATAGAGAAAAATCATCTCTGAAAGTAATTTAATACCTTCATGTATAAATTGTATGAATTGTGACAATCAGAAGAAAATCTAGTGAATCTAAATGAACTTGTTAGCCATATATAAAACTTTTTCTTACAAGTTACATATCAGAAGCATGTTACTTAAATTTTCTAAAAATAGGAAGAATATAAAAGATCTTCATGATACAATTCATACATTAACATTTTTCCTTTATATACATGCAATTCAAAACAATATATACAGTGTTGCATACTGTAGTAGTTCTCATACTTCTAAATAATTGAACGCTACACTTTAGTTCCAAAAATTTTTAAAGATCAATTGAGCTGTTTTTTTCTGTTTGGGAGGGATTTTTAAAATCTTTTTGTGCAAAAAAAAAAGTGACGAAAATAATCTAAATAGAATTCCTTGATGAATTTAATGAAAAGAAAATTTGAAATTTTTTAAGACAGTGGTATATTTTTGCCAGATATTTTCTTTTCTAATCTGCTCAACCTTCCCAAAATATGTTGAAAGATATATCTAGTACTTGTTGAATAAGATTAAAGCCTGGATTCCCTAATATTCCTCTTGATATAACAGCAGTTACATCACTGATAGCCCAGCTATTCCTGTGAGCCAATCATCTAATGAACACCATAAGAAGCTCAAGGAAAATATTTTATGATTTGACCTATGACCTAAGCATAATGAAAAATATGAACAATGTTTTTTCTAGGGAAAGTAGGAGGTCTTAAAATTTTTTCTTTGTTTTATTTCTTAATTGTTTTGTTGATTTCCTTTTGTATGGGCCTACATTTTATATTACTTTTTAAAAGTATATACTCGGAAATATTTAGAAAATAATTACTATACAAAGAGGTTAATATTGTTCATGTTTATCGCTTTAAAATAAATCACTCTTGATTATCTTGTTGGTAGACACTGTAACAACCCTAATCAAAATACATTTTAATCAAATATGTGTATAAAACTAAGAGAGAATAAGCCACATGGTCACTTTTCACAATGTATTTTCTTAACTCATGTTTTGACCTCTGCAAATGGTGTTTTAAATGGTATATTGGCTCAGATCCAGCAATTATTTCTAGCCATAATCAATAATAGAGTTCATGTAGCCACATAACCTTACTTAGTCTTGCTTCACATTGCTGAAGTTAGAAAACTTCAGTTAGGAAAAGTCAGTTCTACTTTATATAACAGGCTATACTTACAGACAATTCCTACTACAATGTGATTCCTTAATTAGAAAAGGGTTTTGGGGGAAGGGGAGTTGTTTTGTTTTTCTACCTTTTTGGTCTTCAAGAATCCAAACCTTTTATCTAGAGACTTGATAAGAACACATTTATTTATGACAGTTTGGGTAAAATAACTTTAAACCGAGCAACTTACATGTTATTTTGGCATACTAAATTTGCTCTATCTACAGATATTCATATTTATATCTTATAATGTATATCTCTTTAGATACATATGTGCCACATGTATATTATTATAGTATTCCCAATGTCATAAGTTTTGTCTTAAAGTAATTATTTCAAAGGGGTTTTTGTAATTGGAGTATCACCTTTCTTGGCTTTTGGCAAATTCCATTTAAGAAAGAGTGACAGACTTACTAGCCTTTAAGTGCCCTGGCACATAGTAGGCTCTCAGTAAACATTTACTGAACGAACAAACAACGTTGATATTTAAATTTTAATTTCAGGACCAGATTTAATGTTAAGTGTGAAGTAATATTTAGTTTTCTAAGAACAATGTTAAACTAAAATTTCTAATTAAAGAGACTATTAAAATGAAAATTCCTGATGAACAATTAATTTCTTTAAAGATTCTCTACTGTTTGAGATGATAGGAAGGATTTTTATTTGCCAGGTGATTTGTAATTCTCTACACTAAAACAATCCTCAAATGCTAAACACTTTTTTGTCTATAAATGGTAATTATGTTACAAAAGACCTCCAAACTTCAAACCATCACAGTGAATATTATTGTGTTAATCCCAGGAAATCTCCAGTTAGCAAATGGGAAAATTTAAATTACATGCAATTTAAATGAAATACTTTCTTAAAATCAGAGACTAATATTCACTTGGAAAGTTTGATTACACAAGTATGAGAGTAGAATTGGGGCTGTTGCATTTGAATCTAATTTCTGATAATGGTGTTATATTGACTAGTTCATTTTTCTATCAAATACTACATAATTAATTACCAATACAGGGAGTAAATCAGAAGCCTAATTTCATATTCTTTTATCTCTCACATAACCTGGATAAAGATTTAAGCCCTTTACTGTGTGTTAGAAAATTTGTTTTTAGGCAGGATAGCAATAGTAAAAGGTTTAAGAGTAAAGAGTAAAGTAAAAGTCTCTGAGTTTTCAAAGTGATTATCCAAAAATGTAATAGCATGTTGTTCTAAAACATCACATTCCCATTTTCTCTAGCACTAAAGATTTGCATTTGTCATAATTAATTCCTTAAAAAAAAAAAGTAACCCATTCTGGTTTCTAGAAACTGTCTGAAAGATAAAAATTACTCTAAAATAAGCTTGGGCAAAAGATGGTGATCATGAAAAAGAGGAAAATCCGTTTATTAACTAGAAGAGAACTTGATGTAAATGAATTACCCTGGATTGCTGTTCATGTTGAATGAAACTGATTTGCAAATACAACTTGCACAATGCAAGATTACTTTTTTATTTTAAATGTTTTCTCCTTAAAAGAGGCCACCACTTCCTAAATTCAGAAACAGGCCCAAGAATATGTTAATTACATTGTTTCCCAGGGAAAAAGTTGACAAATATAATTCCAACATAATATTTTTTAAAAACCTCTTTGATTAATATGTTAGAACTGATTGTCAAGCACCTAATTTCGATTTTTAAAATCTGCAATGTGTATAATTTTATCCTTTGAAATTGTATGATAACAGTGCCAGACTCTAACATGACCCCATAGGGTGAATCTTATGAAGCTTAACATTCCTGGCGAATTAAACGCACAAGCCTCGGATCCTTTTTTGTCAATCCTACTGTGGTACTTCGGGGTCGAAATGTGGGTGATTTTTATATGGCGGTACGTCCCCCCAATTAAAAAAGGAATGGCCCTTGGTGCATGCAAGAATAGGAAATAGGGTAACACGCAAAATCAAAAAAAGGTAGCACAGATCGCCCAGAAATCCTGCATCCCTCTCCCCTCAGTCCCAGCTAAATCACCCCTCTCCTCCATCCCCCACCTCCGATTGTTCTCAGCTTTTCTCAGAGAAACTCTGTGCAGATGCAGTTTGCTACATACACTTTGTATTCTAAATGATACACGTCTGAGACTTAGGATCTAAATACCATTCCTCTAGCCTTCAAATACCAACCAACCAGCAGCTTAACACAAAACCCAACACCAGGATGGTCAACTAGGTATAACCAAAAGAAATCTCCAACTGATTCAAGTTTGCTTGGAAGAGGAAGGACATGAATAAGGACGAATACGGAGGGAGAATGGATTCGGTGCATTTAATTATAAGCATATTTTTTTAAGCTTTACAATGTTTACTCTTCAGATAATTTATTTAAAATTTCCCCATCTTCCAAAAAAAATTTAGTATTAAAATTCCATAAGGGAAATGCAAGTTTTGAAGGTAGAAGGCCAGTCAAAGTGATGTGTTGGTGTTTATGAATGCAAAAAATTTCTGAGTTTGCTGCAGTGTTTCGAAAGAAAAGGGGAGAAAAGGAACCCTCAATTGCCACTACCTCGACTTTGCTTCTGTGCAGAGATGCAGCTTATGAACATTTGTTCACTCCTTTGTTGTAATTAAAAACTTTTGTCAAATGATGTTTTCAGGATGATGTGTAACTATAATATTCCATTAGAAATCCTAATTTTTTTAAAACAATGTGCATGAAAGGAAGCAGGGAATGGATGGATATCTTAGAGAGGAATATCAAGTCATCTACGAATTTACTCAGAAAGGATTCTCCTCCTCCACTGAGAGAGGCCACTGGGCTTGATTTTCTCCTTCACTAGCCTTTATTTAGGGTGAGCACAGGTTTGTCTGAAAGAGTCTCGAGCACTTGGAAATTCTCCTTTCCTTTACATTTTGAAAAATATGATGTATGCCAGAAATACTGTCTGTGCCTCACAGCAGGGGGGGGGGGGGGAATAAGCTTCATTTTTGATAGCACGATTGCATCAATTTCTTTCAAAATTTTGGTTACAAGACATAATATGGCTTTTTTCTTTTGAAAAATACTATCATTTTGAAAACTTTTTTTCAAGAACACACGATTACCTTTAACTTTATTGCATGCTGGATTTCCTCTTAATTTTGTGCTCCAAAGTAATCAGTCTTTATGTACAGTTTTCCACACTACTCTTATGGAGACTCCCTCCCATTTCGTATTTTTAGAAAATCGTTAAATCTTCCAACTTTCCAGGTTCAAAACATATATATGTATATACATGTGTACACATATACACGCATAGAAAGTCCGCATGTGTCTATAAACAACTGCTAAGTTTATGAACATATCTATAAGCTGCTTTGCCTTTTCCTTTCCTTTTAACACGTGAATTGCAGCCTCCCTCGGCTTCCTTCAGCTCCTGACACGTTTTAAAGCCTCCCTTTCCACCGGCTCTTTCGCTGAGAACCCCTAGCCTGCCTCGTCAGATAATAAAACTTGTCGCTCTGACCCAACAACGTTTGAAGTTTGGGGCGGGTGGGGGATGGGGCTGGGAGCCAGGCGGCTCCAGCTCTTCTCCCTCCCCCGCCGGAGAAAACTACGCAGGGCCCTGAACAATGGGAGCTGCCGGAGGAAAAGGAGCCCGGCTCGCACTTCCTCCCTTTCCACTCCTTCCCCGCCGCGGCCCCCGGCGCCCCCTCCTCTCCCGGCCCTCAGCCCCCGCCCCAGCCTCGCCACGGAGGATTCCCCCGACCCCGCCGGCCCGGCTCTCTCGCAGCCCGACGTTGCAGGCTGCCGATCGTCCTCGCGGCCGCCGCGCTCCCTGCCCGGCGCCCTCCCCACCCCCACCCCGGCGTCACCGCAGCCATCCTCCGCCCGCTGCATTCACGGACGGCCTCAGCGCAGCCCTCCAGGTCTGCCCGCTCCCTGCCTTCTTCCTGGAGCTGAGCCGCCCAAGCGCGCCCGCCTCTGCGTGCCCCCTCCTCTCGCCGGCTTTTATGAGACTTTACTCCTCGCTCCCAGTAGCAAGGAGACTGCTTTCCCCGGTTCCAAAAAGCGACTTGGGAAAGCTTTTAAAGGGAAAAAGCGGGCGTTTTCCTTCCACCTTGTGTTAGCTTTTCTGTGGATACTCCACTCGAGAGATAGAGAAAAATTAGGAGACTTCTTTCTTTCACTGAAACGCACTCCTCCATTTAAACCTGACTTTATACACTATAACCTGGGCAAAAGAGCGAACCCTCCCCATGTTTCCATTTCTCCCTTTTAACGCAGTTCTTTTCAACTTTCAGGTGGCGATTTTAAACCAAACGCATTCCTGGCATTTTGACAGGGGGATGGGAGTAAGGCAGCCTAGGTTAGGCACACATTAAAAACCAGAGATTTGCAGCTGAGAGACGGAATCAGATGAAGAAGCTTCGGAAAACGGAAGGCAGTGTAGACCACGGAGGTCGGGGACAGAAGGGAAAGGGAAGAAGCATCCAGCACCAAGTCTGCACGTTTCCCCAACCAGAGAACCAGAAGCACCAGGGCACGGGGGGAGGGGCTGGGGCGCAGTATAACCCCCGGGGCAGGAGGGAGCTCCTCTCCTAGACTAGTTTATTGTGGGAAGTGGGGGAGGGGCAAACCCAGAGCTAGGCTTGCAGGAGAGGGGGGAGGGGGGATGGAGCTTGAGCTTGTTTTTGTTTTAGGGGGGAAATTAAAAGGGGGAGAGGGGAGGCGGGTAAGCAGAGAGGGAAAAGCCATTCATTTCTTCTTCCCTTCCTCTTCCTTAGAGGAGCCAGAGATGTGGTTAATAGGGAGAGAGAAAAGGAACAAGATTAATGGGGCCCAATAATATTCAACAGGTACTGGCCGTCCTCCGCAGCCCCCAGGGCGAGCAGCCCCTCTCCCTTTCCTTTCGGCCCCTCCTCCCCCTCCCTCTCCGGCTGGGCCAGGAAGCACAAGGAAGGCCCAGCTCCACAACTTCCCCCACCTCCACCCCAGGCCGCAACCCCCGCCTCCTCCCGCCATCTCCGCCGGAGCTCCCTGGGGATTGGGGCGGGGGGGGGGTGGAGAAGGAGGGAGGAAGGGACGGAAGACGAGGGCTCCCAGCCGGGAGAATCCATCCCCAGGGCTCTCTGAACCCGGGGTGGGGGTGGGGGGCGCGGAGAAGGAAGGGAAGGAGCCCGGAATGGCGTGGGGTGGGGTGGGAAGTAAGGGGGGGCGGCGCCGGCCCAGGATTAGGGAAGTCTCGAGCTCGGCACGAGCGCGGCCCGCGCGAGGGATTCTGGGTAAAAAGTGGCCGCGGCCACCGAAGGAAAACGCCGAGAGGAGCCGGGGTGAGAGGTCAGCGCCTGGGAGCCCCCACGTGAAGGCGGCGAGCCCGAGGGGAGGCCCCTCCGCTTCCCGGCCGCTGCTCGCCCTTTCTGCCGGGCTGCCTTTCCCCGAGGCGGAGGAGCTGGGCTCGGGCTCTCCAGCCCCCACCCACCAGCCCACAGCCCAACTCTCGCCTTCCTCCCAACCCTCCTCCCCCATGCGCTACCCCCCTCTTTTTTTTTTTTACACGGCATGCAATAACGCAGTAAATTTGCTTTAACAACAAGTGGGGGTGGTTGTATTTTCTCCTCCTCTCTCTCCTCCTCCTCCCTCCCCCTCTTTCTGGGGCTCTTGACACTAGTACAAACCAGGACTATAAACATAAACATGTGTCACTGTAACAGGGCAGGTAATATACGGATTTGGGGGTGGGGTGGAGGCGGGGGGGGGTCGGTGGTCGCTTTGGGGGCAGTAAAAACGCGTGCTTCACGTGCCCGTCCGCTTTAGGGGCTCCCCCTCCCTCTCGGATCTATTTATATAATGCCGCCGGCACTGGGTCACTTACTCATTCTGCTACACCGACCGACAAGGCGAGACTTTGCTGATGTTCGGCGGGGCCAAAGCGAATACAATGTATCCGTGTCCGAATCCCCTCTCGATGCCTAGCCTTCACTGCACTTTCTCCCATTAGCTAAAACCATCGTGTCGAGGCTTTAGTGCTATTTTCTTTTTTTTAATAATGTCTTTCTAGTCAGAAGCGAGAGATCAGTTCTTGTGACTTGTTTTACGCCTTAAATATCATCCCTTTCGACCACCTCTCTCCCCCTCCCCCCCAATTGTATAGGCATGTGTTTTGAGAAAGATGAACCCTTAAAATTCCAAGAAAGCCTATTTGACGGATCTGAAGTTTGAGCTCTGTTATTTAAAGGCTATTTCATGGGCTTTGCAAACAGGCATTTAGCAACTTCTGGTCGGACTCTGCTCATTGTGCTGTGCTGAGCAGCCACAGCAAGCTTTTATTTTTATTAAGTAGTCCCTCAACTTTTGCCTGTTCTTAGTCCCAACCAGACGTGCCACAGACCACTTAAAGTCAAAGTTAAACGAGTCCTCCAGGCTCCTTGGCCGTTAGCTTGAGACGGAGGGAGATATAAAAAATGTTCAAATGGTGAAGTGAGTTCCCTTTGTTCTTTCATTGTTTCCCTACGAACTGCCGAATGCACGGACAGACACTTACCTTCTCTTCTTTTTGCTCCAAAAATCAGACGTTCCCATCAGCCTGAAAATATACAGTCCACCTCGAAAGTAACTGCAAATGTCGGAAGAGTTTGTATTCCATTCTTTTTCGTTCTCTGCCCTCTTTTAGTGTAGGATTAAGTTGCCAAGCACGTTGTTGCAAGCTGTAGCCCCCCGCCTTAGTGAATCGGTCACGTTTAGGACCCTCTAAGTCCATCCTAATTCTGCCAGTAGAATCGAGGGTACTGGAGGTCTAAACTTTCAAAAGGAAGGGTGCATACAACTCTTTAGAACACTTACAAAACGCAGACTTTTTTTTTAACACTATATTTTGCACTACATCACCAAGTGTAATTTGCCAAGAAATATTAAACATTTTATCTATGGAAAGTTTTTTTTTTTTAAAATTTACACTTAGCAATTGTGATACTTAGACAGATGGAGTGAAAGGCAGATTTGTATCAGCATTTAACGCTATGAGTGCATTTTACATAACGTTTGTTGTGCCATGTGCTTATAAAAACAACAAACAAAACACTAAGAACCCAGAAATATTGGAAATGAAAGTTTGAATTTGAATGTTGTGTGAGGAATTAGGTAAAGGCGGTTCTTTTCCATTTATGAGGGGGAGAGGGGGAGGACCGATCTCACAAAACATAGCTACTCAGCTTAGAATGCCTTAATTTTCATTTTACTCCAATGATTCCAAAACAAACCAAAAAAGGGAATTTCCTGGTTGCTGTGTAATCCAATAAAAAAAAAAAAGTAGTGCCCAGACTGTAGGGCATTGCTCTATAAAACCTTGTTTTAATCTGATTGTGATGAGATCTGTTGATACAATTAATATTTGAAAGGATCGTTGTGCATCCTTAAAAGGGAACTTGTGAATTTTTTACCTCCCACTTTTTTTGTCCTCTGTTTAATTGCAGCAGTGGAAGGTACTGACTGGAGTTCATATTCCTAGAGGTTCTTGGGCTACCGCCAGTGGATTGGAACCAAGACTGCTTTCGGAAGCTGATCCTGTCCCTTGTACCCCCTTCTTTGCTCTCCGCCGCCTATGGGTGCTACTGGGTTTTCCAGATAAGCTTCAGCAGCCTACGGATGGCGCTTGACACTACAGTGTCACTTAGCACTGAATCTCTACACATTTGGTCCCTGTGTAAAATAAACAAATAAAAACTCCGCTGATCCAAATAAATTGTGGTTCTTGGTATTTGGGTGTCATTTTAAAAATCTGTTTTGCACCCTACTTTTCCAGATTTTTTTCCCCTAAATTCAGAGGCATGTTCTAAAATGCCCTTGTGTCTCATAGGAAAATATTGCAACAAAACAAGATAATTGGGGGGAAAGGCACTTGCAGAAGGAAAAGTGGCTTTTCTTTGATAGCATTTAATTGGAATTAAAAGATTCTTGAGCTGTAAACATTCTTTATTTATTCAGCACACATAAGCAAGCATTGTTTTATCACCATCATAATTATGGTGTCCTTTAAACTGGCTGATAGCAGGAAAGATAAGGGAATGGGCCTGTACATTCAGATCATATCTCTTCTCTCTCTCTCTCTCTCTCTCTCTCTCTCTCTCTCTCTCTCTCTCTCTCTCTCTCCCCCTCCCCCTTCTCTCTATCATCCTCCCCCTTTTCCTTTTCCTTCCTTCATCACCAGGGTCCTCACAGTCCTTGGAAACATGGAGAATTGGAGGTTTCTGGCCTGACCAATCCTTGCACTATCAAAGTGATTTGTATCACGTTGCTGATTTGATGCATTTCATAACTTTCTGATCTACGTTTATCATTGCTTTTTAGCTCACAGTATAGAATTTCTGAGAATAGCTCTTGAGTAGCATATTGCTCACCTGTATGTAAGAAAATGGTCTCATGCATCAGGGTCCCTTGCTGTACCTTTGTCTAATTCAAAATGCACAATTTTAGGGCCTTTTCAGAACAAAGCCTCACAAAACCCTCTTTACCTCCAAGGATTTGCAAATTTATAAAGGCTGCATTGAATTCAAGATGGGTCAAGGGGCAAAAAAAGGGTAGAAGGTCACTGCATTTTGATTATGGGTCAGTAGACAACATGGCATGTACTATGTGCCCCAAACTCCTGTTAAAAACAGGATTTTAAAATGCCTCAGAATAGAAAGATAGACCCTTTGGAAGACACCCTCATTCCTGGGCAGTTTGAGATAAGCCAAAAAGAAAATTCCAGGAAAATACACTTAGATTGTAAATTGTTGCTTAGTTTATTATTTATCCTTACCCCTCCCCCAAAAAAATCCTTCAAAGGTGTGATACTGTTGGATGAATTAAGTTATGGATCTTTTGACTGTCAGATAGGATTTCATTGTCTCACATCTTCAACTGATTCAAGTCAACATGATTATTTTTCTCATATTTTAATTTATGCTGTCTTTTAAGTATTATATGTGCCTTTTACTCATAGCAGAAGGAACTCCTCTTATTCTTTCTAACTATTATACTTATATTATTGGTGTCTCTATGATGTCCTCAAACTGTTTTCTTTTTTAATCCAGTTTGAACAAAATGTGCCCATGGATCACTAAAACAAATGTATACAGAGAAGGAGGTGGGGGAGAGGACTGAGGGGTTGAATCCTCATTTAAATTATGTATGTCTGGGTGAAAGCTTGGAAGGAAAAGGTTTATTTTAATGCTCTTCAGTACTTTAATTATATGACAGTTGTAGTGTGGAAAATGCAAAAGTACCCTTAGGTTTTCCTTCAGGTTTTCAAAAGAATTTTCCCCATTAGTAAACTACTGCTGCAAATTGCTGTTGCATTTCCCAGCTAACCATTTAAAAGACTGTAAATGCTGTGTGCATTACTTGGCTCCAGAGGGAAGAGGTCAGACTGAATTGCAATGATATTTAAACATAAAAATGCAGGGAAAATAAATCAAAATACAGCATCTGAGGTAAATTTAGCACATTTCCAGGGGATATGTAAAGATAAAGTTTTGAATTCTCATTCATTTAACACCTTTTTAAAAAACGAAAGCACAATCTTTTTTTTAACAATAGAAACAGCAAGTGGGTGTTAAGAATCTTTTTTATCCTTATTTATTAATGATGCTTTTCCTTGGACCAAGCACCATTGTTTTGAAAGCTGAACTACTACCATACCTTGCGGACTGCACGTTCCTCACCACAAAAATTATCATATTTAATTAATAAATTTAGGGTATATCTTGTCCATGTATCTAAGATGCACATACTCCACTCATGGAGCTATGAAGGTAGACCATACATATATGTGGATTTTAGTGTATCAACAAACATATATATAGATTTAGGAAGCATAGAAATCAATAGATATTTTGTTAAGAAGAAATTAAGACTGACCATCTCCTGAATTGGGTTCATCGTTGATTGTAAAGGAGGTTGACATGGTCGACAAATTTATCAAAGAAACTCCTTTGCTTTTGAGAGATAGCACTTTATATACATCTGGATCTGTACACACACTCAAAGTAAGTAAATTATTGCATAACTTTAAACATAATTGATAACAGACACCTTTAATTTTTCATCTCCATTCTTTTGGCCAGCTTTCACATTAATAATCTAAGCCATAAATGTTGGTAGCTATTGATCGCAATCCCCTGTGTGCATGCAAATCCATCTTAAAGTCCCCTGCCTTTCATGTGTGTGCGGGCAGGGGCCTCCACTAGATCTTTTTATCGGGATCGACCCCCAAGGTGCCTGGAGAAGACCCCGGATATACAACGTGTGCTGATGACCACAAGAAAGCTGTCTGTCACATTCTGCGAGCACACACACACACACACACACACACACACACACACACAACCATGGGGGAAGTTAAAGGAACAAAAGAATGCATTTGACGTTCAGAAAGATTCTAACTATAAGTATAAAAATGTATATCTACATATATATGTGTGTGTAAATATGTGAGCACATACAGAGATACATATCACATATAAATACAGCTAACATTCCTCAAGATTTCTGGCTTTTATTTTTACCTATTTGACTCTCACTAACTGTATCTTATTTTTTTTTAGCCCAATGTATTTTACTACCGGTATTTAAAGCAACCTATGCTGCAAACATCTCAAGAGATGGCAAAGAGGGAAAAGTCAGGTAATTTTGAAAGTTACTAAATCATGTTGCTGTGTGTGTGTGTGTGTGTGTGTGTGTGTGTGTGTGTAAAAATCTAAACAGGACTAGAGAACAACTAAACTACCTGGCAAGAGAGAACTGTCTATACAACCTTTTGTGATCTCTTCTCAAAGGCTTTCTCTGAGTTTACTGTTTCTTGACGGTTTGACTCTATAGTCTTAACCTTAAAGCGGGGGGGAGGGGAATTGGGCGGAGGGGAAGGGGGAGGGAGGAGAGTTGGCAGTATATAAGTGCATCAGGAGGAATTTTTAAACGACATTATTGTCTCTGGCAATAGAAAGGCTCTGATGATTCTACTCTGTAAAACAAATACCAGCATCTGTTTTGCCTCGAAACTTTGCTTTCTCCTCAAAGATTGTGCATTCTGCTTCCTGTGAAAGTGAAGGAGAAATCCGCGGCGTGATAGATCCCGATGCACCAGAAAGCTAACTCGGTGGATGGTCTGAGCTGTGACGAGGCATTGTTCATTCTGCCTCTCGGTTACGTTGAAAGCCTGAAATATCACGAGATCCATTCAATGAGCCTTCTTTCATTCAAGGGACAAAAATGTAATTTGCTATAGCTCTGATTTCTTGGATGGAAATGCTATCCTTAGATTTCAAAGGCAAGAACTAGACATCGTGGTTTGTACACACATTGATTAAGTTGAAGAGCGGCGATTACATCGGTGCTGAGTGCAACAGTAGTCCAAGGCTGACTTTTCAAATCCCAGCCTCCTGAGTTACAGACTCTCCTAAATAGACTTCCTTAATTTCCGGATGTACTTCTTGAAATTCCCAATTCTCTTCAGAATTCCTGGGAAATTGCAAGGGAGCTGAAGTGGGGGTGGGGAGCTGTGGCATAGATTCCGCCTTGTCATGCAAAACTACCTTTTTTCCCCACCACCACCACCTCCCCCACTTTTTTAAATTCTTGATTTTGATTTTGATTTTGTCTTATCTACTGGTGCTAAATTCTCCAGGCCATGGCAGTGGAAGCTGGAACTTTTGAATGAGAAGGAAGACATTATTATACACCTTTTCCCCTCATTGAAGCACCCCCTTCCAAAAAAAAATATCCGTTTATTCTTTTAACCACTCGGATGTGTCTATTTTTGGAAGAACAAGAATCTATGTGTCTATGTTGCATCCAGTTTGCAGTTGGAAACGTTAACAGAAGACAGTTAGTAGGACTTTGCAGAATTTTACATATGAGCTTGCAATCAGCCAAGGGAAACATTGTAACGCAACTAAAAAGCTTGGTCTCACTTGGCAATCTTTGGGATATCCTTGTGAATGACACGAAAATGTCTTTTAAGGTACCTAAGAATTAGCTAAATATTAATGTTACATATCCAAAGTGATTTTTTTTTTAAAAAAAGATCAGAATGTTTGGCTTCCATGGAAAAACAGAAGACTGTGAAAAGCTCAATGAAAACTACCAACCAGGATCATCATAGACTACTGAAAGTCTACATCACACGGCAGCACTTTTTTCATCATTATTACGTAAAACCTCTGGAAGCACCTTGGGTGTTTTACATTTTCTTTTCTTTGCTGCAGAAGCAATCAGCTCTCTGGAATCCTGACTGCACAGTCCAACACCCTGGAATTGCCTAGGCTGGGGATCCTACTACGATTTTGCAGGCGATCCAGTCTGGTTAATTGTGAAAAGTGTACACATTTCTGGCTTATCTATGCTTTGTTATGGGTCTGACGTGAAACCACCTCCTCCCTCCATACTACAGAGCAGATATTCTGTTGAACTGTTACAGTATTTCGGAGCAGAAGCCTTCGACAGCCTCCACAGCCAAATAACTTTGTTACTGGATGTAAAAAGGCTAGATTAAGCAAAAGAGGAAAATCAAGGGAAATCCAAAACGTAAGTATCTGCTAGGGGTGGTGAACAGCCGAGGGTTTAACTTTGTAGTTCCCAGCCTCCCTCCCCACTCCCATAAGGGAAATACCAGGCGATTCTGCACATTTCCCCTTAGCTCCATTTTCCAGAGAGAAAGGAGAGTGCTTATATAGACGTGGTAATATTTTTTAAATCCTTTTCCTTTGAAAGGATGATACATTGTGTCCGTAAAATGCCAAGAAAGCAAAAATAAGCAGTATTCCTTTAAATACATATATAGTATTTTTTAAAGCCTACAAGGCGTGCACATCCTACTAGCGACGAAGTCTGTGAGTCAGTGTATTTGAGCTCCGATAGTTTAATAGAAAGATTTATATACTAACTGTATTATTTACTTTGGGAGGGGAGGTGGCGGTATAAGGGTATGCTAATTAGTGGGAGATTTTTTTGGGGGAAGGGGTGGAATATCAATTTTTATTGCATCACCTGTCAGGAGTGTCCAATCAGCGTTGGCTTTAGGGGAATTAATTGATGAAGGTGTCTCCGGACGAGCTCACTTCACTCTGTCATTTTATTTGTAGCTAAAGCAGCGGCGGGAATAGCAGCTGCATTTCTTTTCTCTTTCTCCCTTCACATTCCATTATCATAGTGCTCCCATGGAGAAGCAGGGTATAATAAAGGGGCACAGGTACTGATCTTCAACAGCAACTTAGACACTCTGGCAAACCAGGAGCCCGATGCTTTTTTCCTTTTTTCAAAAAACAAAAGCAAAAGCCAATCAGGAATCTAGTGAATGTAATTTCATATTTTTTTCCATCTATGTCTATATTATTTCTCCTCGACTTTGGCACTCCCTTTCACCGGGAATAACAGTCTTTGTTATTTTATTAGCAGGATGCCTTGAGACATATGCAGCATCTGGTGGAGGATTAACATACATACATCTCTATGTATGCGTCACATATATATTTACTGCAAATGGTGGGAATCATTTAACACCCGAAATGGGCGACTTGAAGTCGGGCTTTGAAGAGGTGGATGGCGTGAGGCTCGGGTACCTCATCATTAAAGGAAAGCAAATGTTTGCACTCTCCCAGGTTTTCACAGACCTGCTGAAAAACATCCCGAGGACCACCGTCCACAAGCGAATGGATCATCTGAAAGTGAAAAAGCATCACTGCGACCTGGAGGAGTTGAGGAAACTCAAGGCTATCAACAGCGTTGCCTTCCACGCGGCCAAATGCACTCTCATCTCCCGGGAAGACGTGGAAGCGCTCTACACTTCTTGCAAAACCGAACGAGTCCTCAAAACCAAGCGCAGGAAAGTCAGCGGGGCTTTGTCAACAAAGGAGCTCCAACCGGAACACGCCGCCGCCGACCCTTACCCCGGCTTTTGGAAGGACAGCCACCAACTTTGGCTGGGATTGAATGAATCGGCGCAGGCTCTGCCAATCAGCAGGCAGGCTCCGCGTCCCGGGGACGCCGCCTCGCTACCGGCCGTCGATCTACCTCAGATTTTTAGCAAATCCCCGGGTCAGCGCTACCCGGAAACCGCGCGATCGCCTTGCAAACCCCCCCTAAACTATGAAACTGCTCCAGTGTCCGGGAACTACATCGCCTTCCGCTCGGATCCCCCGTACTTTCGGAGCCTGCTCTGCAGCAAGCACCCGGCGGCGGCGGCGGCGGCGGCAGCAGCAGCGGCCGCCGCCGCCGCCGCCTACTACCAGTCGTCCGCAGCCCTCCCGCAGCCCAAGCTGGCGGCCGGGGCGGCGGGGAACCCCGTGAGCTTGACTTACAGATACAAGCGGAAGCGAGCCTGCGAGGCGGGCGGCAAGGACTGCCTGCTGAACCCCCACGCCGGCGCCCGGCGCCTCCTCATCCTGCCCAGGTCCTACAAAGCCAAGGCGGCGGCGGCGGCGGCGGCGGCTGCGGCGGCGGCGGCGGCGGCGGGGGCCACTTGTCTGGAGCGCTTTCACCTCGTCAACGGCCTCTGCCCCCCTCACCACCACCACCACCACCACCACCACCACCACCCTCGGCGGCAGCCGCAGCCGCCGCCGCCCCCGCAGCCGCCTGCCCACCACCCCCCGCACCTCCCCCATCTCCAGCCGCCGCAGCCGCCGCCGCCGCCGCAGCCCCAGCAGCAACCACATCTGGGCAGCTTCCCCGAGAGTTACAGTAGCGACTCGGAATCGAGCTCGTACTCGGACCACGCAGCCAACGACTCGGATTTTGGCTCCAGCCTGTCCAGTACCAGCAACTCCGTGTCCTCCGAAGAGGAGGAAGAGGAGGAGGAGGGAGAGGAGGAGGACGACGACGACGAGGAGGAGGAGGACGGGAGTGGCTTGTCCGACTCGAGCGAGGTCAGCTCTGAGGAGGAGGACACGTCTTCGGACTCGGATTCCAGCTCCGGCTCTAGCCAGGTCTCCGTGCAAAGCATCCGTTTCAGGCGAACCAGCTTTTGTAAACCCCCCAACGTGCAGGCTCAGGCCAACTTCTTGTACCACCTGGCTACCGCCGCGACTGCAACCAAACCCTCTGCTTTCGAGGAGGCCGGCAAGCTGCCTGACCTCAAAAGTAATGTCAAAGCAGAATCGCCAGAGGACTGGAGTCACCAGAGCTGGGCATCCAAAGCGCCTCCCGTGTGCTGCCCCGGCAGCCTGGGAAGTTATTTCACAGAGATAAGGAACGATAGGCTATCTGAGATCACATTCCCACACTCTGAAATTTCCAATAACTTAAAGAGAACTGACCTGACCATTAACTGCGTTGCAGAGGGGGCCTCTTCACCTAGCCCAAAGACAAACAATGCATTTCCACCACCAAGAGTACTCCGAGAGGCAAGGAAATGCGTGCAACCTACTACCACTCACTGTGCAGATAATACAATACCTTCTAGGTTCTTAAATAATGATTCTGTTGCTGTTGCAGCAGCAAATTCAGAAAAAGGTTCCAAAACCCCTCATTGTATTGAATTTGCCACGGATTTGCCCCCTTTACGAACTGATCCTGAGGTGGATGCTGCTGTCGCTCCTGCACACCCAGAATCAGCAGCAGCAGCTAAAACAGAAACTCCGTGCCCTGACTCAGGCAATAAAGCATTGCCATTTCTGCACAATATTAAAATCAAAATAGAGGACAATAGTGCTAATGAAGAATATGAACCTGACCTTGTTAAGCATAAGCTAAAGTGTGAGTGCAATGATACAAAGGGTGAGTTTTACAGTGTGACTGGAAGTAAAGAGGAGGACTCTTTGTTAACATCCAAGGAAGATTTTGCATGCACTGAAAAAGAAACCACTTCCTTAAAATCACTGACTCAGAGTCAGGGCCTTTCATGCACTTTAGGTTCTCCAAAACCTGAGGATGGGGAGTATAAATTTGGTGCGAGGGTGAGAAAAAATTACAGGACACTGGTGCTGGGAAAGCGACCTGTACTGCAGACTCCTCCAGTCAAACCAAATTTGAAATCAGCTAGAAGCCCTCGTCCTACAGGTAAAACTGAGACACATGAAGGAACACTGGATGATTTTACAGTTACCAATAGACGAAAAAGGGTAGCCAGCAATGTAGCATCAGCAGTGAAAAGGCCATTTAATTTCATGGCAAATTTTCCCTGTCCACCATCACTAATTATTGGGAATGATGGGGATTTGTTGCCGGCTTATTCCTTAAACACCACTAAGGATTCCCAACCTCCTCACAAGGCCCATCCTATATGGAAATGGCAGCTGGGCGGTTCTGCAATACCTCTTCCACCTAGTCACAAATTCAGGAAATTTAATTCATAAAAAATATTTTGGGAGATATTTTCTTGAACCATATTACCTTCCTTATGTTGTAAACTGCACGAGATGGTTTGTACAAGTCCATTATGCTTTACACCCCTTTTGGAGTCCTGGTTTATCACATTGTGAAGACAGAAATCGGATTACTTTTTTTTTCATTGTGGTTTTTTTTTTTTTTTAGTGGGGTGGGGGTGGGTGGGAGGAGGGTTGGTTTACATTCCACAGACTACTTCAGGCTAAAGACTCAAGTAAAACTCAGTTATTATGGTAGAGCTGGAACACTTTACTGTTTCAATGCTAATAATGCACCGGGTACCTCAATTCAACTGCTACAAATAAATGTCAAAAGGTTGAATAATAAATATTACAATGAGCCATTAAGTTTATGCACTAGATTTCGGACATGGAAGTATAACTGTTAATTCAGTGAAAGTTTGTTAAGTTACATGGTTACACAGGGAGGTATCAAGAGGGTTCTGTGTGGCCACACTCTACTTTCCTGGAGCTCTTGTTCCGGTGGTGTAGGGTATCTTTTCTTTTTCTTTTTCTCCACTCCCTCAATCCCCCCCTTCCCCCAGAGGAGTTGCACTTACTATTTTTTCTATAGAGTGGAAAGGTTGGGGTTTGAGTCCTGCTCAAGTACTGGTAAAAGCTGCCTCATCGATAATGAGTAAAATAAATATGGAATTGTATTTTTGGAAAGGTGTGTTTTTACTTGTACAGCCACTCCTTACAATTTGAAAAGTAGGGGTTTTTTTTGTTGTTGTTCTTACCCCAAAGTCTTAAATAAGGTTACTGTTACCCACTAATGTACTGAAGTTGTGGTCTGAACATGCCCCTTAAAGCTTGCAAAGCAACTAAAATATTTCCCTGGATAGGAGGACAATTTATAGCCCACCTCCTGAAAGCAGAGCAAAAAAAAAAAAAAAAAAGTTAACATAACCCAGAAAAGTCAAATGAGGGGTCAGAAATGGCTAGAGCACCACCAATGAGAATACCAGGCTGTCTAGGGCCTTTTGGTACCAGAACTCAGGCATTTGAATTTTGTTACCCATATCTTTTTTTCTGCATCTCTCTAAACTTCAGTTTCCCTTACCATCTTGTATACAGAGCAAGAGTATCTCTACTGCAAGTGACAATCAGAGGTGATTATCTATATTTGCACTTAATATCAAAGTAGTGGAACATGCAGATGACTAGGGTGTAGGCCTTGGTCAGGGCCATGCTGGTGTAATATGTTGTGATGATGGAAGCAGTAAATCAAAATTATGGAAATTTGCACTGTTGAAAAGCATGCTTTAGCTTTATTTTCAATTAAAAACACTGTTTAAAATTCCTGGTTCCATACATTTCGACTTATTCAAGATTGAAGTATAATTAACAGGAATGAATGGTTTTCTTGGCTTTTTCACTTTTAAGTTTTGTTTGGAGGAAATGCATATACAGGGGTTAGTGTTTTCTTGTAAAAGGGAGATGAGAAGAGCCAGGGAATGGACAGAATACTGGTGAAATCCTTTGGGGAAAAAAAAATTATAAACTTGTCATAAATCAAGAGTAAAAAGTTCCAAGTTAGAGGAAAGTAAGTCACAGTCCAATTGTAATTCTAGTGGAACTTGGGTCTAATAATTCCTAGTCCAATTTTCTCTGCCTAATGTGTAACATATCCCAAAACCTTGCCAAATTAAATCTAAGCAATTGCATCTCCTGATCAATACCCGGACAATACCTTATCATAAATCACACAAGAAAACAAAATAGCAATGAAATGTTTACTTACGACTTGGAGTCAACATTTCTAATGGAAATTAGTTTACAGTCTATTTTGTTTTGAAAAATCTTTAAATTTTACCTCCATTGAAACTTTTCTATTGTATATAAATATCTCCACGAGTCTCTAGTCTGATCTCAGTCCTGAGGAATAGATATGTGGGGTGGTTTTCTTCTCATTGCAATGGAGAAAAGCTAAGAATACTTGCACCAAATCCATTTAGATGGAGTAAACAGATGCTTTGGAAATGGTTCTCTTCCTTCCCTTAAAAGCTGCCAGATGTAGATGCACAGAAAACTTAGAACAACTCTTCTGTTGGAATGGTGGCTATGTACAGTGCATAAATTGGGGAAAGTTATCTTTAAATCTGCATTTGTAAGTGTGTCCTGGAGACAGTGTACTTCGTAGTTCCAAGTATTCCAAATTTCCATTCCCAGAAAGTTGTGACTGGCCTCTCGATCTGTCTTCTTGATTCTTTGAAAAGTAGCATTTAGATATAGTGAATTGTTTTGGAGAGAAAACTATTTTTTGAAGTGTGAGACACACACACATTGAAAGTCTGCCATGTTTCCTCTTTCATAGTTACTTAGTTGAGAAATGTCAAAGTCTTATCACTACGACATCTAGAATTTGTACACTACTTGAAGTTGAAGTCATTTTCTCCTAAATTGTAAGTTGAAGAAGTTTTGGGTTTTGTTTTGTTTTGTTTTTTTTGGGGGGTCCACAGATACTCTTTTTGTGGGGAGGGGAAGAATGAGGAGAGAGGTGAAATAAGCACAATTTGAAACAAATGGACCCTATGGAATTTCAGACATAAAATATGGGCATCCAGCTCTGACACTTACTCTCCTGCCCTCAGAGAATCAATAGTTTCAGTTTATGGGAGCTGGAGAATGAGCAACATCGAGGCCGAAGCATTCCAGAGTGTGTCATTCCTGCAGACTTTTCTGGTGGGTCGATGAACAAAGGCAGCATCAAAAGGAGAGAATTTAAATAGTCAACATGAATTTTACCCACACAATTCTACTGCAAGCCAGTCAGCCACAGGGAAAACTTGAGGAGGGGTTTCTGTTGAGGAAACATACTAAGTACTGTACAGAAACTTAAAAAAAAAAAAAGGAAGAAGTATATTCTTTCCAAACCTGGTGGCCCCTTTAACTTTTTTTCATTCTGCTGTGGGAATTATTTTCAAAACAGTTTATTATTGTTACTATATGATTAATGACAAAAACTAAATTTCCTAACTTGCTTCAAATGCCTCATTTGTTCAAAAAAGGTAAGTTTTACAGAGAGAGAGAGAGAGACAGAGAGAGAGAGATTAGCTCCATTGCTAAGATTTAGTTGGTTCAGTTTTACATGGAATCTTTGCAGATAATTGAACTTAAAAAAAAAAAAAACAAACCCAACAACAAAACACTGCACTGTGGAGCTCCAGGGTCACTGAGTCCTGTGTTTGAAAAGATCAACACTCATAGAAAGTAAAGTAGGAAAGCACTTTGGCATTTTGGAAAAAAATTTTAAAGGTTTCATCTTCCATAAAAATAATAAGAAATTTCCTGGAAAGATTTCTGCTGAAGGAGTGAAGTTAAAGTTTTGAAATATTCCTTATTCTCTAGAGTATTTTTTTTAAAGGATGCATATACATTGTTGCCTTCCACAGTCAGGTATCTATGCCTTAAAATATGTAACTTGCCTTTCTTAAAGTGGGTGTTCTCTCCTACAGGCTTACTTGATTATAGTAGACTAATCTCAATAATGGTTGTTTATTTTAAAATCAGCAACAACAAGGAGCTACCACTAAGCAGCAATAACACAAATTAGAAGGGCTGGTGCATAGATTTTTGTCTTATCCTTGTCTGGATGGCTTTCTGTAGTTTGGGAATATCCTTCCAAAGTTTTAATTACCAAGAAATGGAAATGTCTGCAGAAATGAGAATGATGCTTTTGTTTGTTGAATATGGCAAAAGATGTAAAAACTTGAATCTCAAAGGCTTTTCTCCTCCCCTTCCACCCCCCAAAAAAATCTCAAACCAAAACAAATACTCTAGAGGTCCCAGAAATGGTCTGTAAAGTTATTTTAATAAAATATTAGCATATACAAAAGTCAGAAAATGTAATTAATGAGTAGTGTGCTTCACCTATAAAAAATAAAGATTCCTGTTTATATGTAAATGAAGGGAGTTCCCAATGTCACTGGAGGCAGCTCCTCCAAAGCGGGAAAAAAAAATTTAAAAGGAGCAACTAACCTCAGGAAACTGGAAAGAAGGATAAAGGCATCCACCTTACAGAGTCTTGCTCTCTTAGCCACTAGCCATTTCCAGGATTTCCCCCTGGTCTTTCCCCCCATTCCATAAGAAAACAGTCCCCAAAAGGCCTGCTTTTCTGACCTGGGCCAAAGGGCATTTTGCAAACTACTTTGGGGGATGGGGACATAAAGCAGACAGAGGAGGAGGGTTGAATTTTACCTGTTTTCTGGGCCTTCTCTCTGTTGCTTTTTAGGAAAAAAAACCCCACAACTGCCCCAGCTATCATTCTTTGCCATGCCCTAGGTCCCCCGCTTCCCTCTACCTCTTTTCAAACTGTGGCGGCCTCACAAGCTCCAGCTTTAAAAGGCCTGAGATGTTTTGCATGAGGCTCTCACAATAGGGGTTGAGGGAATTGACAGTTTTAAAAACAAGGCGTTCTGTCCTTTCCAGCTGCCGGGGACCTCTTGCTTCCACCATCTCTCTCTTGGGCTCCCCACTGCTGGTCGCGTTTTCCTTGCCCAGTAAATCTTCCCCCCACCTTACCACAGAACCTTCATCTTCCTTCTCCGTCCCCCCCTTCCCCCCCATTAGCTATGTTTGTAAGCAAGGTTTGTTTGAAGAAGCTTCATTTAGGACTAGCCGACTCCTTGGAATGAAAGGGGGATGCCCTGGTGTCCGCAGGAACCAGGGGAGGAGGGAAAAGGGCCTACCCGGTGGGGAAAGGGGTCAGAGATGCCCGGGCTGCCAGGCATACTGACCCACTCTTGCTGGCCGGCTCCTGCGAGTCGTAGAGCCTTGCAAGCAAGACACGTGCAACCCACAGGCTAGCCTGACCCTGAGCTGTTTTCTGCTCTCTAGCCACAGCGACAAGGCACTAGGAAGAGTTTTTTAATGCCGCCATCTTGCCTGATGGCAAACAAATTTCTTTGTGGCTTTTTTTCCCCTTCCCCAGACTGAGCTCTTCCCTGAATTTGTTATGAACTCATTAGCCCAGGCGGAAGAGCTTGAACCCTTCCGTCACAGCCCTTTTCTCCCTACACCTCTCGGCGATCCTCACATCAAAGAAGCCAGTTCTGCTGGGCCACTGCTCTGGCTCTTCTCTTTGAGGGAGGCCGGGAGCTCAGGCACGAGAGCAGGCTTTTGGGCTGCTTCTTTCGACCCCATTTTGGTAGTTCCTCAGCTGAATTTTTTTCTAACTTTGCTCTCCTTTTGTCTGATCCCTAGCAATCTTATGCTCCTCCCCACCCCCTCTGCCCTTTCTCCAATAGTCAGTCCACGTTCAAGCTCTTCCACGTGCAAACGCGAATTATCTTTTTGTTCTGGACTGAGAGCTGGTTAAGTGTCACTAAAACACATTGGTTTACATGTTGGACTTAAATATCAGTGATAATGAAGGGAAACTTCATACAACGTAAATATGGCTGCAAACATGCTATATGAAGGAGGCACACATAGAGAATGTGTAATACATACAAAATCGTGGGGCGGGGGGAGAGGAGGAAGAAGGAGGAAATAACTCACAAAGAGGGAGAATAACATGGACTGTTGTGTTGTGGGTCTTTGAATCTCCTAGTTAAACTGAAAATGAAGTTGTACATTGTAAAAGACAACCCCGGTTGTGAGAAGTTACAGTTGAGCAAAGCAAACAAAGCAGTAACTTCCAGAAGAGGGAAAGTAGAGGTGAACTGCAGATAGGTCAATAGAAAAGTGCAACAAGCTTGTTTTCCCTGGTGTTTAAAATGCAGCCGCAGTTGTAAAGTGTGTGAAATTACGCACTGGTCTCTTAAAGAGTGCCTAATTTATAGTAAATAGCAAGGTCTTTGTAAATGCTTTATTATGTTGTTTCTTGTTAATTGTTGAGAAAATCCTCATTGTTGAGTGTGAATGGCTTTATGAGGTAACCTGGTCCTTGGTGCAATCAAGGGGCAGTAAATGGCCGCTCTGCTTCTGTGGCCTAACGCAAAAGCTGGGATCCGCTGTGGCAGAAGCGCCCTGACCTTTTCGAGAAGCGGTGGTATCCTGGCTTTGCACACTTTCCTCTCGACTTGCGAGGCGGAGAGGTTTTCCAGATTTTAATTAATTAGAAGGTGTGTTTTTAACGGGCTCTCAATGGAAAGCAGCTTGCAAAGCGCTTCTGGGTGTGCCCCAGGGCCGACTCCAGGCCAATTCTGCTGGGCTGAGTGCTAAGGCCCGGAGGGAGAGTGGAGGGGTTCCTAACACAGGCTAAAATGGACAGTGGCCAATCTCTTAGGTACCGAGAGTCTGAAGTGGGTGGCGATGGGGGCGATGGACCCAGGCGTCCTCGACCCCTTGCACTGCTGTCACTCCGGGGCTAAGTTGGGGCCTCCCGGCCTCAAGGCTGGGAGCAGAGTTGTGTATGTGATTGGCTCTCTCACTGTCTCTCAAAGCAGCGGCTTTGTCCTTAGTGTTCCAGCAGCGCCCTTGGATTCAGGGGAAAGACCCTTTCGGCCGTACTCTGAGAAAGCCCCAAAATATAGGGTCAGAGGAGCAATCTATGAAAAGCTGCAAGTCTGGAGAGGAGAGCTGAGAAACCAAACCCACTGGCAGTCTCTCCTAGGCTTTTGTTTGAAGACTTCTTTCCTCCTCTTCCCTCTTTTCATCTCTTCCCTTTTCTCTTCAATCCTAGCTCTTTTTTCGACCTCCTTTTCTCTCTCTCCTCTTTTTCTCACATATACATCCATTGCCTAAGAAACTGAATTTTTAAAAATTTAATCCCGAGACAGAAGAAATAGGAGGAAAGGTGTTTCATTAAAGGATATATTTTTCCCCCTCGGAAGAATAAATACTCTTTCTTCAATCCGAAGGAAAGCATTCCCTTTTTCTTTCCCGTCTCCTCTAATTCTTCTCTTTCCAAGCAGTTGAATCTTGGGGAGGCTTGTGGGCAAAACCACACAAGCGCTGTGTTTATTTGATTAACTTTCAGAAAAGGACACCATACAAAACCCGGGTCCTGGAACAGAAGGTGGGGGAGGGGGCAGGGAAGTGGTCTTGTACTCGGACCTGCGGCATTTCCCTAAGATTCTGTGACCATACCGGGGAAAAGCAGCATAGATTTCCCAGCTTCCTCTGCAACCCGGCTACAGAAAGCCCCGAGCTCTGTGCCGAATTGAAGAAAACACCAGATAGGTGGGTGTGAGTTTCATTCTCAGGCCTGGGAATGAAAGCGTGTGAAAGTCTGGATGTTGGCAAATGCAAATCACAAAGATGTAAATTTCACTGACAAAACCAGTATTCTCTTTATTTTTAAAATCTCTCTCTCTCTTTCCCCTTGTTTCCTTCCCCCCTTCTCCTCCGAATTAGCTATTAGGTGAAATCCCCCTGGGTTTAAAGCACTTGTTTGGAGGATTTGCGTACAACCCATATTAACTATTCACTTTCTGCTGCTTTTCCTTCATTCCTTCTTAATAACTGTCTACCTTTTTCTTGCACGCTGCCTTTCTTCTACTACGAAAAATATGATGAATTTTATTTTAGCCCCAATCGATGCGTGCAAATACTGGGATAACACAACCCACACTCCTACGGTGGAGGCTATTTTCAAAATTGAGTTTCGAGATCAATATTAAGTCGAAATGCCTCAAATGCACAAATTCACCAAATTCAAGGGCCTGGCTTCCCCATTCCTTTTCAGTCAGATTATTGCACTCGGAATAGATACTGAAGCTTCCACAGTTTGTTTCCCTCCAAACACGATGTTTCCATCATGCTGTATTTGGTTTTCCCCAAAGATCATTCCCGTTTAGTTGGAAAACACGACTCTCTCAAACAAGTGGAGATAAAATCTTGTCTATAGCGACACACCTGAATCTCTTCACATATTTGCATTGTATTATTACCCATCAGTTTCCTTTTCCTTATTTTCCTAGAGGCCAAAAGCTACCTGTTCAAAATTGAATAGATCTGTTTTGATAGTTGGAGAGCTGTTCCAAGTTGGGCCACTGATTTGCTACATTTCCACTAAGGATTATTAACTTGGGGCTCTGGCTTGGACTGTGTATGACTTTGCTGTCTTACTTTGGGGAAAAAAAAATGGAGAACTAAAGTGTGTTGCTTTTTAAAAGAGCTACTTAGAGAGGGAAAGGGAGAGGATGGAGAGATGAGGGTGGGAGGTAAAAGAGAATTTGGAAAGGACACGTCTAAGCCTGCTGCTCCCCAGGGAAGATGCTTATGAGCCTATCCAAAGAGATAGCATGCTCACAAGCACAACCTACATCAAGGTTTCCCTGTTTTTCAAGCTCAATTCACTTTGTCTCGGTGTCCTGAGTTCGGAATGTGTGAAGTGTATGTATACGAGTAGGCGTGTGTGATTTAGAGGGTGTGAGAACAGAAACCTTATTTGCGTCTGTGTTCTTCAGGGAGGTTGAAGCATCCATGCATATAAACTATGTGAACCTATGTTTTGTACTATCTTGTTTTGAGTTCAGAAGATTTATTAATAAAAACAGACTTGGAGACATTAGCTCCACCTAAACGTTATCTCTCTGTGTTAGGGAAGGGAGCGAAGTCTCACCAACCTGCAAGTGTCTTTGGTCACCTCTCTATGAGATCCAAGTGAAAGAAGGAAGGAAGGAAAGAGGAAAGCCTACAGACCCGGTGCCTGACGTTGGAAAACAAAAAAATAAACCAAAAATTCTCAGCAAGAAGAGGCTTGGGGAGAAGCAGATTCTGGATACCAATAAGGTGGAAATAACGCTTGCAGTGTTTGCCTTTTTTTACGTTGCTTGGCTGATGGAAAATACAATTCGTGTGATAAATGATGAGAGCATGGAGGAGAGCAACATTTGATGCCAAGTCCCCAGGAGGAACCATGCCATGTTGAAGAACTGCCCTGTGTTTCTTTTTCTTTTCAAAAGTTAGTTTATGACAAACTAACATCCAAAGATTGCAACTGAGAGAAGCAGGGTGTTAATTCACTTCTGTTAATTAGGATAGTTGAAATGCTGTTGAAGAGTTTAGAATTCTGTTTTTTATAAAGTAATAAAGACATATTTCTTTTGAAAATGTCCTTGATTATCCTCTCTCTCTTTTCCTCTTTCCCCACTGCATAGATGTTCTGCTCACCTTGCCATTAAGTAGTATTTGCAATATCATTAGAGACCCAATGCATAGTCACAGCTTGATGAACTTCCAAGTCTTCGGTGCTTAATATGAGTGTTCATTTAAATGAAAAATAGAGCGATCCACAGATAGGTAGGCATGGGGGGGAGCAGTGAGGAGGAGGGGGAGTGTGTTTTCAGGGAAACATCCACAAAGCAAAAGCTGCAAAGTCCCAGGTTTTGAGTTAACATGTTTATCTTTTCCCCCTTTTCTCTATCTGCCTCATTCTTCCCTTCCTCCTCCTTCCCCCATACTCCCTCACCCTTGCACCCTTGTGAAGACTTCTTGTGGAAATGCCAATATTTATTAGTATTTTTCCAGAGGTGGAAAGGATGATATTTCACTTAGATGTTATTCATTCATCAAGGCCCCCTTTGAAGAAGGCAGTGCTTCAGAACAGTCCCTTCTATATCAAGCTGAACCTTGGAAAAAGGAAAAAAAATCTTGATACAGCTTCTCTGTGATAGCACCAATGGCTGTGACTTCATAGGTAGGGCCTCAGAGGCTGCGTGTGCAGGCTTATTCAGGTTAGCTTATGAACATCAGATTGAATCTGATGACCTAAGAAAACTCAACTACATAAACACAGAGGCTGCAGCACTCACACTAAACACAGTGAGTGCCAGAAGAAAAGAGATGTTTTTAATTTTACTCCAAGTGTTAAACATCAACATGTGGTAAATGAGTCTTTAGAAAGCCAGTTTTGATTTTTCTCTGTTAGCAATCAAACAATTTTTAAGTGACTTTGCTCAGATATGATAAAGGATGAAAATGAAGCATCTGCAATACCAATGTTGTTATATATACATACATATACATCTGTATATTTATATATATATGTATTTACATACATGTGTGTATTTATATATATGTATATGGACAAATTACCTTTTTTTTTCAGTAAATGGGCTTGGTTCATTTCTAAATGTTTTGTTTTTCTACTATTGTGGGAATTTTCAGAGAATGAGAATCATTACTTGAATTTTTTGTCTCACATTTTTCATTTGCAGTAAATTTTAAAGAGAAAATAAAACATGGAACTAAAGAATACAAAACTGTGGTCATCTTCTTTAGAAAACTGACTGCAAAATATCTGTTTTTGAGGAAATTGTTTCATTATATCTTTCTATAAAACAATGATCAGTATGTAGTTTTCAATTTAAGATAATTGTTGTATTTGGGAAGATGTTTACCCTAACTACCTGAAGATCTGAGACTTCCAAGACAGGAAAGACAGTGTTAAAGAGACCACCAGGTTCTCAACAATCTTGCCCTTTGTACTGGTATTGCTTGGGTCTATGAACCCCAACATATTCTTCATAACATTCCCTTTATAACATGCATACTACATAGAGTATCTGGAAACAATGGAATGGTTTAGAGATGGTTTGGAGTAATCCTAATCATTTTCATCATCATCAGTTTCCTAACTTTTCCTGTTTGGAACCAAATACTTAGTGTCCATTATAACCCTGATTTTTAAATTTTGATTTCTCTTAAGGTTAAAAACACATCATTACCAAAGAAAAAAGGAAGCACGAAATCTTCCATAAACATTGTTTTAGGACCATTGGTCCCTGCAACTTGCTATAATATGAATGGAGTCATTATGGCTTTTTCATTGACATGGTTCCTACTCTACAGGATGCTGGCAAATAGCATGTCAATGTGTAAAATTCTCCCTATGCAACACCTCAGAAAAAGATAAGCCATTACAATGTAAATCTAGATATGCAAAGTCTCATTGAAACCAATGAAACTGAATATAATGCCTATACTACATTCTCATCTTAATATTCCAGGATATACAAAGTATATAGTTGTGCACTGAGATGAGACTGTACATGTAAAATGCCAGTATGGAATACACTGCCCGCTAAAATATTATTTTTTTAAAACTACAGCCCATATCCACAAGCTTTACTTAACTTTTAACTCCATGTGCAAAGCAGCTCATGAGGATACAAGAGCACCCTACAAAATGTCTGGCTTTGTTTTCCATTTCTCTTCTTTCCTGTTTTTTCATACAAACAATATATATGCATATGTATATATTAGAAGTAGATTACATACATGCATATGTATTTTTAATGGAAATTCCTTTTCATTACATAAAATTACTCCCAGTGTCTTTCTAGACTTCAATTAAAGTGCTTTTTTTTAAAGGACCAAAAACTTTTAATTACATGACATAAATACCTGAACCATCAACCACAGAAAGCATCCTGGCCACAAACCTGTGGGGATAAAAGAAGAAAAAGGATAGAAAAAACACCCCACTGTGGATTACAAGGTTATGAGACAGGTCAATAGGAAAAGGAAATAAAAACTGAAAGTTATGTTGGACTTATAAATTATGCAACTTTCATGGAAGGAAGCTTAAGGTTCTCCTCACTCAACAGTTCACTACCCCCCACCTCCTTCATTCTATTAAAGCTAAACTTTTGGTGGGCAGTTCTCTAATTGGGATATTTGTGGCTACCTTGGAAGTTGTTTTCCTTCCACTATTCCAGCTCTCCTGAGCCCCTGGTTTTCACTTCCAAGAATGCCTTTACTTACTATCTTCTGAGCCAGAAGGAGTAGAATAAATGAAAGTTAGAGATGCCCAATTGCAAACTTGAAGGCGTTAGAATAGGGTAGATAAACAGACAGGCCCAGAAGGAGGGGGAAGGGTGTAAAGCACCGGCTTCAGTGAGGGTATGGGGTAGAAAGAATTCGGTCTTACAAGAGAGACGACCCTGAGAGTGTAATATATTAAATATTGCAGCGATCGATTTCAATACCCTGAGTGGACACGGGAATAAAAATTCGCCCACAAGCTGAAGTGATTAGGAATGCTTTGTTGAGAGGAAAGAAATGCGATTTTCTGCAGATCCTTTTTGTTCAGGTTAGAAGAGGGCCGGACAATCAGCTTTTAAGCTCTACGCTCCCAGTTTGGGATATAACCCTAAAGGTTAGTCGCATCTCAATAGCGCTTCAACACAGTAAAAAGATGAGCCTTTGTACTAAGAAGGATTAAATATCAACCACAATTATAGGTTGATCACACTAGGAGCTTTCCTCTAAAATCAGAGAGGGCTACATTTTTGGAGACTCCTCTCCATGTCACTGGGCACGTCTTTGTTTTGACTCAGAGGTTGTTGCCTTTGCACAAACTTCCTTTTCATCAAAGTTCGGGATGGGAGGGAGGGAGGGTTGAAGAGGACGAAGCATCGGGTTAATTCTCCGTGGTACAACTTTAAAAATGGGTTTATGCTTGAACCTGGACAGGAAAGAAACATTCAAAATGGAACTCCAGGGCTGAACTGATTGTACACATGGACGCATATGTGAACACACATACACACTCCGTGAAGTTCTCAGGCCAGCTCTGGCATTTTCTGCTGCCGCTTCCACCTCACCAGGGACAGACCTGAGTGTCCTCACTGGCCCTGGAGTATGTTCAGGGCTCTGACATAGTTACCCGTAAGGGGATTGTTTGCATACAACGCCGGGACCAAAATCCAAGCTGCGGACTTCAAGTACGCCGCCTGCTACACTTCGCTGATGGCTGCCTACAGTAACTGCATTGGCCTCCTCCTTTTCCTCCTCCTCCTTTTCCTCCTCGTCCTCCTCCTCCTCTTGCTGCGGCCGCCGCTGCAAATCTGGGAAAGAAATGCAGCATCATACAAAGGATTTCTATAATGAGGAGGAAGAGGTCCCTTGCCTTGTGACTAAGGAAGGGCCGAGACTGCTGCAGCAGCTGCTGTTGTGCTGAGCGAGTCTCCCTTTCCCTCTGCCAGCTCGTTTCTCCCTCCCCTTCCCCTTTACTCCTTGAGCTCACACCAGTGAAGGGGACAGAGGGAAACCACTACCCTCCAGGCCTCTCAGATAAATCGCTCCCCGCCCCCAACCAGGTCTTCTGCTGAACTCCAAAGCAGGTCTCTGTTAGATCCCCGAGACTCTCTAAATCCAGAGGGATGTGCAGGACCCAGGAGACCCTGGGATTAGGCCCCAGTTTCAAGCAAAGAAGGCCGGGGCCCCTTCCTAGCTAACCTTTCTTGGTCCTCAGTGCCTCCTACCCTTTTCTGGCCTCATTCTAACCGGGTTTACTGGTCACATTTCTGGCTCAAGTGGAAAGCAAATGCTGTACTCCTTGGTTTCCAAGAATTCCATTAGAGAGAAGGAGCCTTGAGTAGCCACACTTTTTGACTCACTTGTGCTGCCTCGGGTTTGGGTTTCCTGAGGTTGGGATTGGGAATAGGGAAGTTCAATTCAGCTCCATTCCTTCTCTCTCCCTACTCCCCCTCCCCCCCATCCCCGCTCAGTGAAATGATATATCTGTAGTAGAGAGTAAAGCCAAGGACTTGAGATTCCTCTATGTCTCCCACGGTATACTAAAGTCATCTTCCTTTAGCTGGGGTTGAAACTCATCTCTGTGCTAAGGTGAGTGGTGGAGGATCTGTAAAAAAGTTACACCCAAGAGATTGCTCTGAGAGGAGCAGGAGGATCTGAGATCAGATTTCTCTTTCTATGTGGGAGAAGAGAGAATCTGGATAATGCAGGGGTAGATAAATTAAACTGGAATCTCTTTACTCCCTTACCCTTCCCTCAAGCCTCAGTTTCTTTTCCATAAAAAAAAAAGCATGACTATGAAAAGAAGGAGGATGAAGACTCTAATGGCCTCCACTGACAATTCTAATGAATCCAAAGATGGGCGTATATCTGCATATATGGGGGGCAGGGATAGATCCAAAAGATGAAGAATTCCATATCTCCTTCACAGCGGGAACTCGTGAATAAAAGGCGTCTCAGGGGAACAGAGTACCTGCTTGGCTCCCAGGGAGCCAGAATTTGACCAAACAGGGGGAATATGTTTTGGAATCTGGGCCCTGGCATGGGAAACTGCAGGGTGGAAATTCAGATGTGTAAGCCTTCTGGATTGGGGGGAATCTGTTACTTTTGGCTGCTTTCCAGGGGGTCTCCAGAGCTTCTCCTCTGTTGTTGGGTCCAAGGGCCAGGCTAGGCTCTCCTTAGAGCTGCTGGATTCACCTGTCATTGCGATCACAGTGGAAGGACCCTGACAAACCTCCACAATAAGGGCCTGAAAGGGGCGCTTAAGGTTCACTGATCTGTATGTAGGACTTTGGAAAACTGCAAATAAGCGAGAAAATTTGGCCATTCTTGTGAAGGGAAATACAAGTTTGCACTTAACATGGAGCCTCAAGATTAATCCCCCCTCCCCAAGAAAACCCCCCAACCATACTAATAAGCCTCTCCTAAAAAAGCCCAAACTTAGCCCAAAAACAAAACTGGACTGGGCCAAAGGCCCCTGGCTTCCACAGTTATCCCCCAAACAATTTCATTGCCTCCCTGCACCCTAGCCAGCCTTGGCCACTGGGGAGAGTGGAGTAGAAGTTGGAGTAGAAGAGGGAAGGGAGAGGGGAGAGGAGCTGAAGTGCTCAGGAGGAAAATGTTAGAACTTGGCATGGACCTTCAGTAGGGGTGGGGGTGGGGGGGGCGTGCGGAAGCAAGCCACGGAAGGAAGGAAGAATGATCTAGAAGGAGACAATGGAAGTGGTCTTGCGGAAGGCCCCCTCAGGGCTGAGGAAGCAGCTCAGGCCAGAGACTACCCGGAGGCCTAATGAAATCAAGGCAGCAGTCAGGAGAGGTGGGGTTGAGATGAGGGCTTTGGCTTGCTTTTCGCACCCTGGACTCAGGGCTTTTGTAGCTTGTTCCAGAAGGAAGACTAGCTCTAAGAGCTTGTAGGAATGGGCTGCCTTCAGGAATTTGTTCACCAGTCCACCTCGTCCCACGCTGCTCTGTTTCCCTCCCACCCCCACCCTCGTCTGTTCAGAGCAGGGGTGAAGAGGCCGGACTCTGCTGGCGGGAAGTGGGATGACCTCCTTGGGCCTGGGGCCAGAGACCGCGGCTGCCTGGGGGCGGTAGCAGCAGCCACTGCGGTCGTCCCAGCGCTGCTGCTCCTAGCTGGTATTTCCCCGCTTCCTGAAAAAGGGAAAAGCATCTCCCCTTAGCAAGCTGCTGATGTGTTAAGTCGGCGGCAGGCAGGCTCCGAGCTGCTGCTTCTCCTGGCAAGCTGAGCCGCCGACCTCCCCGAGTGAGCTAGGGTGGACTTTCCCGCCGTGGGAGGGGGCAAGGGGCCGGGCCGCTCGGCCGCTTCCATGCCTAGGGTCTCCCTTCTCAAGTGGGATTTTCCGGGCAACCCCTGAACCCGCTGGAGGCCTCAGAAGGAGATAGTGGAGGGCTCCAGCGAGCATGAGTGTGAAACAGGCCCAAGGAAGAGAGATCTGCCGGTTGATCTAAGAACCTTTCAACTTTTGAGTCTTTGCTTAAAAGATGCTCCTTGATTTTTGTCAGAAATAGAAGCACCTTCAAAACACAAAATAAATAACTTGGCCCCTCTGTCCCATCAGCTCCAAGCCTGTGTTAATGTTCGCAGGGATGAAAATGCATGAGCTGAGGACGTACGTTTCTGTTTGTTCACTATGCCTTGTCAAGGAGACAGAGGCAGTGTCGTTTGAGTGATTGCTGCTCCTTTGGCTGAACTCTGACGTGAACCTGTAACGTGACTTTTGATTTGTGTCTTCCTACAGCCCACCAGGTAGAGAAGTCTTCGGAGGCAGCTTGTGGCCTCTTTCTACAAAATCCTGTCACCCGGACAACTGCACGTCTGAAGGGAAATCCTTGCAGAAACCCGGGTCCCCCGCACTGGGAACCTTTCCTGAACTAGGAATAGGGTCTCAAAATCCCCCACACTCTCACTCTCCAGCATTAATTTGAGCTGTGCTAGGCAAGCAGTATATGATGACTTTAGCTTTGAGAATTGTCCAGGAGCTGGATGGAACTGAGGCAGAGGTGAAGTAAGGACAGCGAATGAATAGGAGCAGAAAAAAAAAAATTGACCGAGATATGAACGAGCAAGTAGAACTTTTGGGGAGAGTTTTTTTTCTCTTCTTCCCCTTTTCATTCTCTGTGCAAACTCCTTAACTAAAATGGACCAGACACATTGGTACCAAGTCGGGTGAAATGGGACCAAGAGTGAGAGGTTGCCAGTAGACCTGGTCCTATCATTCCTGTGATACTAAATTAGAGGGTCCTCTTCAGAGCTAGTTTGAGACTAAAATAGAAATTTAACCAACACTTATCTAGACTAATTTTTGACAGAATTATGTTGTGATTTTCTTTCAAGAGTGATTCACTGGGGATGGCTTTTTTCTTTTCTTTTCTTTTTTCCTCCGGAGCTGTTCTACAGTCTTAAGGCAGAAATATAAACACGAACTGTCTGTTTGGCGGAAACCCCTTAACAGTATCTTCCAATGGAAGATCAAGACACTTTGTGAATTTTCCCTAGATAATGCCCATATTCCGAATGACTGATCAGAGAACTCCCGTATTGTTAAGTAAAATGAGAGGAAGGCGAGTGACGTGGGAGTCGAACAATGGCATTTCTGAATCAGTTTGCTTGATTGACATTTGGGGGCTTCGTGACCCCAGGGAATAGGACTCATTACCGTGAATACACCAAAACATCAACCAAGATTAGAACTCTAGATCCTGTTTTAATCCCATTTCTGTCTAAATTATAGTGGGAAAATATCAAATCTAGGAGGAGAAAGAATGACTCCTTCATACACTGACTGAACCTTTTAATTGTATTAAGAAGAGAAAATGTGAACCCTAAAGCAGGAATAGCTTTAACATCTTAGCAATAGCAACAAAGATTAAAAAAAAAAATAAAGCGCACAAATAGGAAGGGTTCCTAAGAACAATTGTATAGGACAAAACATTTCATTGTATTGAGGAGATGCTCTGTTAAGGAAATGTGTGGAGACAGCCCTTCCCATCCCCCTCCTTCATTATAAATAACAGCAGTATTTTGAAAAAAAAAAAACCAAACAAACAACTTTACAATATACTATCATATTGTAGTTTTGAAGTTTGCTTCTGAAGCACAGTCTCAGAAGAAAATTAGGCTCCTTAAATGATATGATTTAACTCCCTTCTTTGATTTCCAAGATTTTTCTGTTTCTTGAGGAAAGGTGTCTTTTTTTTTTTAATTTGTTTCTTTTTAATGAAGAAAAGTTGTGTTAACATGCAAATGTGACAGGAAACTGTGAATACTGATCTTGAATTCTTGGTGGAAAATGGAATGTGTCTGAGCAAAATCTATTTTTAACAAAATAGAGAGTATGGGATAATGCAGGTTGTGTGTTAGATAAGAACACAAAGATATGGCAACTTCAAGTAAGGAATATTTGAGTGTTCAGTGGGACTGCAAGAGCTTAAAAATAAGAAAATCCTTGAACTTAAAATAAGATGAATAAAAAATTGCTATAATTTTCCTTAGCCAGAGATAATTTTGTTTCAAAGAATGTCTTTAGCTTTAGTCTTTTCCTTTAAGTAGATAAATGCAAGGAAAAGTGAGTGTCACAGGAAGGAAGATACCTTATTACAATGAATGAGTTATAAATAGGGGAAGAGAGTTTGTTGCACATATAATAGGGTCCTTTCCTCGTATTTAGGTTTTAATGAGAAACCACTGTTGTTGCATGGGAAGTCAGAGCCATAGGAATTATTTATGCAGTTGTAGGAAAAAAAATTAATTATTAGGTGTTCAATAATCACCAAATAAAGTCTGAGCTTTCAGGTTAAAAATAGACGACTATCTCCATGTTCAATTACACAGTATCAATTACTAATACAACTGATGTTTCAGCGTCTCGGTGCAACCAGATATCATCTTCATATGGAGATATCTCGGTATTAATTAATGGCTGCTTTATTCTCATTATTCACAAGGAAAAATAGGGGTCATGTCACATTAAAATTAAGATTATCTTAGTTTATCTGAGCTCTTAAACAAAGATCATTCAATGTAATTATATTTCGAATTAACGGAGGAAGTCAATTTATCTCGTTATATTTTGCTAGAAGACAGGATAGACAGATCAGGAATAGGCAGCAGTTACATTTTAAAGAACCAAACAAACATGTTTTGAGTCCTCTAATATTTCCTTTGCTAACGGGGGGAAAAGGGAACTGTTAGAGACATGACTTTGCAAAGTCAAGTACTTTTTAAAGGACTTCGATCGAAATTCTTGCTCTGAAGCAAAGATTCAGGTTTGATTAATTTTCTGTAAGCGACCTGACAGCACAGTTTTAAAAGATTAATTAAAACTGAAATGATACTGAGCAGGAATTCAACCTGCAGTGACATTACTGGTGCCTTGTGGGACTTTGCATTCCACCAACTTGTTCCCAAATCCGAACTGCCAGGGGTTTCCCGAGCCTAAAACACGCAACTCTGGGAATGTTCCCCTTGCCTCTAGGAAATGAGCGCGGAATTTGGCGAGGAGCCGGGGCAGCTCAGACTGAAATGTGGAGCTGGCTGCTAAACCCTGTGGTGGGCTGCACTGCTGAAGGGAGTGGGGGAGGAAAACACTTGAGCTGTTCACGTCCGACTCGTTGGTAACCAACTGGGTTGTGCCAAGGGACCGGAGAAGTCGGGATTGCGTTGGACCATATGCAGTGCCTGGGACCCAGACTTGGCAACGTTTTCCCTGCCTTTCTCGTGTCTTTGGATGCCTTTACTGGCCGAGGTCGAGCGCTGTATGGCCTCCTTCACCTTGAACCACCGCGGCGTGCAACGAAAACGCGCGCGTGCGAGATTGTGTGTGCAGTATCCCGGGGTGTGAGGGAGTGGAGGGTGGGGAGGAGGAGACGAGAGAGGGACGACGACGTGACTTTTTATGCAGTTAGTGCCAGGGACAGACGTATTATGCATGTAATTTAGGTGATGTGCCTAGGACTCTACTGTATTTATGAACTGTTCTGGGGGATTTGTATTTCTGTGTGTATTTCTGTACGAGTCTACAACAACTTCTGATACCTGTTTATTCAATAGGTGCAGTTGTCATCCTTCCATCGAACCGCGAAGAGACTGGCTATTTCCGTTTATCAATGCCTTGATTTCTCTTCTCCCTTCCTTTCCTTCCCCTCCCCCTTTTCTTCTACTTAACTCCAAGACCCCTTCACAGAACTTAAGAAATTAAGTATAATACAAATTGGAACTTTAATTAAGAAAAAAAAAAACAATTGCGAAGAATCCTTGGGATTTCAATTCGAGGCTGGGGGTGGAAGAGGTAGAGGGACAGAGACACGGCACTATTTGGTAGTCAGTTTCCACGGTCCCTGAAACATTCCTCCCTTTTTCCTGGCTTCAGGAGGTCATGGTCCTGGCCGCTCTGAGAACCAGGTGTCAGTCACATAGCTCCTTAATTTCTGACTTCTCCCGAGGGATGCTGCAGGGATCCGCGGGCTTTGGGTTTGGCGGCTAAGAGCTAGAGGTGAGGTTCATGTTTGTGTGACTTCTCGGGGGCTGGTTCTAAGGTTTCAGTACTCTGGTTGCCCTCTTTTCGAGAAGCGCCTTCCCACGGGATATCATCTTTTTCCAGCGGTTGGGGCCTTAAGCGGGAAGGTTCCAGGCATCCCCTTGGGTGGAATTCCTCCCTAGAAAGCTGGTCCTGCAGGATATGCCAAGAGATCGGCAGCCCTTAACAGCGCCTGGGAGTAAAAGCAGCGGTAGACTAGGCATCCGAGCTTCCCTCTTCCCCTCCCCCTTCCCCAAGTCTTTCCAGAATCTTTCTTTCTACCTCTGCCTCTGGGTCGAGCTTTGAAAGGGGACAGCAAAGAAGGGCGGAGAAAGGACCTGTTTCCCAGACCACGAGAGACTTCAAAACAAAACCCCTAAATCAAGCAAAAAAAAAAAATCCCCAAACCGAAAACAAAATCTTCTGGAGAAGGGTCTTAGGAGCTGGCAAAATCCAGAGCAGAAAGGAAAGACAAAAACTGGGAGGGGAGGAGGGAGAGGGTGAGAAAAGGCAGTGGTACCCCCTCTGAATGTGGCAATGGAACATCTTTTCCCAGGTAAACCCATACCCAGCAGCTCCTAATAACGTGAACAAAGAGGCTGGGAAACGCGATCCAGGCTGGGTAGGGGAATGGTGGCGAGCAGAAGGAGGCTAGGGTAGAGATGGGGGTGGGGAAAAGGCAACTCCCCATATTTTCTCCCTCAGCAAAATGATTTAAATCCCCTCCCCCAAACTCCTCACGGAGGCACCGTGCAGCTACAAAACAAGGGAAGACTTGGATTTCTTATTTAAGTGCTGCATGGCCTCTTCCCTCCCCCTTCTTCCCCGCCCCCCTCTAGGGAGATTGCTAGAGACAGAGCCTGGCTCCAGAAGCGTGCTTAGCAATTAACACGCAAGCTTAGCTGGCTGAGTCGGAATCGCGAGGCAGCACCTCCCCCTACAGGTAAAAGACGCATCTGCAGCCATTTGCTACCCAACCTCCTCTTAAAGGGGAAGACTTTTAAGGTGGAACGGGTTTTCCTGGGAACCTTCCCTTTTTTCTTTTTTCCCACTGGCTTACAGCCCAGTCTGCAGCCTTTTCAGTATTTCTTTTTTTACGTGTCTGCACACAAACTTTACACTGAGCTATTCTCCAGGAACATTTATATTGCTCAGAAGCGGAAACTAATTTTTTTTCGTGCACCACACCATCACTACCTGTAGAGCCTGGTTCGCGGATGCGCAAGACGTCGATTTAGATAATCACAGTAATTGGCTGCCCGCAGACTTCCAGTCAATCGTTAGGGTTGGAATAGCGATGCATCGTTTTTCTTCAAGCTGAATACATTTTTTTTTAAGAAAAGAAAGGAGGAAGAAAGGGAAAGGAGAGAAAGAGAGGAGAGAGAGAGAGAGACAGAGAGAGACAGAGACAGAGAGACAGAGACAGAGAAAACCTTGAAAGTGGAAGTGTGTTAATTACTAACCAATTCTCAGGAAGACATCTTCTCCCATTAAACTTCCAGGTGGGAAATCCCGAGATGGTCCCTCTTCCAGTTACCTAGTAATTCCCATTTCCACTTTATATTTTTCAGTATATTACATTCTTCAGTAGCCCACTGCCTGTAAGGGTGGGAGGTAGAGGTGGCTGAAGTTTCAGGAGTGTTTTTGCTGGAGACAACTCCTGGCCCGGGTCCGCTGCAGGTCAGTGCAGGGACTAAAGCCTCAGTATCCCAGCAAGTTAGTTTTTTCTTTTCTTTTCCTTCCTGCCTCCCTCCCTCCCTCCCTCCCTCCTTCCTTCCTTCCTTCCTTTCTTCCTTCTTTCCTTTCCTTCCTTATTGTGTACATGTGACATAAAGATATGTCACCATGCAGTCTAAAACGGAGGATTGGAAGTTCCATTAAGCAAACTTTTAAAAATATTTTTTAAAAAAGAATAAATATATGTCTCAGCGTGCTGTGGAAAGCTATCGGCTCTTGGGAAGAATTAGCCTTCTCTTCAAACTCTACTGTTCTTGGGGAAAACCAACTAGATTGGAACTTAAGAAATCAGCAGGAAACGGGGGAAAAAAACCACCAGGTCAGGTTCCGGCGCTATTCCGAGGAATTTCCTCTCCTCTCCTCTCCTTTCACTTAGTCACTTCTCTCCTCTCTGCCTTCCTCCCCCATCTCTCGTGGGGGAGGGTAGGAGGTCCATCTCAAGGTCATCCCAGGACTCTCTTCTGCAGATTATGGGTAATGCTCCCCCTCTTCACGCCCACCCCTCCAAGTTTGTTTCTAAAGTGACCTGGACTGTGGGCTTTCCCAGCTCCAGGCACTTTCATCTGAAGGGAAGGGAGACACAATCTTCAGTAGTGAGAGGAAGAAGCCCGGAAGGACGAGGGAGGAGGTAGAGTGGTCTCTGAGCTAGTCTTCGTGAAGTAGCAAAGGTGAGAGGGGCGACTGGCACGCCGCCAGGACCGGGTCCCATTTGTTAAGAGCAGCTCCAGCTGCCTCAGTTTCCTTTGCCATTCTCCTTCCTGCCCATTTCAGTCTTCCGGACCTCTCCAGCTCAGTTTACAGTTGCCGTGGGAACACTCTCCCAATCCTCTCCCAACTCCCTCTGAATTCGTTTTGGGGCGAACCCATTCCAACCACTCTCTCTCTAACACATTCTGGCACCAGGGTAGCCACCGACATAGTCAACGGTTCAGGCCACGCTGGGTGGAAACAGGGTGGTAAAGAGGGTCGAGTTTTCTCTTTCTCTGGGTTTTGAGTTGGGGGGCCCAAGGGTTCGGGTCAGCCAGCCTGGGGCCAGCCTGGCCGTCCCCTCTGTCTCTCTGACTCCAGGAGGCAAGGGCCAGAAGTTTCCCAGAGAGGAAGCAGCGTTTTAGTCTATAGGGGCACCCAAGGACAGGTACCAAGGCCAGCTCGTTTTGGTCTGGGAGCAGACCGATCCCTTTCTCTCCCTCTGCAGTTCTAGAGGCAGGGCTAGTTTGGCCTTTCAAATCCGTTTCCTCGGTGAAAAGCGAGGAGAAAGCACCCGGGAGGTAACTTCTTTAAGTTTAGAAGCGAGCAAGAAAACCCAACCCCGACCAGCTCCATAGCATCCCTTCTTTACCCAGCCTAGCTTACCTCAATCTCCCCAGTGACAACCCTCTGGTTAAGAGGGAAAACAAGCCACGTTTTTATTCGCTTACTGGAAAGGACTTCGGGATGCAGGCAGAGGAAAGGGCAGAAGCCCCAGTCGTACCCACTACCCCTGTTGTACTGGAGCGTCCATGTGTGCATGGGGTGAGTGCGGCGTGATTCTCTGCTTTCCAGCCGCCAGTCCCCAGCTGGGGCCTCCACATCCCCCGCCTCTGGATGAGCCCTTGTCAGGAAGGGGAGGGCACTGCAGCCCCGAGATGGCCTGGGTGAAGACGAGATTCCAGAGAGGAGACTGCAAAGAAGGGAAGATCGGGGTCCGAGCGTTCTACTGATGGGCACCCTTGGCAGACCGAGACGAGGTTCTCGTAGTTATCCCAGCAGGCACGCAAACATTTGTCCCGCGGAGCGGACTAGAGGTTCCTGCAACAGCTCTTTCAGGGCCTGTCCCGCTCGCCCCCTCCCCTGACCTCTCCTAACGAAAGCCAAGGCGAGCTGCAGGAAAGGGCTCCCGGGCCGCTGCGAGGACTTCCCGCTTCGCGCGCGTTTAGGCTTTCGCTCCTGGGCTGGCTCAGCTCTGGGAGCTACCGCAGGAACTGGGAAGAGAGCCAGCGCTGGTGGCTGCCCAGCCACGCTCCGCAGCCTGCGCTGTGGCGGGGCGGAGAAGCCCAGGCAGTCCCGGCGCAACGCCGGGTCCGAGCGAAAGCGAGCCAGCGCAACACTGGCCCCGAGGCCCTACCGCAAAGCTGCCAGAGACGGAGGGAGGCGGCCCTGGGGTGGGGGGTGGGGGAACGGCTTCGGAAACCCGGTGTCCGTCCCGTTTGGAGCCTGTTGTATCGCATGCTGATCAGGTGTAGACAAACATTTAGCAGCCAAATTGTTTAATGAGCCAGTGTTTCCTTATGTAAATGAGAGAGGGAGAGAGAGAGAGAGAGAGAGAGAGAGAGAGAGAGAGAGAGAGAGAGAGAGAGAGAGAGAGAGAGAGAGAGAGAGAGAGAGAGAGAGAGAGAGAGAGACAGAGAGAGAGAGAGAGAGAGAGAGAGAGAGACAGAGACAGAGACAGAGAGAGAGAGAGAGAGACAGACAGAGACAGAGAGAGAGAGAGAGAGAGAGAGAGAGAGAGAGAGAGAGAGAGAGAGAGAGAGAGAGACAGACAGACAGAGACAGAGAGAGAGAGAGAGAGAGAGAGACAGACAGAGAGAGAGAGAGAGAGACAGAGAGAGAGACAGAGAGACAGAGACAGAGAGAGAGAGAGAGAGAGAGAGAGAGAGAGAGAGAGAGAGAGACAGAGAGACAGAGACAGAGAGAGAGAGAGAGAGAGCTTTCTCCAAAATTACAAAACAAAAGGATAAACACAGAGGCAATAATCCTGGAATATGTTTCATTCAGTTTATTTTCACAACATTTAAGAGGTGTAAACTTTTCAGAAGGCTCTATTTTCTTGCATTTTAAGTTTAATTCATTTTGCTTTAAAGCAATAGGGTACTAAAATTTTAGCAAGGGCAGATGATCCTTATGTATAGATATACATATGTTCACACATAGCAGTACTACATTCACTGTAACCAACACTGTTGTCAAGAGCCTCCTAATAAATAATTCTGTGATGGCTGATTTTTTATAATATTTATTGTCACTGGAGAGAATGGTCCAGAGTTATCTCTCCACTCCCCATTCATAAATCTCCTAACAGAGATAAGTCATACTATCCGCCTATAGCTCACTCCCTCTCTGGGCTTCTTCTCTCTTTCACACACATGAACACACAAAGTATACACATTATCCACAGATTTTTTTCTAATCAGACCTTAATATATGGTCAGTAAATCAAGGCTCATATTTTAACTTCCCAGCCTCTGTTTGAACAATGCATATGTCTGAAGAACTGGACTTAGCCCTTCATCGTGTGGAGACTTCATCAGAGATCTTTGGTAAACCAATAAAACCCAAGCCCTTGCTATGAAATTTGCTTTCTTTGCATTTAAAAGAACAACAACTGAGAACAGTGTTAAAAAAATACTATTTGAAAACATCAACAAATTTATTTAAAATAAGAATTCTTGTTCCATATATTCAGAAATTAAACTTTTTATTTAGAATAGTTTTTTTTTTTTTTTTTGGAAAGGGGAACAACTGATTACAAATTCAGTTGGAAAAGAATGAAATAAACAATGCATAACATTGAGACTTTCACCTAGCAAGAAGAATCAAGTTTAAAAAAAAAATAGGTCATCTGATACAGACTCAGTCCATGAGTTAGAAAATTCTGAGCCATGGCTTAATTAAGAATGTTTATTGGTCATTTGAGAAAACTTGGATGAAAAGTTTCTTTTCTGAAAAATACAAACAAATAGACTTTGGAAAAATCAATCCCTATTTTCAGAAAGTAAGCACAACGAGAAAGCATTTTAACAGAAGTGGATTACTATGACTCTGGGGACAATCGTTACATTTTGTTCAGTGATTTTTATTTGTTAGAATTAAGATAAGTTATCATATAGGGCACAAAAATAAATACTTTCGTTTGTACCAATATTGGAGGGAGGGGAAGGAATTTGACTATTTTCACAGCATCACACTTGTCATGCAGGAAAGCCATGATGGCAAGATAAGCATCATATTTCCTATCATATCATTGTCCATGGGAAAATTCTATCACGATTCTTTGAAAATATGGGAGAAAAATATATTTGCTTTTAAAGTTCACAAATGAATACAGTTGAATTGCTAGCACTAAAAATGTTATTCTCAGTCGACAATGACGTAGGATTTGTAAAAGAATCTCTTTTGACTGATGTTAATAATGTCAGAATGTAAGGTAAGATTTCAATAGCAAGCAAGATGTGATCAACTGAAATACAGAACAATGAATCTATTGACAAAACATGCTAACTTTGGGAGACAGACAAAAATTATTATTATTTTTTCTTTCCAGCACAGAGGTAAGCACCCAAAGGCATCAATGCTCATCAGGTTCAGGATAATAAAATCTGAGGGTTGTTCAATGGACTGTGACAGTAATGGGATTGTTAGCTTTAGTGGTTTCTCCGTATTTTAAGGACCTGAGATGGTTCGTGGTAGGGATAGGTGGGGTTTGTGGTGAATTTAGGTCATTGGGAAAGAAGAATATAAAAATGAATTCAGCATTATTAAAAAGAAAGAAAGAAAGAAAGAAAACCCACAAGTTTTTGTTGTCTGGATTTGGTATCAGTAAAGAAGTGTTTCTGTGAGTTATTTAGGTGAAATAAATAGAATAATTCTTAAAAGGCAGATGCTCTGACACAATTTTCCCTCAAAGTATCTGATTTCTGACATCCAATAGAAGCTGGGAATTCAAGTTAGTATTAGAACCTGAATTTGTTCTGCCAGAGTGAAAATTGGTTTCATTAGGCATTAGGCACAGAACTCTTTCACTGAACGGACTATAGCTGGAGATATGATATTTCCAACTAGCTGAAATAATGAAGTCTTGACTAATGCTGGGTGTGCTTTGGAAAACCATCCTGGTGGGTTTTAATTTTTTTTTTATTGGAGTTCTCTAATTTTACAGTCCTCATAAACCTAAAGCAAGTCTAATGAAGGTCAATGGAGAGGCGGGAAAAAAGTCTAATAAGTGCTGCTTTGGAGCTAACACAGTTTAGATAAGTTAAAATGTGAAATATTCAATTATGTGCAGTTGCAAGGTTTGTTTTGTGGACATTTTATTACTCAACCCACACTTTCCCACACTCCTTTCTCTCATCATGGATTTGCAGTGCTATGGGGAAAAGCCTCCTGAAAGCAGTGATATATTAGTCAGCTATACTATCCAAAGATCTTAAATGCTTGTATATAACTGCTTAAGTCAAGTTGAAACTAAAAAGAAAACCCACAAAGCTTTTTTTTTTAAATTACATATTTGTATATGTTGGATGATACATTCCGTCTAGTACAATAGCAATCTTGAGGAGAGAAATGGGAAAAAATAAGTAAACCTTGAAAAAGATATAATTTATTAAATATAAGAGGGATTAAATCAATCCATCATCCATAATACACACATGGATTTATATACATGAAGATAACAATCTTTCCAAAGTGAAAACAACAAATGGCTCACAGGAAGCCCCAGACATGTCTCTTCATTTGAAAATATTTGATCCCAAGGAGACAGTATCTATCAATGAAGAGCTTTATGGACATTATCAGAAAAAAAAATCATTATTAATGAGAAGTCTAATGTTACAGCCAATATAGCAATATGGAAACCTGAAAATTCTAACCTGAAGTTTATCTTTAGAATCTATTTTTTTGTTCTTGTTTGCAGAAAATACACCAGTTTCTTTTTTTTTTCCACTCTGTTTAATTGATTCCCTTTTTGGGAGGCTGGGATTTTGATTTAAAGCAAATATTACTGTGTTACTTAAAGATAAAAGTCTCAGTCTCAGCGGAAGTGTTTTGGCATCCAGAGAAACTAACATTGGAGACATCTACAGTATAACTCAGATAGCTTAGCTTATTTTCTTCCACCTCATTCTAAGTTCTATCTTTCAAAATCCTCCAATTTTTTTTTTTTTTTACTAGTTTGAACTATAGAGTTCAAGTCAAGGAAACAAAAAAAAAAGTTCATTCTTCACATAAACTAAAATTCAGCTAAGCTTAATACAAAATGTATTTTCTGTTCTCCGTTAAAAAAACCTTATTCGATTTTTATTAACCTCACTCTAGCTTTCCAGCAACTTTTCTTTTAAACCAATATTGCCCTTTCTTGTAATAAAGAAGCACAAGTAAGCAGAGCAAACCAGCACATTGGCCATATGTGAGGCATGCTTTGTGAACCCATAGTAATCCACCTTTCTCCTAAAAAGAAGGAGGTCCCTTTAAGTGTCATCCTCTGATTCTGTGGATCACTGCATCAATCAGAGTTCTCTTTTACAGAGTTGTTTTTTTTTCCAATAGTGTCATTTCAATAACGTTTTCAACATTGAAAAATGCATTGGACAAGGATTTGGATTGATTATGTCAGGTAGATAGCTTCCTTAAAGGTTTGCCTTTTTGTACAGAGTCTCTAGAGCAGATTAATTAAGTTTAAAAGTTCTGAAAAATATCTCTTTGACTTCAGGAATTCTTTGAGCAACAGAGAAAGCCTTTTCTTATGAAATCAAAGATCCAATTTTTAACTTGAGTTTTCCTGAAAATCATGCTGAACATTCACATCAATGCCCAACTCTTCTCAGGGTTGGCTTTTTTTTGGGGGAAGGGGAAGATGCAAAAGATTATTGCACTGATCCTATGGGAGTCTTGTTCTTCCCATCATGCATGGAAAAAATGCAGTAGGCAGTTCCAGGAGTGTTGTCTCTGACAATGTATCTCAGGGGACTTATATTCTTGGTGGCAAATTGCCAAAATAAGTAAGAAAGAAAAATTGCCAAGCAGACTAAGCTCTAGTGTATACAAGGTCTTGCAATAGATAATAAGAAAGTCAAAAGAAACATGCTAAGTTAAAAATGTCTAGAAATTTAATGAGTGGTATTTAGAGAGAACTGGTATCTACAACAAATTGAGAGAAGTGTTTGCAGAGTTTTATTTTATGAACCCGTCCTGTAACAATTGAGAACAACTTTATTTTTAAAATTGTATTCTTTCAGCTTTTAAAAGTCAGAATCAGTCAATCTATTATGAATTATATTTAACTGACATATAAACATAATGTAAACTATCACAGTGTTGGTCTCATTGGCTAAATATTTTTTAACATTCTATTGTTGAAACAGAAATTTCTTGGCAAATATAGCCAGTGCATAAAAGTCCCAATTCAATCTTATGAATGGATATAAAAATATGGTAGAGTCTTCATATTGTAGGATTGCTAGTGAGTACATACAAAACTATCTAATGTTCAAGTAAATAACTAATTTTTCTTATCTGTTCCTTAAATTTCAGGCTCTCTTTATCTGGTTTGCCTCTGTGTTTGGTCTTTTTCTGTGTTGGTTTTTGTGATATTCCACTATAGAAGTATTCTGATTCTTTGTCATGTGACTGGGTTCTTTAAGATGATACAGAAGAGCCCAGGCACACTGTGGTGGGTTGAACCAAGCTAAGAAGCCTTTGAGTATGGGTCCAGTGAAATATGTTTTGCTGGAAAATCAGGTTAGACTTCTTTCTGCCTTTGTGCTAGGTAACATCTATGACATGAATTAATGGTGCAAGATGTACTGTTGCTGTTCAGTCGTTTCTGACTTTTTGTGGTCCCATTTGGGGTTTTCTTGGCAAAGATACTGGAGTGGTTTGCCATTTCTTTCTCCAGCTCATTTTACAGATGAGGAAACTGAGACAAACAATGTTAGGTGATTTGCCCAGGGTCGTACAGCTAGTTAAATGTCTGAGGTCAGATTTGAACTGACTCTGACTTGACCTGATTTGAGCTGACTCCAGACCTTGCACTCTAGCCTCTGTGCCACCTAAATGTAGGTAGAGGTCTACTCTGCGTAAATAAATACTATCTTTGATAACAGATGGGAACAAAATTATATAATTAGCAAGGAAACAAAGCCTACACCTTTCTCAAATTCAAAGCCTGTATGATACTTCCTCAGCTAGAAAGAATAAAATAGGAATCAACCTTTCTCATAGGCAGATACCTATTTGTTATAAAATAATTGGAGGGCTTTTAAAAGCACCCTCTCCTTCAACCTCACCATGGTCTCCTTCATCCCTACCAACTCCACTATAATTTGTGCAATCCCTGAAATTTTTAAGTACATTTCATATGAGATAAGACAATATACCACAACCATAGAATTCTTGGAGTTGGAATAAATTTTGGAGTCCAACTCCTGTTTGAAGGACAAATTTTTTTCCACTTGTCTTGTCTGATCTGATCCTGATCCATTGTCTGGATCAAGGGAAGTGGTGTGGCGTAACAGAAAGGGCTATGGATCTGATATTCAAGATGAGTGGGGATTTGGGTTTGAATTTTAGGTCCATTACTCAACACCTTTGTGACCTTGGATAAATCACTTCCTTTTGGTGGATCTCAGTTTCCTTGTCTGTAAAATGAAGAGGTTGTATTGAATATATAATCTCTGAGATCTCATCCAGTTCTAATTCTATGATTTTATGATTCTAAATTTTAGGATATGCCATAATGCACTGGTTTCAAAACTTTTTTGATGATGTATTTTTATCAGTAAAAACTGGGGGCATGTACCTTCGATATATGCTTACTTGTAAGTTATATACATGTACTATTGAACTCACATATTTTGTATATTAAAAAAGAATGAAATTGTGAAATATCAAACATTTTAAAATAGTCTTATTTATTAACCGTATAACATTTTTGGCTCTTCCTACACAATATTCATTATTATTGATACTTTACTGACAGCATTATAATTGAATGATGATTATTTTTGAAAAATATGCTTGTGTGTATCCTGGGTGATTTTGTTGAGTCTGACTCTTTGTGACCCCATTTGGAGTTTGCTTGGCAATTGGAACAGTTTGCCATTTACTTTGCCAGCTTATTTTACGGATGAGGAAACTGAAGCACTTGCCCAAGTCACAAGCTCTAGTAAGTATCTGAGACTGGATTTGAACTCAGATCTTCCTGACCCCAGACCCAGCACTCTATCCACTGTGTCACCTAGTTTCCCTCCTGAGTGATAGGGCAGACATTTCAAGCATGTTTGTTAGTAATTAATTGTTCAGTTAATCTGATCAATGTAGCTAGCCAAACAGGTTAATTTCTGTTTTTTTCAAAACACTTTCTAATTAAAAGATATACAATATAACAATCAAATAACAGGTCACTGTAGTCAGTAAATATATTCGCTCTTCATTAGGTGTTATATTTCTCTGTGTGTAGATTTTTACTATACACTGCAAAAAAAAAAAAAAAAAAAAAAAAAAAAGGAATCAGACTCTCAACCCAGCAACAATTTGTTCTTTCTTTATATGATTCTGCTCAAGAGATATTATTATACTTTATTTTCCTTCCAGTATCTTAGTTGTGTTTTAATATCTTCATGAGAAGAAGTAAGAAGGTCAGTGAAGGACCATAGAAACCTGGAAGAGGAGTAGTGTATAAAAAGACTAGACAAGTGTAGCCAGTTTGTGAGGGGTTTTTAAAGGTCAAGTAGGGGAATGTGTATTCAATCCTAGCATCAATAGGGAGACATTAGAGCTTATTAAGTAGGGAGTGATATGATCAGACGTTACTTTAGGAAAATTACTTGGACAGGTGTGTGGAGAAAAGATTAGAATGAGGAAAGACTTGAAGCAAGGAGAGGGAGACTAAGAGTCCATTTGAGATGCTTTAGGTGAGATTTAGAGCGGTAGCTGTGTGGGGATGGTTTGGAGAGATTTTTGTGGAGATCGAAGTGACAAGGTTTGGAAACTACTTGGACACATGGAGCCAGTGAAAGTAAGGCATCAAATATAGAAAACCTGGATGAGGGTCTTCAGTATCAATGGTGGCTCCCTGGATAGAAACAGGGAAATTTGGAAAAGAGGGTGAGTTTTGGGAAAAATAAATTTAATGAAATCTTTGGTACAGATCACTGCCCATCCATGCCTGTTCATCCTGTAAAGCTCATTCTGTCCTACTCCAAATGAAAAGCAGGAAGAGGAAGCTCTTACTATCCTTCCTGAATTGTGATTGACAATTGCACCGATCAGGGTTCTTAAATCTTTCAATGTTGGGTGTTTTTGAATGTTCTTGTTATTATGTAAATTCTTCTCCTGATTCCTCATTTCATTCTTTATCAGTTCATAGAAGTCTTTCCAGGTTTCTGTGAAATTGTCTCTTTCATAATCTCTTTAGACACAATAATATTTATATGCCATATTACATTTATATATAATAATATCATATTACATGCATTGATTATGAGTTACATATTCACCACAGTAGCCCTAATCATCAAAAAGTTCTTCCTAAAATGGAGTAAAAAATTTATCTCCATATACTTATCACTCACTGGTACTAGTAGGTCCGATATCTGAAATGCCATATTTTGTTCAGCCATTCCCCAATTGGTGGGCGTCCCTTTCATTTCCTTTTCTTTGCTAACAGAGAATTGCTATAATTACATTTATACATGTAGGTCACTTTCCTCTTTGATTTTTTAAATGTATAGTCTAGCTAGTAGAGCTATCACTGAATCAAAGAGTTTCAGATAGATTATTTTGATGATTACACAGTTCAGTGACTTTGGGAGCACACAAAATTGCTTTCCAGAATGGTTGAACCAATCCACAGCTCCATCATTAGAATGCCTATTTTCCAGTTGCACCTACAATAGATTTTCTTATCTCATCTTTACCTATCCAGTGAATATCAGATGGAAGCTCACAGTTGTCTTAATTTGAATAGATTTAATTATTAGAGTCTTGGTGCATTTTAAAAAGATGATTGGATTTCTTCCTTTGAAACTTTCTAGGCAACTTTCTAAGACTCTACAGTGCAGAGTAGGTGCTGATTTGAATTGATAGGGAGAATTGCTCCTTAGAAGTGCCTGATGAAATCATGGGTCTAGAAAAAACTGACATTCCTATAACCATTTACAATGAACATAACATTTTAGCTTAATTATCAGAATAATTCTGTGAGTTAGACATTGTTGTCTCCGGCAACCCTAGTCATAAGAAAGTTCTTCCTAAAACGGAGTAAAAATATTTACCTCCATATACTTTGCACTCATTGGCACTAGGCCTGCCACCTGAAATGACTAATCCCTTTTTCAGGGATCAATTCATTAAATATTTGATAATGATGATGGTTTCCATAAATCCTTCCCAGGTTAAACACCCACAGTTTCTTCAGTCTAGTCTTTGGAGGATATGCTTTCAAGTTGTAGTTGTCAGTGTCCCTGTAGAAAAGTTGGGAGGAATCCTGGTGAAGTGGAAAGAATATCATGTTTTTAGCCATTGAAACCTGAGTTCAAATCTGAGCTTTATCATTTGTTATGTGTATGACCTTTGCTAAGTCATTTCCCCCTCTCAGGACTGTAGCTTTTTCATCTGTAACATGAAGCAGTTGAACTAAATGACTTCTGAAAGACAATGTCTAAATTTATGATCCTATGAACCCATAACTGAACAAAATATTTCAGGTGTGTTATGAACAGAACAGATTATTGTGAAACTATTATCATTCTTTTTCTAGATTGTATACACTAGTGGGTTACTAATTATCTTTTTCCTTCTTTCCCTTGTGTGTGTTTGTGTGTGTGTGTGTGTATCTGAAAGGGTTTCAGAGAGAGAGAGTTGAAAGAAGGAATGTGTATGTATATAAATATATATATATATATACATATACATATATATAGTACTCAAGGATGAATGTCACCATCTTTTTGGGTCAGGAAATGAAACATAGTATTAAAAAAATCATAGTTCAAGGTCATGAGCAGAAGTTCTTAAGCCTTGAGCCCATGGATAGATTTCAAGAAGTCATGAACTTGGATGGGACAAAAAAATGACATCTTCATTTTTACTATTTTCTAATGGAAATTTAGCATTTCCTTTCATTTTGAATTTTAAAGAAGAGGCCCATTGGTTTTACCAGACTATCAAAGGGGTCCATGATCCAAAAAAGGTTAAGAACCACTGACCTAAGGGAAGAGCATGTTGACCAAAAAAACCCAAAAAGGAAGTGATGGCAGATCATTCAACGATTCAAACTGTGCAAGTTAATTGAGTCATGCAAGATTTTGTGCCATACCTTTCAAGTATATGCAGTTTAATTTGTACCTCTCAGACTTGTATCACCGTATAATATTGCTGCTCACTGCAAACTGATTTATGGGCCAGATTGCTTTTGTCAGGGTTCTGTGACCACAGGCAGCCAGGTTCCCAGGACCTCTGGCAAAGGCATGCCTGAGAGAATCGGAAAGGACTTGGAAGGTATTTTCAAAGACACAGTTGTCACTGACCTTGTTTCATCTTTGCCCAGTCCTTTGCTTTCCCTTGGGCAATGAGTTACACAGCCCAATACACAAAGCATTTCCCAGGGACAAGGACAACAGAAAGGGAACCCAAACACACATATTCAAGGGAGATCTCCTAGAGTACCGGATTCCTCAGAGCCACATTGCTTTGCCACAAAAAATACTCTGACTCTTGTTCTGTGTCTTTGCAGAACGCAGAATTTTACCCTCCTATCATCTTTGAGCCTAAATACCAACTCTGAAGCCATGAAACTCTCTGTTAGCTGCATATGGGGAGTTACAATGTAGAAGAATGTACAATGTGTTCTCTGTAGGGTCTATTAGCAGCCACTACTGGCTCCCTTCCTTCCAGTTCAACGGCCCCACTTTCTTGTTTGAGACACTAGTATAGAATATCCCTGTTTCACCTTTCTGAACCTTGCTGGGAAATTTCACAAAACTGAGCCAATTTCACCTACTATAGCTTCAGGTGTGTAACCTCTGCTGACCCTTACCTTTCTTCCATAAGTCTTTTACTCCATCCTTACCAATTCCCTATCTCATCCCCTACAAAATCTGTTCCCCAACCTTTCTCCCTAAACCTCCCCCTAATTTATTAAGTCCTTATACTTCATATCGAATGACCTAGTCTTCTACTTCTCTGGGAAAATGAAGACCATCCCAGATATGCTCCCTCAGTCCTGCCTTTTCCCCCCTCTTCAAGTCTTCATCCTCACACCCTCTTTCCTTGCTCTCTTTGGTCACAGTGGAAGAAGTATTTATTCCTATTTTCTTACTAAAGTTAATCTCTCTATGTGAACTTTTCACTCACTCCTTTTGGTTTCTGCTAGAACCTTGCTCTCTAAGGAAGAAGAGATAATTAGGTGGTGCAAGGATAGAGCCAAGACCTGGAGTCAGGAAGGATACGAGTTCAAATCTCACATTTGACATTTACTAATTCTGTGATCTTGGACAAGTCATTTAAATGATCTGTGCTTCAGTTTTCTCGTTTGTAAAATGGGGAAAATATTGTCATCTTCTCCTTGCCTCCAGGATTGTAGTGAAGATAAAATGAGATAATATTTGTAAAGTGCATTGTGAGCCTTAAAGTTCAATATAAATATTAACTATTATTGTTGTTACAAATATTTCCCTATCTCAAATTCATATACAATTTCTCTTTCCCAATTCCATTCTCTTCCTTCTGTCTTAAAGCATGCTCAGGTCTTAAAATCCTTCTCCCTTAGATTCTTCTACCCAACTACCTTATTATCTCTTATTCATTCAATTTAAGCATTTTTGAAAAAGTTATCCATACCTGGAATAAATGAATCAATAAAAAGGAATTTATTAAGTCCTTGCTATGTACCAGGAATCTGCTTAGCAGTGTAAATACAAATACAGCCAAGCAAGATAATCTTCTGCCACAAGAAGCTTGCATTCTAATAGGAGAAGATAACAAGAGTTGGAAAGTATATGAGGATCAGGCAAGGTGCACACATTGAGGAATGATCTGTAAGCGGCTCAAATGGTCATGGTGGGTCATTTCTGGGTAAGATAATGGGAAAACCTAGAGCCTCGGGTCCCAGGGGCAGAGTTGAGTTCTGGTGGGAAGAGGAAGAAATCAGAGTTCAGATTGCATCCTCTGCATCCTTAACTAAACTACCCTTGATTAGTGTGTCACAGTGGTGCCAAGGGTCTCCTTGTCCTTGGTTGGTGCATTTGTGAAAACTGCCAAGTCCTTTTCCTCTTTAGTTTAAAAGTGTAAGCCCCAATACTTAGGTCATTCCTAGTCAGTTTCCAATCCTGATAGAATTGACTGATTAGGTTTCATGAGAGCTGTAGCATGTCCCAAATCAAGAGGGCTCCAGGTCACTATTTCCAAGAGTGGTTCATGTTATTTCTCTCTTTTATTTTTGGTATCAATAAATAATAACTAGTAAATTCCTTCAGAGCATACGCTATGATCTTTTTCCTTAAATCCAGCCTCCAAATGGTACATTGTAGACAGGATTTAGGGAGGGCTTAGACCAAATGACTTCTAATATCCCTTTACCTCTTACATCCCAGGAAAATCAGTAGGCTGGAGGAAATTTCCAAGCTGGCAGTAACCTGTACACATAAAATCACAGATCCAGACAAAAAATAAAAAATAATGTAAGATCAGACAAGTACCTGATTTTCTTCCTTGAACCATGTGTCCATATTTGCTTCTCTGTGCCACAAATCCTATTATGCATAGTATTTCTAACCTTTGCATTTTGGGACTTCTAAAATCTTGGAGCTCTATGCAGCTGCATCATTTATATAAACTACGTCTGCAAGTGCTCATGTGTGTGAAAGTTCTTTTTTTCTAACATTTTTCGTCCTTGAATCCCAGTGACAGATAATTCAAGGAGGTTCATTCCAAATTTTTTTTCTAAGCTAATAAAGCAGACAATAATAATCCACAGCCAGGGGAAATCTGCAAAGGGAGTCCAAGGTCTTACCTCATCACTTAAAATGAACATACCATGTTTTAAAAAACCATGTCACTCACAAGAATGTTATGAGAATGGAGGGGGAAAAGTTCATGGGAGCATTTTGAGCACTTTAGAGAAAAGTTTCTATAGAAATCCAGAGAATTATAATAAATACTTGAATCCCTTTTGGTGAGAAAAAGAGCACAAAACAGGTAAGAGAATAGTGTGGATGTTCACCGTGTTTCAAAGTAGAATTTAGTTTCTTCCTTTTTTAGGTTCTCTTGTTTCATTTATGGCAATGAACATTGGTTGACAGAAGAGTTGATTTTATTTATCAAATCACAAGGAATGATGAGTTTGTTTGATATCAGTGAATTATAGCTAGGTTTTTCCCCAGTATAACTCAAACATCGTAAGAGTCATTTTTGTATTTACAGTTAATGATGTCTTTTTTAGAATCAGGAAGCTTCATCAGGCTAAAGCTTTCAAAATAACTACCAACCAGTAAATCTGGGGAAGCATTCCATTACCAAAAAAATATGTTTGTCAGCCATAGACATCACTCTCTCAAATCCCGCATACTTTTGAGGTTGAAACATTACAGGTTGAGCCTCCGTGCAAGGTTTGGGGAAGCTGGAGTCAACTCAGTTCAGCTGTTTTTGGATTAAATGAATATGAAAAAAATGCACTTTTCCTACCGTAAAAAAAAAAAAACTCCAGTGACCTTGCTTTGCCCTCAAATAACTCAAGAAATGGCTGAACATAAAAACTTCAAACTTTACGTATTCATAGTCCTCCAAGGAATACAATCCTTGTTAAGTTGAAAAAAAGCCTAGTATTTTTTGAGTTAGAGAGCTCTAATATTACATGTTTGCACATGCTCCGTATGTAACTCTTAGCTGGTTGCTGAAAATTGATAAAGGACATTTATAGCACAGGGGTAAATGGTGGTTTGTTACTTATTAACTATGTCACATTACTTATGACATCACATGGAGTTGTGTGCTGCAAGCTTTGTATCAAAAGTAAAACTTTTCATCTGTTATGAAATATCAAAACAGAGATTATACTTCAGAATCGCAGAGGTTATGAATTAACACATGCAGTGGCTGTCTGAGTTGATGATCATCTCTTAGCTACCTAGGCACTGTGATGTGCAATTCATATCTACCACCCAATCAAAATCCTGGTAGCTGTTGTCTGTAGACACTCTATGTCACTCATTTTCCTTCCTTAACGAGTTTGGTACCTGACTCACAAATTTTCTTCCCTCTTTAATTCCTGTCCTCATATTAGGGACTTCAACATACATACTAACTCTGCCTCAAACACTCGAAACAGTTTCTCAACCTATACATTTCCCATGACCTACTCCTCCACCCCACAACAACCACACTCAAAGATGGTCATACATTTGATTTTGCTGTTACTCACAAATGCATTGCCTCCATGTTCAAGAATTATCTAATTCCTTATCTCTCCACATCAGGCTTCCAAATATTTTCATCCTCCTCAAATCTTTCATGGTTCCATCTCCCCACTACTCTTATAGCTAAGAATCTTGCCTAAGAGTTGAAATTAAGAATTTTATAAAGAAGATTTGAGGTCATTTGCCATAAGTTTCCTTGTCTCGCCATTTTCTCATCTCATATCAGTAAGTGACTCTAGTTTCTCTCCTCTTCTTAACCCCTAACAATCTGGGTTCCAATATCACCATTCCACTAAAACTACTCTCTCCAAAGTCTTTTCTCAGTTCTCATTTTCCTCGAGCTCTCTGGGGTTGTTGACACTGTTACTCACTCTCTTTGATGATCTCTTGTCTTTAGGTTTGGGGGACATCACTGTTTCCTAATTCTCCTTCTATTAGACCAATCTCTTTCAGATCCCTTTGCTGGGTCCTCATGCAAATCAAGCCCTCTAACTATGGGTGTCCCACAGGGTTCTACCCTGGACCCTCTCTCTTATTCCTCTATATTTCTTCACAGGCTGATCTCATCAGCTCCCATAAATTTAATTACCACTGCTGATGATTCTTAAACCTACATATCCTGCCCTAACCTCTCTACTTACCTCCAATCTCGCATCTCTAAATGCCTTTCAGATATCTCAAACAGGATGTCCAGTAGACACCTTAAACTCAACTTGTCCAAAACCAAACTTATTATCTTTCTTTCTTCTAATTTCTCTATAACTGTAGAAGGCAACAATATCTTCTTAGGTATCTTTGACTCTTCACTATCTCTCATTCCCCATATCCAATCAATGGCCAAAGCCTGTCAATTTTACCTATGTAGCATCTCTTAAATGCACCCCCTTCTCTAATCTGACACTGCCAACCCTCTGGTGCAGGTCTTTATCACCTGACAACTGGTCAATATACTGCTGGTGGGTCTGCCTGCCTCAATTCCACTGCTCATTCCAATTCATCCTTAATTCAGCTACCAAAGTGATTTTCCTGTAGCACATGTGTACCATCCTATTCCCCTATCAAATGCATTCCAGTGACTCCCAATTGGCCCTAGGATCAAACAGAGAATCTTCTATTTGGTGCTCCTTGCCCTTCACAACTTAGCCCCCTGTTAACTTTTTAGCTCCCTTATACCTTCCTTTTCCATAGCTATTCTTTGATCCAGTGACACTAGCCTTCTTGCTGTTCCAAGAACAAGATATTCGTTTCTTGGCTCTAAACAGTTCTTTTCGGTTTTTTCCTATGTCTGGAATATTCTCCCTCCTCATCTCTGCCTTTTGGCTTCCCTGGTTTCATTTAAATTTCAACTAAAATTCCATATTCTACAGGAAGCTTATATTTGTTTGCATGGTGTCTCCTCCATTAGATTATAAATTTCTCGAGGGCAGAAACTTTCTTTTGACCCTTTTTGCATCCCAAGTGAGTAGCACGGTGCTTAGTACACAATAGATGTTTAACAAATGTTTATTGAATAACTCCTGCCTTTCTCTGATTGGCTGGTGCCTCCAAAAGTCTTCATTTTAAGGAAAAATCCAAGGCCAACTATGTCTTCATTCCTCTCCAGGCTCCACTCTTAACTTTCCCAACTTTTTCTCCCATGCCCCACTGGCCCAATATGACATATCTAATGTCTTCTTCTTCTGACTTTTCACAACTCACAAGATGATAGCACATACCTTCCTTTACCTAAAATGACAGAACAAATTCTAAGGCATGAAAAAAGCAGGAGATTCATTCATTTATGGGGCAAAATATTACCTTTGGATGTGGAGAAAACTTGAATCCTCTTCCATTATAATGTTGTCTCTCACTAGACATGATTGATCAGCTAGGAGGAAGACCAAAGAAAACCAAGGGAAAGAATTCAAAGCAAGAGAAGAAGGTAAGGCTCAGTAAGAGTTTTCAGAAGATGCCTTCATTTGCGATTCCACAACTGCAGCTAGTCAAGGAAGCTTCCATTCACCATGTGATTTATGATTGCAACCTGCCATGAAATGTTTATGTGTACTCCAAAGTCTCTTCGAGCCATGCTTCCGTTTCATAACATTGCAACCCTCCCAGAAATACTCTTCAGTCTTATCAACACAGGGAATTGCATTGATTGAATATATTGATACACTGTGTAAGCTCACAAGGATTGAGCTTATAGGCCAGTCTCCTGTTACAAAAGAACTGGGAAGAATTATGAAAACATTAGATGATAACAGAATCATCCCCAAATTGTGATAGGTTAGATCACTGGGTCATATCTACCACAATGAAATTTAATAGGGATAAGTTAGACTTGGGTTCAAACAAATCAATTTCACAAATTTGTGTAGTGTAACTAGATAGAAGTTGATCTGAAAAAGATCCTAGTATTTTGGTAGATTTTAAGTTCAATTTGAGCTGTGCATGATATAGCAGCCAAGAACACTAATGATGATCTTGGGTTGCATTAAGAGAGACAAAACTTTGGGAATTAAGACTATAATCCTGCTGTACTTTGTCCCCTATCAGACAACATCTGGGACTTTGGATTCAGTTTCTGGTGCCACATTTTAGATTTAATGATGTTTTAGATGATGTTAATACTTTCACTTAGCCCTGGGATCCAAATCCTACAATGGTCAACATCTACTTAGCCACTCCTATGTATTATGTCATTGACTATAACCTTTATTGATTCACCCCATGCCAATGTAATTATTATTATAATTATATAATCATAATATAACATAAATATGCAACATTTATATTTGTATAATAATCTAATATTTAAAATTATTTATATATAATAGTTATATAATACAAATATAAAATAAAATATAATATAAATTTATAAAAATATAATTATAAAATAATTTAGTAAAAATGATAAAGATATATATTTGTATGAATGTATACATAATTATGCATATATACTTATATGTATATACACAAATATACATTTTTATCATTTTGATAGCATAATTATGTAGTATATATGTAGTATTTTATAAATTATATATAGAATCTAATATATAAATGTATATAAAAGAGATATAAGTATATATAGTATTTTATAAATAGAATATACAAATCCTCAGGGTTCACCCATGACTTCAGTCCTCTATTGTGTTCCCAATTCATGAGTTACATTCCAGGCTTCAAACCACCCTCACCCCCACTCCCACCTTTTGTTCACTTTCCAGATCCACCTTGTCAAGTAGCAGTTGGAAGACTAAACTGGCAAGATCAGCTTATAATTCAACTCCCACAGGAGAGTTGTGTCAAAGGGTCCTTTCTCCTCCCACCTCACTGTAATGTCTTCCCTTCTAAGGTTATTATATGTATCTTCTATGTGTATATTTATGTATATGCCATCCTCCACTAGAGAGCAAGGACTGTTTGTTTTTTCTTTGTATGGTCTCTGAATAGTGCCTGACACATAGTAAGCATTTGATAAAAGCTTGTTCAGTTGTAATATCTGATTGTGATGGAGTACTATTGTGAAGTGGGAAATGGTAATGGGGGTGGTTTCAGAAAAGCATGGCAAGACCTATATGAACTGATGCAAAGTGAAATGAGAAGAACTGGGAGATCATTTGTACATGGTAACAGCAATGTTTTAGTGATGATCAATTGGGAAAGATTTGGCTATTCTGATTAATAAAATGATCCAAGAAAATTCAGAAGGTCTCGTGATGAAAAAAATGTTATCCACCTCCAGAGAAAGAAATGATGAACATTGAGTTAAAATTAAAATAGAATTTCATCTTTTAAAAAATTTTTAATGTAAAAAAATATTCTTGCTTTTAAAAAACATGGCTAACAGAAATTCTTGCATGATTTCACATGTATAGTTGATATCATATTGCATGTCTTGTCAGTGGGTGGGGGAAGGATAGGGAGGAGAGAATCTGGAACTCAAAATTTAAAAAGAAAAGAATGTTAAAAATAAATTAATAATTTAAAAAACATTATTCATGAATGCTAGAATAAATAACTGTCTGATGTTTCATCAGAGTCAGATATACTGAAGCAATCTGAGTTTGTTTTGCCTCTCCCTGTCTCCCATATTCTCTTCTCTCACTGGATCTGATGATCTCTCAACAATTGGTCAATGGATTTTTTTCTTCTCAGAATCTATTCGGCTGATTCACTATTTTCCTGCTTTCCAGAGTCTAACTCCACAACTGACAATAGGTGATTGTGATACGTTGTCCTGGTAGAGACCCAATCATTCTTCGGAACTATTTTTTTAGGCTGCTACATTGCCTAATCCTTCAACCAATCGGTAATGACATCAATCCTCTATCTTTGTGTATTTTTTACACACCAAGATTTCATAGTAAAACTTCATCTTTTTTCTAAGTTTTTTTTTGGTTTTGTTTCTTAGATTTTACAAATAGATATTTACTCAGAAGGTATAACCACAAATATACAAATTTACTCCTCCAACACATGGGAAGCATAATTCTCTCTCCCTGCATCACCTTGGTTAGTTTCTGAGGAGGGGAGGGGGATTAGATTCTCAGTTTAGCTCTGTTCCTGTAGAGCCCAGTCCCAGTTCCAAATCCAACACTTTCTAAGAACAGGAAATATAAACAATCGTAGCATAAACAGAAATTAGATGAGAAAGCAAGAAGATACCAGAGGCTGTTGTGCAGTGGATAGAATGCTGTATGTGTGTTTGTCCTTCATTGCCAAAGAAGACCATGCCATCAGAGAAATAATGACATGACTTGCACCTGACTTGTTTTGAGTGAGGGAAGACTGTGCAGGTCACCAGTCTCACTTCTCCTTCAGAGCCATCTGAATCCAGGGACCAGATATTCATCAAGATGACTAGAAATGACCCAGGATGAGGCAATTGGGGTTAAGGGACTTGTCCAACGTCACCCAGCTAGTGAGTGTCAAGTGTCTGAGGTGAGATTTGAAGTCAGGTCCTCCTGACTCCTGCACTGGTGCTCTGTCCACTGCATCACCTAGCTGCCCTAATGGAATACTAGACCTGGAATGAGGAAGACCTGAGTTCAAATTGAACCTCAGACACTTACTAGCTGCTTGACCTTGGGCAAGTTGCTTAAGTCCTGTTTGCCTTCATTTCCTCAACTGTAAAATGGGGATAAGATCATCAATAAGACTGTGAAGACAAAATGAGAAAAAATTTGTGAAAGTACTTAGTACATCACCTGGTACATAGTTGGTGCTATATAAATGCTTATTTCTTTCCCGTTCCCCTTTTCCCAACGTCTTCCCAACAAACAAGATCATTCAGATAGACCAACATGTCCAAGGAGTTCCAGTCTCTGATCACTTTCTCCACAAGTCATTGAAAAGGGGAAGATGCCTCCAAGATACCTTGGGGCATCTGTTCAAACAGTAGAATCCTACTGAGTAGATGATAGTTGCCTTTTCTTTGTTTTCCTCTGCTGAGAATCTTACAGTAGCCACTCGACAAGTCCAATGGAACTCCTGCTATGTCTACCTCCCAACTATATACATATCAGACCTTCCCTTTATTCTGCTCTATCATCTTTATAGGTGGGGCATACAAACTGTGTGACTTTCAATTACCATGGATCCACAGTTCCTTCATATGGCTTTTGAGGATTTCTGTCTCAGACAGGGCAATCTTTCAGGATTTCAGCTGAGTGGACTGGCAGTGCTTGAGGTAGATTCTGATCATTGTTGGGTAGGCACACCCCCCATACCCTGCGTATGCATCGAGAACACGCCAATTGGCAACATTACTTTTACTTGTTTATTTTTGTTTCATTTTAAGTTCCAAACTGTCTTCCTCCACGTTGTACTAGAGAAGACCACCATTTGACACAGATTTATAAATATATATAAAACCATACTATACACATTTCTATTTATCAGTTCTTTCTCTGGAAGTGGATAGCATCTTCTTTTGTAGGTCTTTCATAGTTGACTCGATTATTTATGGTACTCAGAATAATTTAGCTGTTCACAATTATTCTTCAAACAATATTGTTGTTACTGTATCCAATGTTCTCTTGGTTCTGCTTATTTCATTTCATTATTTCATGCAGATCTTTCCATGTTTTTCTAGAATCAGCCAGTTCAGCATTTCTTATAGCACAGTATTCCATCACAATGATATATGACAACTGATGTCTCCCCTTAATTTCCAGTTCTTTGCCACCACAAAGAGAACTGCTATAAACATTTAGAACATATAGGTTCTTTTCTTTTTTCCCTGATCACCTTGGGAAACAGACCTAATAGAGGTATTGCGGGGTCAAAGGGTAAGCACAGTTTTATAACTCTTTGACAATATTATTTTTTCTCCTGAACTCAAAACATCAAAAAATAATATTTCTATGTACATTGCAGAACACAAAGAGGGTTATATGTGAAACTATCACTTTCTGTTTTATATTTCTTACTTAAAAATTTATAATACATTCTACATGTTACTTTAAAAATTGTCTTGTTTATGAGCAGAACCAGGGGAACATTGTACACAGTAACAGTCACATTGTGTGATGATAAACTTCGATTGACTTATCTCTTAGCAATCCAAGATGTAAAACAATGCCAAAAGACTCATGATGTCCACATCCAGAAAAACAACGGAGTCTGAATGTAGATTGAAACACATTATTTGTTCTCTCTCTCATTCTCTCTATCTCTGTCTCTCTTTGTTTCTTCTTTTTTGTGATTTCTCTCATTGGTTCTAATTCTTTTTTTACAACATGACTAATGTGAAGATAGGTTTAATATGAATGTACATGTAGAGCCTACATCAAATTACATGCTGTCTTGGGGGCAAATGGAGAGATGGGGAGAAAATTTGGAATTCAAAATCTTATAGAAGTGAATGTTGAAAATGAAAAATAAATAAATTAAAAAAGTTGCCTTGTTTATCTAGGGTTTTTTTTAACTTCTTTGTTTGATCCTTCTTGTGTTTCTGAGATACCAGAGATTCACTAAAGTCAGATGTCTATGGATCCCTATGAAGGTGGAGGAGTTATTTCTCCTTCAACGTTCTTGTTTACTACTGGTTTTTCTCTTCTATGTGACGTTGGGAAAATAACATAATTTCTCTGGGTCTCAATTTTTCATCTGAAAGATAAGAGGGTGGAATACGTGACCATTAATTTTGTTACCAGCTATCAATCTATAGCTGGTAAACTTCAATCAATCTTAAAGGAACTTATCATACTTTCTGGACAGCTGTCATTCTAGGTCCACATATAGACAACATTTTATCTTTCATCTCCACCTCTTTACACTATCTGTCCCTCATGAGAACGCACTGCTTTATCACCTCCATCTCTTCAAATTTCTAGTTTCCTTTGATATTCAGTTGATCTTTCTGCTTCAAGAAGTCATTATCTAGCTGCTAATCTGTCCCACTCGCCCATTAACTTGAATCCATTTTTTTAATATCTTTTGTATATGTTTGAGAACAATGAATGTTTCATTTTGTCTTTGCGTAGTGCCTGGCATATAGTAGGCACTTAATAAATGCTTGTTAACTGATTGATTGACACAAGCAAAAATTAATGATATTTGATGGTCTATGACGGATAACCAATGAGTGATGTGGACAACAGATGCTAGAGAAAATCAGAGGATGGAGTGATCACTTTGGGCTAAGATGATCAAACAAATGGGACTCAAACTAGGCTTTCAAAGATAACTAGGATTCATATGGATGGAAAAGACAGGTGGAGGGAGATTGTTCAACTGGCAATTTATATGAGCCAATGTTCACAAGACAATGAATGTATTGTAGTTGAATTAATGGGAGATAAAGTTGGAAAAGTAAGTCAGGGCTAGAGTACGGAGTATACTGAATTTAACTTTTGGAGGTGCAAAAGTCTTGATAGGAGTATTTGAAAATCACAAAGGGAGGCAGAAATGCCAAGATATCTAAACTATAATGAGTTTTGCCCCTATTTCTGCATAACTTTGGGTAACATTGTTTCTTTTTCATTCATAAAGATGATAATCTCATGAAAGATCTCTGTGGTAAGCCAGATGCTCATAACATTTCTCCATTTTAGAGTGAAAATATCTGACAGGCGGCAAAGTTTATATGTGCAAATATGGCAATTTTATTTTGAGACATTTTCAAACAGTTATGTTTCAGAGGAGGCGCTCTACCACCAAATGTATAAAAACTGCCAATTCCATTCATGTCTTTAAGTAAAGACTGGACAACTACATCTTGGGGATGTGAGAGAGGAAATTATTCAGGAATAGCCTTGATGAGGTCCTTTATGATTCCAATATTCTGTGATTGTATGAATTCTACTATATTCAATTTCACAAACATTTATTGAGTCTGTTCATTAGTACTTGTAGATTTGTGGTTCATTTTTTTCAGTTGTGTCTGACTCTTTGTGACCCCATTTGGGATTTTATTGGCAAAGATACTGGAATGGTTTGCCATTTCCTTCTCCAGCTCACTTTTACAGATGAGGAAACTGAGGCAAACAGGGTTAAGTGACTTGCCCAGAGTCACACAACTAGTAAGTATCTGAGGTTGAATGTGAATCATGTATTTTTGATTCCAGGCCTGATGCATCACTTAACTGCCTCACTTGAAGATATATAAAGATAGTGGGATACCATGCTTGTCCTCTAGAGCTTGCATTCTATTAACTAATAGACTCTGTTGATGGGGATGGTTTGTATATAGCTATTTGAAAAGCCAAACAACCTTTTAAATCTTGATCAAATCTTGATCTTGATCAATCAACAGGTCTTGTTTTAACCTGTGTTGTGTGCAAGGGACTGTGTTAAGCACCTAAGATAATAAGAAATGGTTCCTGTCCTCAGATTATACCCTAGAGCACCAGGTCAACAAGGATAATTTGAAGTTATGAGGGCAGTTAGTGAGCTGAGGAAGAATCTGAAGGTCAGAACTTTATATAAACATCATAAAATACATAAAAATTCATTCAACAGTAATTTACCAAGCCCCTACCACTTACAAGGCATCATGATAGGCACTGGAGAGACAAGGGGAAGTTGGAAAAACAATCCTTGACCTCAGGGAACTTACATTCTCCTATCACATGATAGTCCATAGAACTGTGTGTTACTGCATGTTGATATGGCTAGCTGGTTAGTCTGAGCCAAAGTTGTGGAGGGAATAATTTTGGAACAGTTCTGCTGCCATTTTTATGGGAACAGTCTCAATCACTACCAGAATTAGGAGAGTAACCAACTTTTGGTTTCCTTATATCCAACACATGTGTTCTATGGGAACCTCTCTTTTAGAAAGACAGCAATCAATACAGCTTCGGATTTCTTCCTTAGGCATCTTATTTTATTTCCTTCTTTCTTTTCTTTACACCATAAGCATTTATCTTCTGTTTTATTTTCCATGCTGTGCGGGCTCATGATTTGTTCTCTGTCACTCATTATATCCAATGCTTTGTTTAAGAACACTACTAAACAAGTGGTGCTGGTTGGTGTTTTTTTTTTTTTTCTGGACTCTGAGTTTTCTTTTTTTAAATAGGGAACAGAAAAAAACTTTCCTGCCAAGGTAAATTAAAAAAAAAACACTAACGACTCCATTAAACATTATTGATGTTTTATTTTAACCACTACCTTCATGTCCAAATAATATCTTCCTTCCTCAAAGAACCTCCTTGTAACAAAGAATTTTAAATAGAGAGAAAAGCCATTTGGCACAACTATCCAATATATGACCAAAGTCTAACACTTGTAGGCCTTCACCTCTTTGCACAGAAGTGGTGATCTACATTTCTCATTTTTTTAAGGTCAAACTATATCACCATAATTCCACAATTTCCAGTTTTGTTTGCTTTTTTTTCCCAAAGAAAATACTTTAAAAGCAGCAATCTTGGGTATAGTCTTAGCAAAGGGAGGGTAAGAAGGAGAGACAAATAAATAAAGCAACCCTAAGCTCAGAAAAAGAGGCAGTGAACTGGTTCTGACTATGGTGGGGTGACCTGGGTAGTTGACACAACCTCTTTCCATCTTAAAATCTGATGTGGAAAGCTGTGTTCTAACCCTGATGACTGTTTCTCTAAAGCTCTCAGGATAACACACTGTCCATTTTTAATCAAGTCTTTGACTGAGCACTTACAGCAAAATTAGGAGCAGTTATGGCTTCCTTAAGACAGTATTTATACTTCTCTCCAGGAGCTGCTTTTGTCCTGTAAAAACATCCCCACAGTAAGATTTCCAACCTTTTAGGATAGCATCTGACTCTATTAGCACCTAAAGAGAAGAACCATAAATAACCTCACCATTCTATGCTTTTAGCCGAAGCTATCAATCATTGGACTTTTTTCCTTTGCCTCCTAAGAGAAAGCAGTTCTATAGCAAGAAAATTTGGTTTACAAAATGCTCTACTTTTTTTTTTTTTTTTGGTTAAGGGGAGAGTTGAGAGAAGAAGTATGTGTGTATGGATATGTGTTTGTGCATGTCTGCATATATGTATATATATGTATGTGTGTTGCAAATGGAGGAAACTATTAATTTACACCTCCCCTATCATATCTTCTATATCCAAGACAGGAAGACTCTTCAGAATATTATTAAATACTAGGTCTTGAATTCTGTTCCTCACAATAACCAAGCATGATCCCAGAGGGCTGATGATGAAATGTCATCCAACTCCTCAAAGAGGTGATAGACTCAGGGTAGAGAAGGAGACAGGTATTTTTTTTAACATGACCAATGAAGAAATTGGTTTTCCTTGCCTCTTCAGATACGTCACAAGGGTTTGGTTTTTCTTTTTTCTTTTTAAATGGGGTACAGCAGTAAGAAGGAGGAAAAATCCATTTTTGTTAACTAAAAAAAAATTATAAAAAGAAGGTAATAAACTTTGGACTAAGTGGGTTGTATTCTTCTCAGGACCTAATAATCAATAGGGAATCTCCCTGGTTGGGATGGGAGTGGGGTGAAGAGAAAAAGAAGGGAGGACATATTAATTCTTTATTATGCAAATAGCATTTTTCCCCCTATAACACACAAAGACAATCTTCATCATTCATATTTTATAAGATTTGGAGTTCCAAATTTCTCTCCCTCCCTCTCTTATCTCCCCCCTCCTCAAGATGGCAAGCAATCTGGCGTTGGTTAAACATGTGCAATGGACATATTCATTCTTTCAGCCTATTAGGGAGCTTATGGCCTGAAGGAGTTAATTTAGCTCACCAAGACCTTAGTGCCATAGGACATGGAACTAACTTGCCTGGTGAAAGTCACACTATACAGGGTATTTCTGAAGTAAACATGAAGAACTTTACATCTTTAAAAAAAAATCATACTGATGCCTTTTGTTTATATAATCACAGTCACTTCAGGGCATGTTCTTCTCTATCTTCTCTCCCCAAATTAAACCTCCTATAATAAAAAACACCCCTGACAATGTATGCCACATTCCATAGAGCTGACCTCCCCTCTCTGCAGCTTCTTAGGTTGACTTTTCTTCTTCTTGTCGTCATGGAGATTAAGGGAGATCTTGGTCATATCTTCTTAAGTAAATTGATAGGATTTTTATGCATTGGGATGACAATAGGACAGGAGTCTTTAAATTAGAGGCCTTGATTTCCTGTACCACAAGAGGCACCATTGTTCTTGAAAATTGACTGGGATGTCAGACTGGGCCTGGTTCAGTCACTAATGCATTGTGTTCCTTTGGGCAAGCCACTTAACTTCTTGGACCAGATTTATGCTAGAACAATTCCTCACTTCTGAGACTTGGAGGTTGCTTATTTGACCCTGGTATACTGTATCCAAAGATAACTTTCTTTCGTTGTATTGATGCTCATGGAGTATATCATGTTTGACTTAAATAGTATTTGTAAAATACTTATAACATTTGTAAAAAGAGTCTGGCATTTAGTAGGCACTATATAAATGCTTATTCCTTTCCCTTTCCCCTTAAAGTACCTCAGACTATTGAGGGAAAGCATTTTATTCACTTCTAAGAACCTGGGTTATAATACCAATGCTATTTATCTTCGTATAGATCTGATTCTTAAGTCTATGCTTTCTAGATTGTAAGTGGAGAAAACCATTTATATCTCCCCACTACATCTCCTAAAATCACATTTTTCTTATTCCCTCTAATTCTGTATTTCTTGATAAATAAGACATCATATTGAGATTTGTTTCCATGTCCATAAAGACCATTCATTACAGACAACTGGCCTAAATGATTTCTTTTGTCTTACTCTATTCCCCATTAAACATGTTTTTCCCCTTATGCAATATTGTCTTACCCAGGAAAATCTATACTAATTGGAATACAGTGGTAAAATCCACCCTTAGCGTAAAAGCTTCCTCTGAATTGATCGATAAACAAATAGTCCCCAGCATCTATGTGCCTAATCATTGTACTGGGCACTGCTGGGAATACTTATGGGAAACCATACCTGTACTTGTCTTCAGAGAGCTTACAGTTTAGTAATCTACCTAACAATGTCTCTAACTAGCCATGGTCTAGTTAGGTGGACAACACTACAAAGGATACAATAAGTACCAAAGTATGTTTTAATAGAGTTTTAATTCCCAGAGTAAATGAGTAGGTTTTAAAAGTTATTTTATAGCCTATAGCTTGGTGTATATACACATGCATATCCATGTACATATGTATATGTATACACACATGTATTTTTGTGGTTGTCGTTCCGTCGTTTTGGTCATGTCTGACTCTTTGTGACCCCACTTGGGGTTTTCTTGGCAAAGATATTGGAGTGGTTCTACATTTCCTTCTCCAGCTTATTTTACAGGTGAGGAAACTGAGGCAAAGAGGATTAAGTGACTTGCCCGGAGTCACGTAGCTAATAAGTGTCTGAGGGCAGATTTGAACTCAGATCTTCCTGACTTCAGGTCCAAAACTTTACCTACTGCACCACCTTGCTGCCCTACACATATGTATATATAATCCCATTACAGAGAGGGCTATCCATTGCATTTAATAGAGACTCTAGGAAAATTGATGGAAAGACATAGAAGATCAGTGGATCAATTGTGGCTGAGTTTAGATGAGTGAAGTGAGTACACATACCAATGAAGAGACAGAACCATTGAAGTAATGAAATATCCTTCCACTAAAACTGAGGAGCTTAACTTCATTTTCCAGTGAAATTGTCAAATAAATTTTGGAAAAAAAATCTTTTTTTTTTTTTTTTTTAGAATACATTCTTAAAGGATTGCTTGGTAGTCATCTAGGAAAAAGTAGCTGTGATGACTAAGCATGGCTTCATGATGAAAAAGTCATGTCAGATTAACCTTCTTTCCATTTGTTTTTAGAAAGGATCATTAGACTGGTAGATCGGTGAAATGATGTAGATATAGTTTACCTATATTTTAGCAAAGCATTTGACAAAGTCTCATGTTGTTTTTATGAAAAGGAGAGACGTGGGATACGTAATGATATAATTAAGTGAATTCATGCCTGACTGGGCAGACCCAAAGAGCAGTCATTTCAGTTCAGTGTCAGTATGGAATGAGTTCTCCAGTGGAATCCTTGAAGTCTCTGTGCTTGACCCTTTGCTGTTTAACATTCTTTATTCATGACTTGATAGCATACTTACCAAATATGCAGATAACATAAAGGTGGAAATGATAGTAAACATACTGGATGGATGACTGAATCAGGATTCAAAAAGGTCTTGACAGGTTAGAACACTGAGCTGCATAATGACAAGATGTAATTTACGAGGGAGAAATGTGAAGACTTGCTTGGTCCAAATAGTCCAACTGAAACAAAGTCTAATGCTTGGGCTAAAAACAATCAACTTAAAAAAAAAAAAACCCACAAAATAGACAGAAGACAGCTAGGTGGCACAGTTGCTGGGCTTAGAGTCAGGATTACTTGAGTTCAAGTCCAGCCTCAGACACCTACTAGCTGTGTGAGCCTGGGCAAGCCGCTCAACCCTGTTTGCCTCAGTTTCCTCATCTGTAAAATGAGCCAGAGAAGGAAATGGCAAACCATTCCAGTATTTTTGCCAAGAAAACCCCAAATGGGGTCACAGAGTCAGACATGACTTAAATGACTGAACAGTTTCATTCCATAGCCTAGCTAAGATCGGAATTGCATCACCATAGTGCTGACCATAGCAGTTCATTAAGTCTTCTGATAAGATGTGAAGATGTGTTATTGGCATTGGTGGTTGCCATCACTCACATGGGAGCCTTGAAATATTACAGTTTCAGGTCACAGGAGCTATGGCATTCAAATTCCAGGTCAGATTGGTACTATTAAGGTACATTCACATATTCTCTGTTTTAGTTTTTAGCCAAGAACATGTATACATGATATTTATGAACAGGGTTACTTGGAATCTCATAATAATGCCATTCTCCAGGTAGTGAATCCTGCCTAAAGCAGATCTGCTTTAGACCTCAGTTCAAGGTCGTTTAGGTAGCTTTCATTATAAAGTAGTTTCACCTACAAGGTGATCTCACTACAGGGATAATGTCATAGTATAATACAGGTAGTTCAACCTGGTTCTCAGACCAAATCATTTTAACAATGTAGACTGTAAGGTTCTTCTCTTGGTTTTCATTTTTATTTTAATTCAAGTGAAATTTAGTGTAAAAAGAAAGTGAGAATGTAGTATTGTAAATTGCCCAAGTAAAATTAGGTCCTAGCTGAGAATTACCTTTGCGATCCCTATTACTTCTTCATTTCCCAGATATTCTTAGTGGCTTTCTAAATTGACTTTGTAACAGAAGTCAAATACACAATGTACTTAAAATTTAATAAATACTGAACCTTAGAGCTAGGGTGCTACCTAAGCACTCTCTAGGTATATAGAGAAAGAAAAACAGCCATAGCATCGAGCCCTCATTCTATTTGTTTATTTTTCAGACTATGAGAGGCAGTGAGGTCTTGTGAATGAATGAATAAATAAAAAAAAAACATTTCTTAAGTGCTACAAATTTATTACATACAAATACAAATATTTGAATGGGGGAGATAAAGCCATATAGGAGGAGAGTGATAGTCATGAAAGGATGTTTTAGTGTAAGAAATTATGGAGATAGTGAATGGAGCAATGGGCTGAATGCCAATCAACCAGCCTAGGGTTGGGGAACCTATGGCCTTGAGTACACATGAAGCCTTATAGGTCCTTAAGTGCAGCCCTTTGATGAGTCCAAGTTTTACAGAATAAATCCTTTTATTAAGGGGATTTATTCTCTGAAGTTTCGATTCGGTCAGAGCTGTACTTGAGGATCTGAGGATCACATGTGGCCTTCAGGTCCCAGGTTCCCCACTCCTGGGCTGGTTGATTGACATGCTTTTTCTAGAAACAAAGGTACTTTTTGATTTAATCATGGTTCCTGGAAAAAGAGGTGAAAAGTCTGGAGTGGTACCTGGGTGGCAGCTGGGTCACTCAGGAGGATGACAAGATGACTGAGGTTAAGCAAGGTTGATTTTGCTGCTGGCTAGACATTCTGATACCTCACCAATCAGGGTCAGTGCATAGGACTTGGGAATCAGGAAGACCTATACTGAATCCAGTCTCTGACACTCAATAGCTATATGACCATGGGAAAGTTCTAATCTCTGTGAGTTTCAGGCACCTTATATAGCAAGTTAAAGACGGGTTTCAATCTGTCTCAATAAAGGGAACTGCTAACCTAATGAAATCAAAGAGTCTCGAATGACTAATTGATTTGTTCCTTTGTCCATTCATTTAATTAATTAATGCCAGGAGGAGAATCTATATTATAATAACATTGGAAAGACGAACAATTTTGAAAGACTTAAAGAAGTCTAATCAACACAAAGATTGACTCTCATTCCAGATGACTGATGAAGAAAGAATGCTACCATATCCTGAGAGAGAGAGAAAATGGACCCGTTACAAAATGAGACATATACCTCTTAACATGGTCAACAGGGGAATCTACCTTGCTTGACCACAAACGTTTCCTACATGAGTTTTGCTCTTTTTTATTTTTCATTTGAGGGGGAGTGAGAATAAAAAAAAAATTCTGGATGATTGAAAGTTAAAAAAAACCCTAATTTAACAGAATGAGTAACAAAAAAAGAAAAATACAACAAATTGCTTTATATAGCAGAGATTCCAAGTTATGCATCGTAAAAATATATTACCTGATGATGTACAGTGTGGTTTTATTTTATGCTAATTACACTTCCATATACTTTGTGATCCAGTGACACTGGTCTCCTTACTGTTACTGGAATGAGACACTCATCTCCTGACTCTGAATATTTTTACTGGCCATCCCTTGTACCAGGAATTCTCTCCTTTCTCATTTCTACCTCCTGGCTTCCTTCAAGTATCAGCTAATATCTCACCTCTAACAAGAAACCTTTACTGGTCACCCTCAATGTTACTTCCTGCTGATTATCTCCATTTAGCCAACATGTATCTTGTTTGAACCTAGCACGTTGTCTCTCCCATTAGTTTTTGAGTTCCTTGAAAGTAGGTACTGTTTGACTTTTCTTCGTATACCTACCAAGGGTAGGGAAACTGTGGCCTCGAGGCCTCATGTGGCCCTATAGGTCCTCAAGTGCGGCTCTGTTAGTCCTTAGCACGGTGCCTGGCACATAGTAGGTACTTAATAAATTCTGGCTGACTTACTGAGATTTACTAGCTCCTTGATAGCAGACTAACAGGGCTTTAGTTTGGGGAAATTTCCCTTTTCCCCCTCATCCTATAACAGAGGGAGGGGGAAGGGAAAGAGGTAGCAAAGTTTGGCTAACAGATAAAGAAGTTTTCCAGAGGAGAAAGAGGGCTTAGGACCACACCCCGAGAGCAGTTAGCAATAATAGTAGTAGTAGTAGTAGTAGTAGCTAGTACTTATATAATACCTACTATGTGCCAGAGGCTTTACAGACATTATCTCATTTGATCTGCACAATAGCACTGGGAGGTAGGTGCTGCTATTATTTCTGTTTCACAGTTGAGGAAACTGAGGTAAACAGAAGTTTAGTGAATTGCCCAAAGCTACACAGCTAGTAAGGCTAAGACCAGGTCTGCCTGACTTTGAGCCCAATGCTGTATCCTCAGGGTCATTTAACTTTATTACTATTCATTTATTTCTTTAAAAATTATTTATTTTATATATTATATGTAAACATATATGATATAGGAATATATTAATATTTATATGTAATATAGATATATTACATTCATATATGATATAGACATAAATATTTATATGAATATAACATATAAATGTATTACATATTTGTGTTTATATTATACATAAATGTGTTATATATTATATATTATATAAATATGCTATGTATTCATATACAATATATAAATATGTTATATATTAATATACAGTATAGTAGTATGCTATATATTAATATACAATCTAGCAATATGCTACATATTCATATATAATATATAAATATGTTGTATATTTATATATCTACATGTTATATGTTTATATAAAATATAGAAATGTTATGTATTTGTATATAATATATATGCTATATATTTATGTGTAAATATATTATATTTGTACATAATATACAAATATATTTATATATAGTCATTATATTTATATTCACTTTTATAAGATCTTGAGTTTTATGTTTTTCCCCCCTCCCTCTAACTCCTCTTTCCCCAAGATCACATGCAATCTGATATAGGCTATACATCTATGATCATATTAAATATATTTCCACATTAGTCATACCATAAAAAGTTTTATTACTATTCACAAATTGAGGAGGAGAATAGATGTCAATGGGAAACAGTCGTGTGTATGGCCCTCGAGGCCCTCAGACTAGTGTAGCACATGGTGGGATGGCCCCAGATGTGGAACCATGACATAGTCTTTTAACCCAGTCACTTCAGGGCTCAACATTATATAGAGTTATAGACACTAATGGCACCAATATTGCCATCATCCAGAGTAGAAGAGAATCGTTGGTCAGTTAGTGAACATTTATTTATTCAACACTTGCTGTGTGCCAGACATTGTGCTAAGTGCTGGGATGCAAAAAGGCAAAAGATAGCCCCTGTCCTCAAGGAACTCACAATCTACTGGAGGAATAAAATTGTAGAGTGGTCTTGTTGGGACCAGTGATATGAGTATTTTCATAAGGAATGAGGAATGAGGGAAAGGGATACAGGCAACTTAAATCTAACTGGGCTGTTCAGTAAGAGGCTGAAGGGAGTCTCTGGGTTTATTAGCCTTGGCATACATGCATCCTGGGCACTGATGTCATACCAGTAGCCATATCAGTCAAACCAGTTTTCACAGGTTCACAAATTTCTTGGCTCTGCAATAACCTCTTTAAGTAAGTCAGCTGGGCAGATCACCAGTGTCACAGGAACACTTGATGCTGGTAAATGAAATAATGTATGCAAAACACTTGGAAAGACATTAAAGTGCTATACAAAATCAGCATTTTTTTTTTAAACTAAAGGGCCAGGTGTGAGGGTTGCCCACACTAAGACTGTGGCTACATCTCTGCTGTTGCTGTAATTGCTCTCTCCCTGCCAAAGACCAATGCCTTTCCTCTCTCAGTCTTTCTGCAGTGACAGCTGATCCTGCTGCCTGTGATGGCATGGTAGGAATGGTTACTGCTGAGTACATATGGGTTTGTTTTTTTCCCTGCCAGGCACCTGTGTCCCAGAGCCCGAGTAATCACTGCTGCCCTGGCAGTCACCTTTCATTCAAGATCTGTTGTCAGTGAGAGTCTACAGCTGCAATTCATGTGGAAGGACAAGGGGACAAGACCAGTCGTGACACGTAGAAGCATGTAAGTGTACCCAACCAGCTGAGTATGACAAATTGTCTTATGCTCTGCTCAGACTTGAGCCCTGTGTTTTTGGCCTACGTGGTGTCCAGTTTTGGTTGCTCCTTGTACTTGTCTCAGACTCTAGATTTAGACCATGTTAATCATCCAGAATAGGGCAGCTAGGGAGTGAAGAGTATAGAATCAGGAAGACTCATCTTCTTGAGTTCAAATCTGACAGCAGACCCTTATTAGTTATGTGACCCTGGGCAAGTTGCTTAACCCTATGTGCCTCCATTTCCTCATCTGTAAAATTAGCTGGAGAAGGAAATAATCAACCTTTTCAATATCTTTGCCAAGAGAACTCCAAATGGGGCCACAAAGAATTGGACAGGATTGAAATGACTGAATAAGAGCAAGTTGACCAGAAGCATTCCGTTCCTGGGCCTGTCTGAAAGAAGAAAAGAATATGATAAATAGACCAGAGGCAAGACAGTCTTGGACATCTTGGATATGATAAGAAGGCTGAAACACAACCCTGAGGAAAAGAGGGACAGCTGAAAGCTGTTCTGTGATGAAAGAAAGGCCATAAGGGGATCTCTGATGGAGGAAGAAGCGATGTTCCAGCAGCGTTCACTCACTGTTAAACGTTAGGGCAAGCAGCCTCGCTAAGGGAGTATGGTGTGGAAGTCCCGTGTCAACAGAGGGAAGGGAGGAGAAAGACTAGACCAAGGGTGGGCAACCTTTAGCCTTAAGGCCACATTTGGCCCTCTAGGTCCCCAAGTGTGGCCCTTCGGCTGAGTCCAAGTTGTTCTGTAAAACTTCGACTTAGTCAAAGGGACACACCCAAGGACCTAGAAGGTCGCATGTGGCCTTGAAGGTACAGGTTTTCTATCCCTGGATTAAACCAACAGGGAACCACTGAGGCCTGGAAGAGGGGCCAGCACCATCAAGCAATGAAATGTTGAGCCACCATGTGGAGGAACAAATGTGGACCTGGCTCTTCATTGCTTATGATGGGCCCTATGAGGTTGGAAGGGGTGACCTTTTTGGTGATTCTGAGTTCTTCTTCTATATAAGGGGATCTCAGTCTAGGGTTGCAGGTCTATCAACTGGGATTGACTCTATAGTCTCTTGGAGAACATGGAACCCATCAGAAGGAAGTATTGCTTGACTCTCGGGTTTTTCCTGATTTAGAAGAGTGACTCATTAGGGGATAGCATTATAAGTAGGAAGTATTGTATAGGTCCCTAATGGAAGGGGTTACCACCAAAAAAGGGAGCAAGATTTCCTTACTTTCTTTGGGGTATAATTTGTGTTCTTCATGTGTTTAGACTATGTTAAATAAAACTGCCTCTATATTTGAAATCTTAGCCTTGATATCTGAAGAGGAGTTGAAGATACCCCTTTTTGGGGGGCACCACTTGTCAAGGTTTCCATTGCCACCTGGGAGGGGGCAAAATGAGCCAGATTCCCAAATTTCCCAGTAGAAGCAAAAAGGAAAAAAAACCGAGCTTTTGAGAATTTGCTAGAGTTCTCCTCCCTTTTCCCCCACAATTGCACCCAGGTTCTCCTGTCAGGAGGCATGCATGCTCTGATGCCAAGATTATGTATAATTTATCTTTTGGGCATTCAGCCCCTTCACTGTTAACCTTTGAAATTCCAAATGAACTCCGGGAGATTTAATACAAAGCTTACAAAAAATACAATGTCTTAGTTTTGAGTGTTCAGACCATTTTAAGGTCCATTCCCCATTTCCCCCTTTTGCTTTCTTAACTATTTGCTAAGGGTCATGAAATGAATTAGTCTTCCAAATGCTGAAGATTTGTGGATTTATGCCCACTTGGAAGCATTTCTGTTCCAGGAATGTCAAAGCTGGCGACCTTTTGGATGTTAATTTGTTTCTCCATCTGTCCCATACGTTCAGTGTAGACGTAGGGAATGGATTTGATCCTACTCAGTCTTTCCTTTTTGCTTTGCCATCCCGATTTCTGTAAAGAGAAGCCCCCTGTATTATTGGGCTTCTATGCTTCTGTAATAACATGTGTTTGTCTTCTGGGGTCCACTAGGGACAAGGATAAACCTACTTTCATGCCAAAGTTCTTTCATTAATGCAGAAATCACTTTGGTCAAAAACCCCATGCTAAGAGATCACTACAGCATTCAAACCCTGGGATCTCAAAAGGCATACAATTTTCATAGGAAGTGGTTAAAAGCTCTGATGCTGCACCAGTGCCCCCTGGCCCCACCTCACACATACAGAACACCCTCTTTCACCCCTCCCCTCCAGTTAGCATAATTACAGTGTTCCCCTGGCCCCTGCTGGGATGGACAAATTGTGCCAGGGGTTAGCATCGAGTTAGCAGTCTTTGCCAGGGTGTAAGAGAGTCAACAGCCTGGGGGGATGAGGCAGGGCATGGTCTGAATAAAAAGCCAGAGTTCAGGGAAACCACATATCAGATGAGTAAGCTCAGTCAAGAATTTGAGGCCAGGAATTCAAACAAGCCAAGAAATACCAGATCTGGGGACTCAGCTCACATTTTACAAGTGGCGAATTTACAAGTGGCCCACCCAGGGTAGGAACAGGAAACAACGCAGCGAAGAAGCTTTGTGGACATTATTTGCTTCATGAAAGGATAATGGTCTTGGCATCAGTATTTATGGCTGGCAGGGTGCTGGCCATCTACCTCTCCTGTTCCCTCCTCACAGGCTCAGCCGAAGGTGTTGCAGCTGTGTGCTCTGACTAATCTTCAAAGACAGCCCACGAGGAGGATGCTTTTCTATTTTAACAGGGGGATGGGGCTATCCTTATGTTATACTATTAATCGTATGAATGTAGAAATCAGAATACTCAAGTCAGAGATTTGCTGTATTGGGAGACTTATGGTTTCTGTCACTTTGTGATTGATAAACCAGACTTAGGAACCCCAGGAACGATGTGGTGGTCTAAACTACTAATCTTACAGATGAAGAAACTGAGGCTCAGAGAAATTAAATGAGGCCCAAATATTCAGTATCTCCCTTTTTCCTCTAAGATAAAATTCACATTCCTTTGCCAAGTGTTCAAAACTCTCTATAATTTGGCTCCCACATACCTTTTCAATATTTTGAATACTTTTTCATTCTATTTTTCAATATTTCAATACTTTAAAAATGTTCTATTGTTATTTCACATTGTCCCCTTCAATGTACTCTATTTCAGCCAATCTGGTCTACTAACTCTCTTTGTATGCAGTAGTCTATGACCTTCCATGGCTCATCTCTTTGCCTTCACAAAAGTGGTCTTCCATATCTAGAATATACTCTCACCTCACCTCTACCTCAAGGAATCATTAATGTCTTTCAAGTCACAATTGAGGTACTACCTCCTAAGTGAGGTCTTTCATGATCCTCATAGTTATGAATATTCTTTCCCACTTGGAATTTCTTTGCATTACTTAAAAATATCATTTACTTTATATTTACTTATGTCCAGATTGTAGTCTCCAGGATAATGTAGGCTTCTTGAGGGTAGGGACTGCTACATTTTGTCTTTTATCCCCAGTGCCTGAGCACATAAATGTCTAATGAATATTCCTTGAATTACTCAAAATAATCCAGTTAGTAAATGTCGAAATTAGAATTCGAATGCAGTTCCTCTAACTCCAAATGCCATCCCTTTCCCACTGTACTGCCCTGGGCCCCTAAGAGTGACAGATGAAAAATCAATGGCAAGTAGCTCTGTTATACATGTCTACAATATCCACCAACAGTTATCAAGAACCTGTTATATGCAGAGCACTATGCCATGTCCTGGGAGATACCATGATAAAGATATAAGATATAAGATGTGGTTCCTGCCCTCATTGTGCTTATAATTTAACGGTTTTGCTGTTATTCTGTCACTCTCAGAGGAATACTTTTACAAATGATTACTAAGATGATGTCTGCCTGCAGTTGGACCTTGCATGACATACCAGTTACCCAAGTTGAAATATTTAGAACACACCGTGATTTGTTGCTGTAGACCCTAGCAAAAACTGCTCATATGTAGGTCAAGATTTCAAGACTAGACACAGACAAAGTAGCATCCAAAATATATTTTGGTCTTGTAAATTCTCAGGGGGTTGTAGATGAAGATAGTTAAGACAAGTCTTGGGATATTGCCACACTTCTAATTCAACACAATTCCAACTGTTAGACATGGAATGACATACTGAACAATGAGATACTTGGCAAGTATTATCAGTCAGTTGCCTCCAACAATCCACTTCACTGCATCCTTAGTAGTCTGCCCCATCCTTTCAGTCTGACCATTTTCTAGAGGGCAATGCCTTGTGATGGTGACACCTTAGATACCTGCCCATAAATACCTTAAATTCAACAGAGTCACCTGTAGACTTGTCTAAAATAAACATCTAATGAAATATATGTAGTGCTGAGCACAGTGCTTGGCCCATGGTTGGTATCTGATGAATGTTTATTGATTGATTAAAAAAAAAACAAAACTATTGAACTAAAATAGTAGCAGGGATTTAATGTAGAGCTAGAAGTACATGGAACCATTTTAAGAGTCTCTCATGCTCAATTTTTCTTCTGGAATATTCCTATTAAATCAAAATGGATTCTTATCCAATGTAATTGTAACAAGGTCTTTTTGAGCCAAAGTTAGATGCCAGGAAAGATCCTTGGTTGAAGGATACAGGAGCTCAATAATGCTCCATGGCAAAGAGACAAAGCCCTTGGGACTCTGGTAGAAGCTGCTGCTGGGGAGGCACTAGGGAAAGGAACAGGGTAGGGCAGGGCAGGGAAGACGCTCACCCCAACACACTGAAATACTACAAGTACTGTTAGAACCCCATGATAAAATCCTGTACTAATATGCTCTGTTGATCAAGACTGCTTCATCATTTCTCACAGTAGATAGGAAGGAAGGAAGAAAATAGGAAGGAAGGAAACATTTACTAAGTACTTACTATATGCTAGGCAGCAGTGCTAAGTGCTTCACAAATGTTAGATCATTTAATCCTCACAATGACCCTGAGAGGAAAGTGCTATTATTGTCATCTCATTTTGCATGTGAGGAAATTGAGGCAAACAGAGGTGACTTGAATCACTTATGTGACTTGTCCAGGGTCACATAGCTAGTAAGTGTATGGAGTTGGATTTAAATGAAGGCCTTCTTGACTCCAGGCCAAGCACTCTACCCCCTGTACCACTTGGCTGCTGAGATATATTTAGTGCTAGGGTACTTTTGAGTGTTTTATTGAATTATGTCAAGTAACATGGCAGAGGGAGGTGGTGTGATGCACAGGAGATAGAAGCTTAGATGAGGTGTTCATCAAATTTGGAGATGACACAGAGCTTGGAAGGACAGCTAATAGAGTATATGACAAAGTTGGGTCCAAAAAATTCTTGTCAGGTTAAAGAATTAGGTCAAATCCAGTAAGATGAAATTCAACAGAGGTCATTGTGAAATTTTGAACTTGGCCCCCCCCAAACCAAATTTACATCTATGAGATGGGGAAACATGGTTAGACAATAATAGTTCTGAAAAAGATTTGGGGGTTTTAGTGACTAGTAAGCTTAATAGGACACGAGGTGTGATGAAAAAGGCAAATCATCTGATGCGATCTTGGGCTGCATCAAGAGGGACCAAGCTGCCAGTGTGGTGCCTTTGTGGGCCTTGTTTGGAATTTGCTGTGTTCAGGTGTAGGCACAATGTTATAAGAAAGACTTTGATAATTCATCATGTCCAAGTTGGACTTATACCAGGGATGGAAGTATGGTTCAATATTCGTGCAACAGGGCTTTGGCACATGCCCAGATCACCTAAGATGGTGACACCTACATAAGAGACACAAGCTACATGCTTCTGGGAAAAGACATTAGTGTGGATCTACCAACATCCTTGATGGAATTGCCTGTGTCTCTATATCTACCTGACTGAAGCCTACTTGTTCTCACTTTTCAGCAGCATACAGAGGTGAAGGTCTCATTCACCACAAGGACATAATATATTAAGCTGAGACTGGGGAGAAGACCTGAAAGGTTATCTTCCTCTTGTATTAGGGCCTGTGGCCTAAGAAAATGGGCTTGAAGTTTAGGTCTCCTATGTTTATCCTTTTTAGTTCTAGGTACAAGAGTGGGGTCCTGGACCTGGGAGCTTGAATCATGGTAACCTTGGAGCCCAGCATTCTAGTCCTTACATTGCAACTAGCCCAGCAGAGAAGCCCTGCGAAGCCTTGGTATGGGGTGACAAGCCCAGAGAAGCTTGGAACTTGGTGGGATTAATTCTGTTTAGGAACTGAGCTAAACTGTGAACCTAACCCTTCTCTCCCCAGAGATCAGAGGTGGTATAGGGGGAATTGTGTCTCTCTGGTGTTGGGCAGAAATGTTTGTATGTTCAATGCTACTATACCTTTGAAACAAATATTCCTTTGTAAAAAGCTTGTCTTACTGTCAAGTGGCTAAAGGGAACTGGGATATTTGGATACCTGAAGTTGGAGAAACACAGTTGGTAGGAATTTGAGTCAACCTCTAAAGGGTACTGGAGAACCTGGGAGAAGGGTGCAATGTAATAGACTTGATCTTCAGACAGTACAGGCCAGTGTAACTATTGTCACAGTAGCAAAGCAATCAGCATGATTAATCATATTAAAAACAAATGCATACCCAGTCATATGGTTATCTCAGTAGATGTGGAAAAAATCTTTTAAAAAAATAGAATACAGATCTATGCAAAAACTCTAGAAAGTATGGGCATGAGGGAATCTTTCATAATATCATAAAAAAATCCTTCTAAAACCAATTGCAAGCATCATATACAATGGGAATATGCTAGAAACTTAGCAAATAAATTAAGGCAAGAATTACCTCTGTTCCCCACTATTGTTTGTTATAGTTCTAGAAATGTTAGTAATAGCAATAAGAAAAGAGAAATAAAAGGTATAAAGAATGGCAGAGGAGATAGAACTTCCCCTGTTTGCTAATGATTAGATGGTTTACTTAGAAAATCCTAGGGAATCAGCAAAAAAACTAATTGAGACAACTAATAGCTGCCCAGAGTTTCAGGCTACAAAGCAAATCCACAAAATCAATGACATTTCTTCTACAATAAAATCCAAGAAGCAATAAGAGTAAAGGAAGTTATTAAAAAATAACTACAAAATACGTCAAACATCTGGGAGTCAATCCATCAAAGTACACATAATACTTATGTAGATTCAATTAGAAAACACTCCCTAAAGAAATAATGGACAATTTAAATAGCTAGGGGAACATTTAATGTTCATAGGTTGGCCATGCAACGTAATAAAAAGCAATACCCCCCAAATTTGATTTGTAATTTTAATATTATACCAATCAAATTACCAATGGGAAGTTTTACAGTGCTAGACAAAGTAATAACAAAATTCATTTGGAGAATTAAAATAGCTAGAAAACAAGGGACATAATGCAAAAGGGTAAGAATGAAGACAGAATAGTGCTTCCAAGCCTCAAACCATATTATAAGCTACAGTTATCAAAACCATTTGTTACTGGTTAAAAATAGAAAAGCAGCCCAATGGAATAAACTAGAAAAGGGAGAATCAGAAATAATGGAACTCAATAATCTAGGATTCAATAAACTCTATAACATAAATCACTTGGGAAAGAGCTCCTTATTTGATAAGAATTTCTTGGAGAACTATAAAGCAGTCTGGCAGAAATTTGGCTTAGATCAACACCCTACACCAAATTCTCCAATAAATTCAAAGTAGATATGTAATCTGAATATTAAAGATCAGCTCATAAAAACAACTAGAAGAGGAGTAGATCCTATGACTTTCATAGTTTCATAGTAAGACATATTCTTAAGCAAAGATGGAGATTATTACAAAAGACAAGATAGATCATTTTAATTAAATTAAAAATCTTTTATATATATAAAATTTATACATTTCAGATAAGAAGAGGAGTCATAGACTAGGAAAAATCTTTGTATCAAGTATCTCTGATAAGAGTTTACTACCCAAGACATATAGACAACAAACAGAAATAGATCAAAAATGACTACAAAATATACATGTGGTCAAAGGATATGAACAAACAATTCTCAAAAGAATTGTAAACTATTAACAAATATATGAAAAATGCTCCAAATCTCTAATAATAAGAGAAATACAAATCAAAACAACTCTGACATTTTACCTAATACCCAGCAAATTGACAAAGATGGCAAAAAAATCAGAACAGTATTGAATACGGAAGAGTGGTCAAAGCTGGAAATATATATTTAGGAATTATCTGGAAAGAAGTAGTTGAACCTGTAGTAGCAAATGAGTTTGTCAAACGAGAAAATGTAAGAAAGAAAAGAAAAGAGGGTCGGAGGAATAACCTTGGGGGCACTCACGTTATAAAGTCAGGAAAAGAATAGGGAACCACCAAGAGAAACAAAAGAGAGAGAGAAAGAGGGAGGCTCAGCAGCACACACTCTCTGAAGTTGAGGAAAAAGAGAGCATCCATGAAAAGAAAAGTCAATAATATCATGGTAAAGAGAGAATGAAGAGGATGAGGAAGGGATTCGGGTATTTGCCTACAGCTGCTCATCATGCCCCTTAGCCTTGAGTCTTCATCTCAGCTGAATTTATCTTTTTTTCTTAGGCATAAGGACCATTAGTTAAAGCTTTGGGCCAGGTCCAAATACAATCTCAAGCCTATGGAAAACACATTAGGAAATTTTGACAAATTCTTGCTCTCATGCTGTTCCGTTGGTATGATTGCCTTGGACACTGATTCTACATGGAGTCAATCAGTCCCTTCTTAAGAGGCTTTTTGAAAACTCCCTATTAAGGAGCCGTACTATATACCCACAACGAAATTTCCAGCAGTATCAGCTGAGTAGTTGTCATTGTAATCTTGAAGAATGAATGGTCGTGTCTTGACAATATTGGCAACAGGCTTTATGAGAAAATACATGGAAGACATTATAATCAGTCATTAAGGGAACATACCAGAGTCAATATCTATCTTGTATTCATTGTTAGTAATGAATACTACTGTATTCATATTGCAGTGTCCTGAGGCATCTTGACACTGACACTATAAATATAATACAACACTAGGGCTTTACTGTCATGTGAATGAATAACACCTCCTGATTCCAGATAGCATGAACTGCTATGCTAGTTTCTCTGCTTCATATCAATGGATTTTAAATGATATTTTTCTCTTAGATTGGCCTTTTTCTTTGCAGACTCTACACTTAATAGTCAGGATGCAGATAGTCTATGTAATGCTCTATAGAATGAGTGTGGGCTGGTATTTCTGAAGTAATTTGCAGATGTTGTGATACATGTATTTTCTGTGTTCTATTTCCTTTACCCATAAGCTCTTTGTTATACATATTTATGTGACAATTAAATGTTGTAATGTCTCTGGGTAGTTTTCTTTAAAGGAAGAATTTGTATATGTCTGAAAGAGAAAGAACAAGAAAGAACACAAAAGGGCTAATTTGCTCAATTAATCATCAAGAAATATTTCATTTAACAAACATTAAGCAACTATTGTGTGTACAGCATGGTTGGCACCGAGAAAGATGAATTCATAAGGAAGATGTAATTCTTTGGCCTTAAGATTATAATCTAGTAAAGGGAGGGTATATTTTATAGAAGAAAAAACTATTATACAAAATAGAATGTAATAAGTGAATTAGAAAATGTAATAAATGTTTAAAGGATTCAGGGATTGAAATAGGCTAGGAGCAAAATGGAGCTGTGCCACAGACCACTCAAATCTGGGGTAGTATGCTTCCCTCCAATGGCACTCTATATTCTTTGGTACTCTGTCAGCAAACATTATCACAGGATATACCTCTCAGCAGGCTGCCACCCTCCACCCCGGCTCTTTTTGCCCTCATTTATGGGAGCTCACATGCGATTCCAACTGCACAGGAGCAAAAGATGGAATCTTTGGCAAATGGTTCTCCCTCTTGGTGTAGAGATCTCATTTGAAACTTAGCTTTTGAGGTAGATGCTACAGATATCATATCTTCATTTTACACAAGAAGAAACAGCTTCAGAGAGGTCAAGGTACTGTCCCTTGATCACCCAGCAAAAAAGTATTCAAGGTAGAATCTGAATCTGGGTCTTTTTGATTCAAAATCAAGTATTCTGTCCATTAAAGTCTCACCAAGAACACAAAAGTAAAAGACAACAATAGTGGTAATTATAGGAACATTAGGTGTCCAGGGAAGTGAGACCAATTAGACTCAACCACAGCTTGAAAAATTCTTTGCACTTAATCAGTTTTTTTTAGTACACAAGTCAATGGGAGGCTGAATGTGCTGATCTAATGCCAGTATCTGGGGTTCCTTAGCAATTCAACAAACGTTCATCCTAGATGGCACAGTGAATAAAGTGTTGGTCCTGGAGTCAGGAAGAGTCATCTTCTTGAATTCAAATCTGACCTCTGATACTTACTAGCTCTTATTAAACTAGCTCTTACTTACTAAACTTAATCCTGTTTGCCTCAGTTTCCTCATATGTAAAATAAGCTGGAGAAAGAAACAGCAAACCACTTCAGCATTCCTGTCTAAGTCAGGCATGACTGAAATGACTAAATAACACTTTGTATAAGGTACTGTCCTAGGTGCTGAGAAGATAAGGACAAAATGAAAGTGTCATTGAGGGGTTTATATTGTATTGGGAATATAACATATAAAAATAAAAGTAAATAAAAGAAAATAAGACTAAATTGATGAAGAAACAAGCCAGAGTCATAACAAGGAATCCCAGAATCTAGGGTAAACTTAATTCATGAGATCACAGGATCACAGATTTAAAGCTTAATGAGGCCCCAGAAGTCACTGAGTCAAATTTCCTAGTTTTATAGAGGGGAGTGGGGGGTATCATTTTCCCCAGGTCAAATCTGGGAATCATGGTCAGTGAAGGAAAGAAACCTGCCCTTTTGGGGCCACACTAACCCAGAGGTCAGTGTCCTGAAAAAAGAAATCCTGTTTGCCCCATATCAATCTTAGCTCTGTTAACCAGGGCAGGAAGGGAAGGGGGAGAGGTCAGGTAAGACTTTCAATCGGGTGCAGCACCTTAGCAGATCCTTGAAGGAAGCGAGGTATTCTTTTTGAAGAGTTTATTACTATTATTATGAATCCAACAAACATGAACAGAAACGAACTTTTGCCTATACAAAGAAGAGGGGGAGAAAGAGGATTACATGTGAATAATGAAATCTTTACCACATACAGAAACCAAGAATTCTAAGGGGTGGAGGTGAGGAGGAGGTACATTCAGACATGGCAGACGGTTTGTTGAAAGGCTTAGAGTTGGGAAATTGAATGCTGATTTTGGGGAGCAGTCAGTACACCAGTTTGGCTGAAATGCAGAGTACATGAAACCGACTTATATAAGATAAAGTTAGAAAAGTAGATTGTAGCCAGACTGTGGAGGACTCTAAGTGCCCAGCTAAGGAGTTTGCATTTTATCTTAGAAATAATGGGGAAACATTGAATATTTTTGAGCAGCGGTGAGATGGTCAGATAGCTATCTTAAGAACAACAGCTGGGTTACTGTCTAAAGGATGGATTGCTGAAGAGCCTGAATGCAAGGAAATCATTTCAAAAGAAATCCATGGGAATCTCTCTCCTTGTCTTTCCCTATTCTTGTACCTCCCACTAATCCATCCTATTTATTTATGAATGAAATCCACCTGCTCAATTGCTGGGAGTTATGCCTAAATTTAGTGCATAAAGACAATGGTCTCATTTATTCTCTAGTTCCTTCTCAAGTGCAATTCATTTTTACTAGCTGTAATTTGCATTTTAATGCTTTTATATGTGTGTATATGTCTATGTACATATAGATATATATGTATATAATTTCAGATTATAAATAGAAAAGAAAAGCCTTCTTATATAAAATTTTGCCTTTATTACCAGTGTTGGAGCCATTGGTACATTGGTACCATTAGCACTCAAGGGGTCTTGATCCTAAACCAAGAAAATGGAAAATTGTAACTTCTTTAAAAAGAAACTTCTTGGAATCCACAGGTTCCTGTTGACCCTTTGAACAGCTCTGTCCACTTTGTCTTTGAACCATTCAAGTGCTTGGCTTGCTTAACTATTTAGTGAGCATTCATAGTATGCTGGTTGCAACACAGAAAATACAGACACCATCTTTGATCTTTACAATCTCATAGTCTTGGGAGATTGCACTTGGAAAGTCTGCTGGAAAAAAGAAAAGAGAAAAAATGACTGAAGAGAACAGAAATAGAGACAATCAGGCTAGGTTTGAAAGTCACATAAGAAATTTATTATATACTTTGGGGATGAAGTGTGAGAGAGCATGCATTTATTAAGCTCCTGTGGTGTACCAGGCACTATGCTAATAAGAAATATTATTTCATTTAATCCTTCAAAGGAAAATCAAGCTGTATGTAATAAGGGACCTGCAGTTTCTTATCACTCTCCTTTTTCTTTTACATTCTATATCATGAAGTTCAGAATTTAAAAATATTAAATTTAAAATGCTTATTGAGGTGAGCAGAAGTTGCTTTTTACAGGGACTACTCGGTTAATAGCTGATAGTCCAAACACTAAGCATAGTACCAGTGGGATCAGATCCTCAGGGATAGTGAGGGATTTGATGCTCCCCACAACCATAGAACCCAGACTTGCTATTGACCAAAAAGGATCTGAGGAATGAAGTGCTTTGTATTATCTTTTCGTATATCTAGAACTTCAGGGGCCATTTAGGTCCTGCTTAATTGAGAAACCCAAATTTGGGACCAACAGAAGAGGAGAACGATGATCCTGCATTAAATATTCTTATTTAACTGGTCTCTCTTAGTAAAGGTACTTTTTGATGTGCACTGAAGGGCTGAAAATAGAGGCATCTTTTTGACACTTATACTTTGGCAATCACTTTTCTCCCTTAAGTCTGCTCCAGATAACCTTAGTAGGTTCTGGATAAGATAGGAACAGAAGAGAGCTTGGAATCAGGAAAGGAGGCAAAACTAGAGAGAGAGAGCCATACTATAAATAGAGTAGGGCAACCAGGGCTTTTCCCCAGGGGAACCAATATTTAAACACTACTTGCAATCCTTCAGCAGAAATAATATTATAGGATCAGAGATTTAGATCCAGAAAGGACCCTAAATCCATCTAATACAACCTCATTTTATAGATGAGGAAAATGGGACCCAGGAAGGCCATCATTTGTCCACCTTTACACAGCTAGAAAGCATCAGAGACAAGATTTGAACTAACTTTCTCTGCCTTCTAGAGTTAGTGTTTTGTTCTACACCATCACAATGGCTCAACTGAGCTTAGCACCTAGGTGGCAAGATAGCAAACAGAGAGCTACCATATGGTTGACTTTCTTCCACAATTACTGTGCCCCAGATGAGCTCCTCTATGACTCAGCCAGAACTGACTCCCCTGTAATTCACCAGACAAAAAGTTCTTGGTTTCACCACAATATGAGCGTGTGATTTGAGGGTATGTTTCATAGGCTGAAGGTTCTATCTACTTCATTTGCCCCAGGTGCAAAACTCTTTAAGTTACAGCCCCGAGGAATGAAAAATGTGTTCCCACTGATCTTGTAACATTAAAAACCAAACCAAACAAAGGTAATTTGTACTGGATAGCCTTTTTGGTTGTGTGGAATCAGAGGAAGATAGTCGTGACTCTATTCATATGTAGGTAAGCATTTTTGCATTTAGTATCAGCTGCAATAGAAATCATTTAATGAATGCCTCCTAAGAAGAAGGGTCTAAGTAGCTGGGAAGCTGTGGTATTCTTGGAAACCTTGTTCTGGTTACTATCCCATAGCAATGGGAACCACTGGTTTCAAAAAATTCCCACAATTAAGAAAAAATATATATTCATACAGGAATTTTGCCCCCTAGGGAGAGTATTTTCATATTTAGTAATACTAAAAGTAACATAAAAATAGAAAATTGAATGATTCACAGAGTTTAAAAAAATAACTCTTCTCAGTCTTGTTCAGGCAACGACTATAGAGAAATTATTTTATAGCTTTTTTAATAAAAAGGTTTTCATGAACCACAGTGAAAAAAATTCTGACTATTTGCCACAGGGGCAGAATTTGCCATATGCATACACTAGCTTAAAGAGAGGGTTTGAGGGGCTCAAGCTAACCCTTGTTGGGTATGGGAAGTGAAATTTAATCTCTGACCTCTTGTCTCATTGTGCAACCAACGATCCAAATACACTGACCTAAAATTTCCACGGTGGTGTGATTTGTTGGCCGCCCTGGACTTTCTCCATTGTTACTGCAGCTGTCAGGGTGGGGGAAGGGACTTTCTGGAGCTCAGACTTTTAGAGCCAAAAGAAGTGAAAACAGCTCAAAGAGTTGATTATGTGCGGACTGCTGACGGAGCTTTAGCATTCTGTAGTCACTAGCTCTGAAATACTTGTAAGCTCCATGATTTCAAGGGAATTTTCTTTTGAGAGCACAAAGCACTCTCACCCAGAGTGTGAACTATTGGGCAGAATACTTAACTACACAGCTGTCAATCAACATTTTTTCGCCTTGATTGACAAATGTCCACTATGTGCCCAGCACTGTGCCGTGTGCCGTGAAAGAAATATAAGAAAGGGTCCCTGTCCTCAAGGAATCTGTAATCTAATTCAGAGACATAATTAGAGAATTATAAAAACATTATAGTGTTATTTCCAAAGCCACCTTCACTTCTGTTTTGCTTATTTGACTATTAAAACAACCCCAGGGGATAGGCAGGACAAACGACGCTGGGTGCAAGGATTTGCACAAGATAAGACAACCCTTAAGGGGAGAAAAGGAGATTTTAGCCTAGGTTTTCTAATCCTAAATCCAGTGTTCTCTCTAACTCCCTGGGATTGCAACTGCCCTGATGTATTGCCCTAGGGAGGTGGGGCACACTTAAAAGCCTCAGGGAGCCTGTTTGAGCCCACCCCCACCTCTGCTCTGCTTCCTGGCTTGATTACCTGGTGAATGGTTTCTAGATTACTTATTACTTGCCGCAGTTTCACACCTTGGCTTCCCCCTGTATTTCCCCATATTGACACCTTTTGGCAGAAGACCTCAGCTTTGAACCAGACCCACTGGGCTCTTAGCAATGACCACCTACCAATCTCTGTCTCCCACCCCATCCCTCATCACATAGCCATTTGTAGTTTAGTGACTCCCAACCTTTTCAAGCATAAGGATCCCCATTTAGCATCAACACATTTTGCAGCCCTCCACAGGGTAGTAATTGTTAGTCTGGTGTCCTTTGATAAAACACACAAAGATGAGAATCTACTCTGAAGGTTTTTATTAACCACGACATTAGCAAAAATTAATGTCTAATAGGGAAATATGTATTTTGCCTATAGAATGTATATGTCTGCATATTTGTGGATTCACATGGGTTTGAGGAGCCCTTGAAATAATGGTGTGGAGCCATCCCAGTATTTCAGGATCTGCTGATTTAGGGGTAAAGTGTGTGATACAGGAAAGATGGACCACAGGAATTCAGAGAGGGTTGAAACGAGCAATGACTTGGAGTCTTTGAAGAAGACAGCAATAAAAGAGGAAGGACTTGAAGGATGAGTAGTTTGGATGGGTGTAGAAGACGGGGGAATACATTTTAGGAAGGGAAGCAAAGGTTTTTCCATTTCTCAAACACTTTGAGAATGTGCTTGTGGTGAAACCTTTGTTTTCTTCCTTTTCTCTCCAGTGCTTGGCATAGAGAAGAAACTTCATAAATGGTTGCTGATTGCTCCAATTCCCTCCATGAAGAAAAGGAGTTGCCAAGAATCTTTCTTCCATTTGTGAAAGTTTGGTAACTCCGGTTTGGGGAGTGACGAGAGGGGGTGATAAAAATAAGTACTTGTTAATTGAAAACAATTGTAATTCAAAAACAAAATTGTTCATTTAGCCAGGATGAATTTACATGAGAAAAATGGACCTTCTTTCTAGTCTCCTTCTTGCTGTAAGTCCCGTTTCCTTCCTTCATAATCAGTCTTGGATCCAGCCATACTTTCCTGTCCCAGTGCCATCTTTATCATCTTTTGACTTGATTGTTTTAACTGGACTTTTAATCTCTGGTCTGTCCCACCTTCATTTTATTCTGCATATTGCTGCCTAACTGAACTTTCTCTAGAGAATACAGTTTTTTTGTCTGGTCGGAAGTCAGATCTTTTCAGTCTTTGCCACTCATCTCAGTCTCCATGATTCGCATGGAAGATTAGGGATATAACAAGGGTGGGGGGATTGAGAAGGGTCTTCTCATGAAAGCTTCTTTGCATTTTTAAAAGTGGAACTTCTGAGATGATTTGTTCGGACCATTGATATGATAGGTATTAAAAGGAGTTTCCTGGCCATAACTCAGACAAGGGATGAAGGAAGTCCAAAAGACAGAAGAATCTGATCTAGAGACAAAGAAATTTAAGATCTTCTTTAGCTAGTTGACTGGAGTTCACATAAAAATAGAGCCATACCTTCCCTGAGAGACTCCAGCTCTCAATCAGGAAGAACTTTTAAACAAGAGAGGCTAGACCTCTTTAACCTCCTGCCTGGAGGTAACCGAACCTCAAAACCCAAGCCCATAAGGAGTCAAAGAGGAGAGACTTCTGCTAAGGGTCCCTGCCCTTGTTGAAAGAGAACAGTAGTTCTTCAGTCCCAAAGAGCATTGTGAAGGATTTTATTTTTCTTCTCCCCTCTGCCGCTACCAAGGGCATGGTGGGAGCTGGGGGTAGGAGTAGGCATAAGGTTTTGAAAACAAGGAAGGAAGAGGGACAGAAGAAGGAAATGTAAAGAAAGATTGTCACTGAAGTATTTTTTTTTTTAAATGCTCAGAAGACCCCATCATGATGGTACATAGCTGTAATCGCTGTTCCTGAGGAGGTTGAGCCTAGTGGGGAGTTCTGAGTCTGGGAGTTCTGAGCTGTAGTAGGGTGAATGTTGTTCAGGTTTGTGTACTAAGTCTGGCATCAAATGCTGAGCCCCTGAGATGGGTGGTGGTGGTGGGTGCACAGGCTGCCTTAGGAATGGCAAACTAGCTCAGGCTGGACACAAAACAGGTTCAAGTTTCTGTGCTGATCAGAAGTGGAACACAGACCATGAGTGGTCACATCACTTCCAGCCAGGGCAAGATAGGGGACCAGTCTCAAAAAAAAAAAAAAAAAAAAAAAAAAAAAAAAGAAGATGCACCAAAGTATAACAGAAGGAAAGTCAGAAGGAATCACAGACAAACAGGACAGCTTTGAAAGTTACATGTTGAATTTATCGTGTGCTTAAAAAGAAAAGCCAACTATATCATAGACTTAGAGTTACACGTACAATTTCTCTTCTATCCATATATATATATATATATGCTGATTTTATTTGATTTGTTAAGTTCAGAATAACAGATACATACATACATACATACATACATACATATGAGCCGCCATAATACTCTAACTGAAAAGAGCACATAGTAACACTTAGCCAAGTCAGAGGCTGGAGATAGTAGAGGCTAGCTGCCATAAAGGAGGTGAGTTCACAGAGTCCAGTGGATTGACTGGTCCAATAGAGATATTTTGCCATGCTAAGAGCCACCCAGGGCAATCAGATAGCATCTGTACCTAATAACTAAGACACTTGCCTCATCCAGTTCAATGCCCAAGTGATCTGAGAGGTCAAGCCTAGCCGAGCTACATGTCTAGTGAACATGTCCCACCAACCCAGCCTAGCAGTAGAGAGGCTCATCTACCTCTGACACCAGTGCTCTGATCCCAGAGTGAATTTTGTGAAAACTCTTAGGAAAGAGGACACCAAGACCCTATAGTTGTGAAGTTGTTCACTGTCTTGGCCACAGGAGTTACCTACATGTGTGCCTCACTGACGTCTTTAAATTTGTACCCGTTCCCCCCATCTCATCCCCCTCCTCAGATTCTGTGTATATTTGTAAGAGTGGGTGTTCCAGTTTTTTTGGGGGGGTGACAATGCTTTATAACTATTTTTCCTGTTATGCTATTTGAGTGTTTTTTTTTTCTAAAGGAAAAATAAAGAGGGAAAGATGATTTGATATGGATGCATTCCCTCCCCTACTGCTGGTAGGTAACCTGTGAGAGAGTATAACCCTTGGCGCATAGGGGAATTGTTTCTTGCTACATCTTGTTAGGATGTTTAAACGCATTTTGCTTGTACTGTGTCTTCTGGTTGGCTGGTAAAAAAAATGCAAACAAAAATAACGAAAACAAAAAATCAACAACTGGTGGGAACTGGTGTGCTGTGATTTTGAATGGATGCTTACCCATACCTATAACTTTCCTTGAACTTAGGGTGAAGGGGAGGAGGCCTGGATGCTACATTCCTAAAACATCGCTTTCATTGTCACTCCCCAGCTCAAAAATCTTCTATGGCTTAGTATTTTCTATCTAGCTTTCTTAATTTTTTCTCATGCTGCTTCCTGAAATTAACTCTTCACTCGGGCAGGCTTGTTTCATTCCATTGCCATAGGATCAGAGAGTTAGAACCTGAAGAGATCTCAAAAGTTATGGAGTTCAACTCTCACTATGCAGATGAAGAAACTCTAGAATAGAAGGAGCAAGTGACCTGCCCAAGGCCACACAGGTAGTAAGTAATGGAGCTGGGTTTTGAACTCAGGTCTCCGACTCCAAGTCCAGCTAGCACCCTTTGCGCCATACTGTCATGCTCAAGCCATCTCAAGCCATGTCAAGCCTTGGGTGACCCTGCCTCCAAACCTCCCCTGACTTTTTTTTTCCCCAGAAAATCAAACTAAACCCAATAACCCATGGTTTGTATACATTGTTGAGGACATTTGCTTTTTGCAGCTTTCATCACTTTTTTCTCCACTGGTATTCCTATGTATGTGTGTCAACAGCCAATAAGCATTTATTAAGTGCCTACTATGTTGTAGGCACTGTGCTAAGTGTTGTGAGGATACTGTGTGTGTATATGTGTGTGTGTGTGTGCATGTGCACACTAGGACATGGGCCCCTACTCTCATCTTCTTAAACACAAACACGGAATGCTCTCCGTCAACTCATTCATTCTTGGAATCCCCAGTCTTGCTTCTTCATACACCTGGATGGCTTTCATATTGCAATGCTAGCTCTTTGTTCCTACTCCCTCAATTATCCTTCTCAACTCATCTGATGGAAGACCCATCCTCAGGCTATGCAACCTGGTGCTATAAATGGATCCTGGCAAGAGCAAGCATCTGCCTTTGGACACCTTCTCCTTAACAGCTGCTGTTCCTTTTTGTTTCTCTCAGGCTGTCTCAGCCCATTCTCCACTCCTGACTCTCAGCTGCTCACTGTTCCTCAAAGATATCTTGTTATTCCCACTCTGACTTAGCTTATCTTGCTCTGTCGGCCTGGAATAGCCTCTCTCCTTTTCTCCCTCTACTCTAACTTTGTCTTGTTTTTAAAGCTCGACTTCATTCCCATCTCTTCCTTGAAGCTTTGTTTTGAAAGCTCTTCTGAAAGAATTCAGAAAATCACTGGTTTTGCATTCTGGCTGACAGTGATTTTCTGAATTCTTATAGGATCTAGGAATTCACAAATCTTTATCAAATGCCTACTCCATGGACAGCGTGGTGCCAGGCATTGAAGGGTATACACAATGGGATTCTAGCACTGGAAGAGATGTTACAGACTGTCTGATCCAACTTTCTCACTTTATAGAAGAGGAAATTCAAAAGTGGTATCTTTCCCCTAGAAACTAATAACCTTATTGGTGACACAAGACAGACATAAGAAATGTTCATGTAAAACATTAAATTACAGTCTTCACCACTCTTCAGTACCACTGTCATGCCTCCTCAGTGAAAGTGTCCACTTCTCTAGCCCAGGCACCATGTTTTATGTGTCCAAATGTCTCACAAAGTCCTGCAAAGTGATAAGACCTAGTGGGGAAACTCATAAACATTTTAGCATTATTAGTTGTTAAGACTACAAAATAATCGACCAGATTAGCAATTTCTCCACACTTTGAGAAATAGCCTCCTAAAATGAAAACCTTAGAAGTCATCCAGTCCTACCTTTCACACAGAGCAGGAGTCGTCTCTTCCTACTTAAGGACAATTAAGTCTTAGTTTGAGAGTCTTCAATGTTAGGGAGCTCATTAACCTTCAAAATAGTCTAATCCATTTTTAGATAGTTTTTTTTCTTCCATTGAGCTGAAATCTGCTTTCTTCCCCCCATTGCTTCAACCCTCTGAAGCCAAGGATATTAAAATGAAATCCCTCTTCCGCATGATGGTTCTTCAAGAATTTGAAGACAGCTATCATGTCTGCCCTGAATCTTTCTCTTCTCAAGCTTGAACGTTCACATCCCCAATGCCTTTGAACTGTTCCTGATATAAAATGCTTTTCAGACCTCTCCCTATCCTGGTTACCTTCCCTTGAATTCAAGTCTATTTAACTTAATAAACATGTCTGAGACAGCAATTACATGCTAGCTGCGGAAGATAGAGACAAAGGCAGCCCTGGCCTCAAGGAGTTTACATGCTACAACTAGATACAAAATAAATACAAAGCAATTTTGGGGGGAGGAAGTAGAGAACACTAATAATTTGGGAACTCTGGAAAAGTTTTATAGAGATGACACTTAAACTGAACATAATATTCCAGTTGTGGTATGACCAGTGATCCAGGATGCTTCTTCCTGTAATCTGGACATTATCCTGCCTGAGATTGTCTTTATTTTTTTTTAAAGTGGTCTCCCTCATTATTACCTCATGAATGACTGCCAAGTCAGATCTCCTCTATCTTGGCTTGCCATAGCCAGTTTTTGAAATCTATAAGTAGGATGTTTATAATTATCCCTGTTAAATTTTATATTGTTGGTTTTGGCCTAGCATTTTGTCATCTGTGGTATTACCTAACCCTCCCAGCTTTGCATCATCAGCGCACAAAACAAGGACTCCTTCCCTTGACCTCTACATCTTCATTTATATTTCTTATAGTTTTTAAAAAATATTTTTATTTAAAGTTCTGAGTTCCAAATTCTATCCCAACATCCAGCAGCCACCATAAGGTAAGTAAAGTGTTGTACCTAGAGGAGTACCTAGAAACCTAGGGGAGAGGAAATACCTGGGAGCAATCAGATATGATATATATTATACATGTGTACAATGTGTAATACATGTGTAAAAAATTATACACATGTAAACATTTCCAGATTAGTCATTTTGTACAAGAAAACTCAAACAAAAGAAAAAACAAAAGAAAGTGGAAAAATAGCATGGTTTAGTCTATATTCAAACAATATCAGTTCTTTCTCTGGAGGGGGATAGCATGCTTCATTATTAGTCCTTTGGGATTGTCTTGGATCATTACATTGCTGAGAATAGCTAAGTCCTTCACAGTTTTTCATCGAGCAATATTGCTGTTATTATATACAATGTTCTCCTGGTTATTTCTTATAGTTTTTATCAATGACTGATGTAGAAGGAAGATTTCCTCAGAGAAAACTGCCACATAGAAAAGGACTCTAAGCAAGATTTGGCTTCATATGGCCAGGTTAGACTGGCTATCAACCTAGATGGTTGTAGAGCAAAGGCTATTTCAAAGAAGTTGAACAGAAGGTTTTGTGACAGAATGCTTCTCAACTAGAGATGCAAAAATGAATACTGACCTGGAATTGGAAGGAACAACCTTTAACAGCTCAGTTGAGAAAGGATTGCCTCAGAGTGAATCAAAGTGAATTTGCTGCAGGTCCTAGAAATATACATTTTGTCTCTTTAAAGCACAGCTATAGGGAACAGAGTATATAGCAATATATATTTTTTCCATGTTACTTAGGCAAAATAATATACTGCCCACACATATAGATTATCTCCCCCATTAGAATGTAAACTCCTTGCTTTTTCTTTGTATCCATAGCACTTAGCACAGTTTTTGGCACTTCGTAAGTGCTTAATAAATGCTTGCTGACTGATTGATAATGCAGATGTTGTTTTCTTGGACTTTTGCTCTGATATTTTGTAGCCTCTGAGTAAGATCCCATCACACCTGGGACTCCTCAGAAAAGCTACTCCCCCTTCAAAGCTCACAATCAAAACCACTGACACCTCTGTATGAACTAATTGTTCCTTCTGGTTGACTAGTCAAAGCAGACTCGTTTAATGAAATAGCATGGCAAACAAAGTAGCAAAATAAAATTCTCCCTGTAAATCTGAGATATATGTATAATTATCACCTAAGCAGAAATCAGTGTGGACAAAGCACATGCATAAAAGGGTAACTCAAATCTCTGACACAGCAGGGATACAAATATCATCTAGTCATGTCATTGGACTGTTTTCTGTCTGTTGTCTGCTGGGTTTATGTCTGGGCATCACACTCTGCTACTCCTCTACGGAGTGGCGCATTTCTGCCACTCCCCAGTTATTTCCTCTCACCTACATTTCTAAGTTCTCCTCTAGGTAGATCACTGTGCTGGCTTTGTGGTTGCTGCTAGATATTGTCTCCAGCTCTTAACTTTTGGGCTTTATCTCTTCAGGATTTTATATTGGTCATCTCCGTTTCTTTCTTCTAGGATGTACTGACCAGGAGGCCTCTCTCTGATGAGGTCACAACTTTAATCAAGTGAGAGGCTAACAAATCTCTGGTTGATTTTCTTTTCTTTTTACTCTTGTATCTGAAAAAAAATAGTCTCACTTAGATTTAAAATTCCCAAGATACTCACTGGTTTGGCATGAAAATAAACTATAGGTAGGGGGAAAAAACAAATAAAGAAGTTAGAATCACTGTTGTTCACTTATCGGACATGTTTTCCTCCTTTTACAACGTATATCTATCAGTAACAGTCTTTGATGCTATATTTTGACCAGCAAGAATACTTTACTTTCTCCCTATATTTGATTTTTTTGGTTTCACTGAATTATAGAGTTCTGGAGTTGGAAGGGGTCTCAGGGGCCATTAAGTCCATTTGCCTTTTAGGTTTATACTCTAAGTCTAGAGAACTATTCAGATTTCTGGGGAAAGGACAAACTTATTTGAGAGGAGGAAAGAGTTGTCTTTATTCTTTAAAATTGTCTCAGAGTCCTTGGTGATTTTTACATTCCTTCTGTGGGATGAGATAAAAGTTGTTCAGTATCCAGTATATAATAATAGCTAACATTTATGCAATACTTTAAGGTTTGTGAGATGCTTTACTTATGCTAAATCTTGTGATATATTTTGTTAGCTTGAGAGTTTACACAGAAGTTTAGGAACTTTATGCATTAGTAGAGACCTTTAAAAGATAAAAAGTCACATTTTTGAAGCCCTAAATAAGGCAAAAGGCAAAGAGTAGTTTTGGGGAGGTTCCTCAGATCAAACATATATATATATATATATGTTTAATATATGTATATATATTAAAAACCTTTATATAAAGAAATATCTGGTGATGGACCTATGTTTACTGTGTGATGATCAGCCTAATGTAGTTTGGAGAGACTCTTCACTAGGGTGACCAAAGGGTGATGATAAGTATTTTATCAATTTATGAAGACCCTTCACTAAGGGATAGGACTGTGATCTGTGTCAGGGGAGGGAGAACTCACACTAATGAAATCAGATCCTCAAAGTATTTAAGTATGAGAAAACTCTATTCTGGTGGTTACTTAGAGTTTCTTAATTCTAGTGTTAAGGATCTGGCCTCATGTTTAAGGTCTATCAACTCGATTGGCTTGTAATGCTAGTTAGAGAGTTAAAGATCTCCCCTGCCCATTAGAGGAAGCTTGATTAGGGGAGGCCCATACCTTTTGTTAATTTCTAATGCACTGGTTCTCAAGGGTTGTGATGCTCTCTGACTCTGAAAAATGTATAAATACTCTGAGGTGAGGTTTTACTTTGGGGCTTATTCATTGGAAATGTTTGTTTGGCCAGAAGAAATTCTAGGCAGCCACCAAGGAGCCCCCCAGCTTTGAAAACCCAGATATTGATGCTTCTCTCTCTGGTAGCTATGTATGTATGGTCAGACAGTTGGATCTGTCTGTTGATCTGTGATGTATGTATTGTTTACAGTCAGACAGTTGGAAGCCCTATCTGTTGATTACTATTTGTATTTTCTCTGAAGTTCAGGGTTCTGGCATTACCCCCTGAACTAAGTGAATGATGTACGTGCTTGATTAAAGTGATTGTTGACCCCTCAAAAGTTGATTTTCTTTTAGAAAAACAGATCTAAGAACCTGTGATAGCAGGCCATCTTGGATGTGTCAGGGTGCTTGCTTTTACATGGCTTTACAAGCCTAACAGTGCAAACAATGAATCCTTCTGCATGGATTCTAACTTGCACTATCCAAAGATATGTAGTGTGAACTTGAATAATGCAATCACTCCAGGGGCATGTATTATTTCAACTAACTAAGAAATAGTTGTGGCTAGACCAATAAACACATCAATGATCACCATGAAACCAAGAAAGAGAAAAATCTAGACCCACAAAAATGTGAAAAAAAATGTAATACTTGATAAAAGCACTTAGAACATATCATAAATATTTCCTTGCTCTCCCATTTTACATGTTCTGTTAACTGCCCACTCTGGTCATCCCTACCATAAGCCTTCTCTGTTCCTCATCCAAAGACTCTGAGTGCTACTGGAAAAGATCATGACCAGCAACTTGGTTTCCTTTCTCTACTGATGACTTATTTCCTCTATCTCCTCTTATCACAATCTTTCCCTCTGTACTTGTTCCTTACCCTATGTTCACAAACATACTCAGGCCTTCCTTATTCCAAAAAATATAAACATAACAATGTCCCTTTGCTTTGCTTCTTTTTGAAACTATGGTCTTTTCTTTCACTAATAAACTTCTAGAAAATACTCCTTTTTCCCCTCTGCCCTGTCGTCTACTACCTGTGCAACACTGGACAATTAAATTAACCTTTCTGGGCCTCTTTTTCTGTATCTATAAAGGAGGTAGTTGGAATACTCAATGGCATCCAAGGACTATTCTAGCTCTATGTCTGTGATCATATAAGGATTTAGAGGGACTGAGTAGAAGAGAGGGTATATTCTAGGTAGGGAGTGAATAGGTTACTAAGTCAGGAGTGACATATACACACTTGTGTCCTAGCAAGAATATTTTGATAGCTTAGAGAAAGATGGAGTAGAAAAGAAAGAAACTAGAAGTGGGAAGACTCTTATAATGTCCAGATGAGAGATGCTTGGAGTACCTGTATTAGGATGATGACCACTTGAGTGAAGAGAAGGGAACAGGTGTGACATATTGTATAGGTAGAATTTTTAAGACTATCTAATATTTGAATATCAGGGTGGGTGAGAGAGAAGACTTCAAGTCAACTGAGAGATTATAAAAGTTGAGAAGATGGTGGTGTCTTCAACAGAAATAGGGAAATTTGTAAGAGATATAGCTTTATGGGGCATGAGATTGTCTTCCATTTAACTTGAGTTTGAGATGTCAATGGGATAGCCAACTGGAGATATCTATCAGTGATGTGGGGCTATAGCTCAGGAAGGCATATTAGAGTTGATTCCATAGATTTGGGGACAATTTGCATAGAGATCAATGATAATGGAACCCTTAGGAATGGATGAAATCAGCAACAGAGAGAATGTAGAGGAAGAAGAGCATATTGAGGAGAGAGTTTTGGTATGAACCCATCCTCCATGATCCAGTAAAGAAAACTGACAAGGACCTGATGTTTTACTAGAGTCAGAGCAAGAAATAATGGATTTTGACTTCAGCCTTGAAGGAACTGTTCACTGAAACTCTCTGGGCTTCCACTGAGTTTTACTTCTGCTTCTCCAAACCTTTAAAGCTGTTTGAACTTCTGGGCTTGTTCTGTAGTGAAATGTGTATTATATAGCCAAAGCAGAAGAGGTGGCAAAATAAATAAGAAAGGGCAGGGTGAAGCCGGAGATCAGGTGAGGGCTGGCAGGCCATATAATTTTAGGTCTGGAAGCATTGAAAGGATCATCAGGAGAGGTGGAAAGAAGAGGTATTGAATATGGAAGGTGGGAGGAAGTAAATGATTAGGTAGCAGGAGGAGATGATCACAAAGGAAGAGGAAAGGGAAAGAGAATTCTATTCTTATTAAGATCCACCATCTGGGCAGAGTGGGGCTGGTGGGGGAGGTGGAAGGGAGAGATTGAGGAAAGCTGCCTGTATGAATCCAAGCTTCTGCCATCTGATCCAGTAACCGGGCTATTATTACTTTGCTATGCCTCTCATCTCTCTGGTTATCTTTCTCTCACTTAGCTGGCCAGATGCTTCCCTCCAGATGTCTTCATTCTCATTTTCCTGCAGATCTAGGACCCATGATATCTCTCTGGAGCTCCAGGTGGGAGAGCATGTCAAGCCTGGATATGGGAAATCCCAGTGAGAGACCACATTCTTAGTGGATAGATTTTGCACTTTGCCTGAAGCTAATTTGCATATTTTCTCCATCTTAGGAATTTTTCTAAGATGGAATTTTCCCATGTGAATAAGTAGAGTCTCTTAGTAAGTACAACCACTCAATTCTACCATCTATTTAAATGTTGGTGTAATGGTGTGGTTGATCATTTGGGTGCTTAGGTGGGGGTATTATGTATGAGCAGCCGCAGCTTTTATTGGGTGAAAGATGGATGAGAAATTCCAAAGATGAGGACTTGGAAGGAGTTCCCCTTAACAGCTTGTCGAACGACCTCTCTTCCCTCATTCTGAATATTCTCAGAATTTTACCTATCCCCAAGTTCTTCCTTCCAAAAATAATGAAATGCAGAGGTGCTGCTTTTCACTCCCCTCCTCTTGTTTATTCACATGGGATAATGCTGGTTATTGCTTGAGGTAAAAGAAAAATCCTTTGTTACTCCTTCTATTGTTGTATCCTGGGACCTTTAGCTAATTAAGAATTCACTCACCAATCATGAAAAACAAAACCAAATGCATTCCTCACACATCCCCATCCTCCTTACCCCCTTCCAGGAGATTATTCTTTCAATTCCTTTGCATGACTGATGGGCGGAGGAACAACACAGAACTCTGCATTTCCCCCTCTTTATCATTATGATGGGAATGCTATCTATATCGCAGTACAGATGTTCTTCAACTTGCCCCTAACAGTTCCATTCAGAAAACCCTACTTTGAGGAAATTTGCATAACTTGAATATCACATTTATGCCCTATAGAGGGAAATAATTAGCCTGTGTTTGTTACTGACTGATCACTAGTCTACTAAGGGTGCAAATGTAAGTAATAACTACAAATTAAACATTAATTAGAGGTGGTGTAGGTCTCCTTGTGTACAACTCTGGAGGGCTGGAGAAAAAAGAGAAATGTATAAAAGGATATGAGCGTCTCAGCTTAAATGTTTTTGACATTCTGTTTTATGCTATTTTCTGTGTACAATATCCTATGTCTCTGGACCATGCTTGGAATATACTCCCTCCTGCCTTTCTTCTCTTGGACCCTCTGTTCCCTTCAAATGCCTTTTCATAATCCTTTACGCCTTTCCTGGAGCCTCCCCTCCTCATCTTAGTGAGATGAAGATCTCCCCATATCTTCAAATTACTCTGAATTTTATTTGTATACATTTAGTATCTAGTTTTATTATCCACACCCCTCTTCCAGACTGAAAGCTCCTCTTTGTTTCTCTTTGTGTCTTTTGTACTTATTACAATATCCACAACATTGTGGGTATTTGCATCATGCGGACAGAACTCAGCGTTCCTATTGGGTGTTCAAGGAGGCTAGCACCTCTGGTGTGAGTGCTATTCAGAGCTGCTTATCCACCTTTGGTGTCCACCTGGCATTCCACTCTCACCCGTGGCTCCAAGAAGCTCTATGTGCAGCCAACTATCCTTGGCAGATAGGCTAACACAGAGTCACAAACCTGTGGGTGAATTAGAGGGATGTCTACCCCAGGCATGTGAAGACTTCCCCTGGTGGGATGAGTGAATAAGAAGAATTTGTTCCAATGTTCGTGAAGGCAGCTGAAGAAGGCACTATGGAGTGCCTAGAGATGCCAAGGCCATTCACTGGCCATTGTTGGTTACCTTGATTTTTGTCTTGCGCTGAACTTTGATGATTCCTTAAGAGAGAGTGAAGCTCACAACTTTGTACAACCCTGCCTCACTTAAATCCAATTCATACAGGAGTCAAGACATCACCCTGTGATGTCCACTTTGAAAATGAAGTACAAACAATTAATCTCCAAAGGCTTTGAATATAGGGCAGGGGGTAATTATTTAAAAAACAGAATTAAGTAGACATAAAAAATTTCCTTTTGCCCCATGCATACTTGGGATATACTTTCTCGTAAATTACCATACCACCCATAAGGGAAGGGCACACAGAGAACATATTTGACCATGGTCAAATGGAAGGCTGAGGCAATTCATATCTCTGACATTTCCGAGCAACTGACACCCACTGGTAATGTCATTGGGTTGATCTCTGCTGCTGGTTTCATCATACCTGATGGTCTTGTGGTTACCAAGCTATTTTCTGCAACTCTTCACAGGACTCTAGTTCTTTGGGGTCATTTACTGAGTTCTGTGGCCTCTCCTTGATTAGGGCAGTCTATACTTGAGGTTAAGAGCAGCTACCATGCCCAGCTAGGGCAACCGTTAAAAGACAGCAAAAAGTCATCAGGCTAAGATTAAGTCTAGTCTCTTTAATGCTTTTTGTCTGATGCTGATTGTTTTAGAAGCTCAAGATCCAATAAAGAATTCCTTTTAAATTTTGGTTTAGTCTTTTTTTGTAAATCTGTGTCCTACCAGTACACTGAGTCTGGGGCACCAAGGTGATCCTCTTTTCCCAGGAATACCTTTGCCATGAAAACGAAACTGGGAGCTAGAACAAAACCTAGTGGAAACAGGCTGTTCCTAATTCTATGTGACTGCTATTATTCTGCATATCTATTGTATCCTGCTAACACAAACCTCATTGTTATCCTACATATATCTTCTGAGACTTATTACATAATGCCGAATTTATATGTATTGGACAGCCCATAACATGGGGCTCAGTTGTATTCACTACTATGCACTTAAAAAATTACATCATTTCTTTAGGGAAAAATAAAAATGACGTTTTTCTCCCCAGGAAAAAACAACAGGAACAATAGAAAATAGACTAGACCTGCGACTTCTTTTGGAAAGGGGAAATCCTGAGTTAAGGAATTCCCTCTCTCAATGCAGGTCAGTCCCTTCTCTACAATTTATACTCTCGGAGAATTGCCTAGATCAGTGAGAAGTTGGAGTTGCAAGGGTAAGTAGGGATCTCCTAAGGCATCTTCCCCATTTTGCAGATAAGGAAACTGAGGTCTATAAAGCAGAAGGGACTTGCTCCAGATCATATAGACAGTAAGTAGCACAGCCAGGGTCAGATTGAAGAAAGGCACTTTTTCTCATCTGGACTCTGAAAGGTGTCTGCCACCATCTGCACACAGCTGCCCTGGAGGTGAACAAGAGCCATGCACAGCTGCATATCATCTGGAAGAATGGTATGGCAGTGACTAGCCCAGAGCACTCCAGCTTAAAGGGCTGCAGATGGACTTTGTTTATGGAGTTTGACAAATGGTGAGAACTTTCTGCTGACCCTATCTTTGACCTTGCACTAGTGATTTGGCTAGCTCCCTCAGGTTTCTGGTTGCAATGGCTGTGCCATGTGCAAGAGAGGGACACCGTGTTACTGGCCCTTCTCATACTCTGTGTTTGAGAACTTTGTCTTTGATCTCTGCTGCTACATATATAGCCTGTTTTGTAGCCTTCCTACTTCTCATGTACTCAGGCTGTTTAACTGCTGCTTTGGTTTTCTAACTCAGTCTCAGGCCCTATGATGCTGGGTCCTATACAGTGTCAAATTATATACATATGTATGTATAGGTATATACACACATGTATGCATACATGTACACATAAATATATGTACATACATGTGTGCACACACACATATGCATATATACATATATGTGTATATGTGTATGAAAGCCACAGGGCATGTTGAAGAGGATGCTGGACTTGGACTAGGTTCAAATTCTGTCTTTGCTACATGAGGTGCATAATCCCTGATGAGTCACATGACTTCTCTAACCCTCAGTTTCCTATGTAATAGCAAAGGATTGTTATATGGAGCAGATAAAATGATGTATGCAAAGTGCTCTTTACCATCTGGAATGGTTTCACGCACTGCTTTTGTAACTCCAGTGCCTGGAACAAAGTAGGCACTTATTCTTGTTATTTGATTAATTTCCAATCAACAAGCTTTATCAGAATGTAAATTATCATCCTCATCATCATCATTGCGACTGCCCTGGGTGGAGTATGAAGTAAGTTCACCTTTCTAGGGGGCTAGGTGGCACAGTGGATAGAGTACTACACACAGAGTCAGGATGATCTAAATTCTAATCTAGCCTCCCATTCTTAATAGCTGTGTAGTCCTGGGCAAGTCACTTAACCTCTGCCTGTCTCAGTTTTTCAACTATAAATGGGAATAATAAGAGCACCTGCCTCCCAGGGTTGTCACAAGGATCAAATGATATAATGTTTGTTAAGTTATTGCCTTGCACTTTAAAAATCCCTCCTTCTGACCTAATCTAGACCCACCTGGACATACAGAAATGTCCTCAAACATCTAAGCAAACCATTTCTAATTTCCTGGGCAGGACATTACTCTCAGTAAACCAAGAATGTTCTTTTGTCTTCCCCAGACAATTCGGGAACCCACTTGGAGATCTGTCTAATCATTGTCCCGAGGTCAGAAAAGTGATTATACAGCATCTAATGGTCTGTCTGGCTTGGGAGATTATGGGGATAATGTGGGTGGAGGCAACAGTTTCACCAATGTCTGTATAAATTTCAAATCATGCTGCTCTACCCATTCCCTATCACTTTGTGAGGCTGGACCCCCTGCTCAGCAGTACCATATATTGCTTGGCTAGAACCTATAATCTTCCTCTGTCTCCCTTTGCCTTGCATCTATTTTCAGTCTCCTGTGTCTTCAACTATAATCCTCACACTACAAGCCCAGACTGGGCATACCTATAACAAAAATTGCCTGGGAGGGACATCATTTATCTCAGATCAGTGACACTATCTCTTGTTCCTTCTTGCCCATACAAAAACCAAACTGCTGAATGAAGACGACAAATGTCTTTATATCAAGCCTGTCTTTGGGAGCCATTTATTCACATCAGTTGGAAGGCAAGCGCTTCTAAACTTACTACTGGCACTGACTTATTTTTCAAAATTGCATTTAGTTTAGACTTGCATGAACTGATGAAAAATGAAACAGGCAGAACCAAGAGAGCGCAACACACCATGACTGTAGCAATATACATACAAAGATGTTAAAAGTCAATACACTCAGGTGAAGCATAAGGCCCAATCTTGTGGTCTCCAGAGAAAAAAATGAGAATGGAGAACAACATTGAAAGATATCAGAGCTCTGATCAAGGCATTGACCTGTTATGACTCCAGGGCACTAATGCTAAAACATGTCTCCTGCCTCACAGAAGAGATGTGGTGGAGTACAGGTGCATACATGATCACATCTGGTCTTCAGGTCAGTTTGTTTTGCTTAATAGTGCTTTCTTGTTACAAGGGAGAATGCTATGGGGGACAGGAGGAAGGAAGGAATCATTGGGAATTTATAGCAATGCAAAAAAAAAAAGAGAGAATTAAAAAAAAAAAGAATCTCACCATTTAAAGGGAATTTAGAGGTCAATTAGTTCAACTTGTTCCCAGAAATCCCTTCTATAATAGCCCTGATAAATGATCATATAAATTTTACTTGAAGACCTCAAGTGAGGGAGAAATCACTATCTCCAGCCTTTTCTACCTCTGGACAGGTATAGTCCAGAGAAAGTATTTCTTTTAATTGAGTCAAAATTTGTCTCTCTGAAATTTTCATCTATTGCTATTCATTCGGCTTTCTGGAGCCAAACAGAATAAAGTTAATCCTTCTTTCAGGCAATAGTCCCCTTTAAATGCTAGAAAACAGCTGTCCTATAGCCTCAGTGCTTCTCTCTTCTGGGCTAACATTTTCAGTTTCTTTGACCAATTTTCTTATGGAAAGTCTTTTTGCTACCCTAATCCCCTAACTCTACCCTCATTTCAGTTTGTGAGTTTAACAGAATGTTCAGATGTTTCAGTTGTGCCTGACTCTTCATGATCCCATGTGGGGTTTCCTTGGCAAAGATACTGGAGGAGCAGCAGGTCTATCCCACATTGTGAACATTGGTTTTCCCTGAATTCAACGTAAGGTCACTTTAAAAAATACATCCATAAATACACACATTTATTTATCTATTAGTTTTCAAGATTTGCTTCTCTAAGATTTTGAGTTCTACATTTTCTCCCCCTCTCTTTATTCCCCTCCCCAAGATGGCATGCAATCTGATATAGTTATGCTTATATAATCATATTGAACACTTTAGTCATGTTGTAAAGAAGAACAGAAGGGAAAAACTACAGGAAAGAAGAAACAAAAGAGAGAGAGAGAGAGAGAGAGAGAGAGAGAGAGAGAGAGAGAGAGAGAGAGAGAGAGAGAGAGAAATAGTATGCTTTGATCTGCATTCAGACTCCACAGTTCTTTCTCTGGACATGAATAGCATTTACCATCATGAGTCTTTTGGAAATGTCTTAGGTCCTTGTATTGCTGAGAAGAGCTGTCTATCACAGTTGCACAATGTTGCTTTTGTTGTGTATGATGTTCTCTTGGTTCTGCTAACTTGGCTCAACATCAGTTCATGTGAGTCTTTCCAGGCTTTTCTGAAATCCACTTGCTCATCATTTCTTATGGAACAATAATATTCCATTACATTCATATACCACAACTTGTTCAGTCATTCCCCAACTGAAGGGCATTCCCTCAATTTCTAATTCTTGGGCACCACAAAAAAAAGCTGCTATAAATATTTTTGTATATGTGGGTCCTTTTCTCATTTTTGTGATCTCTTTGGGATACAGACTTAGAAGTGGTATTGCTAGGTCAAAGGGTATGCACATTTTTATACCCCTTTGGATATAGTTCCAAATTGCTGTCCAGAATGACTGGATCAGTTCACAACTCCACCAACAATGCATTAGTGTTAAAGTCCTTTTTTTGGCAGTCATGCCATGCTATTGACCCACACTGAATATGGCATCCAATGAGACCCTCAGCTCTTTTCTACAGAAACTGTTCTTTGGCCACACCTCATATACATACACACTTTCAAAAGTGCTTTATAAAAATGTCAAAATTGGGAAAAGGCTACTAAAGTGACCTGGGGACTGAGGCACTTGGGATTAGAAGGAACATCTAACTCAAGGTCCTAATCTTCCTGATGAGGAAACTGAGGAGCATACAAGTGAAAGAACTTTCTAAAGTACATGGTTTTTTATACTACTCATGAAGAGTTCTTCGGAGATGGGCGCCATTTAAGAACTAAGCAATACAGGACACTTTGGACCTGGGTTATGCTTTGCTAAGCATATTTCAGTTTGACTTTATATGAAAAGTCACTCAAGATATACATTAAACTTTGCTATTAAGGATATGAAAAATTTTACATTTAAGTGGTAACTACTTTGCATACTAGCATGGGAAGTGCTATAGGAGCGAAGCCAACTGACGTTGCATTTTCTGGTTCTAGTCTGGCTTTTGTTAATATATGTTCACTTAAAATGAAATAATTTCCCCTTGATTTTGTGTTCTTGTTGCCTTTGTGATTGAGCTTGTTTACTTGACTGCTGGCAGTGTTACTGAAGAGAATGCAGCTACTCTTGAAGAGAAAATACTGGTCGGTCATCAAATTACCTAAGAAGCTATATTTTGCTAAAAAAAATTAATATTAGATTAAATTAAAAAGAATTCTTGCCTGTGAAAAAATGATACAGTAGACAGCAATTTCCCTATCATGTTTTTATTTATTTGTTTGTTTTAGGGTTTGTCTTCACTATCCTAAATATCATCATTAAGTAAAAGAGCAAATTAATGAATCATAAAGCTTTTCGAGTTCCACCTTCAAGGTCTTCTAGGCTGTGCTTTCCTCAGCGGAGTGACTATCTCATTTCCAGGTCAGTTCTGTAATTGAGTTAAGTGTAATCAACATGCATAGAGAAAATTGGATAAGACTCACTTTATCTCTCCAAGAAACCCAGTATTCAAGTTCAGGAGGAAAGTTATTCTGTAGAAGAAGGACCTTGCGTGAGATGACAAAGATGGAGAGTAAGAGGCAGCAGCAGGATAGAGAGGGGCTGGCAAAGAAGAGGCAGAAAGGCTGCCCTTCAGTGTACCTGGAGATCACCTGTGCTCCGTTACTGCGTTCATACGGAGGAAGGGGCCTAGAAGGAGCAAGAGCCAGGGATGCTGAGCTGCATGTGGGCCAGGGAGAGATCTGTGCTGAAGACCGATGCATCGTCATGGCTCCTGGAACAGTGCAACTGGTACCAGATGGAAATGTCAAATAAACAGTGATGGTAACCTGCAGAACTGATTGGAAGAAGGATTGGATACATGAAGGAATGGGGTAGAAAGGCATAATGGGGGGGTGGGGGTAATGGTGGGGGCAACTAGGTGGCACAGTGGATAGAGTGCTGGCTCTGGAGTCAGGAGGACCTGAGTTCAAATCCAGCCCTAGACACTTACTAGCTTTGTGACCCTGGGAAAGCCACTTAACCCTTTTAACTGCAGTTCCTTCATCTGTAAAATGAGCCAGAGAAGGAAATGGCAAACCACTCCAGTATCTTTGCCATGAAAATCTCAGGTGGGGTCATGAAGAGTCAGACATAACTGAAAAGAAAGCCACAATATGAAGAAATGAATCCAGACCTTGCTCTTGACTCATGTGGACCAGAGATGTTAAACCCCCACCCATGGGATGAATGAGGACCACAACACACCTGAGCCTGGAACCACATAAAAATATAATTAGGAAATATATAACAAAATAAATAAGCATACACAATAAAACATCAATAATATTACATTTAAAACCAATTCACTATGTAGGTGGCAGGGATCCTTATGTATGGATTAGTGGTTCCCATTTTTATTTGATTTTGACACTCCTTATTATGAACTATGCACATTTAGAGGTGGAGGGCATAGTCAACTCTTTAGTCAGAAAGTTATATAGGTCCCTGTGAGAAGTAGGGTGGAGAAATTGTCCTAGCCATCTTTAGGTATGGGTAGGAGATTTTCTGTTGTCTTGTGATCAGTCTTGCTGTTGTTTGGTCATGTCTAACCCTTTATGACTCGGTGGACCAAACTGTCCACAGGATTTTCTTGGCAAAGATACTGGAGTCGTTTGCCATCTTCTTCTGCAGTGGATTAAGGCAAATAGAGGTAAAGTGACTTGTTCAGGGTCACAAAGCCAGTAAATGTTTGAGACTTTGAACTCAGGTCTTCCTGACTCCAGGTTCAGCACTCTATCCACTGAACCTCCTTGTGATCAATCAGCAGCAACCAATTACCCACTCCATTTGATAAGATGTCCCTATAAGCAACTTACAAAAATTTTACTTTATGTACATGATCAGGAAATGGAAAGAACTTCTGCTAAGTTAGAGAGCAGCTATAATACTCTTGTTTATCCAGCATCCTCAGAGGATGAGTTGTTCCATTTAAAACATTTTTAGAAAACTGAAGCTTGCCCCCTTAAATGACAAATGTTTATTTTAATCACTTTAATAAAGACCTTTCTCAAAACATTGTTCAAGTTTCCTGCTTTATTAAACAGATGGCACTGAACAAACTTAAACTTTTTCTTCATAACTAGAGATCATTATGAACATTGTGTATCAGTGTTCTGATGTATGCGTATGTTCCCAGTGTCTATTTGAGATATGTGGAAAAATTTCTTCCCATAATTCAATTTAACTAAATAAATATTTTTTGAAGACCTACTATGTGAAGAGCATTGTTCCAGGCACCGAAGCAGATTAAAGGATAAATAAGATGAGTCTGCTTTGAAGGAGCATATATCATAGAATCATTATGTTTAGAGCTGCGCAGAGACTTTCAAAGTCATCTGGTTCAACTCCTTTATTTTACTGTTGAGGAAACTGAGACCCAGAGAGGTTAAAATCTGTTAGACCAAGTTGCATTTATTCTAGTAGGGAGAGAAAATATGTACACAAGTTACTGTGATAGAAAGTTGGATGAGAAAGTTGCATAGGAGAGGTAGAAAAAAAGCATGAAGAAAAGTTCAGAGAGAAAGAGATCACTTGTTGACTTTAGACTGCTATTGGTCTGAATTCCTGTGTCAATGTAGGTTCTCAGTTCTAGCTCTTGTCACTGTGTGTACTTCTAACAAAACTTCACTCTCAATTCCTTTCTAATATTCTGCTATGGGTTTCTAAGCCAGTTAACCCAGCTTATGCCTGTGATGTCTGTCTGATAGGTATCTGTCCAACAGATGCCACCACTTACCTTAGTAGACAAGTCCTAAGGAATTGTCTAAGGCCCATTGAAGTTAAGACACTAGCTCAGGGTCAATTCAATTCAACCATTGTTGAAGTGAAGAGGAGGAGGAGGAATAGGAAAAGGAAAAGGAAGAAAAGGAAAAGGAGGAAAAGGAAAAGGAGGAAAAAGAGAAGGAAGAGGAGGAAAAGGGTATGTAGTATACAGAGAGCTGCCCTAGGTGTCAGCAAGACCGGATTTCTAGTCCTGTCTTGGACACATAACAGCCCTGGGATCCTGGACAAATCTCTTGGTTTCCCAGTTCCTCAGACAAACTCTAAGAGCTTAACTGTCTACCTGCATTTGTAGAGAGTGTCTACACTTGGGAGTTTCTTATATCAATGAAATTATGGGTTCTATACTTCTCTGCAACCCTACATGCTTAAAAAAAAATCTTACTGATTTGTGTTGTCTTTATGTCACATATGTTTTCAGATATATTCCCCTCCCTCCAGCCCTTACTCAGCAAGCCCTTATAATAAAGAATTAAAAAGAGAAAAAAATAGTCCAGTAAACTTATCAACTCATCAACCAAGTCTGAAATTATATTCAGTATTCATAGAACCTAACCTCTGTCCAAAGTCTGTTTTATCTTAAATTAGAGCAAGTAGTGTCTAAGTGAAGGCCTGAGGGGCTTACTTAGGAGTAGTGTATGGGTTTAAATAATAACTCATTTAAAAAGTGATTAATTCACAACACCCTGGGAGGAAGGAGGCAAACAAACATTTATTAAGTGCCAGATGTCAGACACCTTGTTAAATATTTTACAAATATGAGCTCATTTGATTCTCACAACAACCCTGGGAAAGTGTTATCATTATCCATATTTTATAGTTGAGGAAACTGAGGTAAACAGAGGTAAAATAACTTGTCAGGATCACACAGCTAGTAAGTATATGAGACTGGATTTGAATTTACATCTTTCTGACTCCAGGTCCAAGGCTCAATCTACAGTGGTACCCATGTGCCTATAAGATTAGGGTAAGCATAGTTACCCCATTTTTCAGATATAGAAACCAAGGCTTTGCCTTAATTAAGAGATTTACCTTTAGATTAGTAGTTGGCCCACCCAGTTTGGTCTGGGACTCAAACCGAGGTGTGCAGCTCTCCAGTTGAGTGATCTTTCCACTGTCCCCAGCGGAGTCTCACAGTTACAAAGTGCTTTCATAAATATTATCTTATTTGAAACTCACAGCCACCTGGTGGGATAGTGCCTTGATGCTGAATCATCTGTTTTTGTTACTCAGGGACGCTTTTTTTTTCTTTTTGCTTACTTCAGGGTTCTTGCCTGTATTCTGAACAGTTAAATTTGCCCAATAAGTGACCTCTGGATACGTGAGGTGTCACTGTAATAAAGATCTATTGTGATATTAAATTTTCCCTTGTTCCTACCTATTGAAGTTGGATAGATTAGGGGGAGAAAAATGTGCTTTCATCTTCCATATCAAAATACACAAACCACATTGACTCATCCTCTCACTGAGGTTTTACATCCTTATGCCAGGGCAGAAGCTAGGGGAAAAATAAAGAATTCTCTAACAAGACTCACTTGGCCTCTTTACTTCGGTGATCCCCATTTGCTGTCATATCTTTGCCATTTATCTGTGCCACCCCAAACCAGTGTCCCACTCAAATCTGATAGCCACAGGACTTGTTTATACATTTTTCTTAATAGAAAAATGTTTAAAATTCGAACAGCAACAACAGCCTTTTCATTCTGATAGATACTGTAGCATTGGAGATTTTTGAACGAGGTTGGGTAAGAATGGGTTTTCTTAACTCTCCATTCACTCTTTTGTGCCCCCCCCCCAGGCTATGTGTCCCAGAACCATAAGGTCTTGACATGGCTCCTTTCAGCCAGTGCCACAGATTCCTGCCCAGAGGGAAATACATAGATTTCCACAAAAGGTGAATTGAGCTGATGCACTTTAGGCTCCACAATCCTACACAAATGTCATAACTTCAGAGCCAGTCCCCATTCTTTCAAATATTCTTTCTAGAACTCTGGGAAAAATTAAGGGTTCTGGGAAAAGTTAAGGGGAGAGGGAGAGGGAGGAGACTGATGAGATCACCTGTGTCATATCCTTCCCTGGCACTGGTTGAAAGAGACTTGGCTTAAGTATTTCCAGGTGGTGATGGTGGCAAATGAGTGGGAGGGTTCCAGATATGCTGCAGGCAAGGCTGCTTCCCAGCTGCCCCATGGTCCTTCTCAGCCCTGGTATAGTAATGGCAGGACACCATTGAAAATAGTAATGATGTTGATATTGATGATAATGACAGTTTCACATTGACTTTAAAGTTTGATCTTCCCATAAACCCAAAAAGGAAGGTACCACAATTATCATTTCTATTTTGTAGATAAGGAAACTGAGACATCTAGACCTCAAGGGCACTCTCCACATCTGATCTAGATGATAAATGACTTGTCCAGGGTCACACAGCTAGCAAGTGTTGGAGGTGCATTTTGAGACCAAATCTTCTTAACTTCAAGTTTAGTGTTCTTGCTATGAAACCGAGTTGCTCATGGTCCCACAGTGTCAGAGGAAGGATATAAATTTGGGTCCTCCTGACTTTAAATCCAACACACATTCTTTTGGAGAAAGGGGCATGGTTTTGTTCAGTATTCCTTATTTCTTTTTCATATGCTTTTATTTTTTTAACTTTAAAATTTAATCATTTTATTTTTAGTTCTGAATTCTCCACTCTCCCATCCACTGAGAAGGGAAGAAAAACCAAATCAACACAAATATGTATAGCTATACAAAGTAACTGCCTAAATCTCCATTTCTCTTCATTTCCTAATGACTCATTCCCCTCTATTCAATTCCACAATCATTTATTAATCAGCCGCTATGTGCCAGGCACAGGGGAGTCCCTGCTCAAGAGGAGCTTCTGTTCTACCAGCTATTCACATTCAGCTTGCATCCACACAAGGAAATGCAATAGAAATACACCTAAATTCTAGAATTGGGAGCACTAATAGATAAGATTGATAGAGGTGAGCATAGAAGGAAGCTAAAAGTTCCAAGGTTTGGTGGGAGAGCATGCAAAGTATCATGCAAAGGCATGGAGATGAGAGATGGAGAGTTTGTTGGGAACGTTTTAACAGGAATGTAGGGTGATCAAGTAGGTACACTGTGTGAGGGGGAAGAGTGTGAAATGAGACTGGAAAGAAAGTTTGGACCCAGATTGTGATGGACTTTAAATGCCAAAGGAGATTGTGTTTTGGTTTATTGGAAACAAGAAGTTAGCTTCTTGAACAGGGGATGACATGGCCAGACTCATACCTCTGCCAGAAGAGAATCCTCCCTTAGAATAGAGAAGTATAATTAAATAAAACAAAGGGACATTTTCCTACAGTCTACCTCCCCTCAGTAGAGAGGTTGAGAAGATGTTTCACTGTCATTCTTGGCACAGATCAGAGTTCTGAAGTCCTCCGCCGTTGTTTACTTTTACATCATTGTGCTCATTTGTAAATGTTCTCCTGGCTCTGCTTATTTTACTTTCTATCAATTCATTATCCCTCCTTCCTTAAAGGACAACGATATTCTATGACATTCATATACCATATTATATTTGGCTGTTCCTCATTTGATGAGCACCTTCTCAGTTTTCAGTTCACTAATATTACGAACAGAGCTGCTATACATATTTTTGTATATATGAGTTCTTTTTTATTTTTTTTCCATCTCTTTTGGGGCATAGACCTAGTAGATATAGGACAAAATATACTCACAGGTTATTAGTTTTTGGAGTATAGTTCTAAATTACTTTCCAAAATGACTGAACCACAGTTCCACCAACAATTCATTGATGGTTGTGTCTATTCTTGAGCTCTAAGGTATCTTTACTAGAAAAGGACTTCTATTATCTGTGTGAACCTTGAACTGTTGACATTATGTTACAAAAAGATTTACCATCAAATTCCATTTCTGTAAAGATCTGCTTTATAAAAATTTGATTTACATGTCATTTTCCAGAAACTTGCAGAAAGCAGGATAGAAGAAATAATATCATTTCAATAAATTCCACATTGATATTTTAAGAATCTCTGTTTTTATTGGTGTACATATTCCTTCCACTTGTACACATCACAACTCTTCTAACATTTAGAAGTAGATTGTTGAGAGCTGGCATGGCTCAAAAATTCATTACTCCTATAGCCTTGGAGTGATGATCTTCTTTGAACTTATCCATGCTCATCCTTAGATGACAGATAAAAAATTCATTACCATGACTCAAAGGCTTTCTGTTTTTTTGGTAGTACTTGCCTCAGCTGGCCCTTTGCTAGCAAAGACATACAATGAGGAGGCATCTCCAGAAGAGGGCTTTAATGGAGAAATGAAAACTTTTCATGGTCGGCTTTCCAAATTACATTGCTTTGGTAGAGTTGCTCTCTAAGAACTGTAACAGACAAAATTCATTGCTTGAGAAGAACATTGAATACTTGCAAATTCACTTGATTTGTATGGTAGAGTATAATGGGAAGAATACTAGATTTGAGAATCAGAGGAGCTGAACCCAAATCTCAACTTGCAGTTGTGCGATCTTGGTCAGATTTTTTTAAACTCTCAGCCTCAGTCTCTGATTTGTGAAATGAGGATAATGATACTTGCAGTCCCTACATTGCTAGGTCATTGTGAGAAAGGCACTTTTCATACTGCAAAATACTATGTATCAGAACTGATATCATTATCATCGTCATCATTGCTGTTATCTCACTTCCCAGTCTGTTTCACCATTGCAATCGTTGTTTTTGGCTTCCTATAATTACTCAGTTCCTTGATCATATCATAAACCTTATAGACCCTCCCTACCCCACCTCCAAATTGAGAAAGATCTCCCAAATCCCATTTCCAGGTCTTCCCTATCTTCTGTTTTTTCAAGTCCAGTTTTGGGAATTTAGAGCATTGCTGCCGAAAGTTAGAAGAATGGAATGCACTGATTCACAAGTTTACTGTTTTTTCTTGACTGAGTTGACTTCAGCAATGACTTATTGTTATTGTTATTTATTCATGCCTGACCCTACATGACCCTTTTATGGGGTTTTCTTGCCAAAGATACTGGAGTGGTTTGCCATCTCCTCCTCCAGTGGTTTAAAGCAAACAGAGGTTAAGTGACTTACCTAAGGTCACACAGCCAGTAAGTGTCTGAGATCTAATCTGAACTCAGGTCTTCCTGTCTCCAGGACCAGTTCTTTGTCCACTGAGATATCTTGCTATTCCAGTAATTCTTTTTTATTCATCTCTTGTTGATTCTCTATGATTGAACTTTCCAAGGTTGTTTCCAATGATTTCAACATCCCTCAAGACCCCAATCCTTGACCTTATCCTCCTTACTCTTAATAGATGACCTCTATTTCTCCTGAAATTAGGGTAGACTAATTTCTGACCTCTACTCTTCCTTTTCTTTCAGAATTTCTTTGTGTCTTCCACTATCCTCTTCTTCCTCTCTCCAAGATAACTTTTCTGTTCTTCCTGTGTTCTTGATTCCTATGCTCTCCTATCTCTTCCATCTAATATTATTTATTAATAAATAGTATTTAACTATTTATTAAATACCTATTATATACTACATACAACACACTCTGCTGGATTGGGGGAATACAAAATTAGTAAGTCACTTTTTGTCCTCATGGAATGTATGAACTAGCATGGAAGATAAAACATGTATGCAAGTAAGTGTAACCTAAATCAGAACATGGACAGGTGCTAGTAGAAAGTCAGTGTAATATAATGATTGAGCCAGCTTTGCAAATAAAGAAAACTAGGTTCAAATCCCTCCCAAGATATAATCTGACTGAATGTCCCTGGACAAATCACTTAACTCTATACCCCAGGAAACTCTCTAAGTTTTTGAATTGCACTGGTAGAAGGAGTTTATGAACTCAGAGTTCTTTATTTCAAAGAAATCACAGATCTGGTAAATGCACACCCCAAAAAACTACTGAACCTCTAAATGTAAGATCCTCACCTAATGATCAACAAGTAGACATGAATGAGGATATGAATCACATTAGTATCAACACTCACACTGTAAATGAAACCAGAAAGCATATGGAAGTTTCAGTTAAATGAAAGATGGCTCAAGAGTTCTTCTTGGAGGGACAAATAAAGAAGTTGGCTTTGTCAGATGTCCAAAGGCAATAAGAAATATTTCTTGGGATGCTTGGTCATTACTCATTGCAGTACTTAAGAGGGAGATTAACAGGAAGACCACCATGAAGATAGCTATAGTTCACATGTCAACATCTGTTCCAGAGGATGAGAAGGTAGAGAAATTCAATGGAGAACTCAGTAAGAGAACTCAATAAGATCCTTCAAATTAAAATACTTTAAGAGGGAATTTCCTCACCGGCAGCTCCCTACACCAATGAAATCACATATCTGAGAAAAAATATTTTAATACCCAATGACTCTACTGGAAAACTGGGTATAGGGAGAGTTTGGTGGTCCAAACCAAATAGTGTTTCCAAACCTGGCAGTAAGTCAATAGTAATGATAACGGCAATGATAATATTAATTCCCATACATAGTATTTTATAGTGGGAAAAGTGCTTTCCTCAAATAATCCAGCAATGTAAACATTGCAGATATCACTATCTCCATTTCATAGTAGAAAACTGAAGCTGAATTTAAATAATTTGGCCAAGATCTTGTAACTAATGGCAAAGTTGAGACTCAAATTCAGGTCAGTTGTCTTCTAGATTGAAATGTTTTCTACATGCCTTAATACTTGAACCTCCCTCTCCCAAATTATGGCTCAGGATCAAGAATTAAAAGAAGCCAAAGCCTTGTACACTAGATGGAAGCCTCATGCCTATACCTGATGAATACTTTCTTCAAGATGGGAGCTGGGAGACACTGGAGACAGTAAGCATGAATAACATTAAAAATGAAATTATCTTAAAATATAGGAAGTTTTTGATTGCTAACATGGCAGTTATTTTCATTTAAGGACCTTCAAATGGTCAGATTATTGACTTGTTAGAGCAAAGGTTATGACATCAAACTTAGAAGAAAAAAATAAGAATGAGAAGACATTGCAATTATAGATCAGTTTCAGTCTCATTTAAATGAGCTATTGATGTATAAGAATGAGAAGTTGATAAAAAAGCAGATATGCATATATACATATTCATATATAGAGAGAAATAGACAGAGACAGAGAAACAGAGAGGAGTGAGGATGAGGCGGAGGGGCAAGGAGGAGTTCCTGTTCTGAAAGGGTCACAGTTGTCAGTGTTAATAATTGATCCTCAGGATATATATGAAAGAAATTAAGATAGAAAATAACTATAGAAAATATATCACATTACATATTTATATTATAGTATTTATATTACTACTGAAAGAAATAATCAAGATATTAATAACTATCAACTTATATACTTATTGTCTCACATTTTAAAAGATTTATGAGAATAAAGTATACCTTCATGTACCAAGAACTTTCTTTACCAAATTATGCAAAGGTAATGGGTAAGCATTTGCAAATGGTATTCTAAAGCAGACTACATCTTTACAGTCATACAGTTAACTGAAAGGTACAGAGAATATGAGATCACTATGCTTATTGTTGAAAATAGAAAAAGTATTTTTTGAGAGCAAAATGCAACCTTAAATGGTCTCCTTCAATAAGACGTTTCTTATACATGTATTAAGACTTTACAAAATTCCTTGATAGATGTGACAACACAGATAACATTGCTTTGGGTATTCTCTCATTATTACTCCTAAGTGAGGCATAAGGCAGTAAGATTTTATGCTCACTAAAGATGTTGTCAACTGTCTTGAAGAATGCCCAGTAGAGTCCAGACAGAAGTGAGATTTTCTATAGACAATGAAGTCCTTCAGAGGTATCATTTGCAGATGACACATTGATTGTTTTAAGCGTAATAAGTATTACAAAATCTCCTAAATGAGATTCATAATCACTCAAAAATATTTGATCTAACCATCCCCATGGGACAAACCAAGCAGATAAAGAATACCTATTTTCTAGGTTGTGATAGCAGCCCAGAGAACTGGCCCATCAGTACATGGATGTTGGACAGTCATTGTATATAAACAGTGAATTGAGAACAGAAGAAGAAAAAAGTGGATTGGATTGTGTTTGGGAAGTTATCCAGAGGTTTTAATGACACTAAGCAGCTCCCTGAAACAAAATTCCATTTTTTTGATACCAATATTTTTTCTGATGCTTTGTGTCTACAAATTATGGAATGCTACAGCCTCCAAAGAATCAAAATTACAAGTCCCCCAAAGGGCAATTGAGAGATACATGCTGGGTATACATTGCTTCAGCATACCACTACTGGAAGAATTGCCTGCTAAAAACAGTGGAAAAGATATTAAAGAAATATGTAGCTGGGAAAGGTGATGGATCAGTCATATAATAAGAGGAAGAAATAATAGTCAAAAAGTCTACGTGAGTGCAGTGGCACTCACATAATGTCAAGATACCTAGGGAGAGGCTACTTGTGTGTTGGGTGGACCCTCTAGAGAGAATTTATGAGAGGATATAGACAAAAGTTGATCAGAATGAAAAGAAATGTCATTTGCACTCTTAGAGGAAGTACCTAACCTAGATTCAAATCCACTGAAGTATTAAAATATTTATCAATCAATCAGCAAATGTGTGTTTGTCTTTTGTAGCCAAAGAAGACCATGCCATCAAAGAAATGATGACATGACTTGCACTTGACTTTGTTTTGAGTGAAAGCTGGGCAGGTCACCAGCCTCACTTCTCCTCCAGAGCCACCTGAATCCAGTGACCAGATATTCATCAGGATGACTGGAGATGACCCAGGATGAGGCAGCTGGGGTTAAGTGACTTGCCCAAGGTCACAAAGCTAGTGAATGTCAAGTGTCTGAGGTAAGATTTGAACTCAGGTCCTCCTGACTCCTCCACTGGTACTCTATCCACTGCGTTACCTAGTTGCCCATCAACAAATATTTACTAAGTACCTACTATATACTAGGAACATACAGATGTTGTGGTTATAAGTATAAAGCATGAAACAATATTCACTCAGAATGAATTTACCATCTCATGGGAGAAGAAAACAAGTGCATATAAAATATAATCAGTATAAATATAAAATTAGTACATACAAATGTACACAGAGTAGTTAAATAGAAGAAAATATGGGAATGAGGCATAGTATGGACAGCTAGGTACTACAGTGGATATAGAGTGCCAGGTCTGGAATCTGGAAGATTCATCTTCCTGAATTCCCATCTGACCTCAGACACATATTAGCTGTGTGAACCTGGGCAAGTCACTTAACTCTGCCTCAGTTTCTTCATCTATAAAATGAATTGGAGAAGGAAATGGCAAACCACTCAGCATCTTTGACAAGAAAATGGGGTCATGAAGATTCATGAAGAGTCAGACACCATTGAACAGCAACACTGGGAGAGGCCACTGGAATTTGGGAGGAGAGCATCCTGAAAGTATAAGTGCATAGAAAGAAATAATTCTTAATGTTTTCCCTTTCTTCCTCTCCTATTAAGTCCTGTTCTTCTCTTTGTCCATATGCTCAGGCGTCTCCATTTCAAAACTCTACCCTCACCTTGTTATTCATTTAAACCACTCTCCAGCATTTCCTTTTTTACTAAATTTTTATGCTCACTTCCTCATCTTCTGCTCAAACCACTTGGTTTCATCAAACATAAATGATTACCAGTTCAATGGCCTTGTTTTCGTCTTCATCTCCTTGGTTTCTCTGAAGCATCTGAGAATTTTACAATGTTGACGGGCTGGTCCCCTCCTTCTTAATCCTTTTGCCTTTGTTCTCCTCATTGCTTCTTCTTCCACCCCTCCAGGGATTGGGGACTGACCCTGAAGGAATCTGCATTCCTTCCTCAGTGGGGTTTGCGTCAGGATACGTGCAAGAACAGTTGAGAACTTATCATCGGTATAAGAACAGAGATCGCTCCCCTCTACCCCAAATCAATAGACATAGCCAGAGATGTGCAATATCTTGATGGGAAAAGTGATTTATACCCTAGATGTAGCCAAGAGTCCTGATCCCTCCACCTGGATGTCCTATCATTGCCTCATGTTCCACATACCTAAAACTGGAATAATTTGTTAAAAGAAAAAATTCTTTTTTTTTTTTTTTTGCATCGCCTTTGTTTCCAAATATATCCTTTCCCCTTCCCTGCCCTGGGAGCCATTTCTTAAAAAAAAAAAAAAAAAAGAACAAGAAATTATGAAAGGAGGAGAGAAAAAGAGAATGAAAAAAGGGCAGTTCAGCAAAACCAACCAACATAATCCATTATATTTGACAGTACCTGCAATGTTCCATATCTGTAGGGCCTCCTCCCCAATATTTTTTTCTATAATTAATTAATTTCTTTTTAGCTTTCAATATTCACTTCCATAAGATTTTAAGTTTTAAATATTCTCCCCCTCCCTGTCATCCCACTTTCCAAGATGTGTATGATCTGATATAGGCTCCACTTATACATTGTATGAAACATTTTCACATTAGCCATAAAGAATTAGAACTAATGGGCCTCCTCCCCAGTCATCTTCCCTAACTTTTCTTCTGGGGCCCAGTCTGGTCATTGTACAGTGCCCAGTGGTGGCTTTTTACTCCTCTCCGTGTTCTGCTTACTTAATGCCGCTTATTTCATGTCCGTCTTCTCACACTTACCTGAAAACTAGAATAATCTTATTTTCCCTAGCGAACTCTTTTTCCTGACTTCCCTATTTTAGTTAGTGGCACCAATTATCCTCCCAGTCATCTTCAATAGACTCAGATCTTGATGTCTTAGTGAACAGAACATTACCCTACACTCATTACTTCATGTCATTCTACTTGACTTTTTTTCAGGACTGTACATTATGAGAAATCCAATGGCAAGTAAGCCGAGGTATCCTTTGATGTGCTGAAACAAAATTTATCTGCAAAAACTTTTTTAAAAGAACACTTTAACATGTGAAGTCAAAAGACTTGTTTTGATTGCTGGCTTAGCTACTTTTCAGTCTTCATCAATTCATTTACCTTCTTTGCAAACCTTTATAAGGCCCTTTCTAGCTCTAAATCCTATCATCGTTGACTCTTTCTCCTTGACCTCCTCCATTCAATCAGTAGCCAAAGTCTATTGACTCTTCTTTCAAGTTACATCTTCCATCCAGCCTATCCTTTTCATTTCTATTCCATTGAGGCCTCACACTTATACAAAAATTCTCTTTCCAACCCACCCTATTCACAAAAGTTTACTTCTAATGAAATTTTGCAAAAGCGATATCCTTCATCCGATAACACGTCCCTAATTTGGTTAGAAAATTAGGATCCCATTAACCTCATCTTGGCTATTAGTAGTTCCTTATGAAAATGGCAACTTAGTTTTGCATCCTGGTGTGACATGTAAGGCTTGTGAGACTTAAACACGCTTATGAAATGCAAATAAGTTTTATTTAATTAGCAGATAGGAAGAATCTATAATTAATGTATAAAACTTCATTTCTTCCTCTCATGTGCTACCTCTCTCCTTAGCTTTGCCTCTTGGAATGCCTTGTGTCCTATAAGATGCCTCAAGTGCTACTTTCTTTAATATGCTTCTTATGGGTCCTACCGTTGTTAGAGCTTCACCCCCAGTGCAAATCATTGCGTATCTATTTTATATATATCCTGCACTTATTTACTTACTTGGGAATATGTTGTGTCCTCCCCTATCCCCCAGCAGAATATAAGCCCTTTGAGGGTAGGGATTGCATATTTCTATATGTAGCACCTAGCAGCATGCCTACCACATAGTAGGTGACTAATAAATATTTGTTGGCTAATCATATTCTAATTTTTACCATACTTATTTATGGATATACATACTTTCCTTGACCAGATTGTAAACTCCAAGAGGACAAAAATCTGGTTTTGTATATCATTATAATGTTGTTCTACACATTGTTTGCTCAATTGAATGACTGAATTGGCTTGTTTAACTTATAAACAGATATTTCACAAATTTCCTAATTATTCTTTTGTGAGCATTTAAGTAGTAATAACAATGAGCACTTACAGGGGCTTTAAACTTTACCAATAGCTTTCTTTGCAGGGGTTTTTAACCTTGGGTCTGTAAGCCTTTTTTTTTTTTTTTTTTTTTTTTTAATATTTTGGTAACTATAATTCAGTATAATTGGTTTTCATTGTAATGCTACATATTTTGCTTTATTTGTTTAAAGACATTATTCTGATGGGTTCATAGCCTTCAAGAGATTTCCCCAAAGGGGTCCATGACAATGTTAAGAATCTTAGTCTTGGAGGAAACTACTGAAGTCCTGAATAGGTACTACATACCTACAGATTTCAAGGCTGATGTCAGGAAATGTCATCTTCTAAAAATAAAGCTAATAACATTCAACATAAAATGGATGACATTAGACTGTTTCAGAATTAACTCTTAATTAATTAGGGGCAGGTAGGTGGCAAAGTGTATGGAGTGTTGGGTCTGAAGTTAGAAAGCCCTGAGTTGGAATCTGGCCTCAGATACTTACTAGCTGTGTGACCCTGAGTAAGTCAACCTCTGCTTGCCTCAGTTGCCTCAAGAGTAAAATAGGGACAATTGGAGAAGGAAGTGGCAAACCACTTCAGTATCTTTACCAAGAAAACCCCATAGGGTCACAAAGGGTCAGACTTTACTGAACAATAAAAATAAAAAGACGTTCTGTGAAAATATTGATGAGATCAGGGTGTCTCTTGACGGCAATTCTGTAGATCCCTCTCCCAAACTTAATCTAGGAGATGAGGGTGTTCCCTAGAATCTCTTCTGGAAGGCATGACTGGAATGTGGCTGATGTAAAGAAATCTGCAACCTACTTAATTGTATTGTAACAGGGCCAAGGTAATGTTTGTCCTAACCCAAGGGTGGTAATCTGAATGGAATCTTGGGAAAAAAGTGCCAAAGAATAAGAATTCTTCAATATGTCTCTAGTCCTGTTCAGGAGAGAGGATACTTTGGTTCTAAATGACCTCTGGATGACCACTTATTTTAAATAGAAATTCTTAAAGCAGACAAGCACAATCTATCAAATTTCCTTTGCTTGATGGAAATTTCCTTTAAGAACATACAACTCCCTCTGCTCCGGTTTGGTAATCACCAAGCAATCTTTTTAATTTTTTTTTCTTTTTGGTATTCATATAGATCTGAAAATAGACGTTACACGTGGAGCCCATTTGTGTTGAATATATTTCATATTAGAAATTAACACCAATTGGTCTTGTGATTTTGGTCAGCATAAATCAATATTCAAGAGCCTGATTATCACTCATAAAATTAAGAAAGAGACCCTGGAATTAGGGTATAATTACTCCCATGGTCTGAGAAGCCAGTCAGCTAGCCATTTGGCCTCTCTCTGATACTGTCATGGATTGTCGTCGGATCAAGCACTGAAACAGACCTCAGAAATCACCTAGGACTGGTTACTTTTTCCAGTTTTTAATTTTTCTAAAATTACTATTTATTTTTCTTCCTCCAACTTCCCTCATACAATTAAGAAAGAGAGAAAAACAAAATCCTTCTAACAGACACGCTTAGTCAAGGAAAACAAATTCCCATATTGTCTGTGTCCAAAGCTGTGTGTCTCATCTAGTATAATCTCTCTTTTGGGAGGTAGGAAGCCTTCTTCAGTCTTCTGTAATCAGAATTGATGACTACATTGATCGGAGTTCTTGATTCTTTTAAAATTGTGCTATTTTATGTCATTTTAAGCAATTTAGAATAGATTCTTTCCTGGTTCTGCTTACTTCACTTTGCATTCATTCATATGAGTCTTCCCAGGTTTCTCAGAAATTGTCTCATTCATCATTTCTTATAGCACAATGGTATTCTATTATATTCATATACCATAATTTGTTTAGTCATTCCCTAGTTGATGGTACACTCTTAGTTTTCACTGAATTTCATTAAAATTCATTTAATTTTTATACATATAAGTAATTTCTTGCCACCAAAACCTTTGGCATCGTCAAATGGTTCAATAAGAAACTGATAGGATTTTTATCAGTGGGAATGACATTAGAGAGCCATTACCATTTTTCCTGCTGTACCTAAAGGACTATGGGACCTTTCCCTCTGACTTGAAGATGAAACTTTCCATATGTGCTATCTCCCTCTTTAGAATATGAGCTCATTGGGAGCAGGATCTTACTCTTCTTTATATAATCAGGTTAAGCTTAATGCTTTGCACATAGTAAACACATAATAAATGTTTTTTTTGTTCATTCATTCATTCATTCATTTATACATATGGGACCTTTTCCCTTTCTTTGATCTCTTTGGGAAATAGAACCAGGAGTGCTATGACTGAGTCAAAGAATATATGAAGTTTAGGAACTTTTTGTATTACTAAATGTAGCACACATTCCCCATGCCCCAGTTTTCTCACTTAATAGTATTTTATTTTTTTTCCAATTACATGTAAATATGGTTTTCAATATCCACTTTTATAAGATTTTGTGTTAAACATTTTCTTTTCTCCCTTTCCAAGGGAGGGAGACAAGCAATCTGATGCTTCTCAGGCAATACATGTGCAATTATATTAAACGTATTTCCACATGAGTCATGTTGTGGAAGAAGAATCAGAACAGAAGGGAGAAACCATGAGAAAGAAAAAGCAACTACAACAAAAAAGAAAATAGTATGCTTCCATCTGCATTCGAACTCCATAGTTCTTTCTCTGGATGTGGATAGCATTTTCCATCATGAGTCTTCTGGAATTGTCTTAGACCATTGTATTGCTGAGAAAAGCTAAGTCAATTTTAGTTGGTTATTGAATAATATTGCTGTTATTGTATACAATGTTCTCCTGGTTCTGCTCACTTCACTCTGTATCAGTTTATATAAATCTTTCCAGACTTTTCTGAAATTGACCTGCTAATGGTTTCTTCTACCACAATAGTATTCCATCGTATTCATATATCACAACTTGTTCAGCCACTCCTCAATTGATGGGTATCCCCTCAATTTCCAATTCTTGGCCACCACAAAAAGAGCTGCTATAAATATTTTTGTACATGTGTCCTTTTCCAATTTTTATGATCTCTTTGGTATACAGACCAAGTAGTGGTATTGCTAGGTCAAAAACTATGCACATTTTTATAGCCATTTGGGCATACTTCCAAATTGCTCAATGGAGCACACACTTTTTAACCTCTGACTTCCCAGACTAGTTTTCTATCATTGCCCCTGGACCTTCTCATGCTGAAACTGCTTTTACTCCTGCAACCTCCAGACTCAGGACAACTTTTTCACCTTTTTCTTTTTCCTTCCCTTTTTAGCCTTCTTTTATGCGCTGTCTTTCGTCCATTAGAATATAAACTCCTTGAGACCAGAGACTGTCTTTCTTTTTCCTTGTGTTTGCATTCTTAGCACTCAGCACACAGTGCCTGGCACAAAGTAAGCACTTAATAAATGCTCTATACAGCCATTCAACCATCCATTATCTTTTGGGGCGCATAGCTCCAATTTGCTTTCCAGAATGGCTGTACCAATTCACAGATTTACTAAGAGACCATGAATGTGTTTGTCTTCCTGAAGCCTTTCCAACATTTGTTATTTTCCTTATTTGTCGAACTGATGGACATGGAAGCTCAAAGTTGCTTTAATGTGTATTTCTTTATTAGTGATTTGGAGCATTAAAAAAAAGATTTCTTCCCTTGAGAACTATATCTTTTGACTATTGGGAAATAACTCATATTCCCATACATTGAATCTATTCCCTATATCTTGGAAATGAACCTTTATTAGAGAAACTTGCACCAAAGATTCCCCCTCTAGCCCTATTTATCTGTTTCCCTTCTAATCTTAGCTGCATAGGATTTGTTTGTGAAAAAACTTTTTAAAAATACTGTGTAAGCAAAGTTGTCCAATTTATCTTCTGTGAGCCTTTCTATTCCCATTTGGTTATAAACCCTTGAGAACACAAGTTCTGAACCATTTTTGTATAACATCCTGGTGAAGCTTAGGACCTTTTTGAAAAATAATGTATTTAAGTGCACAAAATAACATATGTGTGATTACAAAGGAAGCCAATTGTGTTGAAATACAGTTATTAAAAAGTATTTTTAAAAAAGCTCAAGGTTATGAGCCTTTAGTCTGAGTCATTTTTGAATGACAACAAATATTAGCTACCATTTTTGTCAAATATATGATTAGTGGTCATACATTTCCTGTCTTTAGGGCCTAAGGATGAAAGAACAGGGGCCAGTTCTTCGTAGTAAATCAGCAAGTGATTTGATTCCACTGGGGGGACCTCAATAAAGAGCCTGGCAGTATCTGAGTTGAACTGAGGGCCTCCCAATCCTGTTGTTCATATTATCCAGCACTATAAATTGAAATTCAAACACCCCAATTAACAACACCCCACTTCCCACCCCATCTCGATTGGAAAGAACTCACTCAAACTTCCCAATTACTCACTAGCCAAACCAACAGAATACATAGAAAAGGTATGGAGGAAGAAAAGGTGGTTGGAGATGGTAAACAAAAGTCTCTAACTTTCACCTCCTATGGTCAGACCACTGATTGTCCTTGCTAATTCAATTCAATTCAATAAGTATTTATTAAACAGGATTGCTAAGTGCCTTGGCACAGATTGGAATTGGGGGGAGAGGTAAAGACAGTTATGAAAACAGTCCCTGCCCTCTGCTCCCTCAGTAGGGGATAGGAGGACAAAATCTTAGCTTTAGGGAACTTGCAGTCAACTCTGGGGATGCTACATTTACATAGAAGAAAGTATGACATATTTGGAAGCAGGAGTAACTACTAACACCTACAGGGATTCTCAAAAGGTTAGAAAGTAGTACCTATTTTGAACCTGTTATTGTTGTTTAGTAATGCCCAACTCTTGGTGACCTCAGCTGTGTGTGCCCTCACTTCTACATGCCAATCTTTTATCTGACTATCACAAATCTTTTTTCTTCTCAAGTCACTTATGACACCTCAAGCCGACCTATGGTTCTCATACTTTAAGGAACACATTAAGGCCATTTGTCCTGAGCTCTCTCCTCCTAAGTTCCACATTTCTTTTAAGGAATTATTTTCTCCAGTTAGACTTTGTACTTCCTTTTCTATTTGTCCAGTTTTCCTTTTTAAGAAGCTGTTCTCTTCAGTGAATTCTTTATCCATATTTTAAAAATCATTGGCCAGTTTTTCCTTTACTTCTTTAATTTGGCTTTTAAAATCCTTTTGGAGCTCCTCCAAGAATGCCTTTTGGGTTTGAGACTAGTTCATATTCCCTTCTGAATTTTCACATAGAAGTATAGTCTCAATGCTGACCTCTTTGGTATTTGTATTTTGGTCCTTGTTCCCACAGAAAGAGTCTATGGTCTTTTCTGGTTTGCTGCTTGGTCATGATCACCATTTTCCTGTCTTTTAAAGTAGATCTCTGCTTCTGGGGCACAGGGGACTCTGTCGCATGGTTCTTGTGCTTAGAACTTGAGGCTTTGTGTGTTGTGGCCTCTAGTTCTTTCAGCTAGAAGCTAAAATGCTACAGCTTCCCTGGTACTGAGTTGGCTGATGTGCCAAAGCATAGGCCAGGTGAAGTCTTTCTGAGTTTCCTGGAGTTATCCTGGAGCTAGCTGCATTAAGTATGGGGGTGGGTGGTCTGGCTACAGGAAGTCTCCTCTGCTGAGCTAGAGCATAGGCAGATTCAGTGGCTGGTGAATCCTGTTTGCGCTAGTGTCTTTCCAATTCCCCTGGCTGCACTGAGGCAGGCCAGGGGTCCTGGTATTGGCAGTTATGGGCTCCACCTCACTGGGGCCCTGGATCTTCTCCCAGTGTGCTGAGATGAGGCTGTATGGGACAGCTCCGATCTTGCACTGGTCCCCTTCAGCCACAGCAAGAGAGACCCCCCTCTCCCTTTGCCATTTTCCTAGCCTCACAGGCTAAGAGACTGGTTACACCTTTGGCTGATCCCACTCTTCCAGGATTTTTCCTGGGGAAATATTCTCTGGGTTTTTCAAGGTCAACAAGGGGAGGGGTAGAACATTTACAAATCATTCCACCATCTTGGTTCTCGGAAGTTCAAGAAGGTGACTTACAGACATCTAATCTGCTAGCTGATAGTATCAGGAGCACTATGGTAGTTACCTGGGGTTCTGCAGTTCTTTCTCACTCACTTCCACTGGACTTCCATCCTGAGCTGATATGTTTGAGAATCAGCAGCATGTCTGAAGCTTTAGACCTCCTGGGGCTTCCAGCTTGGCTTTGTTATGGCAGGGTCTGTGCTGGAACAACCTGTGTGCTGTGCGCTCCTCCAGCTCCATGCAACAGATCCTTCCCTTCAACCTTCCAGGCTATCCTGGGTTGGAAATGTGCCACACTCTGTCACCTATTATATTCTGCCATTCTGAAATTTGGTCAGATTCTCTTTTTAGAGATATCTGAAAGAGTTTGTTTTAGAGCTTAGGCGAGTACAAGCTCTCACTCCACCATCTTGGCTCTATGTCCCCTAAGTTCCACATTTCAAATCACTTCATCATCACTCCCCTCTGTCCTGTCATTCTTTCTCCAATTTTGGAGGATGAGGTAACTTCTTCTTGTTACCAAGGGAGAACAACCCCTCTACTTATAGGCATTTTATAGTGTACTGGCTTTGGAGTCAGGAAGACTTGAGTTTCAAATCCAGCCTCAGATATTCACTAGCTGTGCGACCCTGGTCAAGTCACTTAACCTCTGTCTGCCTCACTTTTTGTGATTGGGAAAAGGGGATCATAACTGGGGATCACCTTCTTCCCAGAACCATTATGAATATCAAGTGAGAAAACATTAGTTGAGTGCTTAGCATAGGACCTGGCACACAGTGGTCACTTAATAAATGCTTGTTGCCTTCCTCATACTTTTCCTCCTATCTCCTCTAGCAATTCCTTCAATTATCCCCTTCTCACCCAAATTTTCAAACTTTCTATGTGTTCTCTGATACTTTCAAACATAGATGAATCTCCCTTATCCTTAAAACAAGATACAATGTAACCTCACTTGACCCTATGGTCCCCTCAGTCTATCTTCTTGTATCTTTCATCACTTTCATAGCAAAACTCTTTAGAAAAAAGCTTTCTACAAGAGTTACTTTCTACTTTCATTCTATTTCTTAACCCTTTGCAATGTGACTTTGGTCCTCCCTGCTCCATTGAGACTACTCTCTAAGATGCAAGGAAAGCATGAAAAGCGGGTCAACACCTTGCTAAAGGAGACCCCCAAAAATGCTGAAGAAAGTAGCAGCTTTAAAAATAGGCTCACTCAATTGGCAAAATAGGTTCAAAAAGCCAATGAAGAGAAGAATGCTTTAAAAAAGCAGAATTAGCTAAATGGAAAAGGAGGTTCAAAAACTCACTGAAGAAAATAGTTCTTTAAAAATTAGAATGGAACAGATGGAGGCTAATGACTTTATGAGAAACCAAGAAATCACAAAACAAAACCAAAAGAATGAAAAAATGAAAGATAATGTGAAATATCTCATTGGAGAAACAACTGACCTGGAAAATAGATCCAGGAGAGACAATTTAAAAATTATGGGATTACCTGAAAGCCTTCATCAAAAAAAGAGCCTAGACAACATCTTTCATGAAATTATCAAGGAAAACTGCCCTGATATTCTAGAACCAGGGGGCAAAATAACTATTGAAAGAATCCACTGATCCCTTCCTGAAAGAGATCCAAAAAAGAGAAACTCCTAGGAACATTGTGGCCAAATTCCAGAGTTCCCTGGTCAAAGAGAAAATATTGCAAGCAGCTAGAAAGAAACAATTCAAGTATTGTGGAAATACAATCAGGATAACACAAGATCTAGCAGCTTCTACATTAAGGGATTGAAGGAATTGAAATCATGTGGAACATGATATCCTAGAATTCAGAGGAACTAGGATTCAAACCAAGAATCACCTACCCAGCAAAACTGAGTATAATACTTCAGGGGAAGAAATGGTCTTTCAATGAAATAGAGACTACTCTCTACAAGGAGACCAAGAGTTTCTATTTTTTTTCTGCAAGATCCAATGGCCATTTTCTCAGTTCTCATTCTTCTTGTCATGAAGCCTGTGACATTGTTGACCATGACCTCAGTCTGGATTCTTTATCCTCCCTATGCAAAGCACCCAAAGTTGGAGAAAGAAGTGGAATGAGAACATTTCCTCTTTCAGTCTGGCATCTTCTTGCTCTGTGACCATGAGCAAGTCAATGAACATTTCTGAACCTCAATTTCTTCATCTATAAAGTAAAAGTAATAACAATACCAATAATACCTACAATACAGGGGTGTAAGACCCAAAAGCAAGAATGTAATTTACCAGGGTAGCCAGGTGGCACAAATAGATAAAGCACTGGGCAGGGAACCCAGGAGACTCAGCTTTCTAGTTCAAATCCAGCCTCCAACACTTACTAGCTGTGTGACTCTGAACAAGTCACGTAACCTTGCCCCGGTTTTAAATCTGTCAAATGAACTAGAGAAGGAAAGGGCAAGTCACTCCAGAATTTTGCCAAGAAAACCCCAAATGGGGTCAAGAAGTGTGAGACACTACTGAAAAACAAAGTGATTTACAAAACTTATAGAATTATACAAATGTGAAGCATTTTGATGATGATGATGCAAATGGAGTAGCCAGCATATCAGAGAAAATGCTGGATAGCAACCAAAAATACCTGCGTTTGAGACCCACCTCTATGGTATTGGAGGTGTGATACTGGGTAAATTGTTTAACTTTTCAATGCTCCAGGCTCCCTAAAAGACATCAGGTTGCAAAGAAGGTATATTCAGACCTACATAGCTAGGAGTTTCTTCATCTTGGAATTTCCCATATCAAAGAAATATCCCTATCCATAACCAATGTAAAAATTTTTTTTACAAGGTATTTATTAAATATTTCAACTTGTAAGGTAACAGTTTCCAGGAAAAGCACTAGGTGTCTTACCAACTCTGTTGCTCTAATTGCATCAAAATCATGCATTTTGCCCATTTTACAAAGTTGATCACATGTGCTATTTTGTATTTCTCTTCAGAAAGTATAATTAACATTTCCTTGTTAATTGGAAGAGAGAAATTGTTAATCACTTCCCTAGCATTTTGCAGCCCAGTACAATAAATTATTTCCTAATCATTCTGATGTATTAAATAACAGTTAAGTAACAATTTATGCCCACAGAACTGTAGAGCTCGCGATAGTCTTATATATATATATGTATACACACACACATATGTACACACATATATGTATACACACATATATGTATACACACATGTATATGTATACACACATATATGTATACACACATATATGTATACACACATATGTACACACATATATGTATACACACATATATGTATACACACATATGTATATATAGTTTACCCTAGCTGAAGTCTCTTTTGCCTGTAAATAAAGACCCAAGAAAACACCTTAATTCCCTTATTTTTGGGGGAGGGTGTTATGAATAGGGTGGTAATTGTTATCATAAACTCTGTCACAAAGTTAGGTCTGTTTTAACAAGAACCTAGCAGTGCAGGATCCCAAGTAGTCTGGCATTTATTTTGATTTATGAAAATTGTGGCCTTTCTCTACAATGTTGCTCGTCTCCCATTCATGATTCAATTTCCTTTTCTGCTTTAATATTTCTTCAGCAGATTGTTTCAGTCTATCTCATTTCTGCACCAGTGCGTAGAGTTCAAGATCCTGAATTTGCTTTGTGGATACACAGGCCTGTTAAACACTTTTTCCCTCCTCCTCCTCCTTCCTCTTTTCCATCTCCTCTTCCCCTCCTCCAACGGTACCCCCTAAGCCAGGAGCTAGAGTACACTGCCATGAAGGAGAAGCGTACATGCTCCAGGAGGTGTGGCTTAGGCATCAGATGTGCTGGGCTCTGGGGAGCAGCTGTATCACGTCACACCCAGGGCCTGCCGGTCTGCCTGCCCGCCTGCTCTCACTCTCACATAGGTACTCACCCTGGGTAGAAGTCCCCGAGTCTCCCTCTCCCACCTCTCACCTCCCTTCCTTTCATTATGCACATGTATAAACAGCAGCCTGCCCCCTTCCAAAGTCCAAGACTTGCTTGGACCTTGCTGGTGGTCCAGATGAGCTCCTGGGGGTCTGTTCTGCTAAGTTGAATGTCCCTTCCCTCTGTCTCCCTTCCCTCTGTCTGTCTGTCTGTCTGCCTCTCTCTCTCTCTCTGTCTGCCTGTCTGTCTGTTTCTCTCTCTCTCTCTTCCCCCCCTCTCTTTCTCCCCGCCTCCCTCTCTCTTTTTTCTCTCTCTCCCTCCTAGCCCCCTATTTCCCTTTGGTTTCCACAAGAGGCTCTTACCTCAGACACTTCCTCTTTCTCATTGTGATTATGTCCGCCTTCTCCTCTCCCTGACTCTGGAGAATGTGAATGTGAAAAGCTGCATTTTTTTTTTTTTAAATTCAGAAAGATCTTGGTAGCCCATGGGGGATGGGGGTGAGGATGGAATACAAGGGAAAGTTGGGGGAAGGGTGAGTAGGAGGATCTTCCTTCCAGAAGGAGAGCTGCCTCAGTACTTTAGAATAGCTGCAGAGGACTGTGTGGAGCCCTGTTTCCTTGGCTCTACCCTGGTGTTCGCTTTGTAATCTTGGACAGAATCCAGAGTCAAGCTGGCTCTGTGTCATATAAGGCGGCAAGGTGGTATGGACGATAGCTCGAATTTATATAACATTTCAAGTTTTGCGAAGTGCCCCCTTTCCTATTTTATGTCATTTGATCCTTACAACCACCTTAAGAGGTAGATACTGTTATCCTCATTTTGCATAGGAAATCTGGACTCTGAGTCTAGAGCTCTGTCCACTGTACCATCCACCTTTTGGCTAGAACCTGGCCTTAGAGTCAAGAAGACAGAATTCTAGTTCTACCCTAAGCTCTAGCTGTATGCTCTGGAAAGTCACTCAATCGTCCTTAGGCTCATTTTTCTCATCTGTAAACTGGGCACATTTTGCAGGGCTTATAGGGCTATTATGGGGATTTAATCAAAAAATGTTTGTAAAGTATTTTGCAAATCTTAAAGTGTTACATAAATGCTAAATGCTACCTATTAAGTGTCTATTGAAATGAATTTGATTCACATCTCTGCATCTCAGTTTGCCCATCTGTAAAATGAGGGGACTGGGTTGGTTGATTACTGAAGTTTCTAGTAGCTCTAAAATCGACTTTGTATCTATTTTGCACAAGCCCATATTGGACATGTTATCTTCTCTCTCTCCCCTTCCCACTCCCCATAGAATGTGAAGTCCTTGAGGGTAGGGACTGTTTTACTTGAGTGTCTGGCATATAGCAGGCATTTTAATAAAGGCTTGTTGATTGATTAAAATTCTCTGATTCTTTTCACTGAAGCCCCTTCACTTCTAAGAACTGGAGGCATCATCTTGTCTGACTGAGGCTTCACACTCCATTCTGGAAAATGTGTCTGGAAGCTCACCTGGAAGGGAGTTTAAGCTGAATTGGGCATTTCCTTCCTTATTTGTTGTCTTTTCCTGGCCCCTGCATTTATGTTTTTTTAGATTGAAGATTTTCAGAAGTCAAAGATTTGATTAGCCTGCCTTTTTACTTTTTATATACCTCCCTTTCTTTGTATATACCGGGGACCATGGTTTCTGATTATAAGAGAAGAATGGACTGTGGATTATATTGTTGGATTATATATTTAATGGATTATGCTATATATATAATGGATTATATTTTTCTCGCATGATTGTCAGGCAACAGTCAATTGGCAAGAGTTTATTAAGGGATTACTATGTGTCAGGCACCATGGTAAAACCTAGGGATACAAAGGCAAAACTAGTGCCTGCCCTCAAGGATCCCACATTCTTTTTTCCACCCAATTACATCTTAAAACAATGTTTAACATTTTTAAAAAAAATTGAGTTCAATATTCTCTTCCTTTCTTCCCTCTCCCTCTAGAGAAGGCAAGCAATTTGATGTAGATTATACATGTGCAGTCATACAAAACATATATTTCCCTATTAACCATGCTAGGAAAGAAAACACAGACCAGAACAAAAAACAAAACAGAAAACAAGAAGCATTCAAACTCTTACCAGTTTTTTCTCTGAAGGTGGATAGGATTTTTTTCATCATAAGTCATTTGGAATTGTCCTCTATCATTGTATTGTTGAGAATAGCTAAATCATTTACAATTCATCGTTGTTATCCAGGTTCTTCTAACTTCATTTTGCATTAGTTTGTGTAAGTCTTTTCAGGTTTTTCTGAAACCATCCTGCTCTCATTTAAAAAAATTTATTTTTATTAATTATTTTATTTGTTTTCAGTTTTCTACAATCACTTCCATATATCTTAGATTTTTACCCCTGCTCTTATTTCTTGTAGCACGAGTATTGCATTACCTTCACATGCCATATCTTATTCAGTTATTCCCCAACTGATGGGCATTCCCTCAATTTTCAGTTTTTTGCCACCACAAAAAGAGTTGCTATAAATATTTTTATACATATAGGTATTTTTTTTTTAAATCTCTTTAGCATACAGATCTAGTAGTGGGGTTGCTGGGTCAAAGGTCCTTTGGGCATAGGAAGGACCTGTGGAGATAACTTGCAAATAACTAGTTATATACAAGACATCTACCAAGTAGATGGAAAGTAATTTCAAAGGGAAAGGTGTTAAGAATTGGGGGGCAAGAGGGGGAGACACAAGGAAAGGTCAACTGCTAAAGATAGGATATAGATTGACTCTTGAGAGAGGACAAATGTACGAATAGGTAAATGTGAGGAAGGTCAGCATTTCACTCATGGGAGTTTCAAAGTGGGGAGACAGAGGATGAGGTGTAGTGTTTGATGAACTGCAAGACTGAGATGAGACCGACCATTTAAATCGGGAATTATCCCCAAAGATATGATAAATGAATCCTTGGGAGCTGATGAGATTACCAAAGGAGATAATATAAAGTGAAAAGAGAAGGGGCCAGAATGCAATCTTAGGGGGCAGATATGCAAAGTGAGCATGAAATGAATGAAAATCTAGCAAAAGAGACAAAGAAGTTGTCAAACAGGTAGGAGGAGAACCAGAAGAGTAATATGAAAAACTAGAAAGAAGGACTTTAGGCTTGGTAATTCAGGGATCATTGATAACTTTGGAGAGAGCAGTTTCAGTTGAATAATGAACTCAGAAGTCTGAATGCAGTAGGATTAGAAATGTAAGAAGGGGAGGCATGTAGGCATTGGTGGGTTAGGGGGATGCCTACTTTGAGCATTCAAAGATTTCTCCCAGCGGAATGGGAAGATAAGAGCAATTTGTTCCAATGGTCATGAAGAGCCTAGAGCTTGGCAAGGCGTCAAAGACTCCTAGGTCATCCACTGCATCCCCTCTAGTGGTCCTTGCTTTTGTCTTTCCACTGAATTATGGAAGAGAGAGTAAGTCTGAGGGATTTGTCCAACTACCTCACTTAAATCCAATTCACACGCAAGTCAAGACATCATTCATTCATGATGTCATTGGACTTCAGAAAAAAGAAGGTTGAACGAAAACAACTGAAAATCAGAGGACAGATATAATAGCTGTTGGAGCTGTTAAGACCAAAGTAAGGGTTTTTTAAGGGTGGGGACACATGAGCATGTTTATAGACAACATAGGAAGGAAGCAGTAGATAGGGAGTAACTGAAGGTAAAAGAAAGTGAGAAGAATAGAGGAGGCAATCTGGGAGCAGATGGGAGGGAATGCGATGAAGGGGGTGTGGTGAGAGGTTAGTTGACCTAAGCAGAGAAAGGGACCCTGTTTTCATCTGAGATTAGAGTGAACAAGGAGGCTATAGGGGAAGATGTCTTGAAGGATGTGCGGTAAGGAGAGAACAAGAGAGGGCTTCCTGGGAATGGCTTCCATTTTTTCATGGGAAGCATGTGGTTATTTAAAAGCATGAGGAGAGGGAATGTTACGGAAGGCTTGAAATTGGGAATGACTTTGGTGTCGAGTGGGATTTCCAATCTGTTAGGAATCAGCAGAATGTTTGCCTGGCCTGTTGTGAATGAGAGTCCAGTTGAGAGGAGATTACATACATTTTTAGAGTATTGTTAGGTGACCTCCAGCTCTATTTATCAGCATATGAATAGGACACCAGGTGCCCTTATGCCGGAGACTGGAGACTGAATTGTCGGTTACTATCTTCCCCTCTTCTTAGTTGTTAAGGGCACAATGGACCAAAGCCCTTCCTGGGGGGAAGAGAGTACTAGGAAGTCCTGACCTGCCCACGTGGCTCTGCCAGCCCAGCGCTAGAAAGACTTCCTGGTCTGAGACTAAGCAGCCACCAACCAACCAGAAGGGAATACGACCTGGGATAGGGAATCGTGCCCTTTTTTGGTTTGGTCTGGAGGGGCTCACACCAATGAGATGAAAAACTCCACCCCCAGGATATGACTTTGTAGTGATTGCTTATATAAACCCTCCCCTGGTGCAATAAAGAGAGACTGCCTGCTACCAACTATGCCTCGGTCTCCTTCCTCTTTGTGATCTTGTCCCCAGGTCTCTTAGACCTCCCTCGAGCCTTGCTCCCCCGGTGCTTTCCGGTTTCGGTCACCCACGTCTGTTTGGCCTGCAGGACGGGTCAATTGGCGCCCAAACGTGGGGCGACCCCAAAAGCTGGTCTGCTGCCGCGATAGACGTCCCAGTTCGTCCGGACCCCGTTAAGGTAAGTGTAAGTGTTCACGTCTATCGCAACCATGGGATCACAACTCTCTAAGGAGCAACTTTTCGTTCAGAATTTGAAACGACTCCTTGGAGAGAGAGGAATAAGGGTTAAGAAGAAAGACTTCTATGATTTTTCTGGCACTCAGCACATATCTGTGGTGTAGTAAAAAGTTGCAGGAATAAGTCTAAAAGAGCAGTCTTGTATGGGAGAAAGTCTAGACAGGGAATCTTATGCAAGGCTTAGTTACACAGTGATAGAAATTAAGCCAGAGTTATAATGTGTACAGAGGATTTCTGACAATTTTTTCTCAGTATTTTGGATTCTTTTATTGTCTGTATATGTGTTCTGTCTTTACATGTTCTGTGTGCGTGTGTTTGTGAGTTATTACGGTCAGCTCCAGGGTGGCTGGACCTTGGAATGTTATCTCTTTCCCTCCCCCTCCTCCCTTCTCTCTGATGACTGCAGCATCGGGGAGAAGTATGGGAGAGAGAAAGAGAGGAACTAATCTTATATTATTTAGTTTATGTGATTGGAAGGTGTAGTCTTGGATGGGAAATGCAGGGACATAGTGTCTGTGCAGTTTTAAAGGGGGCTTTAATCAAAGCCCATTAGGAAAACAACATGGATATGAAGTTTAAGGAAAGCATAAAAGTTTTGGAAATTATTTGAAAGTTTTGGTTAAACTCTCTCTCGCTTTACTCTCTTCCCTCCAATTCTGGCCAAATTGTGAGGGTGGAGAGAGACGAGATGAGATCTGGTGCAGGATGATCAGCATTTTCACCTAAATCTCACCTAAAAGAAAAGTATTTTGTATAATGAGAAGTAACCAAAAGGTAGTTATTCTGGTCACATTTTAAGTGAAACGTGTCACTCCTAATTGGATGTTTAAAACAGATCAGGATTTGTTATATTATTTGGCACTAGGCAAATTGGAAATATGCATAAATCTTAAAGGGACACCTCAGCAGAGATAAAGCTTTTGAAACTCTCCAGCAGAATGGAATAGACTTGGCGCCACTGGGCAGTTGTCCAGAAGTCTCCCTCCCTTCAGCTGAGGAATTCAAAAACTCTCTCATTCAAAGAAGTTCTTAAGGAGTGGACACAGAAGTAAAATTTACTTGAGTAAAGGATGGAACCATTAAGATTTTTGCCCTGCAGTCCCAACTATCATTCAGCTGGGTCTACAGTGAATTGTAACTTTTATCATTCCAGATTAGATCAAGAGAAGAGAACTATTATTTTGAAGGTTTTCAACTAAATTTTGTAAAAGTTTAGTGACTGTTAACAACAGGACAAATTTTAAACGGTTTTAAATTTTCATTTTCAAGACAATGTATTGGTAAATTAATATGTAATGGTCTATGAAGCAGGAAAGATCTTGCTCTTTTAATCTGAACTTGTAGTCATTCCTTGGCTTAAGCAAAAGTTAAATTTAGTATTTGAACTTATTAACAACTTAATTTCTAAAAAGTTTTCTTTTTCAGAGTAAATGTAATCAGAGAAGGAGAAACTAGCCTGTGAAACAATGATGTAAGGTGGTAAGGCTTAAGTTTGAAGTCACCTATCATAGATTCTACAAAGGTTACAACTTTAAATGACTTTCAGAAATTGATAGGAGAAATTCAGTGGTGCAGGCCACAGTTGAGAATTACAACTGATCAAATGAAACCATTATATGATTTATTGAAAGGTCCTTCTCAATTAAACTCATGCAGAGAATGGACAGATGAAGCACTGGAATGTTTGAAATTAGTGCAGAAAAAGGTTCTGGGGTGTACTATTAGCAGGATATTAGAATCACAGGACTTGAAAGTAACAATTTTATTCACTGAAAAAATACCCACTGGAGTTTTACATCAAAAACAAGGGATTATTGAGTGGGTACATTTGGCTCAGATAAAGAACAGAGCTTGTGTGCCTTATGCTGTGCTGGTAGCCCAAATCATACATAAGGCAGTGAAGAGAGTAAGGATGTTAATAGGACAGGAACCTCACACAATATATGCTATGTATACAAGTCAACAAACAGAGAACTGCATACAAGAGTTTGTGGAATGGCAGATATTGATTAATCAGAATTTCCAACACGGGCTCCCAATTCCTTTTGGGCAGCAATTTGCCACGTGGCCATGGTCTTGGACCGACAAATGCTCTTCCTCACTGGTAGAGGGAGTTAATGTTTTTACAGATGCAACAAAAATTTTAGGGCATCTATGTATATTTCATCTAAAAAGCAGATGCATAAATTTAAAACAACATTTACTTCTACATAACAAAATGAATTATATGAAGTATTGCAAGCATTATTATATGTGAAAGAACCTTGCAATATCATCACAGACAGAAATTATACAGTACCATTGATACCTAGAGTAGAGTCAGCCTATATTCCTGATAGGGCAGATAGTATTAAACAGATAACTATGGAAGTTCAACTAGCAATAAGGGCCAAAACAACAATATTTTATATCACACACACTTGGTCACATTCAAAATCATGCAGTACCAAAAGGCATTAAACCAAACAATGGTCCAGCTTATATCAGTAAAGCCATTGAACAGTTCATGGTGGAATTTTCCATTTTACATGTCACTGGAATCCCCCATAATCCCACTGGTCAAGCTATACTGGAACGAGAAAATCGATCCCTGGACACTTACTTGCAAAAAGAAAAAGGAGGAGTTGGACCAGGAGTTGATAAATTCGCAATTGGCTGTTTATACTCTAAATTGATGACAAATTACAATTGGCTATTTGGCTGTTTATATTCTAAATTATTTAAAATTCTATAATGATGGCTTATTGGCTGCTATGAAATTCTTAACATTTCCTAATAAGGAGTCTGCAAAGAATGAATCAGCAATAATAAGTGCCCTGAAAGCAGCCAGTAATGAGGCACGATGAGAATAAAAATTGATTTGGTCCTCATACAGTGTTAACATGGGGAAAAGGGTATGTTTGTGTTTTAACAGATGATAATAAAGAAGTTTGGGTTCCAGTGAAAAGAATAAAGTGATAGAGGACAACCGCCAAGGTGAAGCGGTCACAGGAAGTGAGAAGGTGCTATCGGTGGCAGATGAAAAAACTTCTGGAGAAGCTTAATCAACTAGGTCACGATGACTCCTTTCATTTTTCTCGTACTTATCATGACACTCAAGAACACTGCGTCCATCGACCCAGCACCGAAGGAACAACAGAGATGGGCGTTCGTCAGGAATCCACCATGGTTAAGGGTGATGTCATGGAGTGAGACAATAACCAAATTTATCATCCAAGGCAATATTTCTCACATGTTTAAAGATGATGGACTATACTATGATAATAATGGGACTCTTTTTCAGAGACACTAACTTTTCAGGACTAGTCACAGGTTTCCCACCTTGTCTATAGAAGGGTATTCCTGGGAATTGGAATGGGTTTGGTTTTAAATACTTTAAGGTTCAGCCCGGCATTCCCTTTGCTCTCCCCTCCCCTTGCTACACCGGAATTACCCCCCATAACTCTATTACCCTCAATGTTGGGTCCTCCCTGCCCCCCAATTGCTCTTCCTGGACGAATACCTCTGACCCCCTGTACCCCCCACTAGGGCAAGTTTTTGTTTGTGGGGGCAATCTGGCATACACAGCAATCCCCCCTCTCTCTAACACCACTCTTTTTCACCCCACTATACTCCACGGACCATCACCGCCTGCCTCCATGATTCTAAGTCTAGTTAATGCCTCCATACAAACCCTACACACTCTAAACGTATCATTCATTGAAGGATGCTGGGTCTGCTACTCCTCCGCCCCCCCCTTTTATGAAGGCATGGCTCAGTTCGGTGCACCCAACTATACATCAGAGATCTCACAACTTAGGTGGGGTACCGACAAAAAACAAGGCCTGACACTTAGCTTAATTACTGGCTTGGCACCTGCATTCTGGGCCCCGATACGCTCCCTCCTCTTCAGCTCGAAGCTATATGCAATCAGACTGTAATCGTCTCTGATAACCATACTTATGCTTCTGCGCCTACTGGCCACTATTTTGCCTGTTCCTCCGGCCTTACCACCTTTCTAGTTATCTCCAAGTTCATCAGCTCCCGTGATTACTGTGTATTGGTAGTTTTATTCCCTCATGTCACTTTTTACCCAAATGATGACTTCCTAAATATCTGGCAACAAGGGAGAGAAAGCTCCCAAAGGGTAAAAAGAGAACCACTAACTGCATTAACGTTAACCGTCCTTTTGGGTCTAGGAGCTGTAGGGACGGGTACCGGTATTGCCTCCCTCGTCCAAAATGATAAACAGATAGCACAGCTTAGTGCAGCTATAGATAAGGATTTAGAGGAACTACAGACAGGATTACAGCACCTCAAAGACTCAGTAGCATCTCTGGCGGAAGTTGTGTTACAAAACAGAAGAGGTTTGGACCTCCTCTTCCTACAACAAGGAGGTCTGTGCGCAGCCCTGAAAGAAGAGTGCTGCTTTTACTCAGATAAGCTAGGACTTGTGGAAAACAGCTTGAGTAAGGTCAGAGAGAGCTTAGAGAGAAGGAAAAAGGAGAGGGAACAACAAGAATCCTGGTATAAGAACTGGTTCTCCGCCTCCCCGTGGCTTTCTACACTCCTTCCTAGCCTTCTTGGACCACTCTTGGGCCTTCTCCTACTCATTTCTTTCGGCCCTTGGGCCTTTAACAAACTAACCACCCTTGTTAAATCTCAGATAGATTCAGCTATTGACCGGAAGAGACATATATTTTACAGCAGGCTACAGGAACATGACGTCCCTGAGCCCCCAGATAACCGGCTTCAGTTTACCGAAGATCTCCTTAAAGAACCTTGGTACCGGCGGTGGAAGAAGAGACTCTGCTCCCCTTGCTGAACAGCCCACCAACCCCTCCCCTGTTCTCCCCATCCTTGAGCATCTTAGCTCCCATTATTCCTTGTGTGTGATATTGATACTTTACCCTTACTCTGATTTCTATGAATCTCCTCCACTATGTTCCCGACAGGGAAGCTGTGGACTGCGCCAATGACGGGAATATTGTGGCCCCATGACCTGGATAATCATACCATTGGCTGCAGAGGTACCCAATGACGGGATTATTGTGGGTCCACCTACCAGAAATGCTGGAGGTGGGGGCCACCCACATAGCCTAAGACAGGGGCCCTGCCCACTTTCGGTACCAGGCATGGAGTCAGGCCACATAGCCTAAGACAGGCCAGCCACCTACCCTTTTTAAATAAAAACGGGGGACATGCCGGAGACTGGAGACTGAATTGTCGGTTACTATCTTCCCCTCTTCTTAGTTGTTAAGGGCACAATGGACCAAAGCCCTTCCTGGGGGGAAGAGAGTACTAGGAAGTCCTGACCTGCCCACGTGGCTCTGCCAGCCCAGCGCTAGAAAGACTTCCTGGTCTGAGACTAAGCAGCCACCAACCAACCAGAAGGGAATACGACCTGGGATAGGGAATCGTGCCCTTTTTTGGTTTGGTCTGGAGGGGCTCACACCAATGAGATGAAAAACTCCACCCCCAGGATATGACTTTGTAGTGATTGCTTATATAAACCCTCCCCTGGTGCAATAAAGAGAGACTGCCTGCTACCAACTATGCCTCGGTCTCCTTCCTCTTTGTGATCTTGTCCCCAGGTCTCTTAGACCTCCCTCGAGCCTTGCTCCCCCGGTGCTTTCCGGTTTCGGTCACCCACGTCTGTTTGGCCTGCAGGACGGGTCACCCTTAGTGGAGTGAGTAATTTGGGTTTGAAGGATGGCAAGATGTGAATGCGAAATTCAATTCAATAAATATTTATTAAGTGCCCACTAGGTACAGGCACCAGGCTAATCACTGAGAATATAAACAATAGGAAATAGTTCCTTTCCTCTAGGAGTTTTTATTCCTTTGGATTGGGAGGGAAGGGGAGCAGGAAGAAGAGGAGGAAGAGAAAGAGGAGGAGGATGATTCCTCTGATTTCAGAAGTTTAGCTCCACCAACTTTGATACCAGAACATTTAAAAGAATAATAATACATTGTATTTGCATAGAAATGTAATTTTCAAAGCATTGCATAGGAGAAAAGGACATTTAGATGGCTCCAGGCTTAGAGTCCAGAAGACATGAATTCAAATCCAGTCTCAGGTACTTATTAGCTGTGTGACCTTGGGTAAGTCACTTAACCTGTTTGCCTCAATTTCCTCATCTGTAAAATGAAGATATTAATAGCACCAACCTCCCAGGGTTGTTGTAAGGATCAAAAGAGATAATTATGCAATGCCTGGCACATACATAGTAAGCACTACATAAATGTTAGTTATTATTATGAATAGTAATTAGCATTTGTATAGTGCTTTTGCAAAGCACTTTACAGATATCTCATTTGATTCTCACAACAACCCTGGGAGCTTGGTGGTCTTACTAACTTCATTTTATAGATTAAGAAACTGAGGCTGGAGGTTACAACTTTCCAAGGGTCACAAACAAGTAAGATTTGAGCTCAGGTCTTCCTCTACTACCTAATTGCCTCTACTTAAGTAGCCTGTGTCCTTGTCTTGGTCTTGACTAGTCTGTGTGACCTTGGCCAAGTCTTAATTTTTTGGGTTGTGATTTTATCTATAAAATGAGATAGTTGAACGAGATGATCTCTTAAAATCCTTTCCAGCTCTGGGATTATCTCAATCCATCCTAACAACAGCCTTGTGACAGGGTAAGCCCAGTGGGTAGAGACTGGACTTGAAGAGTGGAAGAACTAACTTCAAATTCTGCCTTGGAGCTTTCCTAACTGTGTGACCCTGGATAAGTCACTTACCTTCAATTTCCTCATCTGTAAAATGGGGATGATAATAGCACCTACCTGCCAGGGTTGTTGTGAGTAAAGTACAATCTAAAATATTAGCTGTTGTTATTATTCTCCCTTCATGGACTAGGAAACTGAGGTCTGGAGAAGTTATGTGACTTACCCAAAATCACAAAGAGCTAGGTAAGGGACAGAGACTGACCTCCTTTTGATACCTAGTCTATCGATCTTTCCACTGTATAACCTGAGATATCTATACAATACTTAGCCCAGTCCCTGACACATAGTAGGTACTTAGTAAATTCCTATTCCTTATTCCTGTATTAGCCCTGACCTTTAGCTTGAGAAAATTCTGTATTCTTGGAAAGGTTGCATGTTAAGTTGGACTTAAAAAAAAAAATAAAAGGGAATGCAAATCACCTCCCCTACCCCTACTCCCAGTCTTATGTCTGGCAAAGCAAGGAAAGCATTTCCACTCTTTTATGTGGAGTCGTGAGACTCCACTATACAGCATTATTCTGTGGCTTTGTGAGGAGTTAGGTAGAAACACTGCTGTCTATTGTGATTGGTCTTGTTTCAGCCATTAAATGATCAATAAACACTTATTAAGTACCCACTAGGTCCCAAACATTGTGCTAACTTCTTGTCTGTAGTTAAAATGGGGAAAGAGCTATGAGCCTGGGTAAAGGGGACATGCCAAATTCACAGGTTTTACGCTGCAGTCCCTAGGGTGTCCCTTTGCTGAGATGCAGAGGAAGCCTCCGCTCAATCACTTATTTGCCTGGTCAGGGGCCAGAACCTTCCTTTCTGATTCTAATTAACCATTTGCAGGGCTGTTTGGAAATGCTAATAGATCTTGGCTTATCTCATCTGATAAGTCCTCTTTGGAATTCATTTTCCAGTCTCTAGGAGAGGGATTTCCAGGTGTCCTTTCCAGGAGTAAAAAGCTCAGGACAGCTTAACCCGGGCTGGGATTTGTGCCGCTCAATTCTGTTTAAGCGAGGTTTTTTCTTGTGCTCACTTGTTTTTGATTTTTATGTTTTTATTTTTATTTTAACTAATTAGAATTGGGCTTACTTGTATAGTGTCTATACTCTGCAGAATTTTTCCAGTCCAACAAAGATGTTTCCGAAGTCGGGAAAATGCACATCCAAGTGAGCTCCCTAAATACATAATGACCAGCTGGAAAAGTGTCTTTCTTGAAGTAACATAGAGCCCCAGCTAGCCATCTTTCCAGCAGAGTCTTGGCAGGCTGGCAGTCTCCGGGAGTTATTCTTCATTAAGTGACTGACAAGCTACATGAACCTGAGAAGTCATTTGTCCCTTTTCTGTCTTTGCCAAACCTTCAGATGGAGAGAGGAATGCTGACAGCTTTGTCCTATAATCCTCTTAACTAATTTTATCTTGTTATCTTAAAGGTTGGAGGGAAATGTAGAATAATGGCCCCAGCTCAGTTAGTAAGCGCCCACTAGCCCTGGAGAGCTAGCTGTGAGGTTCACCAGACCCCTTCCTCCCAGTAACCCTGTGGAGGAGAAAGCAGCAAAAACTGCTTTCCTGTAGAAAATTCATTTCCCACTTGATTCCCTGGGAAAGCAAATGGGAAGCAAAGGGAAAGGAGGCATAGGCTGCAACAAATTTATTTAAGGTTTTCTATCTACTTTTCCATTTAGATCTCCCACCTGACTTTCATTACAGGGCTTATCTTCATGGTTTGAATTTGAACATCTACAATGGCCTTTATAGAGAATGGGCTACTCTTTACCATTAACCTAACGTGTTTACCAGTCATTGAAAAAATGTTTGAAGCATGAACCGGATTGTTTTTTTTAATCATTTTCTGGCTTTGTACTATTGAACTGAGATGCCTGGAATACGTCCCCTCTTCCTTTTTATGTGGTGCAATCACTAGTTTCCAAGACACAATTTAAGTGCTGAGGTCTTCATGAGGTCCTCCCTAACCTCTCCCTAGTTGTTCCATTCCCAGGGGTGTGCTAGTAAATGTTTAATGTTTAATAACCAGCTCTCTGAAAAAAGGAAAAAAAAAAAGGATAAATGGTCTTTACTTGCAACTGGGAAAAATAAAATACCATTTAGGAGGGGAAAAAAGTACAAAAGTACAAAAAATACCATTTAAAAGGAAAAAAGTACATTTTAAAAGTTTAATTTGCAGCATCATGATTTTCTCTATCACTTTCTAAAGTCTAGACAATCAAAAAAACAAAAAAAAGCCTTGATTTGTACTGTGTGCCAGTTTCTGAATTGTAAATTGAATAGCTGGTTCTCTTGAGCAGGTTAGAGTTGGCTCCAGCACACTTTTGACTCCTCCCTGGAAATCACTTTGTATTGTGTAATGGAGGGCTGACTAGTGATCTCAGTCCCTATAAGCACGCCCACAGTGCTGCTGGTACCATTTCCCCATGTAGAAGAAATCCTTCTTCTAGGAGAGTCCTGAGGGTGTATAATGAAAGTGTCATGGAGGGACTTTGAAGCATATGTAGATACTCTATGACTGGTTCTGGTTGACTGACCATGTGGTGAATAAGAGGTTTTTTGATTGGCAATAGTGGCATTTGAAAGGGTTTTAGTCAGCCTTTGCCCTCTCTGTTGGTGGTATATTTCTCTCTTTCTCTTCTCCCTTCCCCACTCTGTCTCTCTTTCTGTCTTTCTCTGTCTTTGTCTCTTTCTTTCTCCCTCAGTTTGACTTCTTTTCAGCAGACATCTTACCGCCCGAGGGTGCTCAGTGAGACACAATAGAGAGAGGTTTTGGGTCATCTTCTGAGTTCTACACCTGTCCCTGAGGACTATGGTCCTTGTTTCTTCTGCCTCAATGGTTCTTCTTTTGTTTTAGGTGAATGCAAGTAATCTTGAGGTTATTACCTTGTAAGTTTCAAAAGACCAAAAGAGGATATTGTTCAGAAATCCAGGAGCCCAGGAATCCTAGAGTACAATCCACCCTGGGTTTTTGTAATTGGGTCAGCATTAAAACAAGGGGCAACCTAGTAGTAGCTAGGATGAGGACTCAACCAGCAACATTGGACGTGACCTTGGTGTGACCAATGCTATGTAAAAATCTTGTTAAAAGTGTGAGTGAACTCTCCCTAGAAACCAAGGTGGTATAGAAGAAGTACTAAACGGACTGTTGGACTACATGGCAGATATCTCTCTGAAGGAAAGCTGGTCCACAGAGTAAGCACTCCAGTAAGTGGGGCTACTCGCTGCATCCAACGACCAATTCCTTATCTTAAGAAAGTTGCAAAGGCTGGGGGTGGCTTCCTGTGTGTCCAAACTCCTCTCCTTAGGTTCCAGTGTTCATTATGATCTATCTGTCAGTCTAAGTAGCCAATTTTCCTTCTCCCAGTTCCCCAACCTCTAATTTCCGAGGGAGTAGGAACAGTCCTGGGAAGTGAAATGGCTACCCAGGATGCTCCTTCCCAATGCCATCGCTTTGTCCATGCTTTTCCTCCTCCTTAGAATGCCTTCCTCCTCCTCCTCCTAATCCAAATCTTACCCTGGAAGGCCCAGCCCAGGTGCTAGCCTTTCTGACGCTAAATTCTCCTTTCTCTGAAGCCCTATTGTCCCTTGGTACCTATTAGACAGTATTGTATTTTATTCTACTATTTTATAATTTAATTTGTCTAATTGCTTCATGTGTTAATCTTCTCTTTTCAAATTTATATGGTGTTTTCAGGTTTGCAAAGTGCTTTATGTGTTGTCTTTTTTTATCCTTACAACAACGCTGGAAGATGGTCGCTGTTATTATCATCCCCATTAGACAGTTTAGAAAGCTGAGATTTAAGTGGCTTGTCCCTGCTCACAAAGCCAGTAAGTGTATGAGGCAGGATTTGAACTGAGTTCTAGCCTCCTAATTAGTCTTCCAGTCTGAGGTCTCTCCCCACTGCAGTCTACCCTACAAACTACTGCCAAAGGAATTTTCTTAAGTATCTCTAGGATAAAGCATAAAGTCCTCTGTTTAACTTTTAACACCCTTCACAACCTGATCCACTGTGTTTTTCCAGGCTTGTAGGTCACTAATTTCCCCCCTATACCATATAGTCCAGTCAAATTGGCCTTGTCTTTGTTCCACATTCACAATACCCCACCTCCCATCACTGTGCCTTTTCACTGACTGTCCCTTAGACGTGAAACGTGTAAACCCCTTCCCTCTGCTTCATAAAGTCTCTGTTCTCCTTTAAGATGTAGCTTAGGCACTGTTCCCTAGAAGAAGCTTTTCCTGATCCCACCCTCCAGCCCCAAAGGCTTGCAAACTCCTTTGTATTTAACTATTTTGGGGGGTATATTTGCATTTATTAAGTTTATGTTTGATATAATAGCTGTCTCCTTCATTAGAAAATAATAAGCTCCTTGGGAATAGGGATGGTTTCATTTTTTCCCCATGTATCGCCAGCATTTAGCGCAGGGTCTGCGCCACGATGGGTGCTTAACAGATACTTGGTGATTGCTTCCTGCTTTTATCCAGTTAAACACTCCATTCAACACACTACCTCGATGCCTCTAACCAGACTAGGGGTTCTTACCTTAACTTTTTTTTTTTTTTGGTCATGGGTCCCTTTGGCAGTCAATCTGGTAAAGCCTATGAATATACTCCTCAGAATATTTTTAAATGAATGTAATAAAATACCTAGGATTACACTGGAAACAAAAGATTAATGAAAACAAGCATTGAATTTTTTCTATCCAAGTCCACAGACCCTCCTCCCCTGAAATGTACTTATGGTCCCTAGATTAAGAAGCTCTGAACTAGGCCATAAATTTCCTCTAGAGAAGGAATGCTGTCCTCTTGTGTCCTCACAGAGACTGTTGGAGCTAGGCACAGAGCAGTCACTCCATAAACATTTTTTTCATTGACAAATTGTTCCCATTTGAGGGACAAAGGTAAGTAATATGGTGGAATGATCCAGTGGGTTTATTGGAATTGGTTGGGAAAAAGAAATCCTCACATTATTTTCAAAGGGATTTACATATATCCATAGTCCAAAGGATTCTTTCTTGAGTTGAGTGCTGCTGCTAAAGGCTATATAATTAGGACAAGCTTGATTAGTAAAAATGATTCCCTCTACCAGCTACCTCTTTTTTCTCTTTTCCCTCTTTCTCCTTTCTCTCTCTCTCTGTCTCTCTCTCTCTCTCCTTTTCCCTCCTCCCTTCTCCAAGTGCACGATTTTAGATGTTGCCATCATTTATAAATGGTGGGAGGATGGCACTATGTCAATGTCTGCTCATAGCTGGCTGAGCCAGCAACAAGGCCAGGGCCAAGAATCACCAAGAAGTGTGGAAAATGGGTGAGGCCACTCCCGGGTTCTGCTAGCTAGTGCAAAGGTCCATGACGTCAAAAAAGTAGGACTCTGGAAGAAGCAGGATTTGCTAGCTTTCTTGTCATCCAACCAGGTCTGATAAGGAGGCCTGAAGATTTAGTTTAGATTTGTGCCATTAACATCTTAAGATGAGTATAAACAGGCTCTTCTTACCTTCTGGCCTGTCCTCCCACTCAGGGCTGGCTTCTTGCATGGGGAAATCATCACCTCCTACCCATCAATTTCTGTCTGATTCTGATAGTGGAATAATATTTCATACAGCTGCCTCATGATGCAAGTACATTTTCTCCACTTTGGACATATGTGTAGTTTCCTTTCATTTTTGAGGATTTGTGCCGTGTCCGTAGTGAGGAGAATAACCCCTATGTTTGGCCTTTTATGAAGAATGTGCTTTTATGATATGTTTTTAATTGATTAAGAGGTAGGAGTAATAAATGAACATCTGATCCAAGTTTTAGCAAAGGACTCTTTATTGGAGTTCAGGCTCTAAAAAGTTTTTCTAGGCATACTCCCAAAGGCATTTTCATTTTTTTTTTTTTTATCATGAGACTAGATGAGGAGACTTGTGATTCTAACAGATCCTGGCACTCCTTAGTACTCAATTAAGAGTTTCCTTCTGAATGGAATGGCTAGTGGATAGAGAGGGTCATATTTTAAAAGAGTTGAACCCAAACATGTTGAATTTGCATTTTTAAAGCCTGGCTGTTTGCTTTTCACATTTTCTCTCTTCCGCATTGGCTCTGGCATTGTAAGGGCTGAACAGCTCTCAGACTGGGCACCTCCAGGCTGATTTTATGAGGTGTGGAATGTTGAAGCAGCTGAGTTCTCTGACGGGCTCAACTTTCCATCCTTCCTTAACAACTCATGAAAAACCAACTTGATTTATGTCAACAGTAACTCCTGCCTTTTTACTTAACTAAGACTGTTCCCATGTTTTTTTGTAAAATGCACATGTTTAACTATTGTCTGGCCTCAGAAACACTCATCCAAGTGATTCATTAACAGACTAAAGAACCTTGCTGTTTTGAAGATGTTTTCCCATTAGCCAAGGTCAGAGAAGGGTAGGAGTGGGAGGGCAGTCCCTCTTCCTTCTGAATACATCCGGTACAATGTTGAAGAGAGAGAGGGCCTAAGTAACAAATGTATGGTATGAAATTGTATGCTTGTTTCCATACATTATTCTCATGTGGCAGACACAAGATCTCAAGATGACACGTCAGGTCCTGGTGTCTGTAACATTTATCAAGTGCACCAAACTTTTTCAGAATAAAACATACAGGGTAGAAAAGATTGTGGAAGGTTATATGAGAATGCTGCATCTGGAGTCAGAGACCACAGTTATTCTGTTCACTATCATCCTGAGCTTGGACAAGTTACTTTTTTCTCCTCTCTCAGTTTCCTCATTTATAAAAGAAGTGCTTGGAAGTTCCCCCCACCCCAACCCCTCATAGTTCTGTGATCTATCTGTAGGGGAAAGAGTACAGGCCTGGGAGTTAGGAGTCCAAAAGTTCTGGTCCTAGCAATGCCACTATGGATTTTGGGCAAATCACTTAACCCCCTGGAGTTTCAGTGTCCTTGTCTGTCAAGTCAGAAAACTTTGCTTCACAGAAGTTCTCTGAGGAGGTTTTTTGGGCCTTTATAACTCCATTGTCCAAATTTTGACCTTCTCTAGAGCAGATGTATAATAATATTTTCACTATGTGGGACTGGGGTGGGGTTGTTATGATGGAAGTGCTTTTATTGTAAACTTTGGCTTTCTTTAAGAATTAGCTCAGCTGGAACAATGAGGCATCATGGTGCATAGAGCATGGCCTTGGAGTTGGGAGGATCTAAGTTCAAATCTGACCTCAGATACTTACTAGCTGTGTGTACATGTATACATACATGTATAGTATAATAATGTATATACATATGTATATATGTGTATACATACACACACATATAGAATCAGCTCAAGCTCCAGCAGCCCTTTCTGGTCTCCTCTCCCCGCTCCCCTCCAGTTGTTAGTAACATCTCTTCCAATGTTACCTTTCCTATATTCTGATTTATGTATGCTGTCTCTCCATTAGAATGTAATCTCCTAGAGCAGGGACTGCTTTTTTTCTTATCTTTGTTTATCACTAGCCCTTCGCACTATGCCTTGTATATGGGAAACACTTAATAAATGCTTGTTGATTGAAATGTGACCTGAATTTGTATCCAACTGAAATAAAATTGCAGACAAGCTCTTATATGTGTTGATGCATCAGTGAACCTGGACTCAGTGAAAGGGGTACATCCTAATAAAAGGAGATTTCAACCTTTCTACTTCTCCAGTTTCTCATTCTGTTTTATTCTTTTCCATGTATTTTTGTAAATTTCTCACTGACAGATCCATCTGACAGGATAGAGGTCTTCTTCTGGTAAGGGTACTACCAGAACCGTTGAGCTCTTTATTCATTGTCTCTTCTTCTTATTTAGTCCTTGACTGACACATCTTGTTTTCTAGACAGAGGTCCTTGATGGTATCTTTTATGACAACTAGAGTATAGGTTATCTTTAGTAATGTACTGCACTCCCTATACATCTACCAAGAATTCATGTTGCCCTTTGGGGTACTTGTTCCCTCACCCCTTCCTATCACCAATAATAACAGCTCCATGAGATCAAAATTACAGGTGTATATTTCTAAATTCCATGTATATATTTCTTATATTTAGAGAGATGATGTATAATAATAATACTTTGAATACACTGTATAAGAGCCCTCATCTCTTCTGACCTGTTGGATATTTCCAAATGGAAGTACTAAAGACATCTCAAACTCAGCATGCCTAATTGGACCTCATCTATTCCCCCCCTCCCTGCTCCCGGCCCCCTCCCAAATCTACTCCACTTTCAAGCTTCTTTATTTCTGGCAAGGGTACCAGTGTCCTTATGGTAACCAAGGCCCACAGCCTTGATGTCATATGAGATGCCTCAGTCTTCTTTACTCCTCATATTCAACCAGTTCCAAAATCTGGTTATTTTTTATTTAATATCTCTTGAGTTCATCCCTTTCTAGTCCTATGACTGCAGCTCTAGTTCAGGACTTAATCATCTCTCACCAATAATGTTGTGACAGCCTATTAATTGATCTCCTTGCCTCCTTCCATCTCCATCCTCCACACAGCTGCCACAGAGATTTTCCTTGAATACAGACTACATCACTCTTTTTCTCAATAAACTCCAGTGGCTACCTACTGCTCCTAGGATCAAATATAAGCTCCTCCATTTGACATTTAAGGCCCTTCATCATTTGTATCTGACCCATCTTTCCAGTCTTTTTGCACATTATTCTCATTTATGTTTTCTATGGACCTGACCAAAATAGCCTTCTTGAGCATCCTCCCAAATGATGCTCCATCCCCTGTCTTTGAGCCTCTGTACTGGCTCTCTTCCACACCTAGAATAAACTCCTTTCTCACCTCCGTATTTCAGAGCATCTTGTCTCCTTTAAAATTTCTCAAATATCGTCTTGAATATGAGGCATTTCCTTATTCCTTCAGCTGCTGGTATTCTCTGTCTCAAAGTTATCTTGTACATATTTGCCATACATTCTATATGTGATTATGTGTGTACATTTTTTTCTTCTCTAATAGAATGTAAGTTTTTTGAAGGCAGCAATTTGTTTCATGTTTGTCTATCCCAAGCACCTAGCCCAGTACTTGCCACAGAGTGGGTAACTAAGAAACAATTGATTAGTAGTACCCCCCTCCCCTCAAGGTTTCCCCTGTGCCATTCATTTTACAAACATATCCATGAAGTAGGAGGATGAGGGTTTTTTTTTTTCTTTTTATAGTAACCTAGTACTAAGGAAAGAATGCTAGACTTGGACTCCAGAGACCTGGATTTGAATTATGTCTCTGACAAGTACCAACTGTTTGACTTTGGATAAATAAATGACTTTAAATGCATTGAACTTCAGTTTTCTTATCTGGGGATAAAAATAGGGATGATACAACTCGTAAACAGTACCACAGTGTGTAAAACAGTCGATAAACTTCAATGTACTATATAAAATCTCCCTATTATACTTAGGAAGGAAAGGACACATGCATTTATTCAGCATCTGCTAAGTGCCAGACGTTGCAGATGTTATCTCATTTGTACCTTACAACAATCTTTTAAGGGAGTTACTATTTTTATCCCCATCTTACAGTTGAGGAAACTGAGTCAGGTAGCGGTTAAGAGACTTGCCCAGGATCATGCAGTAAATGTCTTTAGAGTGGATTTGAACTCAAGTTTCCCTGATGCTTAATCCAGGGCTCCTATTTATGTTTTCTATGGACCCTCACATCACCTAGCTGCCTTTAGGAATTACAACCATTTGACAGAGCAAAGGTCTACCAATATGGCTGTGGTAGAGAGATTTACTTTTCATTAATTCTGTAATAAAGTAGTAACTCCATCCTTTCAAAAAGTCTAAATAGTCTGGAGGTTTTGAGAAAAAATCTTTGCCTTAATAACAGAATTTTCATAGCCCTCAGCTAAGATTGTTGGCAAACACCTAGGGAAGTGGGATGATATAACCAGCCAGTGGTAGTTTCAGAAGAAAACCAAAGAAAAGGAAGATGCTTTTATATTAATCTCCTTCTCCTTCAAAGTCTCTTTGCATTTTGTTCATGCTTTTCTTATGATGTTGATGCTTTTTATTAGAGTTATTTTTGTATGCAGGTGGTATAGTGGGAAGAGATGAGAATTCAGAGTTGAAAGACCCCAAGCTCAGCCTGTGTGACCTAGGCCAAGTCACTTAATTTCCATGAGCCTCAGTCTCCTTATCTGTAAAATGAAGGAATTAACCTAGTTCTAGAAGATCCCCAAAGGGAAAGGGCAATGAAAAAGCATTTATACAGCACCTACTGTACACCAGGGTATTAAGTACTTTATAAAATATCTCATTTGATTTTTACAACAACTCTGAAAGGTAGGTGCTATTATTAGCCTCAATTAACAGTTAGAAACTGAGGCAAACAGAGGTTAAGTGACTTGTCTGGTGTCTCACAGCTTAGTGAGTGTCTAAGGGTGGATTTGAACTCAGATTTTTCTGACTCCTGGTCCAGCACTCTATCTAATGCACCACCAGCTGCTTTTAAGGTCTTTACTACCTCTGACTTTGTGATTTAAAAAAAAAAAGTCCCACTAGTCTAAATTATAAACTTCTTCAGAACAGGGACTATATCTAAGCCATCTTTATTAACTTTGTGCCTCCCAGACTCCCCCATCTCCCCAGCTGCCAAGTACAGTGTCACAGACACTGTGGGCGAGCAGTAAATATTTGCTAGATGAATGATTCTTTCTTGCCTAGTTTTGTCCTGAATTGTCTGCCTTTAGCTTTCTAAATGTGCTATATAATTGCCCATTCTCCACTTCACTCTGTGTTCGGAAGACCTGGCCAGACTCATTATGGTTAATAACTCCTGAGAACTAGGCAGGTATTACTAGCTTTACTTGACACAAGGGGGAAACTAAGGCATAAATCTGCCCCTAGGTCATACAAGAAGTCATTAGCAGAGTCAGAAATAGAACTCAGGAGTGCAGACCAACTGTTCTAACCACTTATCTTCACTGCTTATGAACTCCAGTGGTTGAAGATATTGGGAAAGACAGCAGAAAAACTCAGACTGCAAACTATTATAGGCTCAGCCTGAGCAGGAATCTGTGCCCAGCACATCACAGGAATCATTGATGTTAAGCCATAAACAGGGCACTAGTCCTTTACCCCTTCTGGAGATAGTTACACAGTTTTCTGGGTTTTGTTCATTTTATTTCTCAAAGTAAAAATGGGGTGGGGAGGAGGAAAGCTTATTCGAAGCAATTTGCACAACAATATAAGGTTCTAAAACTGATTCACAAGAGAGAAAATTGGTTTGTGGAGCCAAAAGGCTCAATGGGGCAGTGATGATACCACAAACAGAAATCTTGTGTTTTTTAAAGTGTGTATCTTGTGTTACTTATTTTTTCTCACAAGCTAGTCTTCCTTTAGGAACAGGAGACACTTGGAGTCAGTTAAGCCTTTAGTTTAAGGTTCTTTCTTTTTCTTATGAGGTAATGGTCAAAGAGGAATTCAGTGGAATTTTTTGTGGAGTTTCCAAGAGGAGAGGGTGTTCACTGAGGCAAAATTTGGACAGCGATTTTAGAAAAAAAATTCTATTGCAAAGGGATGAGTCTCCTGAGGGTTTTGGGTCCCAAATGTACTAGCAGGCTAGACTAATTGTTACATTAGCAAATTACTTGACTGATTCTGCAGCTCCCAACTTTAATCAATTCATCAACAAATATTCATGGAGTGTCTCCTGTATACAGATTTATGGAGCACGGTGTGTTTGCTGGCCTTCCTCCCCCAGTGAAATACAGGCAGCCAGGAGCTAATGACTACACTCTGTCTCAAAAGTTTCTAGGGCAAGGCAGTGGTTTGGACCTTGAAACACACTTTCGCATTAAAACAATATTATAAATGATGGTTAGGTTCCCAGGCTAGCCAACACAGGCAAGCTTAATTCATAATGTACCTAAGACTAATACTGAATTAATGGCCCTAGAGAATGTAACTTTAAACCTTTTTTTTTTTTAAAGTAATTTCCTAGAAGCATAACCTGATAAGGGATTCTTCTTTGTCATGTTTGATATGAGCTCTCTGAAATTGGCTTATTATGGAATGCCCCTAACATTGTAGTGGATCCTCCCTACAACCCTGCGATATGGGCACTATTTTTATCCCATTTTATAGAAGAGGAAATTGAGACTGAGAGAGGTTTCATGACATGCTGAGATCACAAAGCTAGTAAGTATCTTAGGTGGGATTTGAAGTCTAGCCTTGTTGTTCAGGAATGTCCTGAGTCTTGTGACCCCATTTGGGGTTTTCTTGGTGAAGATCCTGGAGTGATGTGCTATTTCCTTCTCCAGATCATTTTCTAGATGAGAAAACAGACAAACAGGGTCAGGTGACTTGCCCAGGGTCACACATAAATAAGTGTCTAAAACTAGATTTGAACTCAGGAATGAGCCTTCCTGACTGTGCACTCTGGCGCTATCTAGCTTCCCTGAACTCTGGTCTACCTCACTCCAAGTCTAGTGTCCTTTGCCTATGGTGCCCTTGGTTACCTCTGAAAAAAGGATTCGATATGAAACTGTAATCCTACTAAATTTCAGCTTTGCTTTTCAATATGTAACTTTCAAACTGTCCTGCTTGTCTGTTTCTTTTCTAGATTCCCTTCTGTTCTCTTCTGTTCGCTTAAAAAATGGTTATTGTATCCAGGAGCTCCTCTCCCAAGCCCCATGGAGACTAGCAGGTTGGGTCTTTTGAGCAAAAGCTACTAAAGCTCAGAGTCCACTGGCAACTTGGAGGAGTTTGGAAGTTGCTTGCCTAGTGCTATAACTCACAAATGCTTACTAGTGTGTTTTCTGTCTTGATTATCAGTTAATTATCAGACTTAATTCACTTTTAGAAAGGGGTATTTACTACAATGTTCTAGTTGGTATTAGACATTTTCCCCCAAAGTATGCCATATTCCCCACAAGTACAGAGGCCAGGGGAAAGTATTTAAGCTTAGAAAGTACACGGGCCATAGGAGTAATAACTCAGCTTCTAAAGGTCCTTTTGCAGGAGTCATGAAGCTATTTCCTTTTGGAATGGAATGACCATCCTATTGACCTTTAAGGCCTTCAATCTGTATCCAGTCTGGTCTTGACTCCCAGCATAAAAACCGCAATGTTTTCTGGGGCTTGTGCTAGGAGATTGATGGAAAGATGGGCCACCCAAAGCTCACAGTGGAATGCTTCTGACGTTTCTGCTGCCAGACATTTGAACCCCTAATTCCAACTAGCTCAGTGGTTTTACATAAGCCCCTGGGCCATTGACCAAGTCCTTCAGTCAATCTGAATGGACTTCCAGTTTCACCTGGGGAGGTGTGTAGGTCTTATTCACATCTAGTGTACAAACTTGACGCATTTTCACATGATAAAGGTATGGGGCATAGTTAAATAGGGTGTATTAACTGTTTAGATGTACCCTTCATTCTTATACTTCAATGTCACATTTCTTTTTTTGGGGGGTGTTACTTCTATCTCTGTTCCCTCACCACAGTTTCTTCTTTGAAAAAAAAAATAGAAGCCTTGTAACAAATATACATAGTCAAATAAAACAAATTCACACCATGGTTATATTAAAAAAGTTCATCACCTCTGTGCCAGGAGCTGGGTAGCATGCTTCTTCCTCGGGCCTCTGGAAACATGATTGACTATGAATTAATCGGAGTTAAGAATAATTTTTCTATTTTTAATTACTTCTCCCATTTTCTCCCTATTGGGGGAAAACACAAAAATAAAACCATTGAAATAAATATACATAATCAAGTGAAACAAACTCCCATATGGGCTGTGTTCAAAAGTGTGTGTCTCATTCTGGATATTGGTCTTTCCTTAAATTGTCGGGTCAGCGGTTGCAGCTGATGGGTTGAGGTGATGCTTTGAGTTGGGCCTGACTCAGGTCAGTCTCCGAAACAAGACGCTCATTGGTCATTTAACAATTAATAAATGAGGATTTACTTGGCCGTAGAAGGTAAGGATATTCCACAAAGGCTGCATCAAGGAAACCCCAAACTGATTCAGCTGAGCAAAGAGAGAAAACCTTTCTGTCAGGAGACGGGTGGAACACATAGCACCAAACATACCCTTTAAAGGAAGCTCATGAGGTTCAGGTTATGAACAAATACGGTGAACACATTGCAACGAGGGGAAGTACTAAAACACCACTTGTAGAAACAATAGAGTTTAGACGTATTTAATAATGGGTCACATTTAAACAGGGCTTTAAGGTTTTTGGGGTTTTTGGTTCTCCTTTTTGGCAATCCTTTGAGCTAGGTACTGCAGGTATCACTATTTTCATAGATTTAATAGCCAAGTCCAGACCAGTAGACAGGATGAGCTCACTGGGGAAGTAGGACTCAAAAAGGGAGTTCTTTCTTTGTTACCAGTTCATTGCCTAGTTAATTCTCTTCCTGAGTTCTAAGGTAACCAAGGGATGTAGTCTAATATTTCTTTATAAACTAATAAAATACACAATCTCTCTTATTACTAGCTAGTTATTAGCTTCAACTCTAATTTATTAAATAAACCAGATGAGTCCTTTTTTTTCTATAAGCTTTCTTTCATCTCTTAATATCAAATCCTCTCGTCTCATAGATAAACATCCTTATTGGTTATACAATTTATTAATAGTATAAGAAACAACACAAATACAAATGTCTCTGGTGGTGACGTTTTTTTCACACCTAATACATAGTTGAACTATTTATCACAATCATCAGTGATGCTTTGTTGGCAGACCACAATGGACAGCTCAAGCAGGGGAGCTTCATTCAGCTTAATCAATTGAGGTTTCCTCAGTGCAACCTTTGGTGAATATCCTTACCTTACTGTGGCTATGTAAATCTTCCTTTGTTAATTGTTAAGTGACCCATGAGTGTCTTATTTCATTTTAGTATCAAACACAAACCAACAAGAGACTGGCCCGAGTCGGACCCAATTCAGAACATCACCTCAAACCATCATCCACAACTGCTGACCCCACAATTTAATTCTCTCGGGATGGCATTCCAGATCTCTCATGAATTCTCTTTAGGCTACCTTCTCCACAGCATCAAATTAAACTCAGTTATCTTAGGAAACTTCTCTCTAGCCTTTCTTAAAGATGACAGTAATAGCCCCTGGTCTCACAGGAAAGATGCTCTCTATGTCATTTATCTTTGTCCCTCTCCAACCATGACATTTAACAATTTCCAACAGATGCTTAACTTGCCATTTGGACCAAGGGTCTCTTCCTTTTTAAGGATATGGTAACAGAGTTCACAGTCTCTGTGGGAAGGGCTATTGAAGTTGGTGCAAGGTTTATATATAGTTTTAATCTCTTTTTAAAATTCTGATCCCATATCTTCTTGATGTCTTGCTGCCATTTTAAACTTAACATGCCCCAAAATGAATTTCTATCTTCTAAATCTACCTGTCTTTCCAATTTCTCATTTCTACAAGGATTCTTCCAACCTCCTGTTCACCAAAATTAGTAACTTGATATCTATCATCTTACACTCGCAGTTTACCTTCAACCTCCATCTTATCATTCTGTTGCCAAGTCATGTGGATCCTACATCAATGACATCTTGCCCATCCATTTCTTTCCACTCATTCATCTCATCATCCTTGTTCAAGCCGAATGTTATCTCTCTCCCATGTTACTGGAACATCCTCTGTCTTTCTAGGTTCTATTCTCTTCCTTTCCAGTTAACCCTTGACACAGGAACCAAGATGATCTTTCTAAGGCACAGGAATGACCATGTCTACTACGCAAAAAATTTTTGTAGCTCTACATTGTCCCTAGGATAAGTTACAAATTTGTCTTGGCAGTTAAGATCCTCAATGATTTAGCTTCAATTACAAAAAAGTTGTGTTGTTGTCTTTTGTTTTTATATCACAGTCATTTTCAGATATTCCCACTCCATCCTTCCCTTACAACAAAGGGGGGAAAGGTGACTTATTAAACATTTCTGACAGCATATGCAACATTCTATATCCATGGTCCTCCAAGCTTCTGATAAAGGGGGAAAATGCCCCAGGGAAGGTCGGAGAGAGGGTAAACCTTGCAACAATCGAAGAGAAGGCTCCCCTTCCAGCACGGAATGTTTTTCAGGGAGGGGTATATATAGCAGGACAGGAAAAGTGGACAGCTTCCCAGTTGCTCCAGAGTCAGGTCATTATTTTGCTTGAAGTGATTCCCAGAATACCAGATATATCCCTATCTAAATGTATATCCCAAAACATGTTTCAAAGTAAAATAGAAATTATTTTTGGATTATCTGCTTTCTTTTAAAATAACTATCCATACTTCTTGCTCTCCTATTAATTTAGAGAAAAGGAAAGTTACTGTTAGGGACCTACCCCTATAAATAGCTCAACGTAGAGCAGAGAGATTCTTAGAACTTACATATAACATTCATATTGACCTGGACAACTATTAAATTCCATCTTTAGTACAGTATAGATATATCTAAATGTAACTTAGATGTATTTTCAACATAGAAGCCCCCTAGCATAACTGATAAATCACTAGGCTTGTAATCAGAATAACCTTAGGCAAATTAGTTGACCTCTCTGGGCCTCAGTTTCCTCATCTACAAAACAAGGAGGTTGATCTATATGGCCTTTGAGTTCCTTTCTAGAACTAAATTTATTATTTTATCACCTTATCATTCCTTCCTTAGTTTTCCGGGCATCTGGTTTGTTAAGGTTGGGGGATCTTGGTAGTCACAGGTCATGAAACCTTAGTATTTACTTGAGCATTGTACACCTAACTTTCCCTGTAAAATCATGAATGTGGACAGATCTCAAAGGTCCTTCCCAGGTGTAAAAAACTGTGTATATATTGGATAGAGTGTTTGCCTGGAGTCATGAAAACTTGAGTTCAAATTTGAGTTCAGATTTGTAAAAATCTGTAAATTTTTTTTAATTGTAAAAACTAAAGCTGGAATTTAATCTGTGGATTGAATGTAAAAATCTGCGAATATATTTAAACCTTTATGCTTTCAGCATGACATATATAGAAAATTAGCATTAGAATCAGGAAAACTACCACACAATTCCACCCCAAACACACACTGACTCTGGACCATAGGTAAGTCATCTAACAGTGTTCCTAACAACTTCCTAAGACTATACCTTGCATTGCAGTGGTGGTGTCAGTCCGTGTGGGAAAGGGGAAAATCTTTATCTGGGGCTATCTATATTGATGAAATCGCAGGCCTAGTAAAACAAACAAAAATCCAGGATATTTTCAGCCATATTTTTCCAATTAGAGAAGTTGTTTCAAAACATGATCTTAGGAATGATTTGTTTATAAAGATGAAGCTTACTGTGATTCCCAAAAATGATTTTTATTTTACTTTGTCTAGTTTCAAATCAATAAGCATAGGAAATTTTTGTCACTTTGGTGGTTTTTTAACCTAAACTTATCCTCTATAGTTTTATTATTTCAAATAAATGTTGAATTGAGATGAATATGCAAGAATATAACCCCTGTTTGAAGAATGAGTATGCTATAGGATCACTTTCCTTCAGTCCTCTACTTTTTTCTTTATAACATTAAAAATGTTGATAAGGCTAATTAGCTATGGGCTAATAAAATATTAATAAAGCTAACAAAAAAGTGCTTACTTTTGTGATCTATAGTAATTATTTAGTTTTTTTGTATTCGAATTTTAAAAATACATTATGTTTTTTAAGTCTATGAAAATTCCACAACTATAGCAATTGCGAATCCAAGTCATTGCATGTCTAAGGTGGTCTCCCACAGGGATGAGAGCTATCTTTATTACTTAAAATGAGAATTCTAAGGATTTAGGTTCTCAAATTATGAATTGGAAATTCTACTACCTTTTCCGAGCTAAGAGAAATGAAGATGAGAGAAAGGAGGGGAAAGGAATAAACACTGATTTTTGTGGTTTAGTCTTTCTCAGTTGTGTCCAACTCTTCATGTCCCCTTTTGGGGATTTCTTGGCAAAGATGCTGGAGTGATCTGCCATTTCTTTCTCCAGCTAATTTTACAGCAACTGAGACAGAGTTCAGTGCCTTGCCCAGGGTCACATAGTTAGTAGGTGTTTGAGGTCAGATTTGAACTCAAGCCTTCATGACTCCAAGCAAGCACTCTATCCATACCTCAACTTAGCTGCCCCAAATATTGATTAAGCAACTATTATGTGCTAAGCTCAGTGTTAAGCTCTTTCCAAATATCTCATTTGATTAATATAATAACTTGAAAGCAGATGGCACAGTGAAGAGATGCCCTTGGAGTGGTGTGCAGGTCTATGTAACTACTGACGTGAGTAATCACAGAAGTCACCGAAAGGTTTTACTTATCTATAAATTGGGAAAATTGAATCTACTTTACACAGTTGTTAAACATCAGATGAGATAATGTATGTACAGCGCTTCATAAACTTCACATGCTATACTGTCACCTGTTATTGTCATTGTTATTTGACTTACATACTAGTTTATTTGTGTAAAAAAACCAAAAAACCAAGCACCTCCTATGTTTTTGGTAGCATGGGATAGCAGAGAGCGAATCTTAAGTGAGGAAGACTTGGGTCTACATAATGATCTTGAGGAAGTCACTGAACTTCTCAGTGGTCCAGCAATTACGACTCTATCTATCTATCTATCTATCTATCTATCTATCTATCTATCTATCTATCTATCTATCTATCTATCTACCTATTTGTCTGTCTGTCTATCCATTCATCTATATTCATCATTCATCCATTCATTCATTTATCCATTTTTCTATTTCGTTGTTGATCTTATTTTTTCTAAGATGTTAAGGTGAAGCTCTTAGATCTACACCTGGAAGTAATTTCAGAGGTCCTCTGTTTCAGACTTCTTGTTTTACAGATGTTGGAACTGAGACTGAGGGAATTATGACTTGGAGAAGATCACACAGACAGTAAGACTCACAAGAAAAAATTTAAACTCAGTACTCAAGAGTTTGTGCTTTCTCAACTGCTCTATACAGTTATCCATCTATATGGATAGAGGGAGCTTCCTTACCTGGAGTTACCTACATTGATGCCATCATAAATCTGAATTTAAAAAATAATCTAGAACACAGGAGTTCTATGTTTTCTTCTTCTTAATCAATTGTATCACTGTTGTCATAGATAGTACATATATCACATATATAGTACATATGTCACATATATTTTCATATATGATATAGTCTGCTATAGAAAATTGTGAATGAAAGTTCAGCTACTTCATTCTCATATTTTCATCATGAATGAAAAAACATTTACCAAGCATGTACTATGTGCCAAGTTTGGTCTGTGGATACAAATGTGAAAGCAAAGATGACAGCTCCTGCTGTCAAGGACCTGAGATTCTAATAGGGGACTGAGGCAGTGCCACAGTACACAGAGCCCTGAGTCTGGAGTCAGGAAGACTGGCATTCAAATCTATCCTCAGGTGCTAGTTGTGTGACCTCCTGTTTGCTTCAGTTTTCTCATCTGTAAAATGGGGCCAATAATAGACCTCACAGGGTTGTTGTGAGGGTCAGATGAGATACTATTTGTAAAGTACTAGTGTAGTGGCTGCCACATAAGCAGGGACTGTGGAAATGTTAGTCATCATGATGATGATGGATACAATACATATCTTTGAATGAAACCAAGAAGGAGAGAATGGTCACAAATATCAAAAGTTATAGAGAGGTCAAGTTGGGGAGATGAGGACTGAAAGAGGCCATTGAATTTGGTGTCAAGTTTACTGATGATATTTGAGAGAACAGTTTCAAAAGAGTGATATGGAGAGAGGTAACATTATAAGAGACTGAGGAGAAAGTGTTAGGAAGGGAGGGCATTGTGTGGAGACATTTTCAAGAAATTTAGAAAATGAAATGAAAGAGAGAGATGGGAGAATGGCTGGATGGAAGGAAAGGGTCAATTGAAGTCTTTCTTTTTTAAATTGAGGAGACCTAAGCAGCATTTTCAGGCTTATTTTCATTATCAGAAAATCTTTCCTTTCCATATAGCAATTACTTAGTTTATGTATCATTTTCAGGCAGCTTGATAAGGCCTTAGTGGAAGGAAGAGACTGAAAATGCGAGAGAGAGAAGGATCCATCAAAGTCTTAGAAAAGGAAAGAAGGAAATGGAAGAATAAGTTGACTTTAGAGAGTAGAAAGGACTCTTCTTCTGCATCTGTATGGAAAGAAGAGTGAGGTCCAGGACACTGAAAAAGTCTGAACAATATTAGAGGGGAGTTGCATGTTCCTATCCCTTTAAATACTGGAGAAACTATTTTCTGTAGATTGTCGGAAAGGGTCGTTTAGACTTCCAACTCACTTGAAGAAACTAACTCTGTCCAAGCAATCAAGCAAAAGCATATATGTTTTTCCTTTTTAATATAGTTTTGTGATTCTTTACAAAGCTTTGAGTAATAAAAAGCAAATGTTTCGGCTCTATCTTCATTTTCTCTTGTAATATCTTGAACTTGGGATATTTTATTTCTTTTACTACCCTGGAGGCTGGCTTTTGCTCAGTTGGTATGCCAACATTCTCCTGGCTCTATTTCCGTTCTCAGAAAATCTTTCCTTTTCATATAGCAATTATTTTGTTTATGTATGGTTTTTGCATTTTTAAATAATGTTATTTAACACATTTTCTGATCTCTTCAATAAAGTTGGCTTCCAGAGTCATTCATTAATTCCTTCAATATAATTTATTAAACACCAGGCACTAGGCTAGGCATCATAGATACAAAGAAAAAACAAAACATTCTCTGTTCTCAAGCACCTTACATCTCTACTGGAGGGAAACGTACACAGATAAGTCAATACAAAATACATATAAAGTAATTTTGGGGGAATTAAGAACTGCAGGGGTTTGGGAAAGGCCTTTTTTAAGATGTGACTGAGCTGAAACTTGAAGGCAAGTAGAAATTCTAAGTGGCAGAGATGAAAAGGGAGTCCATTTCAGGCATGGGGGATGGACTGTTGTGTCCAGGGAGCAGTAGGCCATTTTGGTTGGAATACGGAGTAGGAGAAATGTGAAATCAGTCTAGAAAGACAGGTTTTAGCTAGATTTAGGGGTTTAAATGAGAATTTTGTATTTTTATCTTTGGAGTAATAGGCAGTCAATGAAGCTTTCTTACAGTCTTTTTCTATATTTAGGAATATATACATTTCTACCTTTACCCCCTAGTAATCCCCTTCCTTTGTTTCAGACTCAGGTTTCCTTGAGTGTCGTAGCCCTGCTTATATCTATTTTTTTTTTTTATGGCACTTTGATTAACTGATAGAGCTCAGAGAAGTGAATACAGTTTTGTGAGAAAAGACTTGCCTAGGCTTTCAAAGTAACTATAGCCCATTTCCTTGGAAGAGTTCTTAATGGGCTTTATTCCCTTCTCCCCCCCTTGACTTAGTACCTATACTTATCAATGCAGCCTTGTGGGCTCATCATTAATGAGTAACAATCTGCCATTGAATTAGAATCTGGATTGAAATTTAATGCAGTTAGCTAAAGCAGTGGGCAAAACTTTTCATTGTAACAATCAAATAACATGAACTTCAGAACAACTTATGAGATTCTAAGCAGAACAAAATTAGACTGAACACTCATAACATTCTCATATTGACTTCATACCAGAAGCCGTCAGACCAAAATATCATCACGTCAATGAATTGATATATTTAAAGATTTTCCTAGAGGTTTAGAGCCAAAACTGAGGAATAATATTGTACAGGTGCATCTTTCCATATCAAAAATGCCCTTTCTTTAAAAAAAAAGTTTCATTTATGCTTTAGAGTCAACAAATATTTCAAAAACTCCATTATCATTTCCCAATATCCCCTCCCACAAAACTACCCTTATAACAATGAGGTGCAGTTAAGCAAAATAGACTGTGTCTGATGTTTACTACCTCATTGTGTATCTGGAGTCTACCACTTCTTTCCTAATAGAAGATAAATATGTTTTATTTGTTCTCTTTAGTAAAAATTGATCATTGCTTTAATCTGAGTTCCGATATCTTCCTTTATATTACTGCAGCATACACACACACACACACACACACACACATATATTTATTTATTTCTCTTGTTTCTGCTTACTTAACTGCATTTCTTCCTATAAATATTTCCTGGTTTCTCTGAATTCTTCATATTCTTTGTTTTTTACTCTGTAATAAGTGTTATAAAATTCCATTCCATCCCCATATCATGATTTGTTTGCCTGTTTTCCAGTTAACGGGTACCTACTTTGTTTTCATTTTCCGTTATCACAAGAAGGGATATGATAAATATTTGGGGATGTATCAGACCTTTTCTTCTGTCTCTGACCCCCTTGGGGTCCTAGGCCCAGAAGAGGTATCACTGGGTCTAATGGTATAAAGTTTAGTCACTTTTCTGGCATAAATGGTATACCTGTTCTACAATTGTTTTTGAGATGAGATTAAGAAAAAAATCCTGATTTCATGTAGACAGCAGTTTCTGCTATCGCTTATAATGATGTAAGCTAGTTAGACCTGTCCTTGCCTCCCAGTAAAACATATATTGGTAGGAATAGGTGAGATGACTGTTGAATTCATAAAGTACAGCTGCAAAGTAGGAGAGAAATTGTATCAGCCTGACTCTGTGTTTGGATCTGACTTATTTATGATTGGTAGATTCATAAGTGTATAGGGGCTTCTCACCTTAGATTGATGTGTTCGTAAAGTGAATTTGAGTACCTTATGTATTCCCTTGTACAAACGAATGTAAGTCCTGGGTGCAATGTGTCACAAGGATCTGTCTGCAGTTCTAAGCAGCGCTGACCAGTTCACAGCTGGTTATATGTTTCTGTTGCAGCGGATCCCAAGCTCTGGACCAGCTAGGGATGCAGGGTATACTAAGGCTTGTGTCCTTTCACTACAGTTGTTTCAGTCTCTGTGAAATTATGTAAATTCCCTTTCTCTCAGTCATCTAATCAGGTGAGATCACATAGTAAATGATACAGCTCATGGGTACAGGGCATGAGCACCCATTGACAAGGCTGGATGGATAATTTTATTTCCACTCCCCTATCAGTGGCCTGATTCCCTATAAGTTAAAAAAAAATGATTACACCTAAATGTCAGCTCACTGCCATTGGCCTTACTTAAGAAAGGATCTTGGATAGTTTCTCTCATCATCACTCATCCCCTCTCATATGCCATGGGTAGGCTACTGAAATCATGGTTTAGGATGGTAAATTGTTTCCAAAAATCATTTTGTCTGCCAGAATTTCCCTTGCCTATCGATAGTCTTTGTCTACTGCTTATACCTTAGAATTCACCTGAAATGACAGCAGTCAGCAAGCATTAATTAAGCACCCATGATGTCAGGCACTTTGCTTGGGGTGGGGGTGGGGTGGGGTATCAAAGCAAAGAATGAGACAATGCTTACTTTCAAGGAGCTCATACTAATGGGGAAAACAACAAAGCCATATGTATATATGTATATATCTGTGTATGTGTGTGTACACAGAGTAAAGGCAAAGAGGATAAATACAAATAAATATAAAGTAGTTAAATCCAAGGCTGTTTGGGAGGCAGGACACTAGTGTTTTCAGGGAGATCAGGAAAGGCTTCATGCAGAATGTAGTGATTGAGCAGTCATCATCACTTGAAAGAAAAGAGGGATTTTGGGGGGGTGGTGAGGTAAGGAGGGAGTGCATTCAACTCACATGAAGACACAGGTGACAGCCTTACCCTATAATCCAAGTAACCCTGTGTGCACACACATCTCCCCTCAGAGACAGACCTAACTCTTCCTCATTGCCAGAACATCTGATCCATCCCTTTCTGTTGTTAGCCCAACTGAGAGATTCAGAAACCCAGGGTTTGGTTCCTCCATTGTAATCCTAGACGTTCTAGTAACTAACTATATGATTTTGGGCTAATCACTTAATGTCTCTGGCACTCAGTTTCCTGATTCATAAAATGAGAGGACTGAATTAGAAAATCTCTTAACATTCCTTTTCACTCTAACATTCTTTGAGTTTTTGTTCTCTCTCTCTTCCTTCCTTCCTTCCTTCCTTCCTTCCTTCCTTCCTTCCTTCCTTCCTTCCTTCCTTCCTTCCTTCCTTCCTTAAAAAAATTTATTTTTTTATTTTTATTTTATTTATTTTCAGTGTTCTACAATCACTACCATATCTTAGATTTTTTCCCTCCTTCTCTCTCCTTCCCCTCTACTTCCCCTCTCCCTCCATGAGAGAGCATACAATTTTATATAGGTTCTACACATACATTCCTATTAAATACATTTTCACCATAGTCATATTGCATAGAAGAATTAAAATAAATGGGAGAAATCATCTAAAAAACCAAAATGTAATACAGAAAAAAATGATCTGCTACATTCTGTGATTGGATTTCATAGTTCTTTCTCTGGATGTGGAAGGCATTTTGCCTTAAAAGACCATTGGGAATTTTTTAAGTCCTTACATTGCAATGAGGTTCTAAGTCTACCAGAAAAAATCCTCACACACTGTGGTTGTTGCTGTGTACAAAGTTCTCCTGGTTCTGCTCCTTTCACTCAGCATCAGATCATGTAAATTTTTCAAGGCCTTTCTGAAGGCCTTCCTGTTCATCATTTCTTATAGCACAATAGTATTCCATTATATTCATATACCACAATTTATTCAGCCATTCCCCAATTGATGGGCATCCCCTTGATTTCCAGTTTTTGGCTACCACAAAGAGTGTTGCTATAAATATTTTTGTACATGTGGGATCCTTTCCCATTTTTACGATCTCTTGGAGATGCAGTCCTAGAAGTGGTATTGCTGGGTCAAAGGGTATGCACATTTTTGTAACCGTTTGGGCATAGTTCCAAATTGCTCTCCACAATGGTTGGATTAGCTCATGGTTCCACCAACAATGAATTAGTATTCCTACTCTCCCACATCTTCTCCAACATTTATCATCTTCCTGTTTTGTCATGTTAGCCAATCTGACAGGTGTGATGTGATACCTCAGAGCTGTTTTGATTTGCATCTCTTTAATCAATAGTGACTTAGAGCATTTTTTTTCATATGACTATAGATAGCTTTAATTTCTTCACCTGAAAACTGCCTGTTCATATCCTTTGATCATTTATCACTTGGGGAATGACTTGTTTTCTTGTACGTTTGACTCAGTTCTCTATAGAAGAATTAAAATGAATGGGAAAAATCATCTAACAAACCAAAATGTAATACAAAAAAAAATGATCTGCTACATTCTGCAATTGAATTCCATAGTTCTTTCTCTGGTGGAAGGCATTTTACCTTAAAAGACCATTGGGAATTTTAGAAATGAGGGCTTTATTGGAGACTCTAGTTGTAAAAATTCTTTCCCAGTTTTCTGCTTCCCTCCTAATCTTGGTTGCATTGGGTTTGGTTGTGAAAAACTTTTCAGTTTAATGTCATCAAAATTATGCATTTTGCACTTCATAATGCTTTCCGTCTCTTGTTTAGTCAAAAATTCTTCCCTTCTCCATAAAACTGATAAATATACTATTCCTTGCTCCACTAATTTGTTTATAGTATCAATCTTATACCTAGATCATGTACCCATTTGGACTTTATTCTTATGTAAGGTGTCAGACATTGGTCTATGCCTAGTTTCCAACACCCTGTTATCCAGTTTTCCCAGCAATTTTTGTCAAACAATGAGTTCTTATCCCAGAAGCTGGGGTCCTTGGGTTTATCAAACTGTAGATTGCTGTATTCATTGACTACTGTGTCTTGATTACCCAGTCTATTTCACTGCTCTACCCTTCTGTTTCTTAGCCAATACCAAGTGATTTTGATAATTGCTGCTTTGTAGTACAATTTGAGATCTGGTAGAGCTAGGCCACCTTCCCTAGCATTTCTTTTCGTTAGTTCCCTTTGTTTGTATACTTTTAAGTCTGCTGTAAAGTGATACATAGTTTTATTTGTAGCAAAACGAATAATTGGCTATGTATTCACTGTTGTGGCCAGGAGATTGGCCAAATTCCACCTTTCTTGAGGGTACAGAGAGCTATGCTCAGTTATCATAAATAGTTCTCATCATCCTAACTAAACTTTCTCACATTGTTTGTTTGTTTTTTCCCTTTAGAAGAGGGAATAAGACAGATTTTTAGAATTTCTAACTGAACTTTTGACCCTTATTCTTCATAGGCTTCCTCCTTAACCGCCCCTCTTTGAATTCTTAGTTTTAGCTTAGGCACCACTTGAACATATAGCCTTTCCTGATTCTTCCTAGTTACCAGTGCCTCCCTCCCCTGGCCCCCTTTACTTTGTTATTATTTTATATATATATATATTCCTTTTATCCAGTATAGGCTCTAGGAAGGCAGGACCTGTTCCATTTTTTCTCTGTATTTTTGTTCTAAGTCTACTCTTACCTGGAACATTGTTGTTTTGTTGTTCTGTCTTGTGGTCCCAGTTAGGGTTTTCTTGACAAAGATAGTGGAGTGGTTTTCCATTTCTTTCTCCAGCTCATTTTACAGGTGAGGAAACTGAGGCAAACAGTGTTAAATGACTTGCCCAGGGTTACTCAGCTAGTAAGTGTCTGAGGCTCAGGAAGATGAGCCTTCCTGCCTTCAGGCCTGGCACTCTACACTCTAGGCATGTAGGACATACCTTTTGATTGACTGATTGGTTGAAATAATGGTGGTAGGTCCACCTTTTTAAAGCAGAACGGGACTGAGCACTCCTTGATCTGCTTTCATGAGTAGGATCAGCAGGGTTGTTGGCTTGTGCGTTCATTTGCCAGACCGGATTTTGCACAGTTCAGCCTCCTCAGTTAGCAGTGCCTGCATGGTTTAAGTAGCTGTAGCCCAATAGTCGAATAATGTATCCTGCTGTCAGGATGAGCCATTGCTATCCTTGCTAAGGACCATTGAAGCTTGGAAACATGGAGAAGCCTAGAACTACCCGGGGCAGTGGGACTTAAGAATTGTGCAGGAGTGTAATTGATGAGGTGTATGTGGGGTGTGAGCAGGATTTCGTGCCTGTGTTGAAGACAATCATTCTATGTGGAGGAAATGGAATAAATCATTGAGGCAATGTCTGCCTTAGCACAAAACTCTGAGTGACTAGGATAGCAATATCTAGTGACTTAGAAGAAATGTCGGTGAAAAAAGTCACAGTGACACAAGGAAATAAAATCAGATCACTAAGACCATGTCCTTTCCTTGCACCTATTAGAGATCCGTTCATTTAATACATGTTTTCTGCCAATTAAATATTGTGGAAGTGGGCTATTTTACTAACATATTTAAAAATAACATTTTGGCCCTAATTTGGTCTTGGTTTTTCTTTTTAATTGACTGAAAATAGAAGGGCTCTGTTATATTATATGGATGCCTTGAGAACAATATTAATTAATTCTTCCATCCAGGAAGTATTGCTTGAATATCTACTATGTGCAAAATTTGGTGCAATGTGACAGTGAAGAAAATAAAATAACAAGCTGATATACATTTATGTAGTACTTTAAGCTTTGCTAAGTACTTCAGCATACATTTTCTTACATCATTGTTGTAAAATCAAAATAAAAATAGGGGAACATATTTTTATTTATTATTTTGAATATTTCTCAATTACATCTTAATCTGATTCAGCTGCATTTGGAGTGTTACAAGCCAGTTTGATATCTCTGTCTTATATGATCCTCATAAACCTGGTGGTAGGTATAACAAATATTATCATTTCAGTCTTACAAGTTAGAAAACAGAGGCTCAAGAGGTCAAATGATTTGCCCATGGTCAACTGATTAATGTTGGAGGTAGTATCCAAACACAACTTTTTCTTGACTCAAACTCCAGAATTTTTTCCATTGGATTCTTACAATCAATCTGGGGAGACAGGAAATGTATACATAGGCTTTAGAGTTGGAAGAGACCTTAGAGGCAGTCTAATCTGCTTTTACAGTTGGGTAAAGTGAGGCACAAAGAGATTAAATGATTTCTCCAATGACGCGACAGGCAGTCAAGTAGCTGAGATGGACTTTCTCTGATTCCAGATCCATTTTGTTTATCTTTCCATTGTACCATCTCTCTGATAAAGTTAACAATAAGAGTCACTATGTGATTAAGCGTACAAATTTATATCTCTCCTGGCCTTGGATGATCTCAAGAAGGATCTTAGTTGAATCCTCTCAGTACAAAGTTGTTGTTCAGTTGTTTTCAGTTGTGTCCTACTCTTTGTGATTCCATTTGGGGTTTTCTTGGCAAAGGTACCAGTGGTTTGCCATTTCCTTCTCCAACCCATTTTATAGATGAGGCAACTGAGGCAAACAGGGTAAAGTGGCTTGCCCAGGGTCATACAGCTACCTAATAACAGGTCAGATTTGAACTAATGAGTCTTCCTGAATCCAGGCCTAGTGCTCTGTGCACTGTGGTGCCACCTAGCAGTCACCATCAGTACAAAGATGGCAGAACAATTCTTGGAATAGTCATTGGCACAAAGGAACCTTAGCAGTCTAGAGAAGACATTACATATGGACGCCCAATGACATAGGAGAAGACAATGTCTAGCACCTACTTAGTATGACAAGCTAATAGACACCTTCCCAAGTCCTACCTTGCTTCTCACCAGGGTGATCATGGTGAGCCAGGAACTCGTCTGCCTTCAGAAAGTGAAAGGGGGAGTGAAACAGCCTTAGAAAGCAGATACTTTACCTTAATTAGGAAGGAAACAGCTGTTGACAACAGGCTTGAGGAAGGTACCTGCCCTTTTCCTACTCTGCAGGCTTATATAAAAAGCATATAAAAATAGAGAGGGCCTGAAGCTTTAAGTGGGTTTGTTATACTGCAGCAGATTTGGAAGGTTGGTAGTAGTTTTGATACAGTGGAGAGAACAGATTTTTTTTTTTGTCAGACCTGGATTCAGATCTCAGTTCTGTCATTTGCTACCTGTGTGATCTTGAGTAATCCATCAACCAACTGGTATTTCTTTTCTTTTTTTTTAAATATGATTTATTAAGGAAAAGAAAGAAAGGCACCCAAGTAACACCTTTTACTAAACTGGAGGAAAATTACAATAGAATACGCTTTATAGTCTGGTTGACTTTTATATGTTTGGGATGCACAAGAGGTCAAGCCATCCCCCTGAAACATAAAGACATGTATCAATGACCATTCCTTAATCCTTTACTTGTGCTAGGCATAGCACTAAGTGAGGAAGGTACAAAGAAAGGCCAAAACATGTTTCTGCTGTCAAGGAGATGCTTTAATGGAGGAGACAGCAATCAAATTATTACATATACATGATATATACCATGTAAATGGAAGGTAATCTCAGAGGGAAAGGGAGAGGCTGGCCAGGAAAGGATTCCTGCATCAGGGAGTGTGAAGAGAGAGCATCCCAGGCATGGGGGGCACCCAGTGTGAGAGTGGAGAGATGGAGTGATGTGAAGGTTGTAAAGTAGGTCAGTATAGAATCAAAGAATCAAGACTCTTAGAATAGGTTAATAAAGATTAATTAATCTTAGAATTAGATTACTATTAGAATAATTAATAATCACAGAATAAATATAAAATAATAATAAATGATTATAAAAATAAAATAAATAACAAAATAATAAGATAATAAAAATATAGAAGAAAGGCCAGGTTGTAGTTGGCTTTATATATCAAGTAATTTTACATTTGATCCTGTAGGAGTTTATAGATCCCACTAGAGTTTATAGAAGGAGCACAATCAGACCTGTGCTTTAAGGAAATAATGTTGGTAGGTTAGATTGAAGTAGGGAGAGACTTGAGGCAAGGGAGACTTATTTGAAGGTTACTCTGCTAGTTCATGTGAGAGTTACTGAGGATCTGAATTAGGGTGGTGGGATGAGGATGGAGAAAGGGATGTTTCTGAGAGACAGGTATTAATTTCTTCTTATGTAAAATGGGGAAATTGAACTAGATAACCTCTCAGGTCCCTCCCAGCTCCAAATTTATAAGGCTATAGTATTTTTTGTGATAGAGCAAGACATCTTTGAGGAATATGATTGAGTGGGTGCTTTCCCCTGAGTTCTAGTGTTCTGATTCTAGATAGGGGGCTGGGAGGGAAAGGGAACATTATTTATTGAATGATACTTGAATCTTGAGGCACAGAACTACTCAAGGGCTAGACAATGGTGGCTCTGTATCATAAGGTCAGTAAAAGCCCCACGCTTGAAAAACCTTCCCAAGCCCTTTTCTCTTATCTTAGCTGTGATGTGTCAGAGGTTCTAGATAGCTGCTAGTCAGTGACCAGGGAGAAATATAAAAAATGGTCCTCCTCCTCTGGAGTGCATCCTGGACCAGATTAAAATGTAATTAGGGAATATTTAGCAAGCTAACTAAAATTACAAGAAAACATAGGTAACATTATTTAAAAGCTAAGTTAATATGGCCTGCAGGAATCCTTATGTGTGGATTAGAGGTCCTTGTTTCTACTTGACTTTGACATCACTTGTTTGGAAAACCCTGACAGAAGTAGCATTTAATACTTCGATGGCAAATTTCACTAAAGATACTTAAAACATTTCCTCAGAATTCGATAGCTGAGCCTCAGGATATCTCTGTGAAGTGGGAGGCATTTAAAAAAAATTAGTAATATATTTTTGATTTTATGTCATCTACATTTCCTAATGGATCCCACTTTCTCCCTCTCCCAGAGAGCCAGCCTTTGCAACAAAGAATAAAAAAAGGAAAGAGTTTAGCAAAACTAACCAACATATTTGAAAAGTCTGATGTTATATATAACATTCCATATCTTTAGTCTCTCACCTACACAAATCAGGGCATTTAGAGTGAGAAGATGTCTTCTCTTATTTCTTCTTGAGATCAACCTTGGCCATAATCCTTTTGTACTATTCAGTGGCATCCTTTCTTTTGTTTTACAGGGATGCCACAACTTGTTTCATCTGTCAGTTCTTATAACGGATGAGTAGTAGAACCCCTCTTCTTTGGTTGGCAAGATAGAAGACTGAGTGTGAAATGTTGAATATGCTGTCAGACACCTTCTCCGTGGCAGTTGGTTTTGCTTAACCTATTTGTCACAAGGGAAGGCTGGTGAGGTGGGGAGGAGTGGTATATCTGGAAATGACTGTGATGTAAAAACAAAATACATCAGTCAAATTTAAGGGGAAAAAACACCTAAATCTGTTAGCAGTGGAGTCGCATAAATTGAAATCTAGGCAAATGTAACTTCCTGCTGTGAGGGTCCTGCAACCTCTGATACAACCATTCCAGAGACAGTCAGGGTGGGGGTAGGGTGAGGGTTAGAAGATGCTAGTAAAGATGCAGCCATCACTAGCCTTGTGGTACAGCATCATCACCCAGCCTTTTGTATACTTTGGGCAGGTGCTGGCATCTGACTTTCTTGTTTTCCCTTCTATCAAGGCAATAGGCTTTGAAGTCACAGCATAAGGGCCAATTTTGGAACCCAGAAGTTCTTGGTCTTACTCCACTTAAAAAAAAAAAAATCTATAGCTTGAGGGCAGCCTCCAAATGAGGGAGAGGCTCCTTGCCGTTCTGCCCCTATTGTTCAAATGCTTTGCCTCCTGACTGTGGTCACAATAGTTTCTCTTCCCAGGGAGTTGAAAATATCAATTATAATAATCAGACTTTATAAAAGATTTGCTGCCATCCGCAAACTTCAGTAATTCTGGAAGCCAGAACTGGTAATGACTGCTATCCAGCAGTCAAAGATCCAGTTATCTTTTGAGCACAATTGTTGCTGTTTATGACAGGTGTGGTGGGTATTACGGAGGGAAATTGTTTTTAACTGTCATCATAGATTTTATCTTCTGGAGAGTGGCTTGGCAGCAGTGTGGCTGGTGTATTCTCCTGAAGGTCATTTTGAACCTTATTTGTGCCCTGAACTTTCCCATCGACTAAGCAACAGTCGCCAGATTTTATGTCTATTTTTTTATTTGTTATTAGCAACGATGAGCCATTCTAACAAGGAAGCAATTGGGATGTCTTTTGTTTCTCTGGCAACTGTAGCATCACTAGTAGCTTTTTTTTTTTATTGGATGATAAGGTAGTGGAGAGAAGGGGGAAAGAAGAGGTGTGGTAATGATAATTGCACATACTATGCAAATATTTCTTTTAAAAAGCATCCTTATGCAGGAAAAAAAATTTCCCCCAAATATATTAGAAAGAATTTAAAGAGAAAAATATAAGGGCAAGTAAAAGGAGATATAATATTGTAAGAAGGTTCAAAATACTCTCATTACCCAAAGGGAAAATACATGGTATAGTTAAAGGGGACACTATGAATGGATTTTTCATAATTTAAATAATTGGTTTTTTACTCAGTTTGCTTAAAATAGGCAAAATTTAAAGAAATGAGATGCATTCCTTTTCAGTATTTCTTTTTCCTTCTCATATCAACATGCTATCTTATTATCATCAATTTGCTTCTCACACTTGCACACTCAAGCCTAAAATGGGGGAAAAGTGAGTATAGGAAATTTGGGGGCTTGCCATTAATTGCTATACTTTGCGGTTTTAGTGTTTGCTTACCAAATCAGAAGACATTCAAATAAATAGCCTGTCTTCACAGTAGTGTAATTTTCTTATATATGTAGTAAGTTTTCAGTCAATTTTTAATTATGAAATTTATAACCATTAACAGACAATTAAATATAGAAAAAAATGATAAAATGCATTTTTGAGACCCATGACTTCATATAGATTAATCAGTCAGTATTAAGCACCAATTATCACTGTGTCAGACACTATGCTAAATACTTTGGGTACAAAGAAGGATAAAAGACAGTCCCTGCTCTGAAGGAGCTCACAGTCTAATGGTGGAGGTGATATATCAATAGCTATCTCAATCTTGAGTTTGAGATGCCCATAGGAATCCAGTTCCAGGTGTCCAAAAGTCAGTTGGTGATGCAGGAATGAAGCTTAGAGGAGATACTGGGGCTGGATATGTGGGTCTGGGAATCATCTGCACAGAGAAGATAATGGAACCTATGGAAACTGATGAGATCACCAAATCAGATAGTATAGAGGTATATAGAGCATAGAGGTCCAGAGGAGAGACTGGTGTGGGTGTCAACAGGAATGCCATGGATGAAGAAATAGCAAAAGACACTGTACTATTTTTATATACAATCACCTTCCAATTAGTGGAAATAATGAATCCCCCAAAGTAGCGGTACTATTTGAATTCCCACTACTTATTTCCATTGAACAAGAGCCAATGACCATATCTTACATGATTATAACTTCGAATAGTGAGAATTCAAACACATTTGAACTCTTTTCTTATTCACACTAATCAAGGCCTAACTGTATATTAGTTCTTTATAAGCCATTGGTATTTGCTGATTGATGGCGATTGTGAATCAACACTTCTTGAGTGCCCACGTTACCCCAGGCATTTTCCATGGCAAAGATAGCCCTAGCACTTTGATTAATAGCCTATCCTTAATACCCCCATCCTTTCAACTTATTCTGCCATTCCTTTGCCATTGTGAGCTAGAATAACTACACGAAAATGTCTTTTCCCATCTTGAGGGTTATGAAGAAAGACCCTAGAGGCAGATTGCATCCTTTTGTTATCTCCTTCTGTGTCTTGCCCCCTTGCTGTATCCCTTTCACTGATGTCAAAAGGACTCTTTGTGTGTTGGTGATGGTAAGAGTAGCAATACAGACTCCCTTGTATTAAATTTGTGTGTTCATCCTTCGTTGCCAAAGAAGACCATGCCACCAGAGAAATGATGACAAGACTTGCACTTGACTTTGTTTTCAGTGAGGGAGAGCTGTGCAGGTCACTAGCCTCACTTCTCCTCCAGAGCCATGTGAATCCAGCGATCAGATATTCATCAGGATGACTGGACATGACCCAGGATGAGTTGGGGTTAAGTGATTTGCCCAAGATCACTCAGCTAGTGAGTGTCAAGTGTTGGAGGTGAGATTTGACCTCAAGTCCTCCTGACTCCTGCACTGGTGCTCTATCCACTGCACCACCTAGCTACCCTTGTATCAAGTTTACACTTCTCTTGGATACCACTGGGGATGTGGCTAGGGATTGCTTCCTCAAATGGACCACTTCCTTGATCTTGCACCCTCAAATTCTGCCTTCACTGAACACTGTAATGTGATGTAGCCAGTTTATGCCCACCATTTGCCTTACCACTGACCTCTGGGTGAGCCTCAATTTCAGTTATTCAAGGACTCCAGTGTTCTATGAGGCAGCTGGTCCAGTGGATACAGCAGCGGGACTTGGAGTCAGGTAGACCTGACTTCAAATCTGGCCTTAGAACACTTACTAACTGTGTGACTCTGGGCAAGTCACTTAACCTCTGTTTGCCTCAGTTTTGCCATATGTAAAACAGCACCTACTTTATAGGGTTCCTGTGAGTATTAAAAGAGATTATATTTGTAAAGCAATTAGCAAATTTGCTGGGTAAATTTGTTGTTTAGTAGTGTCTGACTCTTTTTGACCTTGTAGACCATATTGTTCATGGGGTTTTCTTGGCAAATATATTGGTTTGTCATTTCCTTCTCCAATGGATTAAGGCAAAGGTTAAGTGACTTGTTCAGGGTCATACAGTTAGTAAGTATCTGAGGCTGGATATGAACCCAGATCTTCCTGACTCTAAGCCCAGTGCCATATCCACTGGTCCCTCTATCTGTCTCCTGCTCAGCACATAGTAGATGCTTAACAAATGCTTACTCCCTTTCCCCCATGACTCATCTGTACAACACCAAATTGACATTTAAAAATATGGGTCCTCTGTCTCAGAGAGAAGCCAGAGGTCATTAGGAGAACTTTTTCAGCCTTTCAAAAGCAATTCAGTCCCTCCTCTTTCAGCGCAATTTGGGGTGCATGTCGTTGTTCATTTAACACACATGTCTAAGGTATATGGGGACAGCTAGGTGGTTGCAGTGGACAGAGCACCAGTGCAGCAGTCAGGAGGACCTGAGTTCAAATCTCACCTCAGACACTTGACACTCACTAACTCTGTGACCTTGGGCAAGTCACTTAACCCCAATTGTCTCATCCTGGGCCATCTCCAGTCATCCTGATGAATATCTGGTCACTGGATTCAGATGGTTCTGGAGGAGAAGTAAGGCTGGTGACCTGCACAGTCCTCCCTCACTCAAAACAAAGTCAAGAGCAAGTCATGTCATTATTTCTCCGATGGCATGGTCTTCTTCAGGAATGAAGGACAAACATACTAAGATATACGTACTGGCACAGGAGTTCAATCTCTTGTCTATTCAGTTGCCTATTAGTTGGATGATAATATTCTTCATTTAGTTGTTTTTTTTCCTGTGTATTAAACATTAAAAAAAATATACACAGATAAAATACAATATCCATACAGTGTAAATATAGAGGAATTCCCAGGGGGCACCAGGGGAGGGCTAGTCACAAAAAGTCTTATATAGGAGGTGGAATTTTGAAGGGAGTTAAGGTTCCTTCCTTCCTTCCTTCCTTCCTTCCTTCCTTCCTTCCTTCCTTCCTTCCTTCCTTCCTTCCTTCCTTCCTTCCTTCTTTAGTTAGAGATTCTACTAGCTGAAGGTGAGGAGGGAGTACATCTGAGTCACAAAAGATAGCCTATGCAAAGACATAGATAATGAAATGGATTTGGGGGAAAGGAAGTAGACCAGCTGGTAGTGTGGGTAAGGAGGAGTTATGTGTAATCAGCCTGTTCCAGACAGTGAAGGGTAGATTTCAGTGCCAAAGAGAGAAGTTTATATTTTAGCCCAGAGACAATACAGGGTAATATGTTTCAACCTACTTTTAGGAAAAACCCTTCTGGCCACTTTTGGGAGGACAGTCTGGAAGGAGGGGAGGCTGGAGGCAGGGAACCCAACTCTAAAGCTGTTGTAATAGTGCAGGAGAGAGAGGAAAGGTTGTGGTGTAGGAGAGATAGCGAACAACGAGAAGGCTATGAAACGATCCTGTATGTTTGAATACAGTGGCCCGTGCTTCTCGTTTGCAGACACAAAGTGGAAAACAAAAACTGGGACAACCAAGGCAAGGCATGGGAGTAAGGTTGGCATAACAGTTTGCACAACCACCAAACTACTTGTAAACCTCCTGCACAAAGGCAGGACCGGTTATTCCTAAGAGCTGAGTGTCTGCTCTGTCTGCTTGAAACCATAAAAAAATGTTTCCATCGTTGAGTCAAACTCATCCCATCTAGTTGAGGACAACATTATAGTACTGTGGCAAGAGCAGCATCTTTGGAGGGGAGGAGGTCTGGGTTCAAATCCCACCTTTCCCATTTACCACCTGGACAAGTAACTTTATTTTTCTCAACTATAAAAAGAGGAAGTTGGGCTAGATGATGGCCAAGTTTCATTATGGTTCCAGATTTATGATTTTAGTTTCTGGAAAATCGACTACTTAAATCCTACTCTTTGAATTGTTTTTTTTTTTTTTGGGGGGGGATGCCACATTTTTTATTAATTTATTTTAAACAAGTACAAAATAAGAGAAGAAAAAAATTTGCCATGTACACAGCAGAACACAAGAAAGGATTCAGTATAAAGAAATTAATTTCCATTTTGAAGCAACTTTTTGGATAAATATTATACATTGTTTTCAAAGCTGTCCAGCTTTTCATTGCTTCCTTGTAGCTTCTCTTTTGTTTTCTGTTGTACACTTTTTAACTTTATTTTTCCCCTCCCAGTTTTCCCCTAGATGGCTACAATTAAGTGCATATATATATACATGTATACATACATGTGTATAGAAACACACATGCATGGCACACACATGCACACATACATATATCTACATAAATGGATATCTATAAACATATACATATACACTCACACACATATATTTAAGACCATATTAAACTTATCTGCTCCTGTCATCTATTTCTCTGAAGGTGGATACTATCTTCTTTCATAAGTCTAAGTCTTTCAATGTTTTTGTAAATCATCCAGCTCATCATTCCCTCCACCACAGCAATATTCCAACCCAATCACATTTTATCTGGGAGATCATCTATTAAAATTTTTACTCCCAGTTTTCTGCTTTTCGGCTATTCTTGGTTGGTTTTATTTATACAATAATTTAAAATCATCAGAACTATCCATTTTACATTTCAACAATACTCTCACCTTTAATATGGTTTAAGGTCTGAAGTTACTGAGTCTGCTTCCTTTTCATGTTTTTTCCCTTGGTTTCTTAGAAGTTCCTGACTTTTTGTTCTTCTGAATGAACTTTGTTATTGTTTTTCTAACTCAGTAAGATTTTTTTAGTAATTTAAGTGGGATGGAATTACTTAGATTAATTATGTGAAATTGTCATTGTTTTTTATTGTATTGGCTTTACTAAAGCAATAATATTTTGCTTATACACCCAAAGCTTAGTGGCAATGTAGCACGTACTTAATAAATGCTTGTTGATAGAATGGCCTCCTTGGTACTTACTTGATACTTGGCATGGCCATCTCTGCACCCCACCAAAACTACCATGCCTTTTCACTGAACATACCTGTCTTGGGATGCACTCTCGTTTTCTACAGCTCTTAAAAGTGGTCCTGAGACAGGCAGTTGGCTCACAGCCATCTTGCTGGCTGTATGCAGAGTCACCTAGTTTGGCCTGCCATGAGAATGGGTCAGACCTGAAGGCTAGCCATATAAGGGGAGAAGTGCTGCCAAGGAAGGGGGAGGGGTGAGAACGGGCTGAGCAAAAGCCCGACTGCTGCTTCTGGGAAACATACCTGCGATTTTGCACCAGCTGGGGTGTAATTAACAGGTTCATTTAAAGGGAGAAGGTGCAATGAAACATTGCTGATGCTTCTCACATTAGCCCCACAATTTTCCTGACGTAAAACGAGTGATTATGAAGGAAAAGATTGGGAGGTGGGGGTGGGGTAGGAGAGGAAAGGGGACCTTTGTTTTCTTTGTGTACCTTTAATTCCAAATCTTGCGAATCTCTGATGGTACTGAAGGCCTGAGTGCTTCTGCATGCAGCTCTTACTGGTTTCCAAAGACTATTCTTTGCAGTTAGGTATAGTAGGGCATCAGGCTTTCTATTGCACCAGAAGATAGTCACTGGGTGTACCCAGCGTGGCAACTACAGGAAGAAGTGGGTGAGCTGCTTTGGGCAGCACTGGATAGAGTCACTTGGATGAAAAGTGATGGATTTGCAATCCGTTGACCTAGATTTAAATTCTAGCTCTGCTATTAACAACCCTCTGTGACTTTGTACAAGCCCCTCAACTTAGCTGGGTCTCAGTTTCTTCTTTTGCAATACAGGGAGGTTGGACTTCTGTTGTTCCTTCCCACTCTGAATCTATGATCTGATAATACTGTAAGACTAGATGACATTTACCTTTAAGTCACATGTTTTCCAAAGTAGCCTATAAATGTAGTTGTTAATAAAAATAATTTGTTTTGTGCTCCCCTCAGTTTCCAAAAAGATAAAAGTTTACGTATCTACCTAGAGGAGAAAGAGACTTTTTCCTGTTTCTCGCTAAGAGTAAGTAGGTGTTGCCTTGGAGAGAGCTCTTGGCCTGGAGTCAGGAAGACCTGAGTTCAAATCTGATCTCAGATGCTCACAAGCTGTGTGACCCTGGAGAAATCACCTAACCTCTCTTTATATCAACAGTAAAATGGAAATAATCAAAGTACATACCTCTCAAAGTCGTTGTGAGGATAAAATAATATGATATTTGTTTACAAATAGTGTAGCTTAGCACTATGCCTAGCATATAGTAGGCACTATAAAAGTATTCGCTCCCTCCCCTCCTTTGTTAGTTATTCAGATCTCTTGGGTGAGGCAGTGGAAACATCTTAAATAATTATGAATGTTATTTTTGCGTAATTAAACACTGGGGCTGGGGCACTCAAGGGATTACATGTATTTTACTACCAAGGAATTACTTTTTTCATCTGCAGTCATATGAAGAGACAGTCCCATCCCAGCAGATTGCTCACTTAATCACAATTATGTTACCCCAAGCACAACCTATGGGGTCTTGTATTTGACCATTCAGTTTTGAAAAACAGGGAAACTTTTAATTAGCATACAGCTGAAAGTAAGTTGCCTCTGACTCATGTGGTGTTTCTGAATGAAATTGGAGAGAAAATCTCTATCAATTGAATGTGGTTGTTGCATGGGGTAGCCTAATTTCAGGGGTGATGGGGTAGTAATTTTCAGGCTAAATTACATTCAATGGTGCAAGTTAACTGTGATCCGCACTTGAGAATATGGGTATCTTCTCAGAAATGAAGGACGTTGGTAAAAAATAATCAGGACACGTCACAAGTTCTTTACATATTGATGTAATTAACATGCTACTCACAGGATTTTATCCCAATAGAGTAAGTTTTAAAATGTGGATTCTAGTCTGAGTTTGTAGTTCTGTGTTTACAACTGTTCATTAAAGAGTCCATTAGCAACGCTTAGCAGACAGTACCTGATACTCCTGGCCTTGTGGGTGTGTCAGGATAGGGAGACCATTCACAAATCAGGTAGCTATTTGCAAGGACATCCCTTTACCTGATGGCTAACATTAGAGTGTCTGTGGATCAGTCATAGCTATCTTCAGTCAGCTTTCCTATTTTGCATTCCTTAGGGCTTATCCTTCATCTGGAGGCCAGTCTTAGGGTCTTATGCCTAGATCAAATGCTTGTTTAACACTTCACAGAAATATGCTAGCTGTCTGGGAGAAAGATGTAGACCTAAGGATGAAGCAAACTGTAATTTTTTTTTTTTGAGACAGCATCTTTGCATCTCATGCAGGCTGGAAATACAGACACCCAACCTGATGGTTGATTGCCATAGAAACTTTGACCTGTTCTGTTTCCTATGTGATCAGATTTGCCATTCCTTAGGCTGGTTGGTAGTCCCCTTTACTCCTGGTGATTCTCTCTATTGGTCTAGACTTACTTTATTAAAAAAAATAAAAAGCCCTTTCTTCTAACAAATATAGTAAGATAAAACAAAGCCACACATTGACTGTGTCTGAATAATATGTTTCAGTCTGCAATTATAACATGATTTATCATCTGAGGTTTAGAACTATAATCGGCCATTCATTGCATTTGTAATGGGGGGACTAGACAAGAGTCTAGTTCTTAGAACACACTCATATTTGTCCTTCTTGGTGAATCATTCAGAGTATAAGCAATACTCCCTGAGTGGTTTCAATTCCAACAAGTGATGTGGAAACCAAGGGAGCTTTCTTCCAGCCATGAGTGACTGGGGAGCTGGTACTGTGATGATGAAGTGATTTCTAACTGGTTAAGGAGCAGGAAGAGAGGGTTCATGTAAACTGTTTGAGGGATGTTCTATTTCTTCCCTGGTTACTTTCAATAGGGAGTAGGATGGCTGCTTTCAGTATTTTTGTACCTACGGGGTGCTTTACTCTTTCTTTGATTTCTTGGCATTATATGCCTAGTAGTAGCATTGCTGGCCTAAGGAGTACATGCAGTTTAGTGACTTTTGGGGCACAGTTGCAAATTAATTTCCAGGATGGCAGTACCAGTTCACAACTCCACCATAGGTATTTAGTGTGCTTATCTTCCCTCCCCTGCCAATTATAGTCTTTTCTTTTCATCTTTGACAATTTGGTAAGAGATAGAGCCTCACACTTGTTTTAATTTGCATTTCTTTGATTATCTATAGGCACTGTGCTATAGTAGGTAGAAAGCTGGCCTTGGACCTAGGCAGACCTGGATTCAAATTCTGCCTTGGACACAAAACTGGCTGTATGATTCTGGGCTATTCAGTTAACCTCTTAGTGCAAATGCAAGTTGAAGAGAAGGTACAGATGTGTATTGTAGAGGAAATTTCCTTTTGGGGGAGCTTCCCTACACAAGTGAAATTGGTGGTTTAGACTCTTACCACCCCCTTCTCCTCAGTCCCTGAAAAAAAATATGATTATCATCACAGAAGCTTCCTTGTCAATTTTTACAACTGTTCACCAAACCCTTATTGAGAACACATGAATAAAATACTTATTTCTTTTTCTGAAGGGTTCTATAGGCTTCTAAATTTAATTCACTGAAGTGAAGCCTTAAAATGACACGCTAGCCTTCGTTTCAGTCTAACAGCGCTAATATCTAACTCTATTTACAGAGTTTGATTCAACAAGGACTTATTAAGTAGCTTCCAAGCAAGAGGTAATACCCTTGAAGATGGTAAAACCCAAATAAAATCAAACACTGTCCAAGCCCTCAAGGGGTTGATAGTCTAAAAGTGGGAGTTAGATGTGTGAATGTTTTATATTGGAAGATTAGTTAATATAGGGACAGAACCTGTGATTGAATTGACATAGGGAGCTTTAGGTGAGGGACTTTCCTTTACCAATCCAGGTTGGCCCCTTCTCTTCAACTCATTATCCTAGAGACTTGTCCAGAACATTGAGGGGTTAAGTGGGTTGCCTAGGTACACACAAGTGTTGTGTCAGAGACAAGATTTGAACCAGGGGAGTGTTGTTAAATGTTTTACAACCGACTCTCCAAAAGTATTTATGACACACTTTTTAGTTCGATCTGTGTTATTAACATTTTTTTCCATCACCTTGTTAAGTCTTGGCAATCAGCACAACACTACATCAAACTCTGAATTATGGTGTTGGCTGATTTCCAATCCAACCTGGCTCTAGAACACCCCCAACTTGAATTCTCTGAGATGAACTTCTTTTATACCGCCTATATCATGCATTTGTATGTACATGGTTGTTGGCATGTTGTATCTTCTCACTTGAATGTGGATTCTTTGAGGGCAGGTACCATGTTTTGCCTTTCTTTGTATCCTTAGCACAGTGCCTGGCACATAGTAAAGCTTAATAAATAATGACAATTATGATGAACCCAAGTCTCCTCAGGGTCCAATGCCAGCTCTATTCACATTGCTTCTTATATCAGAAATTTAACTCAAGTTTTATCTTTTCTCATTCTTTATTTTTGGAATGGCAGCAATTCTTCATGAATTTCTGAGCCTTTTTGCTTTCTACCTTCCACATTCCCTACCTCCCCTGACTTGCTGAATCTCTGCTTTGCTGAGTCTATGCAGGTAAAGCTTTCAAATCTTCATGTCAATTTCTACTCTTTTAAATTTTCTAGTCCTAACCAGTAATAACTCCAGGGGTCTTCAGAATCATATGACTTCAAAGCTTCCAGCTGACTTCTTTTTTCAGTGTAAGTATTACTTTTGAAATACAGGGCTATCTCATTTACCCAGTTTCCTGACTAGTTGGATTTTATCGGGCCCACTTTGCTGGGCAAAGCTTTCTAGAGAAAGAGTCTGCAAGCCCTCTCCGTCAAGCAAATATTGTCTTTACTTTCTTTGTTTTATGGATGCCACAGGTTCCTTTTGCTGAATTGAAAGAAAGAGCAGACCCTCACAGATGTTCTCTCTTTCCTGCTTGGTCTCTTGAGACCTCCCCAACCTCCAGTGCTTTCAAGTGTCGACTGGTCTTTCAAATTCCAAGCAAAATTCTATAAAAGCCCAGTGTTTTATGGAGCCTTACAAGTCTCTGATAACTGTCTGCAATCATTGGCTTGCTGAATGAGCAGTACCCAGTGAGGTGATCCCATGATATGACTACTGGAAATTCCTAGAAGAGGTCATTAGACTTGGAACCTTGACTGAACAGACTTCTCTAATTCCACAAAATCCTGCAACTTTCACTTCCATTTTAAACATGTAACCCAAATAATAATATCTTGGATTACATTTATACCTAGAGTTTGATACGTCTTCAAATTGAGTGATTTATGAGGCATGAAGTTAAAAGGAAACTGACTGGGCAGTCATGGGAACTAGGGACTGCTACATTTCTGCTATTTCCATGAAAGTTGGCTGCAGAAAGATCACACTACTTATATAGAACACTCAATTTCGCCAAACCAACAAACTTGGAGGCAAGGAAGTTTTCAAGATGGTTCTCTGGCATATTATCAGCATCTTCTTAAGTCTGATTTTTATTCATCCTGACTGACCTAGACAAAAAGTTCTTAACTTGGGCTATTGGGACTGGACCTATGGAAAGATCTAAAGGGATCTGAGAACTTGGATAAAAAAAATTACATTTTAATTTTCATTAATTTGTAACTGAAATCTAACAATTGCTTTGACTGTGAACTAAGAGAAAACATGATTCTGTGAAGGGCTATGGGTATCACCAGATTGCTGAAGGGGTCCATTACACAGAAAGATGTTAAGAACTCCTGACCTAGATAGATGAGGTTATGTGAGCCCAGTTTTATCTTGCCTGGTCCGTACAGGCCTGATGCTAAGGGCAGAGCAGGAATAGAACTATGCAGAGGCTGGACACAGCAAAGACAGTTAAGATTCAGCTGTCACAGTCAAGGGCAAAGCTGAAAAAGCAAGCAGGAGGATGTTACAGGGTGATGACCTTGGCAAACCAAAGTTCATCTTACTGAGATCTGAGCTGTTCAGAATCTTCTCAATGGGACCATCTTTTGAATTGTGCCTGTGTCGACTAAGGAGATGAGTGGTTGTGTCCTTATGGTTCGGACACAGGCGTAATTAACATGGGGCAGCCAGGTCTTTACCTGATGGCACAAAATTAATAGCAATAGCCAGATTTATATGGTATTTTAAAGTTTGAAAATCAAATTTCTTACTGTTGTTCAGCCATTTCAGTTCTTTATGACTCTGTTTAGGGTTTCCTTGGCACAGATACTGGAGTAGTTTGCTATTTCCTTCTCCAGTTCATTTTGCAGATAAAGAAACTGAGGCAAACAGGGTTAAGTGACTTGTCCAGGGTCATGCAGTTAGTAAGAGTCTGAGGCCAGATTTGGACTCAGGAAGATGAGTGTTCCTGACTTCAGGCCCAGCACTCCATTTGTGGTTCCACTTCACGGTTCTTTTGCAAATCAATTTACATCTGTTAATTCATTTTATTTCAGTTTAAAATGTAATTAATACTTTCAGTCTTTATGCCCCTGGAGTTGAGCTCCTCTCCCTTCCCTCCTCTCCAGGACCTCCCGGCCCCTTGAAGCTGTTGACCCCAAGTTCATTGTCTAACTCCAGCAATGTAGTATCCCTTCCCCTTCCCTTCCCCCACTGAGAATGCCTGTAGTGTATCTTGCCCTAGGTACAAAGAGTTCCAGTTATAGTTGCTGAGCCAGTTTTGTCTTTAACCAAAGGCCACTGAAACTTTCTTCTGATGTGCTGATTCTCCACCTGTGGAATTTGATCTTTGGAGGAAAAATTTGCTCTCCTCCCTCCCCTTAAGCTTTGTTCATTTTGAGAACAGGCAAATTCACAGTTGTCTTTTGATCACTCCTATGTAAAAGTATAAATATGTTGGTTTTTAGTGGTTCTGAATTGCCCCTAGAAAGAAACTATTTTTCCTTTGAATAACAAGGTGCAAAAACGAGCATTAACCATAATACCTAGTACTAGGGTTTGCAAAATTCTTTACATATGTTATCTCATTTGATCTCATTAAGAAAAAACAGTTAGAATAAAAAAAAAAATTTACTCTTCTAAGTAAATGACCAAACCACAGAGGACAAGTTTGTAAAACTGACAAGCTAGAAAATGTTTAATAAGAATTCCCCACTTCCTAGAAGGGTAATAAATAAATGAATGAATGAAACATTTGAGGAAAAGAATTCAGGACATGGTTAAAATGCTTTGTGGTCCTGAATAGCCACATACTTGAGATGTCACTAGAGAACCCACTGTTCACAGCCTAGATTGTCTCAGAATCTTCATCAACCATCTTGGCCCCTTTGTAAATAGGCTAGTCCAACTGACACCCTTGCTTATCCATTAATTGAGACTGTACAACTCTTGAAAAAGAATAAGTAACCCCCTTTTTCTCCCCTCTCTCAGAAAACAACAAAATATATTTCCTTAAAACCAAGTTCTCAGGATTTGAGGGGAAAAGTTTGTTTTTGTTTTTTTTTAAGATCATGATAATGAATGAGATTCCTAGAAATGAACATTCTCTCATCCAGACTAGAAAAGTACATTCCATTAAGGTTTTTTTCTTTTTTCTTTCTTTCTTTCTTTCTTTCTTTCTTTCTTTCTTTCTTTCTTTCTTTCTTTCTTTCTTTCTTTCTTTCTTTCTTTCTTTCTTTCAAGCCAGCAGGGAACACTAATTTTATAGAGATAAGAACATAAAAAGGGCTTTGTTTTAGGAGAAATCATTGGTTAGAAGGTCAACTAATTGCATGTCAATTATAATAAATAAGGAAATCATTGAGTCACTTGCACATAAAATCCTTTCAGTGTGTCCCTTTAATTTATGATTTATATCCTCCAATGTGCTGCATTAGGATCAGAGTACCAGCAGCACCTGCTGGAGAATGAAGGACCTGTGTATAGCTTCGGAATAAACAGTGATGTTTTACTGATGGGAAGAATTGGGATATACTTAGTATATCTTACTTAGTGCCAGAGTTTTGCTTGGGGTCTGCTTCCTAGGCTCCTGATTGTATTCTGTGGCAGTGTCCCATCCAGATTTAAAAGCAGGGACTGTAATTCATGCCTGAGGTCCCTCCCTCTGTGCTGCCATTAGCAAAGGATATGTAGGTATGTATGTAATTATATTAATACATATATAGTATATAATATAAACACATATATATAAAATATGTATATGTAATATCACATCTGTGCATGCATATATATCCCTTGTTAATGACAATATAGAGAGAGGGATCTTTAAGCTCCTCATAATTAATATATTAATATATAATATTTATAATATATAATATATTATACACATAATATAGAATATATTTAATATATTATACATATGTGTATATAGATTATCTATAATTTATATACACATAAAAATATATGTACAAATACACATATATATGTCTCATAGCCACCTAAATAACCACCACTGGTCCTACATGTAGATGGGCCCTATGATTTCATTGGTGAAGGGAACTTCCTCTCTCAGTTGCATCTGATCTGCAATTTATGATCTGAGATAGAAACAAAGGCCAAGGCAACTTTCTGAAACTTTTGCTTATGGGCCCAGAATTTAACTTTTGATACTGGTAATCATTTGTACAGATTTTGCAGTCTTTTAGGATAATTCTTTTTCTTTTTTTAAAAGTTTTCCCTTTCTTTTCATAATGATGGTGATGATAGCTAGATTTACATAGTACTTTAAAGTTTACGAAGTGCTTGCATATTTGATACTCACAACAACTTTCCCTCCATTTTAAAGACGGAGAGACTGAGGCAAAAAAGACTAAGTGATTTACCTAGGGTCACACAGCTAGTGTTTGAGGCAGGGCTGGAACTCAGGTCTTCCTGATTCCAAGTCCTGTGTTTTATTTTATGTGCTACATAGCTATATATATTTTAAAAAATATGCTGCTTTGAATATTAACTTTTTTTGACTAAGATTACATCTACTCCCAGAAGGACCTTGGTGTCACACTGAAATGACATGTGTCAATCCAGTTCAGGAGTTCTTTCTCTTTTCTGAGCATTAAGAGCCCCTTTGGCAGTCTGGTGGACCCTATGGACCTCTTCTCGGAATAATGTTTTTAAATGTATAAAATGAAGTATATAGGATTACAAAAGAAACCAGTCATATTGAAATTCAGTAATGTGTGTTTGTGTGTCTATTTCAAAACAGGGTCATAGACTCCGACTTAAGAACTTTTGGTCTAAAAGGATTTTTACTCTGGGTTCTGAGTTACAAAAGGAATCAGTATTTGCCACCTAGTTGATTAAATCTGTCTTTTGTCAAGGATACTCGACAGGAACAAGTGTATTTGCCAAGGAGCCACCTCTGGTCCCCAGATTCCATAACTCAACAAGGCACATCAAATGTGTTTCTAATGGAAACTAGCCATCTTTCACAGAGGGGCAGAATGTTAGGTTTCTGACAAACATGAAGCTTACTTAGTGCCAGAGCTTTGCTTGGGGTCTGCTTCTATGGGGCTTCCTTTCTGGTCTCAAGCCATTTCAGGCAAGTCTCTGTCCAAGGTGATGTGACTTCATGTTAGCTGAACATGTAGTTTTTTTTAAACCCATAATTTCCATTACAAAGTAAATAAAGGTATTATAGTCTTTTAATCATAGATATGTCTTGGACAATTCTCCAAGTCTCTCTAATCAGGGCATGTTATTGAAGTTAAGTTATAAATAAGCCAGTTAAATGATAATATAAATTAATCAGGTTACAGAATGCTTACTGCTCAAGGCCCCTACATGGAGCCTTTTCTGACCCTGCTGTTACTGCCACCCCTCCTCCCAAGGTAACTTGTATTTGTTTCTCTTTTTTTGTAGTTATGTGTGTACATGTCTATCCTTGAAGAATGCAAACTTCCAGGGGTCAGGGGTTGTTTTATTATTGTCTTTGTAATCTTAGCCTTTCCCACCATGCTTGGCACGGAGGAGCTACTTACTAAGTAGTTGTTGAGGGACTGAGTGGTGACTGATTTAAAAGTGTCTGGAAGGAATTCAGGAAGAGACTGATATAGTCTGGGAGGAATGGTGGGGTGGACGTGCCCATGATGTTGAGAGCCTACATGTCTTCTCTCCCTTTCCCCTTGTATCATTATTCATGGATTACTCTGCCAGTTTGGGTTCTTGGTGCCTGCTGCTCCAGAATGCTGCCCCATACAATATACCAGATTGGGAGGCATAACCAAAGATGAGGACTTTGCTCCCAGCCAGCCTAGAGTTGCTGATCTCAACTGTACAAACCCATTAAGCCTAACTTCTTGGTCATTACAAGTGATCTCACCTCCAATAGAATCTTTATGTTCCGGACAAGAACATGAAAGAACAGTAGGTCATAGTGAACATCAGTGTTGTCAGGCAGACCAGGAGAGAGAGTTATGGAGCCTAGGGCTGGACCAGTCTTGATGTTTAGATGAATTGAACCAGGAATTCAGAGAGACAGATGGAGAAACTCAGGAGTCCCATGGAGGGGGAGAATCTGTTGGTCACTCTTTGCTCCAGGCTGTGTGTTTGTGGGCCAGAGCTTGAAGGCTTGGCTACTGTCACTCTTCCAAAACCACTTGTGGCTTTCCATAGCCTTTAGTCGAAAACACAAATGCCTCAGTCTGACATTTTAAGCCCTTGGCAATCTGGCTTCTGTCTACCTTTCCAGAAATTTCACCCGACTCTTCCTCATGCACTCTGTGCTCCAGAGAATCTGGTTTGTTTGTGGCTACCCAAATCTGGCAACTGAATCTCTCAAACTTGTTTCCTTCAAGCAGACTATTCCTCATGTATCTATAATGAGCCTTGGGTCAATGCCTAGACTATTCAAAATGGCATCATCCACATGGAAGATGCTAGAGATTGCTTTTGGGAGACCTGAGGCCAGGAGCAGGTGGGGACATTCTGGGTTATCCTACTACACTGTTGGGAGTAGTTTTTTTCTATTGGAGTAGCCAGAAATATTAGTCTCTTAAAAATGGTCTTACTCATTACCATTAGGGACTTTTGCAGCATTCCCATCCGAGGGTGAAAATGACTTCTATATTTACACCGTATGGAAAGGTGGGGAAGCCCTACAGACCTAAGAAACAAGAACTGAGTCTTTGAGGCTTTGATCCCACCCTTGATTGTAAATCACAGGAATCTGGGAGTCCAGGAATCTACTCTGGGTGTCCAGTCAGCTCAGTTGAAGTTGGCAGAGATGCTGGCTTTCTATATGAACTTGGTGGGATTAGTGCTATGTAGGAGTACAGCAAAACTGTGAGCCTAATCCTCCCCCCAAATTGCATTTGACCAAGGTGTTGGGGAAAATGTTTGTATGTCTGTCCTTGCTGTAGCTTTCAACTAAATATACCTTTATAAAAGTTCCATCTGACGTGGAGTGGCTAAATGGAATTGAGGGCTAGTCACTGGGCTGCTCAAAGAGGGGTAATAAATGTCAGTGGCTCCTTATCACCCCCATTTTTCATCCTGTATGCCCATCAGATCTTTCAAGTCTTCTTACACTGTACTCCTCTCCACATCCGCCATGACCCACTGACGCCTTCTTTGTCTGGCTGTCTTTGTAGTATCTCTAATGGAAGACTCTATCTCCTAACTTTGGGTGTTTTCACTGACTGCCCGCTATGCCTAGAACATTTCCCTTCCTTAGCTCTGCCTCCTGGCTTCTCCGACTTCCCTCAAGTTTCAGTAAAAGTCCTATCACCTTCCTCCCCTCTGAGATTATCCCCAATTTATCTTGTAGATATCTTATCTATACATAGTTGTTTGCATGTTGTCTCTCCCATTAGACTGAATTCCTTGAGAGCACGACCTTGTCTTTTGCCATCTTTGCCTTCCCAGTGCTTAGCACAATTCCTGGCAGTAATGTGTGTTCATCCTTCATTGCTGAAGAAGACCATGCCATCAGAGAAATGATGGCAACTTGCACTTGACTTTGTTTTGAGTGAGGGAGGGCTGTGCAGGTAACCAGCCTCACTTCTCCTCCAGAGCCATCTGGATCCAGTGACCAGATATTCATCAGGATGACTGGAGATGACCCAGGATGAGGCAATTGGGGTTAAGTGACTTGCCCAAGGTCACACAGCTAGTGAGTGTCAAGTATCTGAGGTGAGATTTCTGACTCCTGCACTGGTGCTCTATCTACTGCACCACCTAGCTGCCCCCCATGGCAGTAGTGGGCACTTAATGTTGACTTGATGACTTGGTGAGGGGAGAGAAGCAAAGCCATCATGTTACAGTTCCTTCCTGACCTCCTAGACTTTGTGGCTTCCTTTCCTGATCCCTACAGCTGTTGGTTCACTAGCCCTCCTAAAAAGGTTTTGTTTTTATTTACTTGTGTACATGTGTCCCAATGGTAGAATGTTAGCTTTACAGTCAGGGACTGTTTTTTCATTTAGTCTTTGTAGCCCTAGCACTTGATAAGGTACCTGGCACATAGTAGGTATGTAAGAGATGCTTATTGAAATAATTGGATTTGAATTGCAGCCTGAAGAAATAGTAAGAGTTCTGCTCTCAAAAGAACCGAGATAACTTTGACTGGAGGTAACTCTGAAACCTGGTAACCCTAGTTTATAGGATTATAGATTTGGAGCTGGACTGATGTTGTCATTTTACAGGTGAGGAAACTTAGTCCCCAGAAAAAGTGTTGAGATTTGAACTCAGAACCTATGATTCCATATCCAAGTCTCTTTCCACTATCTCTGCTTGTTTGGTGTCATATGGTGCTTAGTAAATGCTTGTCTGTTGATTGATATCTTATGGGGTGTTCAGGGAGGACTACTAGCCCCTCTGTTTAGAGGGCTGCTGAGCCCTTTTCAAGGCTGTTCATCCACCTTTGGTGTCCACCTGTCACCCAATTCTCATCTGTGCCTCCAGAAGCTGTAGCATGCACAGCTATCACACTGGTAAACGGTCTCAGCAGAGACAGTTAACTTAGGCTGAGGGTAACTGACAGGCCTCCAACCTGTCCGTGATTTAGGGGGATGTCTACCTCAAGCATGTAAAGACTTCCCCTAGGGGGAGTGGGTGAATAGCACCTTGTTCCAATGGTCATGAAGATGGCTGAAGCTGGTGCTGTGGAGCTCTCAGAGCTTGATCAGACATGGAAGACGTCAAGGTCATACACTTCGTCCTGGGCCATGGTCAGTTCTGACTTTTGTCTTGCCACTGGACTTTGACGACTCTGGAAGAGAGACTGAGGCTGATGACTTTGTGCACCTCTGTCTCACTTAAATCCAATTCACTCAAAAGTCAAGACATTATCCTATGATTTCATTGATCCTAAATAAAGGATGTAATTACATGGTGATCTACAGAATTGGAAAGGATTGGTTCTTGTATGGGGCCAATAATGACAACGTGACCCTTTCTGATGACGATGTGATCCTCAGTAATGGGTCAGTGCAAATTGTCTCCTGGAAGAGGAACAGTCCTTGGGTCCTGCTCAGACCATTCTGGTTAATTCTTATTAGTGTCTCTTGGGGCATAACTTTACAGACTCATGGGGAAATCTGCTGATACTCTTGGAGAAGACATTTTTGAAGATGTAGGGCTAGATGCTATCCACCTCCTGATAGAATGGTGATGGACTCAGGGTACTTATATTTTTGGACATGGTCAATAGGGTAATTTGTTTTCCTTGACTCTGCATATTTATCACAAAGGTTTTCATTCTTTTTTTTTTCTTTCCATTTTTTCCCCTGACTAGTTGGGAACGAGGTAGGGAGGAAGAGAAAATAGATTTTTGTTCAATAAAATAATAAAAATTAATTAAAAGAAAAAAAGTAAAACTGGAGAGCTAGAAAACTTAGAAAGATTGACCTAGAGGCCTTAGGACTTAAATTTAGTCCCCTGCTTAAAGGTCTAGTAGAAGACTATAGTATAGTAGTAGACTATGGTATAGTAGAAGACTACTCTAGCTTCTCTGAAGGTCAAGGAAATAGTTATGCTAACTAAGATTGAATTGGTATATCCAGATAAGGCTAATTCTCCCAGCTCTGAGTGAGGGAAGAGGGAGAAAACATGGGTCAATTTCCCTTTTTTACAAAGCCCACAGAGGTCTACGAGGAAATGACTGCTAGTTTTCTTCTCCCAACGCAAAATTGAATTTGTTTGAATTTTCCTTCTGTTGTAACCTTGGGACTTCAATGAACAGGCTTATGTGATGTACCAATGATGGGGCAGTTAGGATCTTCCATTTCCTAAATCCTTATTGAGTATTTTCTCTGTGCATAGGACCTGTAGTCAGAGTTGGGAGAGTCAATCCCAAGGGAGTGGGTAGTGGAATCTTTCTTGCATTAGTATATAGACAATCTAGCATCTCAAGATGTGTAGCTCCAATTAGCTGTCTGAAAAAAAATTCCTTTTTTTCCCTCCTTTTGACTCTAAAGGAATAAATACATACCCACCTCATACCCCTTCTCCAAGGGATGTGTGGAATGGAAAGAGCACTGGAAGGAACTGAGGATGATTGGGGCAGGGAACACATAGAAGAGGGTTCAACTGGAGGCAGGAAAGCCTGGTGGTCCTTAGGGAGTAGTAGCAAGGTATAGTAATGGCATCTTCTCCAGTCATTTCCATTGATACAACCCTACATATCTTTTTCTAGGGATGGACATTTTGATGGCAAAAAACTTTCTTTTCTGTGTCTTCAGTTGCTATATGATTCTTGAGGTGATAGGATTCACACCTTTATAAGGTGTCAGGTTCGTGTCTACAGAGTGTGCTCTCCTCAGTGATGTCTGGGAGTCAAAGCAGGCTGGGGGCAGACCACTGCCCTGGGCTGGACTAGGCAGTGTTGCCAATCTCAGGCTTCTTGTGACCCGGGTCTCAGGATCTGAAGGTAGATGAGGGCCAGTGTGGTGGTGGTGGTTTGGCCAGCCTGACACATGACACCTCTCTGAACCTTGGCTTCCTTTTCTGAGAAATAAACAAATTGGATCAATTATCTCTATGTTCCCTCCATATCAGGCGATGTGACCGATGTGAAAGTAGTGTAAACCAGCATCATGGTAGTTAAACCAATGCTGGCTATCTTCCTAGTGGCTCAATTTTCCATCTTTAGAGTAGTTTCTTTGGAAGACAACATTGTTTCCTGGAGGCCCTAGTTAAAATGTTAGGATATTACTTAGGAAAGGTAACACATTAGCCTATTAGGGCTCATTAACCTTTTATTGTGGATTAATTGATCAGATTAGGAATTTATCACTAGCCCAGTGAAAGCCCTGAGGAAATGGGACACAATATATGTTGATATTTAAAGGGAATGTCTGGAGGCTTGTGTCTCCTTGGGATCCCAGATTTAGAACTGCAAGGGACCTCAAAGGTCATCTAGTTTATTTTGCAGATGAGGGAAGAGGCCTCCCGAGGTTAGCGACTTGCCCAAAGGCAAACAGATGGGGATTAACTGGCTGAAAAAGGATTCAGACTCTGGTCCTCTGATTCAAGATCATCGCACCTGGATGCCTCTGGGTTGCTCAGACTCAGCTGTTTCCAATACAGAGAACACTAGCAGTGATTGGAAGCTGTCAACAGCTGGAGTCGGAGAAGAGGACGTGTGTGTTGGGACTCACCCCGCCAAGAGGTGAGGGCTTAAACGTGCGCCATGTTCAGTGAACAAACAGAACCAAATGGAAAAATAGACTTGTTGGGGGAGCTCAGCCTGGGTCCTGATGCCTGGTTTTCCTGGAGCCTTGCCCTCCCATCCTGCCGCTTCCTTTTTCAGATCTGGAAGTTTCCTGTCTCTCCACATTTCCAGACCTTGGTTTGGCTTCTGTATTGAGGTCTCTGGCTCTTTGCTACTTGGTAAAAAAAACCAAACTGGTCTTATTGATTGCTTCTGGCCCCTGCTATGGAACCTGTCATCATGAGGACAAAAGCAATGCATTTAAATCAGAACATTTGGGTTCAAATCCCACCTTAAACAATTACTAGCTGTGTGACCACGGGCAAGTCATTCTATTTCACTGACAGCTTCAGTTTCTTCACATGAAAAATAGGGATAATAATATGTATAATGCAAAGTACTTTAACCTAATATACATGGATAGATTTCAGAGGATCCATGAACTTGGATGAGAAAAAAAATTACATCTTGAAATTTAGCATTTCCTTCTACTATAAATGTATGCAAATAAATATTATGAGAAGAGGGCCATGACACATAGAAAGGTGGACTCTGCTCTGGTGCTTGCTTACCTTGATGGGGGATTGTGAGACTCACAATCCTGAGGTTCAGGTTCATGTGGTTTGTTCTCCGCTCTAGCTCCTGAGCCCTCAGAGAAGACAATAGGCCCAAATCTCAGTCCTCCTTCGGATCTGAATACAGCTGAATACAGAGCCCATTTTTCTTTGGCTTGTCCACAACAACCAATCAATAACCAATCAATTAACATTTATTAAGTGTCTACTGTCATTGGTCAAATATTTACCTAAGCTGGCTATGGTGCTGATTGAAAGAGAAAGTAGAAATGGATTTTAAACTTTGGAAAACTTTGGATTTAATATCTATCTTCTTGAACAGAGGACAGGAAATAAGCTCTTGACCCTCTGCCACTGATGGGGCACTCCTCTCCCTTGGGACCTGGGCTCTTCTGTCTGGCCTCAGGTGGGGACAAAAGCAAAATCAGCAATGATGTTCCCAGACAGCAGCCCCATCTAGTCAGTTTCTCCAGCCTCCATTCAATCTCCATTCAATCTCCTTCCTTCCTTCCTTCCTTCCTTCCTTCCTTCCTTCCTTCCTTCCTTCCTTCCTTCCTTCCTTCCTTCCTTCCTTCCTTCCTTCCTTCCTTCCTTCCTTCCTCTCTCTCTTCCTCTCTGTCTCCCTCTCCCTCTCTCTCCCTCCCTCCATGATTTGCAATGAAATTGTTTGCCCAGCATCTCAGCTCACCCCTGTCTCTCACATGCCCACTTCTTCCCCCTTTCTCAAGAGGTTTCCATCTTTCTCCTTCTGCAGGGTGAGGGAAGAGTAGACTTTTCCCTGCTTTCCTTGAGGCAGTGACATCCTCTTTGTTTCTGAAGGTTTGCACAAAATAGTGCTGAAGACCTTTCTTTTACCAGCAGAAGTGACCACCCACTGCCCTACTCCGGATGTACAGGCAAAGTACTATGGAAGGAACAGAGGGAGATTGAAAGAGGCAAACAGACCCCCCCTGCTTTCAAAGAATCAATCAACATGAATTCATTAAGCAGCCTACATGCCCAGCTCAGGTGATACAAATGCAAAAACCCCTTAAGCAGTCCCAGTCTTCTGGGAACTTTTTGTGAGGGGGGTGGGGAGAACAACCTTTTATATGAAAATGAAGACATATGAACACATATGAAGTAATGGAGGAGAGACAGGAAGGCACTGGAGTTCACTGGATCTTAACGGATGGAGTTGTTCATGTTCTCTCCTCACCTCAAATCACTTTGAATGTTCCTTCTATTTTCCTATCTGGAGGCAGTTTGTTGTGGTTTGTTCTTCATTCTTGAGGAGGACCATGATATCATGTCATGATGATATGACACCTAAGTGAATTGGATTTAAGTGAGGGAGGGCGTAGTCACCAGCTTCACTTAGTGGTATCCTGGAAGCCAGCCCAGTGATGATGCTGTATATTTGTAAGAAGGTAGGACTCCTGATTGGCTGAGAGACTTCAGAGAGAATCAGTGTGTGTGTGTGTGTGTGTGTGTGTGTGTGTGTGTGTGTGTGTATGTGTGTATGTGTGTGTGTGTGTGTGTGTGTAAAGAGAAAGCATAGATTTTGCTTTTTAAAAAATTAACTTAAAAAATGTCCCCAATGTATAAGCATCTATTTTCATTCCCTTCTACCATCTCACCCCTACTGGAAAAAAAAAGGAAAATAAAACCCTTGTAACAAATATTTACAGCTGAACAAAACAGATCCCCATATTGGTCATATATTAAATTATATTATATATTAAATACTAATACATACTGAGTCTAACACCTCTCTCAATTGGTGGGTAGCATGCTTCATCATCAGTCCTTGGGAATTGTGGTTGGTCTTTTAGTTGATCAGAGTGCTTGTCTTTCAAAGTTATTTGGTTTTTTATTGTATAAGTTGTTCTTCTGGTTTTATTCACTTCATTCTTTATCAGTACATATGTCTTTCCTGATTTCTCTGAAACTCTCTTTTATGATTTTTTTTAATATTTTTGTATGCTTGTTAAGGAAGGGTGAAAGAAACAAACAAAAATTTTGTTGAAGTTAAAAATGAAAATACGAAGTACTAGGAGGGGAGGGCATCAGTCTGTCAGGATGGGGGGGTTTAACTCTTTACTAGAGGTTTGATTCTGAACAGGGGATGGGTATAGAAATAGCAAACAAGCATAGCTTTTTTCTTACACAGGAAACTGAAAAGGGCTAACATTGTCTGTGGAAAAGGAGACCTCAAAGTAAAGTACAAAGGGGCTCAAATTGATGCCAGAAAACCCATAAAGGAAAGGGGGAAAAAGAGTTGCCAATTAGTGTATTTATGGGAAAAGCTAATTTTCATATGAAAAAGTAAGGAATTCTTACTTTCGAAATTGCCAGTGTTACCAAGGACCTAAGTTAGCTATTTGCAGGGATTTTTTTTTTTTCATTCTCCTAAGGAAAAAGGTACCACTCTCCTCTCCCCTTTCCTGTGCTCTGCCTGAATCCCCCTCCCCTTCTCCTCTCCTCACTTTCTCTTTTCCCACCTCTCCCCCTCTTTTTTCTCTCCTGTTTTTCCTCCTCACTCTTCCCCATCTTCTCTCTCTTCCCCCCTCTTCTCTCCCTTTTCTTTTTATCTCTTTTCTATCTCCTTTTTTCTCCTGTTTGTGTTTTCTGTCTCCCCTTTCTTTTTCTTTCTGTCTCGATCTCCTTTTCTCGCCTCCTGTCTCTGTCTCCTTTTCTCGCCTCCCTGCCCCCTCTCCCCTCCAACCGTGCTCTTCAAATGTAGAGTCCAAAAAGTGCTCTGCAGCTGTGCATTCTGAGGGGGAAAATCCCTGGCTATTTGTAACATAAAATCATAGACTCAGAGGGTTTGAAGAGAAACTTGAGGCTCATCTCATCTATTCCCCCGTCTGCTGACTGGATCACACCTAAATCTATCCAGAATAATGAGACTCTATTGGATTTTTAAAGAATTCCAGAAAGGAGAGCTCACAACCTCCCTTGATAACCTCTTCCAATGTCTGATATCCTTCATTGTCAGAAATTATTTTCCAGCCTAAATCACTCACGGGGAGGCTGAAGCTCATTTCCTTTTGTTTCTTCCTCATTGGAGACAGAGAACAGCTGGTCTCCATACTCTGGGGAATAATCCTTAAAATTTGAAGAGTATTATTAGGTTGCTTTTGAGCCTTATTTTCTTCAGGCTAAATAATCCCAGTTCCTTTAGCCTTCCCTCAAAGGTCCCATTTTCCAACCCCTTAAACATCTTTGGGGCTCTCCTCTGATCCCCGCAAGCTTTCTGAGGTGGTGTTCCATTTTGCTTTAAAAATTACAAGGGGAAAAAGGCATTTAGAAGACCTGCACTCGGGAGCCGGCAGCAGGTTGTGATATGTCAGCTCCTCCTCTCAGCCCTTGCAAGGAAAGTTTTCACTTTCAAAGTGGGTTCCAAAGCTCCCTGATTCTCTCTCACCTAGGCTATGATGTCTGGGAATGAATGGACAGCCCATTAAGAGTCCTAGGGAATCCTTGGATGGGACACATGGGGACAGTACAGAGAGCATCGAAAGCCTGCCTTCGCATCCTGGCTTTGACACCTACTTCCAGTACGGCCTTGGTGAAACCATTTATTTTCCCTGGGTTGTATTAGATGGCGTTACCACTCTGTCTAGCTCTAAATGTACCAGCTGCTCACACCTGAGCACTGTACCTGAGAACATTTGACCTGGTTTAGACAGAATATATATTCCAAACTTGGTGCATGGAATTAGAATAGAATTAGAGCTGGAAGGAATTTAAAAGTCATCTGGTCTAACCTCTTACTCAGTTCAGGATCCCTCCCTCCTCCTTCCCTCACCCTTGGTCCTGCTTTGGTTCAAATATTGTTGTGTCCCTTTTCATACAGCTTCCAGTGACAGGGAGCTCCAGCTCAAGGAAATGTCCATTTTTTCAAGGCGGTGGGGAGAATAGGTTGATTGTGTTAAAAAGATCTTCCTCCTATCCAACTGAAATCCATCTTCCTGTAACTTTGACCCATGACTCTTAGGTCCAATCTTTGGAGCTATGCCAAAGAAAGTTAATTTCTTTTCTACATGGAGGCCTTCAAATATTTGAAGACAGCTGTCTTGTCCCACCTCGAGTTTGACCACAAAGGTACAAGTGGTACAAGCAATTGTCTACATGACTATAGATAAGTTATTTTTATCTCTCTGGGCCTCAGTTTCCTCATCTATAAAACAGAGTAAGACGTATAGTACTTATTTAAAACATTATATAAAGTCAGCATTATTTAATCAGCCAATAAACATTTATTTAAGCATAGCGTGAGCCATATTGAAAAGGTCTTGCTCTCTGGGAGCCTTCCATTCTGATATGGGAGACAGACACATATAGATAGGTATATACAAGGTGCATACAAAGTAGGAGCAAGATAACTTTAAAAGAGAAGGAATACATGCTAGAAATACCAGGAAAGGGTCCTGTGGAGGAAGACAAGCATTCAAAGAGGTGGATGAGGAGGAAGTATATTCCAGGCATGGGGCACAGCCAACACAAAGGAGATGGGAGATGGAAGGTATGGAGGGGGAGAAGGGACAATGAGGGCACAGTCCTGGGTGCCTGGGTAACCTACTGATGTCAGTTCATAGAGGAGGGGGCAGACCTACTTCTAAAAGTGTGGATGAGATACCAAGTCAGAGCATAAATTCACTGCATTGTGTACATGCAAAAGGCACCAAGATCCTATACTACCCATAAAACTTTCTCACGACCCAGAGGCTTATGCTAGTGCTTGCTTCTTGCCACTGCCTGAAAGAAGAGAGATTAATCTGATTGGTCTTTTGTATGTACACAGAGTATCAGTTCAGCAGGTAGTTAAATGGCATTTCTCCCCCATTCAACAAATGGACCCAAAACAATCATGGCCCACTTGTGCATGTTCTGAACTGGGGGCAGGGCTACTCCATTTCAGGTCATCACACACTGTCAGAAGCAGCTCCATGGATCATGTGGGTTGGTCCCAGGCAGAGAAGATTGTATGTACAACTAGGGCTAGGCCCTCTTTGATCAGTCCCTGAGAGATTTTAGAGCCTTAATGTCAATAAAGATTCACAGCTCCTCCAACTGATGAGTACCTTGCCTGGCAAATAGTAGGTGTTTAATAAGTGTTTATTGATCGATTCTCTCACACCATGGTCAGACAACTCCTTAACATTCTGACCAGCCTTCTCTGAACATTCTGAAAATTGTCAATGTTCCTCTTAAAATGAAGCACAAGTAAAAACAGCTGTCATAATGATATCCGACATTTATATGGTGCCTTAAGGTTTGCAGAGCACCTTGTGAATGTTTTCTCCTTGAGTCTTTACCACAGCCTAGAGATGAAGATATTATTATTATTTACAAAAAAGAAAACAGACAGAGGAAGATTATTTGGTTTGTCTACGGTCATATGGGCTAGTAAAGTGTCTAAGATCAAATTTGAACTCAGGTCTCTCTCACTCTAAGCCTAGTACACCATGTGCTACTTCCCTCAGCTGCCCTAAACCAGTCAACCCACCGCACCCCACCCCAAACTAAAAAGAAGCTTCCAGAATTGAATTCAGCACTCCAGATGTAGTTTAACCAGCAAGAAGTAAGATCACAGATCTTAGAGCTGGGAAGGGACTTTTGATTAGGACATCACCGTGTCTTTTCATCCATTTAGTCATAGCTGTTGAATGCTGTTTATTCAGTTTAACCTCAGATGATCTTGGTGTGGGTGAAAAAATGTTGGATTTGAAATCAGAAAGCTTGGGTTCCACCTCCACTCTCCTGCTTGCTTCCTTTGCCTTGGATATAATTTCATGCAATGCCTTTATTTTACAGATGAGGAAACTGAGACCCTGACAAGCAAAGCAGCTTGTTGTGGTCATAGAGACAGCAAGTAAGGGAACCAGGATTTGAGTCCATGTCCTCTGATGTCAGGTCAAGTATGCTTTCCACCTAACATCAAACTACAGGAGCATTTGTCTCCCTTTACCTGGCAATAGTGGTTTTAATACATCTTAAGGTGCTTATGATTTTAGTTCCTTGAGCATGAGTTTTTTTCCTATATATTTTAATTTATTTTGTTAAATGTTCTCCAATTTCATGCAAAAATTCCATTTTTAAAAATTTGGAGTTCCAAATTTTTTGCCTTCCTCTCATCCCTCCCCTCTTCTTGAGAAGGCAAATAACTTGATATAGATTATGCATGTGAAGTCATTGAAAACACACAATAAGAGTTTAATAACTGATTGTGAAATTGATTTGTTTAACAGGAAGCTCTGTGGGTTCTTGGACCTGAGAATCTTCTCACCCCCAAATTTACTTGGTTTTGAGAGTAACCCCAATGCAGGAGGAACTGAAATGTAAATGGGGGGTAGTGGTGATTTAAAAACTGTACATTCTTGTAAGGAAAGGACAATGACCGGAAAGTGTAGACATGGTCAGTGTGGCAACCTGGAGTGGAAGGAAACATGCAAATCTCCTGCAATTGGGAAGAAGTGATTAATATAAAAGCACTGAAGAGCTGTTAAAAATATGGGTCTTGAGCAGAGGTTCTTAACCCTTTTTTTGGGGGGGGGGTGCCATAGCTCCCTCTAGCAGTCTGGAATAACCAATGGCCCTCTTCTCAGAATAATATTTTTAAAGGCATAAGACAAAATACATAAGAATACAAAGGAAACCATATGTTGAAATATAGCTACCAAAATATTAAGAAAAAGTTCATGGGCCCCAGGTTAAGAACCCCTAGTTTAGAGAAAAAACAGCAGAGATAGGCAGAATAAAGAAGAAACTGTTTGGGGGAAAAGAGACCATTCTACAGGGTGGGAAAGAGCAGATCAGGGCTTCAAGGAACAGTCATTAGGGAAGGCTTGAAAAGTACAGAGCAGGAAAGAAGCAGGGGGCAGGCTACTCATTGCAGCTGAATGGAAGTCTGTGTACCTAGGAAAGAAGGAAACTAGTTCAGGGGAATTTCTATGAGTGAGGGACCAAGTAAGTATTATTGCTTGGGATGTCAGGGGGCGCTTTGGAATGCAATCCAACCTGAACGTGCGTGTAAAGCTGGGAGAGGCCAGACAGAAGGGATTTTCTTTTCCAGTGAGCAGAAGAGGTAAGAAAGATGGCTTTATTTAGACTGGGAGCTGGAGCAAATGTGGGACTAGAAGGTGAAAATGGAGATCCTTTGTCCATGGCCTGATGCGTGCATGATTCAATTGCATGTTCATTTAATTAATAAAGTGTATCTGTAACTTACCCAACTCTGTATCTAGTGGGACTATCAAGTCATGTGACTATTTTTTTTTTAACTTAATTTTCAACAAATGCATTTTCAACAAATCCAAGTGAATGTGGTCCCCTTCAGTAGAGTTCTCCTTGGGAGAGGATGATCTGATGAGTGCATGGTGAGTACAATGATGTAAACATTTTGGACTGCAGCTTTTGGATTTGCCCGTGATATTATCTTTTGACTTTGTATTTTAATTTTTGATTTTTTTTTAAAGATTGAGTCTCCTTGTCTTGCCCAGCCTGGAAGTGCAAGGACTGCTCACAGGCCATATCCCACTACAAATTGGCACTAGAAACTTCAACCAGCTCTGTTTCCAACACATACAGAACCCCTCCTTAGGCAACTTGGTACATCCCTCCCTCCTCTCCATCATATTAATTCTGAACGTAATATGGATATCTGATCGGCATAGCCCACTGTAGTTCAGAACTGCCAAGCTCAAGAGATCCATCAGCCTCAACTTCTCCAGAAGCTGGGATTATAGTCTTGTGGGCCCCATTCTTGGCTGAATTTTTAAACCAGAACCAGAATTCACATTTTATTTTTGCATCCCTCAAATTCTTCAGAGTTTCTACGGAAGTGTCAATGTAGCTTAGTCAATATTGCTGACTTTGAAGTCAGAAAGACCTGAGTTCTGGTCTCCCTTTTGCACATATTAGTCATGTGATCTTGGGTGACTCAACCTCTCAGTGTGCTGGGCAATTCTTTATAAATCCATTGGTTGAGCATTCAAAGTTTTCTATGATCTGGCTCAAAGCTTCCTCTCCAGGCTTATTTCACACTTCTCTGTATTCCAGCTCGACTGAGCAATGAGCTAGCTCCTAATTTCTTTCTCCCCTCTTCCACCTCCCCCCATCCTCCATTCCTGGAACAGACTCCTTTCATAACTCTCTGCCTGTTCAAATCTTTCTCTTCCTTCGAGGGTCAACTCAGGTGCTACTTCCTCTCCATTAAGCCATCCTTGATCCCCTTAGCTAGATAGGATCTCTCCCTGAATCACTCATCTGTCTCCACTGAACCTCCCCAGTGCACTTAGACACATTCTCTCCTGAATTAATGTTCTTTGTGTAAAATGTCTTATCCGGTGATCAGATCAGAGCATCAGCATCATAGATTTAGAGCTGGAAGAGATGTTAAAGGTCTTCTCCTAGAAGCCTCCCTCATTTTACAGATAAAGAACTGAGGTACAGGTAAGTTAAATGACTTCCTTAGTCACAAAGAGCCAGGATTTGAACTGAGGCCCTCTGATTCCAAATCTAACACCTCTCCCACTATTCATGGGAATAGGGATGTCATTTAAAAAATATTTGTCTCCTTATTGCTTAGTTAATATTCTATCCATAAATTCTTCCTAAATGTTTTTTTTTAGCTGAATTGGAAATAGCCTTCTTTGTATTTGTTGAAAATGCTTACTTTTGACATGACTTCATTCCCATAAGCTGATGTTGACATGTCACGTTTCCCTTGCACACATTTTGAAATTAAGTCTTTGTTCCAAATACCTGTCACTCTTTTTTTAAAAATGTCAATCTCAAACTTTTATTCACTGCAGCTGCTAGCCTTGTCTTTCTACCAAACATTGAAAAAAATCAGTTCATTACTTTTAGTTACACCTATGGCTTGTATCTAGAGATTTCCTCACCCTGTAGTAAAACTTTCCTCACTTTAAAAGGCTGAATATATTGTACAGAAGAATTACTGGGGAGAAAAGAAGAAGGAGAGACCAGGGTCCCAAAGGCTGAGTCTTTGGAGGAGACCTCCCTTTTACTTTGGTGGTCAAAGAAAATTAACTGGGGGTGTGGGGCTATAGAGATGAGGGTTGGATGAAATATCCAGGAGGTTCCTGCTTCACCAAAATTTTCTCACCCAGTCCCTCCACTGGGAATTGTCAGGGAGGAGAGAGAGAAGATCGCATAGCACTGGGCAAAGGAAACTTGTTTCTAAGACATGGGATTGTGATACTTGCACTTGTAGTTATGGGAACCATCCAGAGGTATATCAGATTCCTCCCAGAAGGCTCTTGTTTTATTACATAATTTTTCTTGCCTCCATGGACTTACTTTCCTGTGTAAGTGTAACACTTGTGTGGATTCAATTTTAGAATCTCCTTTGGCTTGTATTTATAACCTTTCCCTGCTCTCACACATACAGTTGGGGCTAGTGACCTTGCAATATTCCTACATTCTGCTGTTCTCTGTAATCATTAACAAATGGCATGCTCATCTCCAAGGGGTCCACATTGACGTATGGTCAGAAATGTTTTCTTATGTATTTCTGTCCCAAGCATCTAGCATAGTGTCTTGTACCTAGTAATGCCTGACACTTCCTTGTTAAGTTCACTGAATTAATTTAAAAATCTTCTTTGAGTCAATAATGTTTTTCCTATTTCATCAGTTTTTAAAAATTAGAATAGCTAGCAAGCTACAAGTGTTTTTGTCCATTTCATCTCTTTTTCCTTTCCTTGTTGAGTGACTGAATTGTAAGCCCCTGGAGATCAGAGACTGTTTCCTTTGTCTCTATGTCTCTCCCCCCAGAGATCGGTAATAACAACAAAAAATGAACGTAGCACACTCTAAAATTTGCAGAGCACTTCACACACCTCATCTGAGCCTCACAGCAACCTTGTGAGGTATTAACCCTCTCTCTCTACAGATGAGGAAACTGAAACGCAGAGATGTATGTGACTTGCTCATGGTCACAGAGCTAATAAATGTTGGAGTCTTCCTGATTCCAAGAGCAGTAATTAGTCTGGTCTTTCTAGGACTAGGACAGTATTTTAATGTTTCAGGGATATGTGATCTTATCAGTATAGGTATTTTCTTCAATGGTATAGCATACAATTTTTCTTTGCCTTTACGTCCTGTTTTCATTGTTTTCCTCCTCCCTTAAATTCTTCATAGATTATATCTATCTATCTATCTATCTATCTATCTATCTATCTATCTATCTATCTATCTATCTATCTATCTGTCTGTCTGTCTGTCTGTCTGTCTGTCTGTCTGTCTGTCTGTCTGTCTGTCTATCTATCTGTCTGTCTGTCTGTCTGTCTGTCTGTCTATCTACCTATCCATCCATCCATCTATCTATTTATCTATCTTTCTATCTATCTACCTATATATGTAAGATTTACAAAATGTCAAGTGAAATCATTTGCTTCTTATGAGATAACCAGAATTTCTTAAGCTGGAACCTATAAATGGATCCATGGAAAGATTTCAGGGACTCTGTAAATTTGGATGGGAGGAAAAAAAAAATCACATCTTCATTTCTAATAACCTTTGGTTTCCTTTGTAATCCCTTAAATTTTATTTTATGTACTCAAACATTATTTTGAGAAGGGTGTCCATAGGCTTCAGCAGACTGCCAAGGGGATCCACGATGCAACAAAGGGTTAAGAAGCCAATTGAGACTCAGAAGTTAAGTGACTTGCCCAAGGATAGTTAGTAAGCTAGAGCTAGGACTCAGATCTGAGCCTCTCTTGATGTCAAGGGCAGGGTTCTTTCCATTATACTATACTGCTAAATCCAAGGGCCTTTTTTCACTCTTCATCATTCTTGACTTTTCTTTAGTTCTCAATACTATTGACATTCCACCCCTCTGCCCCTTTTCTTATATATTCTCTTCTGTTTTAGTTTCTTTGGCATTTCTCTCTCCTAATTTTTTTATACTTATGTATCCTTTCTTCCTCCTCCTCCTACTTCTGCTCTCATCATTGATCTCCTACATTGTAAATACAGGGGTCACCCTAAATTCTGCCTTGGGCTCCCTTCCCTTCCCTCTATACCTCCTCTTCCTTGTTGGCTTATCTGTTCCCAGGGTTCCAGCTGTTGTATACATGACTACCAAGAAGCAGATAGATGATGTAGCAGATTAAATGCTGCACCAGGAATCAAAATGACCTTCTGCTTCAGACACTTATTGGCAGGGTGATGCTAGGCATGTAACTTAATTTCTGTAAGCTTCGGTACTGGAAAACACCAAATATTCTAATTTTCAGAAAACTGAAGAGTATGCAAACTACTGGACAATGCAATCAACTTAGATTTTTATCCAAATTTTAGAATTTTAAAGGATAGTTATTAAACAACTTGAGAAAGAAGTTGTGTTAAGGAACTAAGTTCTTAGTTCATTGAGAATGGGTCACACTGGAGTGAATTCCTTTTCCTTTTTTTTTTTTTTTTTTGAGAGAGTTACAAAATAGTCCAGGGAATATATTAGAAATTGTTTATAGAGAATTCAAGAAAGCAGTTGACCAACTCTTTCAATCAACCAATAAATCAATTAACATTTATTAAGCACTTATTATGTGCCAGGCACTGTGCTGGGGATACAAAAAGAGGCAAAAGATAATTCTTGTCCTCAAGGAGCTTATAATCTAATGGGGAGAAAATAGAAACAATTACATACAAAGCAAGCTATATATAGGATGGATAGGAAATAATTAACAGATGGAAAGCAATGGTATTAAGAGGGGTTGGGGAAAACTTTCGGTGGATGGTGGGATTTTATTTAAAGGAAACCAGAGAAATCAGGAGCCAGAATAGAGAACATTCTAGACATGGGAGACAGCCAGAGAGAAAGTCCAGAGTCAAGAGAAGGAATGTTTTGTCCTTGGAACAGCTAGGAGACCAATGTTCCTGGATCAAAGGCTTTGTATTCCAGAGTAGGGTTGTAAGACTGGGAAGTGGGAGGAAGATAGTTTATGAAGGGCTTTGAATACCAAACAGGGCATTTTGTATTTTTTTTTCAGGAGGCAATAGGAAACCATTGGAGTTTTTGAGTAGAGAGATAAAAAGATAAGACTTGTGTTTTAGGAAAATCACTTTAGTGACTAAATGGGGGATGGATTGGAGTGAGGAGAGATTTGAGACAGCCAGACCCATCATCAGGCTACTACAATCATCAAAGCCTGAAGTGATGAAGGCCTGCATTAGGGTGGTGAGCAATATAGTTTACCTAGATTTCAGCAAAACAAATGATAATTTTTTTCATTCTATCCTTTTTGATAAGATGAGAAGATGTTGACTGTACAGTGGTACACATAGATGCACTTGAAAATGACTCAGTGACAAACCCGAAAGAATGGTATTTATTGAAATGATGCTAACTTAGAAGGTGGTCCCTAGGGGTGTATCCCATGTGCTTGTGTTGGGTCATGTGGTGTTTAAAATTTTAATAAAGGACTTGCATATGGGCACATTTATCAAATCCATAGATGATACAAGCTTTGAAGGAGAACTAACATACTGTATAGCCAAGTAAGGATCCCAAAAGATTTTGACAGGTTAGAATGTTGGGTGGAAACAAATAAGATTAAATAAAATAAGGATTATTGTGTTTAAAAAAATCAGCCTAGATTATTATTCATCTGAAAAGGATCTTAGGGAAACTCCATTATCAATATGAATCTGTAAATCAACAGGGCAACATGGCAGCCCAGATAAATTGATGTGATCTTAAGCTACGTTGAGATGTATAGTGTTCAGGATGAGGGAGGTAATTGTACTGATGTACTCTGTCCTAGTGAGACCAGATCTAGAATCCTGGGTTCAGTTGTAGGTACTCCATTTCATGAAGGACATTGATAAGCTATAGAACATCCAGAGATAAGTAAACAGGAAGGTGAAATGTTGTGGAATCTCTCCATTTGAGGCTGGTGAGACTTAGGCAGGAAACTTGTGTTCAAGTATTTGAAAGGCTGTTATGAGGGAATAGAATTGGTCTTATTATGGCTAGAGCTGTGAATAGTGGGTGGAAATGACAGAGAAGCAGATTTTGCCTTAATCTAAGGGAAAAGTTCCTAACAATTAGAGCCATTTAAATATGGAATGGGTTGCCATGGGAAGTAATAGATAGAGGTCTTCAAGCAAAGCCTGGATAAGCACTTGTCTGATAGGTCCCCGAGGAGTTTCTTGTACAGATATGGGCTGGAATAATTGGTCCCCAAGGACCCTTCCAACTCAAAGATTCTGTAATTCTTGATAGGACCTGTCATTTTATTATAGAAGATATGATTTGCTGTACATAAAGCTATCTTGTTTGTTTTTTTTAGACTTTTATGCCCTTATGGGTGACTGAATATTGTTTGTTTAATTGCATTCTACAGGTAAAATACCATTATAACAAAATCTTTGTAGAACAAACCACTTCCAGCAGATGGTTTCTTTCTTTTGTGCAATATGAAATATAACAAAATTTCAGAAAAACAGAATAATTTGGATACTATCTTGGGGCTTGAATTAATGAAATAGCACCAGCAATAGCTTTCTAGATATTAATACCTGACTTTAAATCCAGTCTTAGATGAGTTGTGTGATCCTGGACAAGTCACTTAACCTCTGTTTGCTTAAGTTTCTGTAACTATAAAATGGGGGTAACAGTATATATCTTAAAGACATGCTATGGACCATGTTGGAAGTTTGGTGAAGCATATTCTCAGATTATTGTGTTTAAATAATTGAGGATTATGCTAAATTTCAGTAAGAGGATAGTGTAAATAAAAATGTAATTTTCACCCAACCAAATTTATAGACTCCCTCCCCTCCCCTCCCCCCAGGAATCTATGGGTGGATGATTCCTTGGAAGACCATGGATTCCAAGTTAACAGGGCAGATTCCCACCTTTCTTCATCATAGCATAAAGGCAAGACTACTGACATTGTCATCCATATTCCTGACTTTTAAAACCCATTTCTGCTAATTGTGACTTTGGACAAGACACTTAAACTTTCTGAGTGTGTTGAAATAGATGATCTCTAAGGTTCCTTTCAGCTTTAACTCCTATGGACCTTTTTGTAGCCTAGGATGAAATGAAATTACCATGCCATCATAGATTCATCCATTTAGTGAACTGAGATCCATCTCCCCGGTGGGCAGCAAACATAGTTAAAGTACATGAACTGTCTGGGGAGGTTCATCCTCAGCTCTCCTGCCTTCGAACATACCAGAAATAGTAAGACCAGCATTTATAATTGCTTGCTGTTCTCCTTAGACAACTTAACTAAATGTTACCTCTGTTTGATGGAAATAGCCAGAATTCTTTCCACTATTCCATACCCTGTATGTATTCCATACAATACATATGACCTTCTTAACATTTATGTTTCAGGTTCCTCAATTGTAAAATGAGGAAAATGAAGTAGAATTAAGATTATAGATTTGGTCTTTGGTATCATTCTCAACCTGTATGCTTCAAGTTAATTGTAAAATGAAAGAATTGGACAAGATTTAGAGACCGAAGGGAACTTTAGAGTACATCTTGCCCAATTTCCTCATTTTACAGTTAAGGAAACCGTAAGAGGCCCAGACAGCTTGTGACTTGCCCAAGGTCATAAAGTAGTAAGTGGGATGTGCAAGGTTTGAACCCAGGCCCTCTGACTCTAAAGCTAGAAGTCTCTCCAGGGTACCACTTGGGAATCTCTAGGGTCCCTAAACCTTGTCTTCTTGGGATGATCATACCTCTCAAGGGGGTGATCAGAGGAGTCTAGTTAACTTGCTCCATCTTGGAATCTGTTCAGTTATTTTTTCAGTTATATCCAACTCTTTGTGATCCCTTTTTTGAATTTTTTTGGCAAAGAAACTGGAGTGGTTTTGCCATTTCCTTCTCCAAGTCATTTTACTTATGGGGAAACTTAGGCAAAGAGGGTTAAATGACTTGCCCAGGCTCACACAGCTAGTAAGTGTCTGAGGACAGATTTGAACTCAGGTCTTCCTGATTCCTGGCCCAGTGCTCAATTCACTGAGTCGCCCAGCTGCTTCATCTTTGAAGACCTCTCCTCATAAAATTTGTGGATATCCCTGTTAACAGATTATCTGAGATGGCTGAGGACATCGTGAGGTAGAAGGTATGCTTTTGACCTAGGCATATTAACCTATTTCTGCTTCATGAAAGATGATAATTGTGTCATGATTATTTCATGTTTGAGACATTCTTACACTCAGGTTTTTTTTAAATTTTTATTATTTTTTTTCACTCAGGTTTTTAAAAAGGGAGCAGCCTGATCTAGGTAGGATAGAGTGCTCAGTGGAGTCCAGAAAACTGAATTCAAATCTGGCCTCAGACATTTACTAGTTGTATGACCTTGGGCAAGTCACTTAACTTCTGTTTGCCTTGCTCCACTGGAGAAGCAAGTGATAAACCACTCCAGTATCTTTGCTAGGAAACCCCACGGGCTGTGTAGTTCACAGGGTCATAAAGAGTTGGACAATACTGAATAAATCAACATCATCAATAAACAGCAAAAACAAGTCTGATATAGCAGGGAAATCAGAGAAGCAGAGGTCAAGTGGAGACAAGGGTCAGAATAGACACATATGGAGTGGACTTAGGATGAAATGGATGAATCTTTGGAGCCCACTCAGAAATTCTTTGTTCTTAGAAATGGTGGCCATTGAGAGGCAGTGGAAGAACCAAGAGATGAATACCAGCAGGGATAACAGTGGATTGGCAACAGTTCTTTGACCTAGTCTCCTAGAAAGAGGAGGAGAATTTTCTGGACAACACGGAGTCATTGATCAATGCCGATTCCTGGACCCAGTCTTCTAGAGGGAAGAGGAGTGAGCCCATGGCTCTGGAATCAGAGGAGCACTAAGAGACTGGGATATAATGTGAAGAAACAAACCTAGACCTCATTCTTCACTATTACCTTGGGTTATATCAGTTTTGATGCAAAGTAGGGTTGTCTCTTTGGTAATCCCAAGTGTAAAATTTCATTTCAGGAGAATACGCAAAGTCAGGTTCACATTATTGGTAAGAACAACTATAAAGATTCCTGGAGGATTAGGTGGGGCTGATCAGAGGATAAGGGGTCACATTCCTTATTAGTTTTAAGTATTTTTTATTCCAGAGGAATCTCTACAAGAAGAGTCTTTGAAGAATCACATAAATCCCTGGAGGGGAAGAGAGTGGGACCTAGTGAGAATTGTCCTTGATGGTACATGGACTTTTGTAAGTCTTTTGTGTGTTTTATATTTTCCATAGGGTGAAATAAGGGCTGACTATATTTGATATATATTGTTAGCCTGAGTGCTTGCATGGAAATGAACCTTTTGTACTCACATTTACATCGACCTAGACACAAGCTATACTATGATGCTTCCAAGAGCAAACACCAAAATTCTGATATTCCTAAGGGAAACTCTGGGTAACCAAACTAATCTCTATTACCCTAGTTTAATCTGCCACATTTAAACCCAAAGTTTAGGATTTGGGACATTGAATTCATACCCCTTCAGTTTAACAAGAATATTTAAAAAAAATTTTTTTTTTAATTTAAAAAAAGAGCCAGAAATAAAAGGAGACAATTCAAAAATGTATTTGGAAAAAATCTTTGTTTTCCTAGCTGTAGATGGATTGAACTCTAGCAAGAGATCATGGGGCCTCTTGTTTCTTTAAGAGCCAGTACCTGCCTTTCCTAAAAAGGTTCCTTTGGACCCCAGTGTGAGAGGCAGCTAGAGTTAAACTTGCCCAGGCTTAGGGCTGACCAGGCTGGGTTGCTGTTCCTCTAGTCGGCCCTAATAGAAGCTCTATCAGCAGGGTCATAGGTAAAGGATTGGCCCGTCATACTAATAGTTACAGAGAATGAATCCTCTGCCAAAGAGACAAGAAAGAAAGAGAAAGAGAAGATGCGCAGCAAGGCTACAAAGGTCGCTCCACACAGAGACAAACACATACTCCTGATACCCAACGCCAGTGAGTGTTTGTTTCTCTGATTGGTGTGCTTAATAAAGTTGGCATTTTAATAGCCCCCATAAGCCTGGAGTTAACACTTCATTGAGGTGAATGGGGGGCTTGTGGGTGGTACAGCTCTGGAGTTTGCTGGGACCATTGTTTACCCTGAGACTGTTTTCTGCAAGACTGAATTAATACAAAGACCATCCTTTCACCATGGAAAGTGTTGGGAACTTAATTAAAGAAATGGGATGCAAGACTTTGGCAAAGAGAGGAAAAAGGAGAAGGGGAGGTGGTAGTGGTGATCTGGAAATCACATTGTTTTAAAACTATAATTTCCTGGGGGACTTCCTGCATGAGTTGATTATAGAAGCCTTTTCTCAAGATATTTTGTCTTTTCTATTGTCTCCCCTCGCCCCCCGCCCAGTTATCTAACATTCACTGATGATGTGTTAGGTGCTGAAGAACACCGAGGGAGACCTGGAGCTTGGCCAGGGAACTGGAAATCCAGAGAAGGCAGATGGAATTAAGACATCAAAGGGCCCAGTGAGATATAGAAGTAACATCAGGTCACCATCCGTAACCAAGAGAATATGCAGTTTGGCTCCACAAAATGAAGCAGTTACTAGATAATTTGAATAGAAAGAAATATTTGCTATTGATGGGAGCCAGGCTCAGTAAGTTGACTCCTGTAATCTGCTCCCATGTTTACTAATGATTTTCTGGGTGGCTTAGACAAGTTATTCAAACTCCCTAAACTTCCACTTGCCAATGTAATTCTAATGTACAGAATGGGACAAATGGTGCAATTCTCTGAAAAGTTCTTTCATATTCCTTTAAGGAAATGAAAAGGATTATTTCTACATAAATGACTAGTTGCTGTCAGGTCAGGTCTGGGGATAGTTTTTTTTTTTTAAATTTAATTTAATTTAATTATTATTTTTTTTTAATGTTCTACAATCACTTCCTTAAAATGAAGATTTTATCCCCCCCACACCTTTCCCCCACTACCCCCCTCCCTCCCCATGACAGCATACAATTCTGTATAGGTTCAACATATACTTTCCTATTGAGCACATTTTCACTATAGTCATGCTATGTAGTCAAACTGAAATAAATGGAAGAAATCATATAACAAATCAAAACATAATACACTGAAACCCACCCACACACAAACATGATCTGCTACATTCTGCTAATGACTTCCATATTTCTTTCTCTGAGTGTGGAAGGCATTTTGCCTTAGAAGACCACCACTGGGATTTTTTTTTTAATAAGTTCTTGCGTCATTACAAAGTTCCAAGTCTACCGGAAAAAAGTCTTGCACACTGTGGTTGTTGCTGTGCACAAAGTTCTCCTGGTTCTGCTCCTTTCGCTCAGCGTCAGATCATATAAGTCCTTCCAGGCCTCCCTGAAGTTTTCTTGTTCATCATTTCTTATGGCGCAATAGTACTCCATTACATTCGTATACCATGATTTATTCAATCATTCCCCAATTGATGGGCATCCCCTTGACTTCCAGTTTTTGGCTACCACAAAGAGGGCTGCTATAAATATTTTTGTACACGTGGGACCCTTTACCATTTTTATGATCTCTTGGGGATACAGTCCTAGTAGTGATACTGCTGGGTCAAAGGGTGTGCACATTTTTGCAGCCCTTTGGGCATAGTTCCAAACTGTTCTCCAGAATGGTTGGATGAGCTCATGATAGTTTTTAAAAATACACATAAAAAGCCACAACGAAGGGCCATACACAAGGTTTGAAAAATAATGTAAGAAGAGGAGATTTGACAGGTTTTAAGGATACAAGGCTGAATTTAGAGTCAGGAAGACCTGGATTCAAATCCCCTCTTTGTTACTTTATAGCTGCATGACCATGAGAAAGCCATTTAAATTCTTAATAGTTTTGTGACTAGGCGAAAGCCATTTAAATGAAATTAAATTTAAATTTCTCGTCCATAAAATGAGACGGTGATGCCTATTACACATTCCAGTATTGTTTTAAAACCCAAATGAGATAAGGATATAGAAGTTTGCAAACCTTAAAGCATTCTATAGATATCAGTTATTATTACTTCCTAAGCACTTTCCCCTAGACTGTTTTGTTTGCCTGCCACAATAACCCTGTGATATGATTAGGGATTATCCTCCTTAGGCCGTCAGGTGGCACCATAGACAGCAGTAGGTCCAGAGATGGGAGGACCTGAGTTCTAGCCTTAGACTCTTACCAGTTATGTGATCCTGGAAAAGTCATTTCACCACTCAGCCTCAGTTTCCTTGTATGAAAAGTGGATATGATGGTTGCATCTACCTCCCAGGATTATTGTAAGGATCAAATGAGATAGATAATATTTATAAATCTGCTTAGCACAGTGTTTCGCATATGGTAGATACTTAATAAATACCTATTCTTTCCATTTCTTCCCCATAAGGTGAGAAAGCTGAGACTCAGAAAGAAAGTTCAAATGACTCTTCCAGAGACACACAGTAAGTTGCAGAGCTGGTCCCTGAGGGATGTCTTAGGACTTCAATTCCAGTGGTCCTTCCACTAGGCCATAGGTTCCCAAAGTGGGCAATACTGCCCCCTGGAAGATGCTGGAACACTCCAGGCTGGTGGTAGTAGCTTTGGGTGCAATTGAGGGGGGCATTGAATAAAAATAAGGTGGTGGTGGAAGCATAAGAAAAGAAAAGCAGAGAAGATAATTTTGAAAAACCTTTTATACATGTTTCATCTGTTGTGAACAGTTAAAGTCAAAATGATTACATCATTTTCCAAATAAACACACAAAATGCAAGTTATAACTCATCAGTAGTCAAGTCCACTGACAGGTCTTAACAAGCAAGTGTTGGCAGGAGATTGTGTTGTGTATTGTTGGGAAGTCCAGCATGCATTGACAGGAATATGTGCATGTAATGACTTGTTTATAATACCAATACTATATGTTCACATGACTCAATATTGCATCATCAAAATTTCAATGCAGGAGCCCCCCCCCAATTTACAATAAATTATCAAATTTAAGATGCATCATTTTAAGAAAAAATTATATATTTTTGAAATGAGGCAAATTTTTTAAAAAAAATTAAAGGGTTAGAAAAAGTAGATTTCCAGGGGTGTACTAAGGGGAGGTAGGACAAATAAGTTTGGGAACCTCTGTACTAAGCAATAATGATGATGATGATGATGATAAATCTTTGATGGATTTTTACTTTTATTGATGTGGGTTATGCATTCCCCTTAACAGTGGAGATCATGACTCCTTTACTTTCTCTCATCCTCTTTGACTCTTGTTCATTTCTCCTGGTAAATCCTGAATAAGAAGTCCACTCAATATCTTGGGGGCCTTCCTTAAGGTTTCTTGCTTACTATGAAGGGGGCCAAACATGTTCCATTGGTTACTGGTCATTTTTAGGTCATAAGTAGCTTTTCTTGCCCCTTTGATGACATGTTTTATTTTGCTTCTCTTTGACAATTCTTGACTGGGGATGTGTCTCATGCTACTCTTGCTCAACATGTGTGTCAAGAGCAACATATACTCATGCGCCTGCCATAAAGACTGGTCTAGTTTTCCCTAAAAGGTGATGATTCTGTCCGAGACACTTAATTTGTCCAGCAGAATAAAGTTTGAAACATTGATGTAATTTCCTAGTCATGTTAGCACAAAAGTTCAGTTAATGAGAAATCCTCAGGTCTGACAAAGTTCTGACCAAATTGTCACCATGGCAAAATGAAATAAGGAAACTGAGCCCAGCTGAATCAATTCTGTATCCTTGCTGAATATCCTTTCCATGCCATTGTTAAGTGAGCCTTTTATTAAATGCAGGATTGTCTTTGATAATTTTTTCCCCCAAATCATGAGCCTGCAAGTCTTGTCCCCAATCAGCCTGAGTCAGGAACAGCCAAACAACATACTCTTCTATTTGCCCTTTGAACGACCCTTTAATTCTTTGTACTCTTTGGTTTTCCATGACTCACAGTCAGCATCACATGGAGAGTATTGATAGTTGCCGACACATACGTGTTTTTTTGTACAGCTTTCTTTGGTCCCTGGTGGGTGTGGTGTAAAGGGCAGAGCCAGGTCAGGGGCTGTAGCTGAAAGCCTTCCACATATAGGTTATGAAGCAAACAGACCAGTGTGCTTCGGGCAGGTCAATCTACAGCAGAAATGTCTAATCTAGTCAGAGATCAGAAAGAAGAGGCAGGTTGTCTGAGGCAACAGGGACTACTCTGAGAACAGTTGACATGAGGCAACCATCAAGCAAGGTCAGAGTTGAGAGATTGAGAATAATAGATAATGAGCAGCATGGATCCCAAATGGCAAAACAGGGAAATATCATCTAAGGCTGGTCAAGACTTCAAGAAACTGGGAGAGAATCCAGGCAATTTTGGGCTCATATAAAGGTCTATGTTTCCAATTGACTAGTAAGTATGGAGTAATGAAGGACCAGTTTCCTTCTGAGTCCCAGGGTTTGGGGCTCACCTCACACTCTTTGTATTTCTGCAGGTGTTTTATTTTTTTGTTCAGGTCCTGTCTACCTCTGGTGTCCCTCACATGTAAAACTGCTTTTTGCATAGCTGTGGCCACTTTTGTGATTTAGAAAGGTTTACCATCTCATGTGAGCATCCCCAGTTTTGCAAAGTAGGTAGTACTCGTGTTAAATGAAAATTCAAAGACACTATTGATTTAATTAAACAAATATTCACTAGATGCTTAGTCTATGGAAGTCAACTAGAACCTAAGAATGGTTCTAGAGGGACAAAGACAAAAATTCAATATTTGCCCTCAAGGAGCTTTTACTGGGATACAGTATATACAAGAAAGGTAAATAAAGGATAATTTTAAAAAAGAACTACCCACAACATGGGAAGAAAAGGAATAAGGAAAGACTCCTGAGGTGGTACTTGAGCTGATTTGAAAAAATCTAAAGACTCTAAGAGACAGAGGGGAGGACTGAGTGAGATCTGACTGTACTACAAAGGATCTGAAATTCTAAGCAGAGGAATTAGTATTTATTTGATCCTAGTGGCAATAAGGAGCCATTGAAAGTCCTGGGGCTGTGGAGTGACATGGTCAGACTTGTCTATGCTCAGGAAGATTATTCTGGCAGTTGTGTGAGGGATGGATTGGAAGAAGGGAGATAGAGCAAGTGGGTGGCAGAAACTGAGGCCCCATGTTTTAATTCTGCTACACCAAAATCCTTCCTTTTATAGTGCTAATCATCATTCCAAAGCAAAGATAACTCCATTGAGGTGGGGTGGTACATTAGAATACTGGACTTGGAGTTAGAAAGACCTGTGTTCAAATGTGACCTCAGATACTAACCACAGATATCTGGGTGACCTTGGACAAGTAATTTAACCACAGTTTCCTCATCTGTAAAATGATGATCATGATATATAGCACCCACCTACCTTCCAGGGTTGTTGCAAGGACCAAATAAAATAATACTTGTAAAGCCCTTAGCACAGAGCCTGGCGTATCGTAGATGCTTAATAAACACTTACTCTCCTTCCTCATTCAGTTTAGTTGGTTGCTTTGTGTGCTTGAGCATTAATCTCTTTGGGTCTTTCTCTGAAGAAAAGTAGAATGTAAGTTCCTCAGGAGCAAAGGGAGTTTCCTTCCTTCCTTCCTTCCTTCCTTCCTTCCTTCCTTCCTTCCTTCCTTCCTTCCTTCCTTCCTTCCTTCCTTCCTTCCTTCCTCCCTCTTTCCGTCCTTCCCTCCCTCCCTTCCTTCCTTCCTTCCTTCCTTCCTTCCTTCCTTCCTTCCTTCCTTCCTCCCTCCCTCCCTCCTTCCCTTCCTTCCTTCCTTCCTCCCTCCCTCTTTCTGTCCTTCCCTCCCTCCCTCCCTCCCTCCCTTCCTTCCTTCCTTCCTTCCTTCCTTCCTTCCTTCCTTCCTTCCTTCCTTCCTTCCTTCCTTCCTTCCTCTCTCTTTCTCTCTATTTCTTTCTTTCTCTTTTATCTTATATCCACAGTGCCCAGTTAATGGTCCTTGGGATTAATACAAGTGTTCCTTAGTTGATTGAAATGCAGACTTTGGTGATCTTGGTGTCTGATTCACTCCTGACTATTTCAAACTGAATAATCTATCTGCAGGCTGGTTGAGAAGGACATCGTTGGGAGTTTCCAGGGTTATGGGCAGGGGGAATGACCACTTTTGATGAAAATAAATTGTTTTGTTGAATTTTTTTTGTAGCATTTGTAGGAGTATGTTCAGAAACCCTCTCTCTTTCTCTATGCATATATATATATAATATATGTCTATCTACCTACTTATCTATTTATCTGTCTTTCTATCTAGGTAGAAATTTTTCTACTTTGTGTTATAGGAGCAGCATAGAAAGATGGCCAGAGTTGAAGTCAGAAGACTAAAGTTAGAATTCCAGCTCTGAAGCTTGCTGCCTATGTGACCATGGGCAGGTAGCGTCTCTTCACTGGGCTGCAGTTTTCCCATCTGTGCAAAGGGAGCATTGGACTCAATGACCTTTGAGGTCTATTCTTTCTCTAAATCTATCATTCTGTTGTGTTTTGATTAACAAATCCTCTGGGAACAAAATTATTTAAACAAAGTCAACCTGAAAATGAAGAGGTTTAGGAAGAATCCAGGTTTCCATCCTAATGGCTTGGTGATGGTGATTGTTTTGAAAGAGGCCATCTTGCCACAAGGAGGTGGAACCTTTATCTTTCTTAAACCATATGTGATCCAAATGATTCCTTCAGGATCTGTCCTTGGAGAGGGTCGAACTCCTTTCCCCTTCTTTAAATGTTTCAGTGGCTCCCTCTTGCCTCTGGTCTAAATACAACCTTCACTCTTTTAGCATTTACAGGTCTTCCCAGTCCAGCTCCAGCCCATCTTTGGTCTTCTCTCAGGCACTTTGCATTTCAGGCAAAGTTGTTTACTTGCATTCCACTTCCTCTCAGATGTTTACACTCTCACCAATTACTCTTATTTACTGTGTGTATTTAATATTTACTTATTAAATTTTTTTTGGTGTACTTCACAAATATTGACAAGAAAGAACTTTTCTAATTTACCAAGCACCAAAAGAGATGAAAGGACAGCTAGGTGGTACAGTAGATAGAGCACTGAGCCTAGAGTCAGGAAGACTTGAGTTCACATCTGACCTTCTACATTTACTAGCTGTGTGACCCTGGGCAAGTCACTTAACCCTATTTGCCTTAGTTTCCTCATCTGTGAAATGAGCTGGAGAAGGAAATGGCAAATCACTCTAGTATCTTTGCCAGGAAAGCCACATTTGGGGTCACAAAGTATTGGGAACAGTTGAAAATGACTAGACGATAGCAGTAAAAGAGATGACTGCATATGAAGCTGACTCCCGTTTGCATACTTTTTCAAAGCTGTATTGAATTGACCATGGGAGTGTCAGTATTACCCTTCTTATGAATGCTTATGAACTTACTTCTGCTCTCTTCTACTGCAAAAGCCGACCCTGGTAACAAATAAGTCCCATGAAGCAAAAGAAATCTACACATTGGTCTTATCTGAGAATGTATGCCCTTCATTCTGTACTTGTCCAGTGGTTCTCAACCTTTTGAGTCTCATGACTCCTTAAAAATTATTGAGAACCCTCCCAACAGCTTATGAATATCAACCCAGTGGAACATCTTAGAAAAAAATTTCTCATACTGCTATTATTTTCTTCATTTTCTTTCTCCTAGGTGTATGCATTTAAGTACAAACAGTCATGGAGTACCTACAGTAGAGTTTTCCAATAGCAAAGAGAAAATGGAAGATCTAGCGCATGGCTCCATGGCAATTCCTCAGGGTTATCTTAATGACTCTGGGAGGCTCACAAGGGCAGGTACCATATTGCTATATACCAGTTGTTTGTGATAGGGGAAGCATTAAGGTAAATTGTGTAGTAAATAAAATTTGCCCTCGAAGCCTTCCTTCCATTTCCTGACATACCCACCTTTCCCTATTTTGTCTCTTTTTATCCACCACATTGAGTCAAGATGGCTGACATTTGGAAAGTCCTTTCTGCCTTTCCTTTCCTGGTTTTATTTCTGTCTTTCTGACTTGGACATTGTGACTCAGTTGCCATTTCAGTCAGGAGTTTCCCCTCAGTGCCTGGGAATACCATCTGTTCCTGAAACTGTCTTACCCAGGGCCATCTCTCTGCCATGCCTACCCCTTTCTTCCATTGGTTGCTTACTGTTGGGTGCTTCCTTTTGGGGAGAGGCCCAGGCTGGCTGACCATCATTCCCCACCTGGCTCTGCTTCTGACTCTCTAGACTTCAACACCATCACCCCTGCTTTCCAGGTCTCCTGAAAGAAAACATGTTTTATTCCATTGGACTCTACTGTTTGATTAAAAAGGAGTAACACTGCTGTATCCCATGCTGGGGAAAGGCCTTGGAGTCAGGAATCCTAATTTAATAATTAAATCTTCAATACATACACAGTAAATAAACGTAATTGGGAGTGGGGTGGGAGTACAAACATCTGAGAAGATATGGTGTGCAGTGGGAAGTAGTTTTGACCTTGTGACCCCTGAAAATAGATTTGGGGGTTCCTTGGGCCTCCCTTTGGAAAATCCTCTAATCCATTACATTTCTGGCAAGAGGTCTGAGGCATGCTTCAGTCTTCAGTCTTCTGGAATGGTAATGGGTCATTGAAACAAAACTGCTTTCCCTTGTAATATTGTAGTCATTTTTAAGTTGATCTCAGTTTTTACTGCTCTAGGTATATGTTTTTCCCCATTAGCATGTATAAGTTCCTTGAGGGCAAATATTGTTTTATCTCTGTGTTTGTATCCCCAGCATCTAGAATAGCGTTTGATACAGAGGAAATGTTTAATAAATATTTGTTGAATTGAGGTTTTTTTGGGGGGGGGCACTACATATTGCCTCTTCTCAAGGAAAATTAGAAAGGAAATGACTTTTCAAAGTGCAACAGGAAAGGTATTACATTTCGATTGGGGTGGCTAGATGGCATGGTACATAGAGTATTAAACTTGAAGTCAGGGAAGCTCTGAGTTCAAATCCTGCCTCAGACACTGAGCAAGTCATACTTAGCCTCCATCTGCCTTAGTCTTCTCATCTGTAAAAGGGGGATGAAAATAGTATTTATGTTCTGGGTTATTGTGAAGATTTAGGCAGATAACTAGCAATAATTTATAAATGTAAACAATGATTATTATATTACCACTGTTATTTCCAGCTCTGTTTAAATAAGTTTCTGAAAATATTCTGCTTCCCTAGAACCAGTGTCTTTTGCTCACTGAAATATCACCAGACATATGTATACTCATATGTGGGAAGGGAATGGAGGGGAATGAACTTTTATACAGCATTTACTATGTACCATGTCCATGCTAAATGCTTTTTTTTTTAAACAAACATTATCTCTCTATCCTTCACAGCAACACTGGGAGGTGGGCACTATTTTTATTCCCATTGTACAGTTGAGGAAACTAAGGCAAAGAGTCTTTGTTGATTGACTTGTCCAGGGTCACATAGCAAGTAAATATATGAGGATGGATTTGAACTCAGAGGTTTGAGATTGGTGTGCTTCCCCAAATTCCCTGTTACAAAGGATCAAACCTCTAAATTTCAACACTCCCTCCCTTTAGAATTGTTCCCTGTCTATCTCTGCACTTTTGTAGGCCCTGTCAGGAGTTCATATTCAGGAAGGGTTGGAACTTGGTACCCTTCAATAACCATAGTTCAAGAGTTAGAAGTGACCTTAGATGCCATCTAATCCAGCCTCTTTATTTTACAGATAAAAAAAATCTAAGGTCTAGGGAGACCCAGTGACTTGCCTGGTTTAGCTCTAAAAGCTTTAGGGGCTTTAGGGAGAGGGGAAGATTTGGGATTGTCACTTCCCCAAGCTTTAAGGAATTCATAGGGTTCCTTTTAGCTGGAGATCTGAATAATGCCTGTAATAAGCTTTCGAGTTCCCTAGAAGCAAGTCACCTTCCTCAAATTAAGCAAATTTATTACTCGCATTTATTTTAGGATATTTGCTTTCTTTTCTCCCCAGATTACAAACGAGCTGATGGGATGTTAAGACTGAAACCTCAGAAAGGTAACCCGCTTTAATCGTTGCTCCAAAAGCTACATTTGAATTTCATTCAGAATATTCTGTTCTGTGTAAGAAATATCATTCTTTAAATTGAAGCAGTTTGTAACTGAAGTTGCCATTTAATTTGAAGTTACTAAGGGTAATCAGTTACCTAGGGCTAATATGTAATTTTTCTATTTTATGTAATGTAATTTAAATATGTTCACAGCCTGAAAGCTGGTAGAAGCAGAAAACTAAATAAAAGAGAAAGCTTCCAAAATAGGGCTTTTATTCCAGTAGCATTACATAGCTGCTTAGTAATTTCTCCCTCCACTGCCTCCCCTTCCCCCAACGCTCTCCAAAGAGAAAGGGAGTAGGGAATTCAGGAGCTCTGAGGGCTAGAAAGAGCTGTTCCTTTGAGGAGCTCCAAAAGCGGGGCAGAGTGAGGAGATCCTCCATGGCAGAAACAGAGGGGATGTATAATCAGCTATTTAAGAGATTAGTAGCCTTGGCATTTTAATATTGAGATAGCTCAGAAGAATGGAAAAAAAACTTTGGAATGGGTTTTTACAATAACGTAAACTTCATCTTCAGCTGGTAAAGCAGAAGTTAAGGTTAGTGAGAAAGGCACCAAATTGTAGCATGTTTTTCCTTCCCAACCTTTTCTTTAGAATTTCATTTTTGAAACTAGAGATTGAGTAGGTTAGGTTGTTTTATTAAAATATGTATTTTTGATAAAGAAAGGGTAGGGAATTCCTGATTAGTAATTTCTGGCAGTTTGGATGGAGAACCCCACATCTGATGCGCAAGCAAAATGAAGGTTTGTGGTAGGTAGGACTGAGACTGAAACACTCTTGCCACCTAGTGATAGTATAGTAAAATTGCAGGTTGATGATGGTGGTGGTGATGGGTGGTGGTGGTGGTGGGTTCTCTCTGCAGACCTAAGGTTTAGAAGCGATAGCAGATATAGCCCAAAATCAAGTGAACAAAACGGTTCAGAAGTTATTTGTGGCATAGGAGATAAAAGAATTAACAATCTCTGTACCTTTTTTTTTTTAAAAAAGATAATCTGTCTTAAAAAATTAAGACTACTTTCCTTCACTGCAAGAGGATGGGGAGCAGACTGATGGGATCCCTTTTTAATGTAGGATGGATTTTTGTCCAAACTTAGATCTATCATTAGGGTTGGAGCTCCTTGAAATTAGGGGCTTCTTTTGCTTTTTTCTTTTTTTGCAAGCAGCACAGTGCCGGGCACATAGTAAGCCCTTCCTAAAATACTAATTGACTGACTGTTGAAGGGGATGGGAGTTCAGCTGTATCAGAGAGCATTTTCTCCTCTCCTACCTCTCTTCTCCCTCTACTGGTTCTAATGGCCTGTATTTAAAGAAGCGGACTCTGTGATGGCTCATTTGAACATTTTCTCATCTGCCCTAGCCCTACGTGGGATGATCTTTGCCTTGGTGTCTGACTCACCCTGGCCTTATCCTTTGAAGAAGGCTTGGAATCTGTTAATGAAAAGAAACTTCTCACTTTTCTGTTATGTGTAATTCCTATTTCCTGCTTTTGTTTTGATGTATTCATGTTGTCACATTTGGATGTTAACAATGAACTTAGACTTTTATTGAACCAGCTTAGATTTTCCTTATATTTCATTGTAAAAGCTCTAGTATTAAGTAAATAGTATAGAAATATCTGTTCCCTTGCATATTTTTAGAGCTATTGTTTGGTGTTCAGTCGTTTTCAGTCATATCTGTCTCTTTGTGACCCATTTGGGGTTTTCTTAGCAAAGACCCTGGAGTGGTTTGCCATTTCCTTCTTCAGTTCATTTTTACAGATTGGGAAATGGAGGCAAATTGGGTTAAATGACTTGCCCAGGGTCACACATCTAGTACATGTTTGTTTAGAGTAGGTTGGTAGAAAGGCAACATGGTGCAGCAAAAACCAAACTTGGAATCAGAGGACCTGGCTTCTAATCCTGACTCTGTGTGACCTTGGGCAAGACATTTACTGTTTCTTGGCCTTTCTTTCATCTCATCTATAAAATGAGAGGGTTAGAATAAGTTGTTTCTGAGGTCCTGGTCCTACCATTTATTAGCTGTGAGACCTTAGTAGGTACTTTCCAACCCCTACCTCTTTCACAAGTCTGTTGTCAGAGTTTAAATAGTGTTTAAGAAAGACCCTCGTAAACTAAGTACTATGTAAATGTTAAATGCTATGGTCATGTGCTGTTACTATTAATAAGGCTCATGACTGGAAAAATAAACTCCTTGAGCAGTTGGTTTTGAGCTAGTCAAAGTTCCAGTTCTATCATCATTTGGAAAGCATTTTCTTATAGGGTAATGAGGAGGCAGTTCGGTATGAGAACTGGAAGTAGGAGAAGGATAGATCAGCTCTAGAAGGCTCTGGACTGAGTTGCTAAGGTAGCTTGGGGATGATAATTAACCTCTCAATGGCCTACCTGTAAAACAGGAATTATTCAACTGGTCCCACAAAGAGACTATGTGGCTTAACGAGATTTAGTCTTTGTAAGCTTGGGTTTCCTAGAAGCACTATACAAGGTGGAGATCTGCCCTATGCATTCTTCTGACTTAGGGCATCACACATGGCCTTGGGGAAACCCCATTGCTATCTCTTGTGTGGGGCCTGTCCTTTTCTCCCCCTGGGACCCAGCTGTTAATACTCCTTCTCTCCTACCTCTGCTCAAATGACCTTGTATTTGTTCTTTATTAGCAAGGGGCTGATGGGAAGGGTAGTTTTTCCTAGCTGGAAGGAGGGTTACAGGAGGCAGAAACTGAGGGGAGTCCGAGGTAAATCTACCTCTTGGGTGTTTTGAGTTCACATAGAGAAAAAGGCTCTCAGCATGCTGATCTATACATACCAGGGCTATTGGCCAACTGACTGCAAGTGCAGGGCACTGCTACCCTGACCTGAATATAATTGTGACCAGTTGGAGTCTCTTCTGGCATACTAATGCACTTCAAGAGGGATGTGCATGGGCAGAATCTTGTAGTTTCCCTACCTGTGGCTATTATTGGGACCTGATGAATTTATCCTCTCTCCGTTCCTCCACCTCATTGCTGCCTAATGAATGGCATTGATTAAATTCCCAGAAATTTCTTGCTACTTTTAAACTTAATTTGCTCTATGTATTTTAATAATGAATTTTGTCTTCAGTTAAAGGTATTCTGATTTCTATTGCACTCTGAGTATTTGCTATAAAGGAGAAAAAGACACAACGAAAAAAGGAAAAAGGGAACCCAAAGACCAAAGAATTCTTAGATTTAATCACAAACCTCTCTCTCCCTAAAAAATGCTTCATATCTATCTATCTATCTACCTGTCTGTCTGTCTGTTTATCTGTCTATCTATCTGTCATCTATTTATCTATCTATGCATATATATGTATACATACACACATACATATATATAATACATAGATATATAGATATAATTACATCCATATATGTCATAGGTGGCACAGTGGATAGAGTTCCCCTCCTGGAGTCAGGAAGATTCATCTTCCTCAGTTTAAATCCAGCCTTAGACATTTATGAGCTCTTTGGCCCTGGGCAAGTTAATTAATTCTGCCTCAGTTTCCTCATATATAAAACAAACCACTCTAGTGTCTTTGAAAAGAAAGTCCCAAATGGGGTCATGAAGAGTCATACATAACCCAAATGACTAAACAACCACCATAGCAAATATATAAATACACACATATATACATACACATAAAATATATTTTTATATAATCTACTTATATACATACGTGTTGTTTCTATGATAGAACATAAGCTCTTTGAGGACAGATAGGATTTCATTTTTGTTACTCTATCCCTAGTGTCTAGCACAGTGGAATATAACAGGCATTTAATAAATACTTAACAATGGATTGACCAAGATGTTTCCTATGGAAATTTGAAATTGCTTATCTGACAAGTATCTTTGGAATGGAAACACAGTTGGTGGTTCTTTGTGACTATTAAATACAGTAAATAATCCATTCAAACGAGTGCCCTGTGCTTTTCCCTGCAGGGGTCAAGGCATGATGGAAAATGTAATGCAGGACTAAATTTTGACAAATAGGGTGGCAAGCTGTAAGGAATTCTCTTTACAAACCATTTACTCTGCTTATACTCTGTTGCTGAGTGGAAAGCCTGTGTTTACACCAAATCTCCGTTTCCATGAATAACAGACTGGTGGAAGTAATGGTGGGTGGTACCCCAGGGAAACTGGTTTGGCCCAGCAAGATGATGTTTTGGTTAACCACGGCTGTGGCAGCCGCTCAAGTCTATTGTAGCTTTGTAAGAGAAGACCTTTGTCTAAGGTATAATAGAGACACTGCATTTATTCACGCTAACCGGTTACTTGCCACAGCTGCTTATTTGGAGGCAAAACCTACTCGAACACTTAGTCCTTTGGAAGAGTTTCAATCCTCTGCAGGGAGTAGGGGAGGAGATGGAGCAGTGAGTAGAAGGAAGGGTGGAATCCATCCAGGGACTGGCCTTGGAGACAGCAGGGGCAGTTCAGGAAAGAAAGGAAAGGGAGGGAAGGGGAAGGCTCTGCGGAATGCAGCCTCAGTAGGAACTTGACTGTCTTTGAGTCCCTGGCAATTTTCAGATTCAGTTCCCATGTGCAACCAGGTGCTCTTCTCCCATTTTCCAGCTTCCTCTTTTCTATTTCTCCTCCCACCAACAACTGGATGGAGTTGGTATTTAAGGAGACCATGACCTGAAGCTTGACCAATGGAGCAGTTTGTACTAATGGGCTTGCTCCATTCCCATTTTTATGGCAGGCACTACTTCTGCAGTCTTTTTGGTCTGTGTAGGCAGTGAATGTTGGAGGACTTGGACAAACTAGGTCTGGGGAAAATTAACATTTTTATGTTGATTTCAGTGTAAGATGATAAGTTTCTTCTCACAGATACAAACAAGGAGCTTCACTTAAAAAAAAGAGAAAAATAAACACGTCGAATATTAAACATAATTCCTTGAATAGAAATTTAAAATCATATTCTGACAAGATAATTATTTATTGTTTCCTAGAGTAACTTTTGAGTCTCTGTGGTAAGAGTTTAACATCTTTTTGTGACTCCAGCAAAGTCTGAGGAGACTCAAAGTTATTTGCATAATACTGGAGCAAAGGAGTTGCGGTCTAGCTTTCTCTAACCTCATTGATTGGCCGAATGTTCAGTATTAGACCAGTCAGTGACTATTTCTTTTGGTTGTCATAGAATATTGACAGCAGATGCTGATCAGCAACTTAGCCAGCCAGTAACAGGGATGCAGTAATATAATGCAGTAATTCTTTTCCTCCTCTGTCTCATTTTGATTTAACTTAAGAAGGTTTTGGGCAGCCCTCTGAGAATACAGAGTGGAGGCTGCTGCCAAGCAAAGAGGGATGCTACTGAAATCTCAGACTGGAGCTTTTACCCTAATCCTAAGTGATTAAGAGGCAGTTTGGTGGTGCAGTAGATAGAATGCTGGGCTTGGAGTCAGGAAGACATTTTCCTGAGTTCAGATCCAGTCTCAGACACCTATTAGCTGGGTGACCCTGGACAAGTCACTTAACCCCATTTGCTTCTGTTTCTTCATCTATAAAATGAGCTGGAGAAAGAAATGGCAAGAAAACCCCAAATGTGGTCATGAAGATTCTGACACAGTTGAAAAACAATGATGACTAAGAGAGAAGGCATCTGGCTTGGTTTGTCATGGATTTTGAAATGCATCTATATGTTGATATTGACATATATGTGTACGTGTATCTGCCTTCCCTTCCTTTATCCCAACCCATCTTTCTAAGTGGTTTCACAGAAACCCAGAATGATAGTTATAGAAGGCAGAAGCCTTAGAGGCCATTAAGTCTTCATTTTCAGATGAGGAAACTGAACTTTATCTGTCACCAACATACTTGTTTTTTTCACCTTTAATATTCCCAGTATCCATTAGAATATTATACTCAGTAGAGGGTGCCACATTTTAGGAAGGACACTGAAAAACTAGAGACCATTTCAAGTAAGGATTATTAATCTGGGGTCTGTGAGCTTTTTTTTAAATTAAATTTTAAAAATAAAAAAAAAATTTCAGTTCAAATTCTCTCTTGCCCCATATTGAGGCGGCAACCATTTTTTGGGAGGTGGTGGTGGTCTTGGAGGGAGTGTGGACCTGGGTTTTTTTTATTAGTATAAAGAACTCCCTGGTGAGGAAACTCCCTCTGTTAATACAGATTGCTACCTACTCGGTAATTTATAATCTTAGAGTAGCCTGAGATGCCAAGTGGTCAAGTGTCTTGTTTTGTGTTATACAACTAATATGTGTTAAAGGCAGAACTTGAACTCAGATCATCCTGACTGAAATCAGCCCTCTATCCATGCCAGTCAAATATTACAGTTGTTAATTCCACCTTCCCCTTCACTTTTATAGTGGCCAAATATGGGGAGAAACTGTGATGGCCTCTGAGGGTCACATTACTGAAAACTAATTTGAGCCTGTTGTGGGGTTAGCCAGATTAACTGGAAGATACATTAACATGACCTATTGTTTCAAGCCATGGCCTGGTAGGACAAATCTTGGGTTTTAAGTAAGAAGAACTGACTTTGGATCACAGCTTTATTACTTACTAGTTTTGTGACTTGGTTCTGTGATGTCTTCTCTGGCTTCAGTTTTCTCATCTGTAAAATGGGAGGGTTGGAATGAGGGATGGCCCCTAAGGTCCCTTTGATCTCTCAACTTACGGTTTTATGTTATTCTAGCTTTAAATCCTCTGGCAAAAGGAACAAAGAGGAAGGCATGTACAGAGAGCATAAACCATGCTCTGGTTTTCACCACTAAACTAGTAGCAATGTCAGGGAGGTTTGGAGAACAGCTGCAGTGATCTCCTCAAGGAGTTGTTGCTGGAGGGATATCTTCATGTATACCTTCTTCTGTCTGAAAGTAGTTGCCAAAGAGTAAAATTCATCAGAAGATGCAAATCCCAGAAGATCGTGATGGCTCATTCTTCCTTCTGGGGTGCTGGAGTGAATGAGTTGGACAAATTTTCTTTTCACTCCAACCCTAGGAAGTGAGTAACTTCTATACACATCTGACTGACAGGGAATCCCTTTCCTACCTGTCTTGGTGTTTGAGTTTGTGTCTTCCTGGGTACCATACTGTTTGGGCTGGGCATAAGAAAAACTGTCTAATCTGCGTATGTATCTGTGGAGAAAGGACCTCTGGTTGTGACTTGACAGTCTTTGTTGACCTATAAAGAAGGATAATCAGTCAGAACTGGGTCAGATTTTTCTGATGGTGTGGCAGGAATGACAAGAAGATTTGGCCATAGGTTCAGTGAGTAAGTGAACATCTGAGGACTGCTGTTTGGCACCTGACCCACAAAACACCTAATGAATCCATGTTTAGACAAAGCTTGTCTCTGATGTTTTCATGATCAATAGTAAAATGTGCCAGATCTGAGTCAAAAGGAACAGTGAGGGAGAGTGAGGACAGATGCCAATAGTTAGTACAAAAGTTTGTATTTCATGGTCTTACACATGTGGATCCCCCCAAGATCAGAGAAACATATAACTCAGCACCTAAGGTAGGTAAGACATGAAATAGAGAGCTGAAAGACTCAAGGGAGAATTTTATGGGAGATGTCAAGTATATGGCAAACTGGGTGTCAATCATCATTAATGGACCCAAATAATTTTTAACCTTTCTTCCCCTTTCATCCTTACCCTGAGGCTCTTTCATTGAAAATGTGCCTGGGATTCTGAGTGGGGATAGTAATTTCCCTTTTCTTTTTGTCATGTCTGCTTGAGCTGGCAAGTTCATCTTTAATTGAAAGCATAATCTGCAGGCCTGATGGTTTCTACCTTTCCAATGGAGGCCAATCCCTATGTGAGGATGCCAGACGTCAACAAGGGGAAATTGAAAACTGATTTCCTCTTTTCCCCAGAAGAGAAGACACCACCTCTGCACTACACTTGGGCTCTTCTAAACCTAGACCCTTGAAGCTGAGAATTTTCAAAGAAATAGGGTGTGTCAGCCCAGCTGCTGCATCAAACAAAAGCAAACAGATTAAATTGATTTAAGCTTCAAAATCAGTCCCATTCCCTAATTCATAAAATACTTCAAACACAGTGAGAAATGTCATCTCCCAGATGATTGAGGCTAATCTACCCTATCTCCTTTTCCTCTTGAATTTGAATGCAAAATATCAAGACATACATACCTTACTCATCAAAATAAACTCCTCATTCCACATGCTTCAGTCATCTTTTAATAAGAGTTTTCTCCATTCAGTACATAAGATAAACTCTGTTTCTAATGCACTTAAAGAGTTTTGTGCAAAAAAATAAAACAAAATCCAACAAAAAAAAGCCCACCCCAGAAGAAGGTAGTCATTACTGTCTGTTAAGTTGCCAGCACTAGGCAATTAAAAGGTAACGCCTACAATAACATGGTGCAGCGCGGCATTAAGCCTTATTGTCTTCTCATTAGCGAGATGGTTATTTTAGCTCTTCAGGTACATGGCTTAAGAAGCAAAATATTCTTGGCTCCTAAAGGGCTCTAAGAAAAGTACGAAGAGCCGTTGACAGCTAGAACTTGAAGAAAGAGTGACTTAAACAGTAAATACATTTGCACAGCCTTGTGGTTGTAATAAATATAATTCCACCCCGATTCTCTTGGACTAGGTGTAAAAACAATTTAAGTGAACATCAAAGTCCCACACGAGTGCAAGCTACTTTTTGCCCCACTTACCCCATCAAAGCGAGTGCTGCGAAGAACCACATCCCCTTGGGACACAGAGAAATTTGGACTGTTTCCTGCAACATGATAGATCATTGATTTTATATCCAGTGATTTCTTCCCTTTCTGAGCTCATCTTTACCACTTGGCAATCATCTTTAAATGATGACCTGAATCCTTGCCATGTGCCAAGTGCGTTCGCTTTTTATGGAGCTAGGAATGCAGCTGCTTTGATTCCTGCATTCCTGCTGGCTGCCTGAAGTGGGTGGAAGACCAGTTAAGCATGTCAACGATTCAAGTTCTTTTATGCACAAAGGCAGCAAAGTAACTTAACCATAAAATTTGTCAATATGCTGATTTCATGGTTGTGATGGTTTGGAGTTTACCCTGTCCCAAGAATTAAGTATATTTATCATTCCCCTTTGTCTGGCTTCTCAATGTCAAATTATTTACTCCCTGCCGCCATAACCATTTATGAATTCAGTGGCCTAAATATCAACTTTAAAATAATCCAGATTTTTACCCCCCTTATGAATATGGTTTTCAACATCAGGGGAGGGTGCCTTGAAAGGCTCCAATTAGAACATTATATAAAATTTTGATTTACATTTTTTTTTTTTAGTATGCTTTACTGATCACCTCATGTTATTAAGATTTGGATATCTCAGACCTTGAAATGCTTGATTAGGGGAAATGCGTCCCACAAGTTCTTAATCTGGGGAAAGTATGTGAGTTTTAATGAAAAGATAAAACACAAACCTCTAGCTGAGATGCTTTGATGAAAGTCTCCACAGAAATACCAAGTATGGAGAGGATAACACACATTATGGAGCACAACTCAAAAAACAAATGCCTTGAACTATCTGATGTTTGGGGCGGGAGTTGGGGGGGTTGTTCTAGTATGTTGAATTTAGCTATACAGTTATAGCTGGACTACATGGTGAGTTTTTGTTTTTTTGGAAAAGGAGCAAGTTGTAAGAGCAGCTGTAATCTGCATATGGGATGAATTAAGGAACAATCAGGTTTTAATTTATCATAATTATCATCACCATGATCCAATTTCCATTTCAAGCCTAGGGGTGGATGAGAGGAACCTGATGTTGCTTCCATCCTTTACTTCACTCTAGCTTTTTCAAGGTCTTGTGGATTTTCTCTCTTATTTTTTCAATGTAGCCTTGGTGGGAGTGCTTACTGCTACTGACTCATTTCCTTAGTCATTTTCATTCTCCGGTTCTAAAGCAATCAAAGGTATATTCTGTTATTCCCTCATGAATTACAAAAATGCACATTCTCTCTCAATACTTAAACAATTAGCCCTGAGCCCCCACCACAACTTATTAAGCCAGAGAGTTCTCTTCTATAAGCTTTCTCTCTCTCACTGTCTCTTTCTCTCTCTGTCTATGGGTCTGTGGGTTTATCTCTCTTTCCTCCCACTCCACTCCCTGCTTTTATAGGTTTAAATAAACATCAGTCGCTGGATATACAATTTATTAACAGTGTAAAAAAGAGACATTTATTGCCATAAGAAAGATCACAACTGAAGTCACCTCTAGCCATCAGTTGCCCTGTTGACTTCTCTTTAACTCTGGAAACAATCTCTTCACTTGGTTCTCTCAGGATTGTAAAACTTCTTAAGAGCTTTCTTTTTTCCTTTTTTAAAAAGCATTTTCTTCAAGATATCTTCTCCAAAGGATGATCTAAAGGCATTCCCCAACTTTCTTTCTCCTCTTAAAACATTTTCTTCAAGATATCTTCTCTAAAGGATGAGTTAACAGTTATTCCCCAATTGATGGACACTCCAAATTTCATTTCTCGGTCACCTGAAAAAGAGCTATAAGTATCTTTGTACATCTTTAGAGTTTATTTTATTTAAGACTAATCACTTGGAAAAGACATTCTTGTTCTTTTTCTCTGTTACATCTCTTTCCAACTATGACAGTTAACAGTCTAGATCAGTGGTGTAAAACTCAATTAGAAATGGATCCCTGCAGGCCACATATTGACTTGGAAAACCACAAATAACATTATTTATGTTGTATTGTGAGCAACTAGGTGGCATAGTGGATAGAGTGCTGGGTCTGGAGTCAAGAAGAATTGTATTCCTGAGTTCAAATCTGGCCTCAGAAACTAACTAGCAATGTGACCCAAGACAAGTTACTTAACCCCGTTTGCCTCAGTTTCCTCATCTATAAAATGATCTGGAAAAGGAAATGGCAAACCACTCCACTATCTTTGCCAAGAAAACCCCAAATGGGGTCAAGTGATTTGGACATGACTGAAACGACTGAATAACAACATGTATTTTTATTTATTTTGTTAAGCATTTTCCAATTACGTTTGAATCTCATTTGGACTGTACTGCAGGGCCAGGGAGTATGATTCCTCTAAATCAAGATGATAGTCAAGTTGCCTCTCACAAAATTTGATTTCCTCTTAAATTAGACAGAATGACAGTATCCATAATCTTTGTGGGAGGAGCTATTGAAATTATGGTGTCATCAATATTTCCATTATTAATGACCTCTTTGCTGCTACTTTTCCACTTCTTTATGAATGCAATGTGTCAAGCTGAAGAGTAGTCATCTGAAAATGCAAAGTAATCCCCCAGTTTAGCAATATGGCAAGCAGCATTAGCTAGGACTTCATCTATGTTCTTCTTTGAAATGGGAAACTGGAGCGGAAGATACACAAATGTGGGACCTCTCTCAAGGGTCTTTGGACTCCAGGTTTTTGATTGCTGATAAGATGTTACCTCCCGATTCTCTTGATCTTCCTGTGAATTCTTGGACTCTTAGACTCTTTACACTTGACAATAATTCCCTTTGGTTACGGTTGCAACTGTTCAGCACCTATCTGTTATCCTGTGACCATTCAATACTTTGCTTCAGATCTTGACTACTTGTAGCTTGATCCCTTGCCTGATTTTTGTTTCTAGTAGCCTTTAAGTCACAGTTCAGCTAAGACTTGACCTACCACTCATCTCTTCCAGTCCTAGCCTCACTAGATTGTCTCTTCTTTGTTGCCTTCCATAGCTCACAAAGACTAAACACTTCAGTCAAGTTTGAGTCTACCAAGTACGTATAGACATGACTTAAACCTAGTCTGTTGTAAGCCAGCAAAGATGGTGAAGCATGGTAAATCAGATGAAAACACAGAAAAAAAGAAAAAAAAAACACATGCAAGATATACACAGAATGGCAAGATAAATTTTAAGAATGTTATAATGCTCTGGAAATTTAACTTTTAAAATAAATTTTTTGATATCTTTTGTTTTCATATCACCTAAATTTCCCCTTGTATCCTTCCTTTTCCTTCCAGAGAACCATCTCACATAAAAAGTATTGTTTAAAAAAGAAAAAAAAGATAACAAAAAACATTGGCAAAATTGACCAATATTTTAAAATTAAAAATGATACTATTATATAGTAATTCCCATGGGTCCTCCATCTCTTCAAAGGAGTTGGTAGGGGGAGATACCTTCTCATATCTCTCCTTTAGGTTTATTCTTAGTACTTTGCAAAACTCAATTATTTTGTGGTTGTTTAAAAAATTATATATATATATAATATGTGTGTAATATATGCATATGTATATATATTCTCAATTAGGAAAAATCCACCTTCACATTGGCCATAAATGTATGTATGTATATATATGTATATTTACACATGCATGCATATAGTCTCATTCTGTACTCTGAGTCCTTCACTTGTCTGTCTGGAAGTGGTAACATGTTTCATCATTAACCCTCTGATGTTATAGTTGATGATTAGATTGTTTAGAGTCCTAAATCTTTCATAGTTTTTTGTCTTTACCTATTATTATTGTATTCATTGTTCTCCGGATTCTGTTCATGTCACTTTGTTTGCATCAGTTCATATAAGTCTTCCTAAGTTTCTCTGAAACTGTCTTTTTCATCATTACACAATTATATTTTATCTCATGTATATGCCATAATTTGTTCAGTTATTCCACAGGTGATGAGCATTCCCTCATATTTCATTTCTTTGCCACCTCTAAAAGAGCTATAAATATTTTTGTACATCCTTAGAGTTCACTTTTCTTAAAACTAATCCCTCCCTTAAACTACCATCCCATGAATTTCTACTTCTTCCATTTCTTTATTGAATGAGACATAATTTTGTACCCAACTCTGTGCATGTATGCTTCCCTCCTTTGACCAGTTCAGATGAGGGTGAAGTTCAAGTATCAGTCATTCTCAATCCCTTCTTTGTATAGATGTCTACTGTACTGTAATTATATAAGAAAATATGCAAAAATATTAGATACAAATTATGTGAAAAAGCAAAAAAAATTCCCTAGCCTTCCTTTCTAAACCCCGCCCCCCTGCCCAATATATTCCTCTTCCCCTTTCCTCCTATTCTTTTCTTAAGATTATCAAGACATAGCAGAAACAATCCCAGGGTTTATGTCTAATTAGACTGCTTCTATGACCCCTGATGATGCTAGACTTCAGTGAGGACCTTTCTTCCCCTATTTGAATATATGTCATTTATCCTTGTTTAGTCTTTTATCATTGCTATTCATGTTTACCTTTTTAATGTTTTCTGCTGTGTTTGAACTTTAAAATTTCTAAACAGTTCTGGTCTTTTCATCAGAAACACTTGAAGTCCTCTACTTCATTCAAGGTCCATTCATTGTTCTCCCCCACAACCTTTTTAGAATTATGTACAGTTTTGCTGTATAAGTTTGGCTGTGAGACTATATCATTTGCCTTTTGGAATATAGTATTGCAGTCTCTCTGTTCTTTGTTAGCAGTGGCTACTAAATTGTATGTGATCCAGACAGTGGTTCCTTGGTACTTGAATTCTTGTATTCTGGCTACTTGCAGCATTTGTTCTTTGATTTAGAAGAATTAGATTTTGGTCATAATGTTTCTGGAAATTTTTATTTGGAAATTTCTTTTAGAAGGTAACTGGCACATTCTTTCTGTTTTCATCTTACCCTTTAGTTCAAGGAGCTCAGGGAAGATTCCCTACCTCCCCTTCCCCCCCAGATTTCTTGAAATATGATGTCTAGGCTCTTGTTCTAGCCATGACATAGATAGTCCTTTGATTCTTAATTTTTTTCTCTTTAATCTCTTTTCCAGATTAGTAGTTTATACTTTGAGCTACCTTACATTTTCTTCTAGCTTTTCAGTTTTTTGACCTTGTTTTGATATTTCTTATTGTCTTATAGTGTCATTGGTTTCTATTTAGTCCATACTGATTTTCATGGAGTTTGTTGCTTGGTCAAGGATTTGTACTTCTTGTGCCAAACTGTTAATTCTTTTTCCAATTCTTTCTTCCACTGCTCTAATTTCTTTTCTAGTCTTTTTTCTCTGCTGTTGTCATTTCATTGACAAAAACATTTCAAACTCTTTTAAAAGAAACTCTTATTTCAACTTTTCTAGGAATTCTCATTAACTTTGTATCCATACTATATTTTTCTTTGAGGCTTTGCTATAGATGTTTTAGAGTCATTCTCTTCTTCTGAGTTTATGCCTTAAGTATCTCTGTCACCACAATAGCTTTTTATGGTGGAATATTTTTTTTGGCTCATTTTTCCAGACTGCTTTCTGACTTGGACTTGAGGTCAGGCTCTGTGTGTTTCTAGAGGGAATATATGAACTGGTCCTGTTGGTGCTTTCTTGGAATATTAAATATTGTGCTGTTCCAGGATCTCAGGAACAACTCAGGCTGGGGGCACACAAGTTTTCAGTGGTCTCAGATGGTCTAATTCAATCTGACTACTGTTCCCCTGGTCTGAGCTCTGCAAGTTCTTGATCTGAGTTTGGGTCTGAGTAACAGTATACAGCTACTAGACTCAGCCACCATTAACCTGCTAGGAAGCTCTGCTGTTTCAAAATGACTTAACTGCAGCTTCCCCTTTGGTCTGAAATTCTTGCCCTGGTTAATTTTCTGCAGGAATCAGAGATCCACTGCTATAGTTTACTTCTGAGCTTGCCTTTTTCTCAATATGCCATTCAGGGCTCCTTTACCTAGGACAGGTCCCATTATCCTTTCATTATCCTATGACTCAGAATTGGGTAATGGTGACAAAGCTGCCAGGTGGGTCCTGTCTCCCATTTTCTTAATAAGGGTTTGTGGATACCCTGGGCAGAGTCTAAGAGCCCAGTTTGTTCTAATGGACAGCCTCCAGATGTGCTAGAATGTTTGTTCTGCAGTTCTAGAGGCCTAACCCTATCCCAGAGTCTACAGACTCTCTGTCTCCCTTTGTCAACTTGGGGTGGATAATGATCCCCTGTAACTTTGTGTTGGATTTCCCCATAGGAATTCAGTCTGTGGCATTTTCTAGATCTGTTTGGAGGAGATTATGGGGGGAGAGTTTGCCGTTGTTTGGTTATTTCAGTTATGTCCAATGCTTCATGACTCCCAAGTTGGCTGTACTGCTTCTTTCTACTCCACCATCTTGGCCATGCCACCCAATGGATTCATTCTTTATATGAAGTTTCATTAAAATTTTTGACATTCCTTGGAAGCACAGTACTCCATATAATAAAAACAATTCAATTCACCAACATTTATTAAATGCCTGCTAAATGTAAAGCACTATGCCAAATATTGGATATATGAAAACAACAGTCCTTGTCTTCAAGGAATTTATGTTTTATTAGAGGACATAACGTGTATAGATAAGTAAATACAAAATCTATATGAAATATTCAAAGCAATTTCAAGAACAAGATAGAGCACAATGATTTCAGAGGATCTGGATAGGCCTTATCAATGTGTCACCTGAGCTATGCTTTGAAGGAGGAGGGGCAAAGGTAAAGAGGGATTGCATTCCATACATGTATGGGAGTGAGATGGTGGGGTGCCTACAAAGGCATGGAGGTTAGAAGTGGATGGATGCTAGAAGTTAGGATGGAGAACAGCTGGCAAATTAGTTTGATTGAAATGGAGAATGAGTGGAGGGGAGTAACCTGAAGCAAAGCTGGAAATGTGAATGGGAAGTGTTTGTGAAAGACTCAATCTCTGGCTGTGGATTTGTTTGTTATTTTAAAGTTATAGCAGGGAGTCACTGAAATTTTTGAGTAGAGGAAGGATGTGGCCAGATTCATGTCTTAGAAATAACAATTTGGCAACTATGTGGAGGATGGATTAGGTGGAAAGGCCAGAAGTAGAGTCCTGTAAGTGGTACTAGTTACCTAGCATTTAATGAAAAATTCCTGAAAGGGCAAGTCTGTACAAAAAATACTTTAGTATTTCAGAAGTTCCAGGATTTCATCTGTGTCGATCCTTTTGTGCCTTATTAAACAGTCTCATGAGTTACCATGGCCAGAAATTTTAATCTCTATCACCAGCCTTTTAGGGATAAGTCTATTCCAATACTTAGCTAGGCTGGTCCTCAGATGATAAACATTAAAACCTATTACTATGCCTATCCTCAAAGTCTCTCCAGCTTGATGAGTAGAATCTTCCAAAGGTTTCATTCTGCTGAGCTATCCTTACAGATTTTGGTGACTTGTTCATGCCCCATTGAAGCATCAGAGAATGAGTTGGTAAAGATATATTTTTCTATCGAAAAATTAAAGTTCAAAGGGTATGACACTAACTCGACCGTGGATTCTACATTTTGACTGGAAGCAGCCTGCAGAGGGCTGGGCGAATAGCAAGTGCTTAAGAAACATTTATTGACCGATTGATCTTACAAAAGAAAAATATAGAAAACACCGTGAAATGCTGTAAAATCAGCCAATTGGATGCGAGACTTATAGAGTAAACATAGATCAACAGCTAAGACTCTCAGTCATTGTTGGCTAGGGAAATAGGAAGGAGAGCATTCAGAAGCATCTCAGAACAAAACTTCTTTAGAGTCTGATCGAGTTTGGCAAATCTCTTAGGTTAGAGAGTAAAATACAATAAAATTTGCATATATATAGCATTCCTTCTGTTCATGTTTTATATGTGCTGTCCATATTAAATAAAAACACAATGAAGAGTTAGTTCTAAAATACCAGGTCAAACATCTCAAACAGAATCAGGGATGGCAATTAGTGCCCAAATAGCAGAGCAAACAGATGAGTACTGAGCTTGGATTTAAGATGGGAAATAGGATGTGGCTGTTGCATATCAATAGAGAAAATGATGTAAAGAGAAGCTGTGATTTGGAATGTTGAGCCACACAATGGCTATGGTCAGACTTGTGGAGGGAGAGGAGAATAATAAAGCAGTAGTGTAACAGTAATAATAGTGGTAGCAGTAATGACATTAGGCTAGTACTTTAAGGTTCAAAATTAATTTTACTGACCTTATCTCATTTGAACAGCTCTGTGAAGTAAGTACTATAAGTAATAGCCCCCATTGTATAGATGAGGAAAACAGAAGTTCAGAGAATTTATGAGTGACAGAGGTGGGATTCATGCTCAGGTTCCATCTGATTCCATATCTAGAGCTCTTTCTGTTACTTAGAAATGATATATGCAGAGACTCGCCAAAGTGATGGAGAAGTGAGCAGTCCAGCTGAACTCTTCTCAACAGCTACTTCACAAAGATCTAGAAAACACACCAGGCTGAATTCTGATCAGGAAATCCAAGGGAGAGAAAACCACCCCCCACAGTAAGTAATTTTCCATACCAAGTTTGTCTAGGCAAACAAGTTCTACCTATAGTGAGGGTGGGGGTCTAGCCAGGAACTGCTGCATAGAGTATTCCAGCACAGGCACCGAACAAAGGCCTCCCTGCTTTTGGCTGGGCACCAGGGCAATAAAAGGACTCAGATTCAGCATGGAGGGGGCTTGATGTTGTACATGGAATAAGAATAGGTTGCTCTGTTGCTCGCTACCCACTGCTGGTTCACAGGTCTAGGGTGAACAGAGGAAGGGTCCCAGTGTCCAGGGGAAGGAGTGGTGGCAACTTGTAAGCTGTATATTGAATGAGAAACAAATATAGGAGCAGGTAGTTTTGTGGCTCTGACTGTAGGAGTAAAGCAGGGTTTCAGATTCAGCCACTAGCTGAATATAGAGTAGAAAACCCAGACCAAAAAAGAACTTGTAGTTTTTTGACACTCTCAATGTGCAAAGTTTTCCAGTTGGTTGATAGTGGTTCAGTTATGAAGCAGTCTACTGGAACTCCAATTGGGGCAAGCTAATAGCTGTGTTGCTCAGACCCAGACTGAGGTCAGGAATTTGCAGAACTCAGATGACAAGAGTGGTGGTGAGATTTGTCCTGGATCAGATTACTTTGGGCACACTGAGAACTTACTGGTACCCAATCTGAGAAATCCTTGGAATCCTGGAATAACACAATACTCAACACCATAAAAAAGCAGCAGTGAGACCCAACAGGACTCCAGCTTATACCACAATATCTGTTGCATAAGTTGAGAAAGTAGAGAGATTTACACACACACATACATGTTGAAAAACTACAGAGAATATATATGTGTGTGTATATGTGTATATACATATGTAAGTAAAATGTCATGAGGGAGAAGAGCAAAAATATGTTGGAAAATGTAGTCGAGGAGTAAGAAATGTGAGAGGCCAAAGCTCTGTACACATTTCTGAGAAGTTTTTCAATTATATATCATGAATAATTTCTGTAGAAAAAGGGTCAAGAAGTGCTGGAAAAAGGGAACACTAAATAACACTGCAAAAAATGAAACTGATTACATATATTTATGCCTATTGAGTATCCCCAAAGTCTTATTGTAGCTTTTAGTTTTATTAGCAAATGACTCAATAGCAACATACAAGCTTTTATTAGCATAAAACTGCAGTAAGACTTTGGGGATCCCCTGTATATATTTGTTGTTGAAGTCGTCATTTCAGTCATATCCAACTCTTTGCGATCCCATTTGGGGTTTTCTTGGCAAAGATACTAGAGTGGTTTGCCATTTCCTTCTCCAGCTCATTTTACAGATGAGGACATACATACCTCTGTGTGTGTGTGTGTGTGTGTTTAAGAGAAGCACCATGGTTTAGTAGATAGAGAACTGGTCTGGGGGGCCAGAAAGACCTGGATTCAAGTGTCTATCTTATACATAGTCTGTGAGTTGCTGGGCAAGTCATCTAGCCATTTAGTGCTCTAGGGCAAGGTTGTCAAACACATGGTTGCAGGTGGGCAGCATGAGGCCTATGACACTCTAGAGCATGGTGTGGCCAAACCAGATTAAAATATAATTGGGAACTATTTGACAAAATAATTAAAAATTCAACAAAACATAAAAAATGGCAAATTGTGGGTTTTTAAGTCAATTTGTGCCCATAAGGATCCTTACACATCTATTTGATCTTGAGGCCACTGCTCTAAGCCATACTTCAAGGCTATAGATTGCAGAGACAGTACTGACCTGAATTGGTAGAGAACTCCCTCACCAAAGAATTCCCTATACCAATGAAATCATAGATCCAGCCCCCATCACCAAATATTTAAAAATAACTTAAAAAAATAATCTGTAGCTGACAAATACATTTTCCTATGACAGAAAAAGAGAAGAAGAAATTGCAAATCTTCATTACCAATAGTTTGTCCTTTAACAAAAAACATAAGAAATTCACTGTTAGTTTTAAAGTCTTCCTGCTTTTTTGTTCCCTCCTCCCCTTCCCCACCACCTCCTTCTGTTTTCTTCTATGGTCTTTAAAAAAAAAATGTTTCAATGATCCTCTTTTCTTTCACCTTTTTTTTTTAACCTTTTCTATCTTATACTTGTCTCCCTTTCCCATTCAAATTTCAACTTTTGAAATTAAAAACAAAACAAAACAAATAAAAAACAATCCTGGGGTAGAGTGGAGAAGAACTCTGAATCTTGGCTAAAATTTTGCTTTTTACTCCTGTTGTCTGTGTGACCTTAGGTAAGTCACTTCACTTCCCTGTGCCTCCGTTTCCTTATCTGTACAATAAGTGATTTCAGTCTGTCAACAAGCATTTATTAAGTCCTAACTATGTACCAGACCTTTTTTCTAAGTGCTGGGGATATAAAAACAAAAATAAAAATGAAACCTGTCGACAAAAACAACAACAGCAACTTGCATTCTATTGGGGGAGGCAGAAAAAAAATACAAACAGATACAGATATACAGTGTATATATATATACACTCTGTTTAGTCTGCTTTCTCTCTGTGTGTGTGTGTGTGTGTGTGTGTGTGTGTGTGTGTGTGTGTGCATGTAAGTATTGCCGTGGTGGGGCTTAGTTGCCAGCGCTATCACTGACAGATTAACTTCTAGGAATAATCTTATGTGTGGCTGTCCTCCAAAACACTAGTTTCCAAGCCCCCACTAGTGAGCTTCCCCTTGATAATCAGACTCAACTCTTTAGCAAAGGCTTTTACTCAATGACACAGCAATGACAGTAGTCACAACCCATTTTCCCCAACACCAGGGGCATTACTCTCCCACAAATATCCTGGGAGGGAGGAAAGGGTGGACATGAATTTAAAGAGGGAACATAATGGACATAAATGACCAAGGCAACTCACAACTTTGGAACTGCAAGGTCTTATCATTTCTTCTCTTTGTGGTTTTTTATACATTTCTTCAATGGGTTGCTTAGTGTCTCAGCTGACTGGGTCAATCTGCTATTGGACTGGGACCTCATCAGACCTGTAGAGTAGTGGCTCCTGGCTGGGCTGGGCCGGTTGCTCCACTAGCTGCTGGGCTTTCCTCAGGACGTAATGTCCCTGTTAAAAGATCGATCCAGTGGGTCTCCTGGGCTCACTTTTTGACAGGTAGCTGTAATCTTTTTTTCCCATGTTCAGTCACTTCAGGCTTGTGGGTACTTTTCAGCTGGAGTGTTACTAAACTCTTTTCAGTGGGAGAGTTCTTTCAGCTAGAGCAACAGCCCTTAAATGAGATTCCTCCTTTCCTTTGACTCCTTAACTTCAGCTAGGAGGTTGTCACCTTCAGGTAGGAGATAGGAGAATGCTTGCCTGTCCAATAGACAAAAATCTTCCTTGCTCGAGTCCCCTAAGCCATTCCATAATATCTTACAGTGATTAGTTTCAGTTCAGTCATTTTTACCTCACAGACTCCTTTGGGACTCTATGGAAATGAGTGGTTAGGGGAAAAGGCCAGAACTCAGTCTATGCCCTGAAGCACATTCATTGTCTTGTTGCTCTCTCCATACGCAATTAAGGTATTTCAGCCTCACCCTTTCTGGGAGAGGGGAATGACTGTTTTGTATTTGAAGGTTTTCCCCTTTACCTTTCAAAGTGTCTGCCTTTTAGTCCCATTAGAACTTGTGCTTTTGCTGAATTTCACTAGGATATCCCTTTTACATATATATGTAATGGTGGACTGGCCAATTAGCAGTAAGGACACAAAGAAAGGTAAAAATATAGCCCTGTCCTCAAGAACCTCACATTCTAAGAGGGAAAACAACATGCAAAATTTATATGTGCAAAACATATTCAGGGTAAGTGGTAGGTAATCTCAATGGGAAGATACCAGCAGTGGGAAGTTGGATGGTCTTTGAGGTCCCTTTTAGTTCTAGCTCTATGAGCTTATAGCAAATAAGCAAAACAAATCCATACATTGGCTGTGTTGGAAAATGTGTATCTTACATCAACTACCTCTCGGTCAGGAGCTGGGTAGAATGCTTCATTATCTGGAATTTTGGTTGACTTGAGCAGAGTTCTTAAGTCTTTCAAAGCTTTTTTTTTTTCTAAACAGCAATACTATAGTCACTCTATAAATTGTTCTCCTGGTTCTTATTTCATTCCTTATCAAGTCATATTAAATCTTCCAATGATTTTCTGAATCCATCCCTTTCATTATTTCTAATGGCATGATAATAATCTATTACATTTGTATACGTAACAAGTACTGCTACAGATATTTCTGTCCACATGAATTCTTTTCCTTTGTCTTTCATCTCTTTGGAATATATGCCTACTAGTAGTATTGCTGGGTCAAAGGGGTGTGCTCATTTTAATAACTTTTGTAGTATAGTTCCAAATTGCTTTCCTGAATGGTTGCACCATTTCACAGCGCATCGGCAGTGCATCAGTGTGCCTAAATTGACAAAAATGGAACTCATTATATCTTGACAGACAGAAAAGATTAGCAATTGATATGAAATCATTGCTGAATCAGTTGTCTTCTTATAGTTAGACTGCCGAGTTATTGAAGCAAAGATCAAAATCAGTACCCAACTAAGAGACCATACATGAGAAGATGCAACAAAGGCAGCTCCAGACTGACCTGTGCAAATGAGCTATTGGTAATGAAATATAAGAAAAAGATAAGAGACTCGCCATCACCACAGATTATCATAATTTCTCAAAGAAGTTGAATGGATAATAATCAGTTTTTCCAAAGAGGAGACCAAAGAAATAAGATGCCACCTCAGTCAGCAAATACTTTGTCTCCTTGCTAAGCAGAGAGATACAGCAACAAAAAACCAAAAACTAAAACTAAATAAAACACCACTGGCTTAAAATATAAATTTGTCAAATCTTAAGGAGGTGGAGGGTAGAAAGTTATGTGCAGGCAATATACAGACTCATGAAACAGTAGATGGAAAGAAACAGTAGATGGGAAAACAAATTTGCCAAAAACTGATGAGAAACTCATTAAACAAAATCATCTTTAGAGTATTTTAAAGATGAAACTGGACCAAAGACAACAAATAGATGGAAAAAATCTGTAAGGAGATTTCTACCAATTTTCTTTTGCCTTCTGTATTAGGAGAGTCATCAGATTTGGACTCTCAAATCATAGTCCAAGATGTGCTATATAAAGAAGTGAGAATGCCACTGAAGAAAAAAGACAGGAATATTTGGACTAGACAAAGTACACACAGGAAAGCTATTCTTTGGAGTGGGCACCACTTTTGAGGGCACTGAAGAATCAGTTTTCAAGTTATTTGAAAGTGAGGAAAATTCCAAAGAGCTGGAGAAAATTTTATCATTAGCAAAAAATAAGCGATCTAGAGAATATCAAAAACAGTTGACCATAGACTTAGTTTCCTGTTTTGTTCCTATCGCATTTATGAGCATAACCTATACAAGTCACATGGGAATCCTTAATAAATTCAACAAGCATTTATTAAATGCCTACTATATGCTAAAGGATATGGATAAAGGATGTGGATCCAAAGACAAAAAAATGAAAATCCCTGCCCACAAAGAACTTCAATTCTTTTGGGAGAAAGGTGACCCAGATAAGAAAATACAGAACATTTAGATAACAGTAGACTGACCAATGAAAGAATCATCTTTATGAGCATGCAGAGAATTCTCTGTGTAATGCAATCCCCATGTGAATTTTGGAGCATGCCCATGGATCATAGGACTGTTTCCTGTCTGTTTACTCTGTGGTGATGAGAAGCTTTTTTGACTGGCTAAGTGCATATAAAGGAATCCCATGGAGGAAACTCCATCTCTTTCTTCCTTGGATGCCTTGGCATGGAGGACAAAATGCCCTGGGCTTCTGAGTGGGCAAAAGGACTTGGGTCCTTTTTAAATCTTGACCACAATCTTTGAGCATATGTCCCTGCCATTGCCTTTGTCTCTGTTGCATCTACTCTTTCTTTTTCATAAGTAGAGGAGCATTGTAGGCAGTTGTGATCTTTGAAAATCTGAGCTTTTGCAGTTCTAGGAAGTAGAGTTCTTGCCAAAGTTATATGGCCACCTTGTCTATTGAGAAGTCAAGCGTTAGCCTAACAATGAGTGGAATCTGGCAGAGGAGATGCCATTTTTTGGAGCGACATTGACCATTGACTATTTAGCATTTGGAAGTTAGTTTTGTCGGGGTAAATGCTTTATGACAATTGCTTTAAATTTGAGCCCGCCATCCCCGGGAACAGGCATAGGGGAATGTGTGTCCCTGGTTGGATGTTTTGTACTTCTGTTTTTGCTATATCTTTTTAGATAATATCTTTTTGCAGAAGCTAATTGATATTAATTAGTTAAATTGTTAGTAAAGTGCTAATCACTGGGTCAGTTGATGATTTCTAAGGGAGATACTAGCTGGATCTAGCAATTACCATTGAGAACACACTAAAATCAGGGTTTGAGCCAGTAGCATTAGGAAGACACCCTCCAGATTCTAGGGGTACTCCTAAAGGACGGTTGGTTTGGCCCTTTGATTATCTATATTAAGAGAGTCACAACACAAGGAAATGTAGGGTAGCCAAAAGTGCTTGATACTGATAAGGATAATGTCCCTTGTATGTTCCAAATAGAAGAGGAATTCCTTATAGATAAGGAATTCTTCACTTTTTTTTTTTTGGTTATGGATCCCTTAGCAGTCTGGTAAAACCTGTGGTTCCTTCCTCAGGATAATATTTTTAAATCTATAAAATAAAACATGTTGGATTACAAAGGAAATAAATTATATTGAAATAATTATCAAATTATTTCTTAAAAGTTCACAAACTTTAGGTAAAGGATTCCTGTTCTACATGACAAGATCCTTCAAAGGTTCCTGTTTATTTGTGATTATTTTATCAAGCCCTGCAATTTTGTAGAAGATCCACAAGCATTCAAAAGAGGTTGGCTGAACAATCCAAACAGGAAAAACCAAGTGGATGAAGAGCGTCTTTTATCCAGACTATGATATGCAGTTGGTCCATATTGCAAGGTTTTTGGTATTTGTATATTGGAAAAGATTATTCAGGAAAAGCAGAATAAAGGATGCCATCTGAGAGATATAGAAAAATGGGCCAATCATAAAATGAGAATGAGAGATAGATGGATAGACCCTGTTGGTATCCATATGATATCAGAGGTTTAGAGGAAGGCTTCCAGCACATTGGCAGCACTTCTTAGAGGTCATTTATAGGAAGACACAGAAAATTTCAATCTGCATTGTTCAAAGGAATACCAGTGTTTAGGAGATGGCAGATTCATTAAAGCATCAAAAGAATTCATTACTGTGACATAACATAATTGTTCTGGCTTCCCCTGAACTAACACTAGTATAATGAATACTACTGGCAACAGACCCTATAAGGACAGTGCTAGAAATAGTCCTGCTCCTAATGAGTAACATTAGGGAGTATTTGAAAATAGTGACCCCTGTTGGCAGGTTATGCTTGCTCCCTGCTGCCCCCTCTCAGTGTGTTAATGAGAGGCAGCTGGCATAGTGAGTTCAAAACCTGGCTTTGATGCTTTTTAGTGACATTGGGCAAACTGTTATCCTTTCTGGGTCTCAGCTGTCTCATCTGTAAAATGAAGAGGCTGGGCTAGAGGATTTGAGAATCAGAGAACTGATCCTATGATCCATCCCTGTAAAGGATGCTGGACTGTTTAAAGGGTATTACCCTTCTTTTCATTGAGAAAAAAAAAAATTATTTTCTATGACTTCCCCTAATTTTCTGATCTCTGCTGTAAATGAAGTGCTGGCAGGAGTTAAACATGCCTGCTACACCCCTTTTTCCTTTCTGTCATGGTAAGAATTCCCTCTCATTCGAGGAGCCAAGATGGCGGAGCAGAAAGACTCACGTATGCTAGCTCCAAATCCACAGCCCAGAAATTTTCTGTAAAAAGAACTCCCCACAAATTCTGGAGCAGAGTAAGCCATGTAGAAACACAGCAGAAGAGATTTCCATTCCAGAGAGCCCTGGAAAGCCGTCCCCAGGGGTCCATCGCTCTCCAGATGTGGAGCCCACCCCTGCGCTACCCTGGCCGGGGCCCCAGAGAAGCAGATTCGAGCAGGCTTCAGGGACAGAACCTCTGGCGGCCACAAAGGTCCCTCTACCCACAGACGCTCCAGGTCAGTGAGAGAGACTTCTGGGCTGGCCGAGAGGGGAGCAGGGTGTCTCCATGGCTCGGTCCCCCTCGGGAGGAAGCAGCAGAGGCACCAGGAAGAAGTGGCAGAGGCAGCGGCGGCCTGGGACTCCTGGAGCAGACAGGAGCTCAGGGTCATTACTGAAGGTCTCCGCATAAATCCCCAGAGGGAACTGAGCCTGGGAGGCGGCCCTGCCCCCACCCGAGCACCAGAACTTAAGCTCACATTGAATAGCAGCCATCCCTGCTGCAGAAAGCCCTGAGGCTGGGGAGCAGCATTTGAATCTCAGACTCCAAGCACTAGCTGGGCAGATCTAGGCGGGGGTGGAGAGGAATCTCAGAAGTCAAGTAACTGGCTGGGAAAATGCCCAGAAAAGGGAAGAAAAATAAGACCATGGAAAGCTATTTTCTTGGGGGACAGATGTTCCCGCCTTTCAATTCTGATGACGAGGAACAATTCTTACCATCAGGGAAAGACGTGGAGGTCAGGGCCTCTGTATCCCAGACATCTGAGGTGGATGTCCAGTGGGCTCAGGCCATGGAAGAGCTCAAAAAGGATTTTGAAAATCAAGTTAGACAGGTGGAGGAAAAACTGGGAAGAGAAATGAGAGAGATGCAAGAAAAGCATGAAAAAAGGGTCAATACCTTGCTAAAGGAGACCCAAAAAAATGCTGAAGAAAATAACACCTTGAAAAATAGGCTCACTCAATTGGCAAAAGAGGTTCAAAAAGCCAATGAGGAGAAGAATGCTTTCAAAAGCAGAATTAGCCAAATGGAAAAAGAGGTTCAAAAGCTCACTGAAGAAAATAGTTCTCTCAAGATTAGAATGGAACAGATGGAGGCTAATGACTTTATGAGAAACCAAGAAATCACCAAACAAAACCAAAAGAATGAAAAAATGGAAGAGAATGTGAAATATCTCATTGGAAAAACAACTGACCTGGAAAATAGATCCAGGAGAGACAATTTAAAAATTATGGGACTACCTGAAACTCATGATCAAAAAAAGAGCCTAGACATCAGCTTTCATGAAAAGAATTCCCTCTCATTGCTGGGTGAAATGTGGGACTCCTGGATCACTAATAATAGCTAGCATTTACATAGTTCTTTAAGTTTGGCAAAGCACTTTACAGATATCTCATTTGGTCTTCACAACAATGTACCTGGGAGGTAAATGTTCTCATTTTGCAGTTGAGGAAATCGAGACAGATAAAAGTTAAGTGACTTGTCCAGGGTCACACAACTAATAAGTATCTGAGGCAGGATTTGAACTGTTCTGAGTCCAGGTACTCTATCTAGTATGCTACCTAGCAGCCTCATTACCCACTTCAGTTTCCTCCTATAAATCGTGAACATTGGAGTAGCCTAGGATATGCACATGGCAACATTTCTGCTTTTATAGGCTGGGGATTCCTTAGAAGTATCCCCTCTATGACACTTCTAACAAGTATTCAACTATTCTTTGCTTGAATATCTTCAATTGTGGGAGGGGGGAATCCATCATTTCCCAACATGATTCTATTTGTTAGAAGGTTTTTTGTGTCAAGCTGGAATCTTTCTCTGTGGCTTCCCCCTACTTGGGTCAGGTTGACCAAGTCTGTACTTGAAATAGTTGAAGATGGCGATCTTGTCCCATCTATGTCTGATCTTTTCCACAGAGCAGATGTTATTAACTGTAGTTGACACAGATCCTCAATATGGTTCGATCTAGGCATATTGTAATCACTTAATAAATTTTTTCATTCATTTAATCATCCATTCATCTTAAGACCTGGATTCTTTCCTCTGGATTCTTTCCAACTTCTCTATGTCCTTCCCAAAATATGACACAGATTTGAACATAATTCTCTAGATGAAGCTTGAGCAGGGCAAAGAACAACAGGACTCTCAGCTCCCAGTTGGACACTATGTGACTCAGTGTAATCTGAGATTATGTTCGCTACACAAAACCAACAGTCAGAGAACATTACAAGACCTAATCTAATCATGTGCTACCTCATTCCACATTTGATAAATCCTGAAGCTCTTTAGATAAGGGAGATATTCACTTGGGCTGTTGGAAAGAATTTTAAAAAATCAAACATCTAAAATCATCTTTGAAAAAGAGCTCTCCCCCCTCAAAGATGGTAAAATTTGAGAATATTCTTGTAGAGTTATTGTAGTGCTATTTATATCCACCAGATGGTGCCACCATTCAGTACAATTCTAGAAATTTGTGCTCTTGCAACATATATTTTTGGCTGGTTTGAGCTCATAGACTCAAAAAATGCTTACACATTTTAAGATGTTAAGTATTCCCTTACTACCATCTTCATGTGGTATGCATGAGCATGTATGCAAAGCAGTAGATGAGCATGGAATGGTAAGTGTGTTTCTTAGGCTGCTAGACCAGGGAAGTCCAGTTTATTAGCCAGTTGCACCTTTGATCTCACTTTTTATCATTTTCTGTTGTTCTAGAGCCTCCATGTGACTGGGGCCACTTGAGAACGAACGTCAAAGAAAGCTGTTCTAGGTAAGCTACTCTGGGAAATCAAACCACTGCCTTAGAGTCAAACTCTTCCACATTTCCTTCTATTACAATTCTTTTCTCCCTCCTCCCCCCACCCCCATAATACACTCACCAATGTATATGCAAATATATTCACTTTGGAGGAATTTGATAAAAAACAGATTCAGTCCAGTGGAAAAGCTTGTGTGGCCAGCCTGATTCAATTACATTCAACATTAATGAGTCTGTGGGCTCCATCCTAATGTGCTAATATTTAGTAATATTTGATAATAAGAGAGAATGCCCTACTGGATGAAGTCAGAATGTTCTGGAGTCTAACCACAATGCCTTGAACTGTGCAACTCGGTTTATTTTAGAATATTAAGCACCCAGAACACCTTGTCTTGGTGAAGGGGGAAAAGGGAGCAAGGTAGTGACCAAAGAGGCAATCCATTAAAGCAATAAAACCCCACTGTACTTTCCTCAGCACTTGAAAGCTTTATTATGCTCAGGAATCTGTCTCTGTTGGTCTGGTGTCAATCTGTGTAGCAACAAAGCAAGCTGACCTGAGTCAGAGTCGGGGCTCTATCTATCCCCATTTAGGACTCTAGATACCACCTCTCTGGAAGCTTGAGCATCATTTAGTTCTCTTAAAAGAAAATAAGAATTCTAAACATTTCTGATGTTACTATAAACTCTCCTGATGACTGGAGGCTGGACCCTAGATGAGGAGCCATGTAAAATGATGTGCTGCCCTAGGGACTTCTTACTGAGTGTGCCACTTCCCTTTCCTTTGGAAATCTGGGCCACCACCAGCCCTTCTATTCTTTTAAGGTCCAAATCTTTCTGGATGAAAATTTTTCTTGATCTGATCAAGAAGGGGGCACAGGTTTTTAGCTGTTCCTCTGGAATAAACATATAACTTTCTTTCGAAAAGCTTTTCTTAGTGTTTTAACTAGAGAACTGGTTTTTGTAGGAAATCTACACACATGCATATAACCGTTTAGATCTGTGATTTTAATACTGTGGGTAATTCCCAGCATGCAAACTCCCTCCATGTTAGCCAACTTTCTTAAACTGTGTTTCATGGACCCCCTTATTTCAGGAGGTCTCTGAACTTGGATGAGGAAAAAATGAGCAACTTTATTTTTCACTAATCTCTAACAAAATTTTACCATTTCCTTCAGTTATGATAAAAAACCTATTATGAGAAGGGGTCCATGAGCTTTACTGGACTGCCAAATTGGATCCATGGTACTCACAAAGGTTAAGGACCCCTTGTGCTATAGGATTACGGTTGTAGAGAGTTTCTTTGGGTCACTGAGGTTAAGCAGTTTGTCCATAGTAACACAACATATGTGTATCTGAGGCAGGGCTTCATTCTTGACTCTGAGACCCGCCCTCTACCCAGTGAGCCCTAAGGCCTCCCATGGGGAAGCTATAGAGTTTAAAATAATAAACAAAATGGGAGAGTTGTAAGGTGTCTTAAAAACTCATAGCACTAGACTGCTTTGGTCTTTAATGCAAATGTTAATTTTAGCACTGCATTCTTTTATTTCTTCCCAGAGTCATCCTGCCAGGGCTGGGCTGGATAACACAAAGGTCCAGGCTTCTAGCCAAGGTGTATTCAAGCTGGCAATACCATTGGAATCCTTAGCGTCTTTTGGACCCTATTTCCTGGTCTGAGTCTTCACCCTACTCTGGAGGGGAAGAGCTCTTAGTTAAAAGGAAGATAAGTCCCTTAGACTTTCTGGGTTGCAATTTCCTCATCTTCAAAATGAAGATATTAATACGTGTGCCATCTACTTCACAGGGTTGTTGGAATGATGATAATATTTGACATTTTTTTGAGATTTAAACTTTGCAAAGTGCTTCTCAATGTTTCATTTCATTTGAACCCCACAAAAGCTCTGTAGGGTAGGTACTCTGAGGATCTAAAGAGATCATTCACTTTGTGATACATTCAGTGCTATGCAAATAGAAGCCATTATTACCATCATTGTCATCATCCTTAAAGATTCTTTAGGCAGCTAGGTGGCACAGTGGATAGAGCACTGGGCTTAGAATCAAGAAGACTCATCTTCATGAGTTCAAATCTGGCCTCAGATACTTACTAGCTGTGTGACCCTGGGCAAGTCACTTAACTCTATTTGCCTCAGTTTCCTCATCTGTAAAATGAGCTAGAGAAGGAAACTCCAGTATCTCTGCCAAGAAAACCCCAAATGGGGTCAGGAAGAGTGAGATAAGACTGAACAACATCCACAAAAGAAGATTCTGCCCATCTCCTTAGATATGTTGAACCCCAGCACTGTCGTAAATGTCTCCTCTGACCTCATTGGACATCTTGACTCTCCCACCTTGGGAGTCCCCTCCCTGCTGTCTCTCTCTGTCTAGGTATGAAGATAATTTCCTAGCTGCTTGTCAAGGCAAGCCTCACTGAACTTTAGGTGAAACTTGGCTGTTTTACTTCTCTTCTTGGCTAACATTTCAGCCTAGTGCTCTTCCTGGGGCCCTGCAATCCCAGATAACCATCCTAACACTCCCAGAAGTTTGCGTCCTTCATGAGCACGTCTCGTGAAGGTCAGCCACATGCTGCCATTTTTTTTTTTCATTTCAAACCTGGGAGCCCCATTACCCCTTTCAAAACATTCCTTTTTCCAGGCTGAGGGAATATCTCTAGTTCTCAGGTTCCTTGCAGAGTTGAGATAATTGACTTAATTTTAATTCACTCCCTTATTCTTCAGGTATTTCCAAGCATGCAACTTTTCTAGATGCCTATCACTATAAGTCTATAATATGAATAAATATACCTATGTATTTTTTATTTAGAAAAAATAAATCAAATCCTCACACTTACAAAACAACACTTAAAGAAAGTTTATGGCAGTAACCACTGAGACTAAGTACAGGACTGTTCTGGGAGGAAGTAACAGAAATTCTCTTCTCAGGTAAGGCAACTGTATTCTTTGGATGTGAGTCAACAGTAAGACCTGGCAGCCAAAATGCTGTGTTCAGAGCAGGGGAGTGTCTAGAATGTAGAAATATTGTATTCAGTTAGGGGTGCCCCATTTCAGGAAGGACATAGACAAGTTGGAGAATGTCCAGAGGAGGGGGACCAGTCATGCTCACTGAGTCACCTTTATAGCTTGACTTCTGGAGGCTGGGGAAGACATGAGAGCTAACTTGGATTTGTGTAAGAATTTCATTTTGCCAAGGCTAACTGCTGTGGGGATGGAAGTGCTTATTTGAATCATCTTTTCAGCTGCACATAGAACATTGTACTCAATAAAGCATCTTTCGCTCCCCAGGATAGTCACTTCTCCAATATGCAGCATCAGAAAGAGAACCTGCTGAAAGGGATGCTTCAGAAAGTAGATTTCTATTTTGATACACTCTTAGACTGAAGGACTGGAGGGCTGGATTCCAAAGCAGGAGGATCTGGATTGGAATGCTACCTCTGACATGGACTGGCTGCTTGACTCTGAGCAATCCTGTTGGTGTCTCAGTATCCTAGACACCTCTCTTAGACTAGAATGGGCAGAGAAGATGCTGATGTGCGTTGATCCTGGAATTTCTTCAGCAGGCTTTCTCTATGTCATTGAAATCACAGGTCCCATCCTGTTCCCCCTACTCTCAAATGGGGACATTAATTAATAACTTGCTTCTCAGTATTGTGGTGAGGCTCAAATGGCATAGGTAAGGAACTTTGGAAATTTTTTTTTTTAAATTAACTAATTAATTTATTTATTTAGCTTTTTACATTCATTTTCACAAATTTTTGGGTTCCAAATTTTCTCCCCTTTTCTCCCCTCCCCCCACCCCAATACCCCAAGCAATCTAATTTTCCCTATCTCCAATCTGTCCTCTCTTCTGTCATCCCTCCCTTCCCTTGTCTCTATCTTCTCTTTTCTCCTGTAGGGCCAGATGATTTTCTATTCCTCATTAACTATATGTCTTCTTTCCTAGTTGCAACAACAATACTAAACAATTGTTCCTAAAACTTTGAGTTCCAAATTCTCCCCATCCCTCCCTCCCCACCTATTCCCTTTGGTACGGCAGGCAATTCATTATAGGCCATATCTGTGTAGCTTTGCAAATGACCTTCCTGATAGTCGTGTTGTGTAAGACTAACTGAATTGCCATCCCTCTTAACCTGCCCCTCATTGTTTCTCTTCTGTCCTTTGATCCTGTCCCTCCCCAAGTGTTGACTTTCAATTACTCCCTTCTCCCTTTGCCCTCCCTTCCATCATCCCCCCCCAATATCTCCTTCTCCCCCGCTTTCTTATACTGTAAGATAGGTTTTCATACCAAAATGAGTGTGCATTACACTCCTTCGTTTAGTCAAATGTGATGAGGGTAAACTTTTGTTTGTTTGTTTGTTTTTTTTCCTCAGCTCTCCTCTTTTTCCCTCCACTAAAAACATCTCCTACTTGCCTCTTATATGACATATAGTTACCCCCTTCCATTTCCCCCTCTTTCCTCTCACTACATTTCTCTCTCACCATTTACCTTAATTTCTTTTAAGGTATGGTCCCATCCTATTCAGTTCAATCTGTGCTCTCTGTCTCTGCATGCGAATGCATGTGTGTATGTGTGTGCATGCATGTACATGTGTATGTGTGGTCCCACCAACCACCCAGATACTGAAAAGTTTTAAGAGTTAGAAATATTGTCCTTCCCTGTATGAATGCAAACAGTTCATTTCTGGTAAGTCCCTTAATACTTCTCCTTGCTGTTTACTTTTGCATGCTTCCTCTCATTCTTGTGTTTGAAAGTCAAATTTTCTTTTCAGCTCTGGTCTTTTCATTAAGAATGATTGAAAGTCCTCTGTTTCATTGAAAGACCATATTTTCCCTTGAAGTATTATACTCAGTTTAGCTGGGTAGGTGATTCTTGGTTTCAGTCCTAGTTCCTTTGCCTTCTGGAATATCCTATTCCACGCCCTTCGATCCCTTAATGTAGAAGCTGCTAGATCTTGGGTTATCCTGATTGTATTTCCACAGTACTGGAATTGTTTCTTTCTGGCTGCTTGCAAGATTTTTTCCTTGAGCTGGGAGTTCTGGAATTTGGCCACAATGTTCCTAGGAGTTTCTCTTTTTGGATCTCTTTCAGGTGGTGATCGATGGATTCTTTCAATACTTATTTTGCCCTCTGGTCCTAGAATGTCAGGGCAGTTTTCCTTGATAATTTCATGCAAGACGATGTCTAGGCTCTTTTTTTGATCATGGCTTTCAGGTAGTCCCATAATTTTTAAGTTGTCTCTCCTTGATCTATTTTCCAGGTCAGTTGTTTTTCCCATGAGATATTTCACATTCTCTTCCATTTTATCATTCTTTTGGTTTTGTTTGGTGATTTCTTGGTTTCTCATAAAGTCATTAGACTCCATCTGTTCCATTCTAATTTTGAGAGAACTATTAAATTCAGTGAGCTTTTGAGCCTCTTTTTCCATTTGGCTCATTCTGCTTTTGGAACTTCGGAAATTTTGATGTGCTATAAGAGCAACTAGGTGGCACAGTGGATAGAATGCCAGACCTGGGGTCTGACCTCAGACACATAGTAGCTGTGGGACCCTGGGTAAGCTACTTAACCATGTTTGCCTCAGTTTCCTCATCTGTAAAGTGAGCTGCAGAAAGAAATGGCAAACTATTCCAATCTCTTTGCCATGAAATTCCAAATGGAGTCATGAAGAGTCAGACATAACAAAATAACTGAACAACCACAAAAATGTCACATTATTGTGGCAAGTGCTCCTATATCTAATTCCTTAGAATGCTCTTGCATACAGAAGGAATTAAGAATTATGAATGAATTCTTGAACTCTTTTCCTGTTCACAGTGAATTTTTCTTTGTCTTCCATCTACCATAAAAATAGCAATAGAGGAAGAACTTTTACAGATTGGCAATGTTAGCTTCTGATATTTAAATAGGGCTCCATAGTTTACAAAACACTTGTCACGATAACTTGGTGGCATTTGTCGTACAAATGTTGACACTCATTAGCTATGTGACCTTGGGCATGTCTATTAACCTCAATTGCCTCATCCTGGCTCATCTCTAGTCATCGTAATGAATATCTGGGCACTTAATTCAGATGGCTCTGGAGGAGAAGTGAGGCTGGTGACTTCCACAACCCTCCCTCACTGAAAACAAAGTCAAGTGCAAGTCATGTCATCATGTCTCTAATGGCTTGGTCTTCTTCGGCAACGAAGGATGAACACATACACACATTCTTCTAATCTGATAGCCAGCCGTCTCAGGTATAGATGACTGTTAAAAAAGGGACAGGTGCTTTTCTGGCAATTTCTTACATTTAGTCTAAGGATAATACCTATTCAGTGACCTCAGGAGGTAGCTGTTATCTCCATGTGGGTGAACTGTCCAAGTCAGGTATTCATGATTATCCTGACGGAGACCTTGAAGAAGCTTCTGTTTTCTTCAAGTGGGATAGAGGGTGGACAGGATAAAGTCTAGGCTTCTTTAGAAAATATTTGAACTTTTAGCACTTTAACTGTGAGATTATAAGAGGCTATACTCCAATCAATCAGCAAGAATTTTTTAATGCCCTGAAATATAAAAACTTCCTGACCTCAAGAATTTAACATTCTAAAAAAGGAAACATCCTGTACTTGTATAAGTATATACAAGATAGATGTAAGGTATGCTTTAAGAGGAAGACACTAGCAACTGGGAGAGAGGAGATATAAAGAAAGGCTTCATGAGGAAAGTGAATCATGATGGAGATTCCAAGGGATTCTAGGGTCCTAAAGGGGAAGGGAAAGAGGGCATGGGGGAGAACCAGTGCCCAGGTGTGGAGAGGGGAGATGAAGTACTTTGTATGAGGAATACCAAGAAGGTCCTTCAATGCTAAACCAAGAAGGCTCTATTTGATTCTGGAGCTGATAGGAGACCACTTGAGTATATTAAGTAGGGGAGGGATATGTCAAACCTACACCTTAGGAAATTCTCCTAAACAGACGTGTGGAGGATAAATTGGAAAGGGAGAGACTTCAAATAGGGAGATCAAGTAGGAGGTCATCATTATAGTTCAGATGAGAGGTGATGAGGACCTTAGCCACCTGGTGGCTGTAGGGATGGAGAAAAGAGGATGGAAGCAAGAAGTGAAAATGGCAGATATATGTTGAGACAGGTGAGATGGAAACAGCTTGTGCTCAGCCGTTGTTAAATTTTCAGTGTGAGCATTTATATCTCAGAAATCAGTAAATGTTACAAATTAGGGTTCAATTTATTGTTTTGTCGATTGTCTAGATTTAAGAATATATTAATAGTAATAGACGAATCTTAAAACTGTGTGGTGCACACATTTCCCCCAATTCCCCATAGCTTGTTGTTAAATATTTACTAGCACATCCCTAAGTTTAGTACACTAAGATTGTGAATCTGAGTACCCAGAAGGATAGCAGTACCATTCACAGAAATGGGGAAGTTCAAGACAAACTTTAAAGTGTAAGCTATCAGCATTACAATAAGCTATACTTAATGAAAGGGTTTCTTCTGCGGTTAAGAAAGGAATCTCCCAAATTGGGAACTGCACTTGTAGTTTGTTCAGGGACCCTGCCCTTCACTTAACTTTATTTTTACAGGTAAAATTCTTATATCTGTAGTGCTTTGAATGATGTGATAAGATCCATTAGTCAAATGAGTCACTTGCTAATGAAATGGCCAGTCAGGATAGGGGAACTTGGAGGATGAACAGGAATGGTACCTTGGATGAAAATCAACATCGCGAGGTTAGTGAAAACTATTCCTGATGAGTTTACTCTGGCCCTTTGGACTTGGTTGCCATAGATCTCTATGGGGGTGATCTGCCCAGGTCAGCAACTAATAATTATCTTTTTAAGTAAATGATTCCTGCCAATTGTCATAGCATCACATACTCTTAGTATTGGAGGATGACCTTTTTTTTCTTTTGAGGCAATTGGGGCTACGTGACTTGTCCATGGTCACATAGCTAGTAAGTGTCTGAGCCTGAATTTGAAACTAATTATCTTGAGGGACACCATGAACAAGCTTCTGTTTTCAAGAGTTATCTTAAATCTCATGGATTTACTTTGTGCCTTGGATCCTGGAGAACTTTTCTATCATTGCCAGGACCCACAATGTAGCAGGTAAGAAGAGAGCTCTCTGTGCTTTTGTTTTCAAGGCTGGCTTTATGTGTGTTGAAGGAAGCCAGGGAATGCTATGGTAGGATCCGTGTCACTGCCTGCATCCTATTCTTTTCCTCTCTTGAGCCCTCACCAGCTGTATTCCAGCCCTGCCCCCACTATTAGGATCCTGTGACTATAACCCTAGTTCCACAGACAAACACTCCCCTATTTCTGTTCTAGGTGAAAGGAATAGAGTCTCTGATGCTGGGAAAATAGAATTGTCAGGGGAGTGAGCTCCTAGAAATCTGACTGTCAGGCTGGATTTTGTAACCAGCCCATCATTAATGTCCCCAGGACAAGGAATATCTTTAGGGAGTGACCTTCTAGACCCAGGCCATCAAAAGTTGAGACAAAATCTCATCCAGCAGATATGCCATATCTAGACTTGAATTTGGTGGGACCTGTGCTATGTAAGAACTGAGCTAAGTTAAGATCACAATTGTATAAGAGAGGTCTTATCTCTGTAGTCTTGAAAGGAAATGTTTTTGCATTAGTACTTGCTGTTTTGTTGCAAGCAAATATCCCTTTTATTTTTTTTATTTTAAGTTTTCAACATTTGTTTCCACAAAATTTTGAGTTCCAAATTTTCTCCCCATCTCTCCCCTCCCCCCAAAATGACTTGCATTCTGATTGCCCCTTCCACCAATATGCCCTCCCTTCTAACACCCCTCCCTTCCCTTATCCACATCTTCTCTCTTGTTCTGTAGGGCAAGATAAATTTCTATACCCCTTTACCTGTATTTTCTATTTCCCAGTTGTACATAGAAAACAATTCTCAACATTTGTTCTTAAAACTTTGAGTTCCAACTTCTCTTCCTTCCTCTCTCTCCGCCCATCCCCACTGAGAAGGCAAGCAATTCAATGTAGGCTACATATGTGTAGTTTTGCAAATGACTTCCATAATAGTCATGTTGTGTAAGACTAACTATATTTCCCTCCATCCTATCCTGCCCCCCATTTCTTCTATTCTCTCTTTGACCTTGTCCCTCCCCAAGAGTGTTGGTTTCTAATTCCTCCCTCCTCCCATTGCCCTCCCTTCCATCATCCCCCCAACCTGCTTATCCCCTCTTCCCCTACTTTCCTGTAGTGTAAGATAGATTTTCATACTAAATTGAGTGAGCATGTTATTGCTTCCTTGAGCCAAATGTGATGAGAGTAAGCTTAACTTTTTCCCTCTCACCTCCCCCCTTTTCCCCTCCATTGGAAAAGCTTTTTCTTGCCTCTTCTATGAAGATAATTTGCCCCTTTCCATTTCTCCCTTTCTCCTCCCAATCTATTCCTCTCTCATCCCTTAATTTTATTTTTTTTAGATATTATCCCTTCCTATTTAACTCACCTTGTGCTCTCTGTCTCTCTCTGTCTGTCTGTCTCTCTCTATATACATATATACATATGTGTTTGTGTGTGTGTATATATAATCTGTTGTACAGTTGTACAGATTATACAACTACCCAGATGCTGAGAAAAGTTTCAAGTGTTATAAATATTATCTTTCCATGTAGGAATGTAAACAGTTCAACTTTAGTAAGTCCCTCGTGATTTCTCTTTCTTGTTTATCTTTTCATACTTCTCTTGATTGTTGTGTTTGAAAGTCAAATTTTCTTTTCAGCTCTGGCCTTTTCAACAAGAATGCCTGAAAATCCTCTATTTCATTGAGTGACCACTTTTTCCCCTGAAGTATTATACTCAGTTTTGCTGGGTAGGTGATTCTTGGTTTTAATTCTAGTTCCTTTGACTTCTGGAATATCATATTCCAAGCTCTTTGATCCTTTAATGTAGAAGCTGCTAGATCTTGTGTTATCCTGATTGTATTTCCACAATACTGGAATTGTTTCTTTCTAGCTGCTTGCAATATTTTCTCCTTGACCATGGAACTCTGGGATTTGACTACAATATTCCTAGGAGTTTCTCTTTTTGGATCTCTTTTAGGAGGTGATTGATGGATTCTTTCAATATTTATTTTACCCTCTGGTTCTAGAATATCAGGGCAGTTTTCCTTGATTTCATGAAAGATGATGTCCAGGGTTTTTTTTTTGATCATGGCTTTCAGGCAGTCCCATAATTTTTCAATCGTCTCTCCTGGATCTATTTTCCATGTCAGTTGTTTTTCCAATGAGATATTTCACATTCTCTTCCATTTTTTCATTCTTTTGGTTTCGTTGTGTAATTTCTTGGTTTCTCATAAAGTCATGAGCTTCCATCTGTTCCATTCTAAGTTTTAAAGAATTGTTTTCTTCAGTGAGCTTTTGAATTTCCTTTACCATTTGGTTAATTCTGCTTTTTAAAGCATTCTTATCCTTATTGGCAATTTGGACCTCTTTTGTCAATTGAGTTATTTTTAAATTTTTAAAGGTGTTATTTTCTTCAGTATCTTTTTGGGTCTCCTTTAGCAAGGTATTGACCAGCTTTTCATGATTTTCTTGCATCTCTCATTTCTCTTCCCAATTTTTCTCCATCTCTCTTACTTGATTTTCAAAATCCTTTTTGAGCTCTTCCATGGCCTGGGACCATTGCATATTTATTCTTGGAGGTTTTAGATGCAGAAGCCTTGACTTTTATGTCTTCGCCTGATGGCAAACATTGTTCTTCCTCATCCAAAAGGATAGGAGAGAATATCTGTTCACCAAAAAAGTAATTTTTTATAGTCGTATTGTTTTTTTCTACTTTTTGCGCATTTTCCCAACCAGTTAGTTGACTTTTGGGTCCTTTGTCAAGAGTAGGGTATACTCTGGGGACCTGTAAGTTCTCAGTTCCTCCAAGGTGGCATAATCAAGGGAGAGAAGTTTGCTCCCTGGCCTGACTTGTGGTTGAGATTCAGATCAGTTGCTCAGTTCCCCCAGGGGCTTTAAGCTGAGGCTGTAACAATGGAAGCTGGTTTCTGCCTGCCTTGGCCACTGCCACCAGAGTCCCACACTGCCCACTACTGGTGCTGCTTCCTGGGGCCAGGGCTGGGGGAGGACCTTACTCGCTTTTTGTGGAGGTGAAAACGCTCTCTCACTGACCTTTGAAGTGTCTTTGGCGCCTGTAGGTTGAGGGATCTGTGAACCTCCGCTGCCGTTGGGGATTCTGCCTCGAAGCCTGCTCTGACCCTGCTCCTCCTTTCTCTGTGAGGCCAAGACTGGGCTGGGCTGTGGTCTGCTCCTTGGTCCTGTTGTGACAGACCTTTCCTATTGGCCTTCCAGTTTACCCTGGGCTGGAAATTTCCTCCACTCCATAGTTCTGTGGCTTCTGCTGCTCTAGAATTTTTTAAGAGTCTTTATTTACAGATATTTTATGGGCTGTGGGGGAAGAGCTAGAGTATGTGCATCTTTCTACTCTGCCATCTTGGTTCTACCCCTTGCAAATATCCCTTTTAAAAAGCTAATTGATATTAAGTGGTTACATGGAACTAGAGTTATAGTCATGGGCCCCTAAGAGTGCAGTGGGGGTGGCAGGGGAAACAGTTGGTGAGGGCTTGAATCATTAGCACTAGAGAGATGCACACACCCCAACTCTTCAAACCACCCAAGAACACTGAGGGACTGATGTAGCAGCCTGATTTTCCAGAGAGGGTCAGAGATCACTTGCTGTGGCAGAAATCCCAAATCCTTGAAATACCAAAGTAAGAATCTGAAGAAAAGGTAGAGGGTCATAGCATGAAAGCATATCAAGGTAGAAGATACCAACCGGTACTTGAACGTCACTGCATACTCCATGTAGTTACCATCACAGACTCATAAATCTGGAGACGATGCTCAACAGTGATCAGGTCTGCCTGCCTGCTTCTAGCCACTGCCCTATATTCACCTGAAGTGGATGATAAAAATGGCTTTTCTAGACTTGGATTCACCTCTTCCTCTCATGAGAAAAGATATAATCTTGAGTGTAATCACTGTTTTATAGTAATGCATTTACCTATTCAGTGGTGTGGGATAGTTTCAAACCTTAGTTTATTTTCCATCCAAAATGGATTTGGGTTTTCCTTGGTTCACCCCACGTCTCAGGCTGTCAGTGTGCTATACCTTGCCAACCCACCATCCATTTGGAGGCTCTGAGCAACAGAATTGCTGGCCAGCTGGATTTGGGATCATCAGATGATCCAGCTTGGGCTCTCCCTTAGAAAAACAGTGTGTGTATGTGTGTGTGTGTGTGTGTGTGTGTGTGTGTGTGTGTATGTGTGTTCATTTATGTATGTGTCCAGGGAGGGAAGAGCTACTCACTCATTTCAAAATCCTTCTTGCCTGCAAGCCAAGAAACAATTATCTTCTATTTATTTTAGGACCAAAAGGTGACCCGAAGAGTGGCTTTAGCCTTTCCCAGCATCCCTTGCAAATTCACTGACTGGTTCATAGCCATATTCCTTCTCTTCAGACATTTTCCTGAGGTCTAGTTCCTTCATAATTCTTGTTCATTTGAGTCGTTTCCATAGTGACATTCACTTGTTGAATTTTGAATCCCCATCGAGGTGCCTGCCACTGCCAGTTTCTAATCCCTGGGTATGAGTGCCAGGTTAATAAGACAAAGTCTGTCTTATTTTATCCTCCCTCCCTCTTTCCCTCCCCTCCCCCCTGGCTTTTTTGGTTTGCCTGCAGTTGAGGGATAGCCTCATAAAAGAGAACCCTTTGGTTTCAAAACCCTTAAAGCTTTTGCTCATTACCCTGCTCGATATTTTTGATTGAAACAGTCTGAACTAACTTTATATGGCTGTCTCTCAGGCAGGAACTTGTCTGTCTCCAGGAACAGCAACTACAAGATGGGAACTAGCTCTTCTGATCAGGGAGGGCTCTAGGACATATTGAGGGAAGGCGTGTGTCTCTAGCTGTAGTGCCTATCACCTTATCTCCCACACAGGACAAAATCATATCTATCCAGGGACGTCTTAATACTTTTCCTCTCAGATTGACATTTAAAGGCAAAAAGGTTTTTGTTTTTTCTGGAAGAATAGGACTCTTTAGATCACAGGAAAAGCATTAGGAAATTTCAGAGCTTGGATAGACTTGAGGGGAAATATTTTTACTTTAGTACTTGCTGGTTTTTTCCAAGTAAATATCCCTTTTAAAAAGCTAATTGATATTGAGTGGTTACATGAAACTACAGTTATAGTCACGGGTCCCTAAGAGTGGGGTGGGGGTGGGTGGGAAACAGTTGGTGAGGGTTTGAGTGGACACTTATGCATTCCCCTCTGCTTAGATTCCTAATGAGTGCCCAGAAAAAAAAAAAGGTAGGACCATTTCCTGGAGAATGTAGTTTGCATGATGGGTCTAAGCTAAAGAGGACATAGGTTTTACTCTCATTTATGACACTGTGTGACATGGGCAAATTGTTTGAACTCCTTGATCAGACATTTGCTACCTGCATGACCCTGGGTAAGTCACTTAATGTCTAGGAGCCTCAGTTTCCTTTTCTATAAATTGAAGACATTAACAGCACCTATGCTCAGTATTGTAAGGATCAAATGAGATAATGTACACAAAACGATTTGGAAAACTAACTGCTCTATAGCTCTGAGCAATTAAGACTGTTAATGTCATTGGCAGCCCAAAGCATTTATTGCCATTGAGAAAGCTTTTCGGTGACTCCCTGTTCTTCAGAAAATGAATTAAAGTTATACAAATGCTATGAGTACTTACTATACAAATCCCTTGAAAAGATCAGGGGTGTTTTCTTCCCTAGATTTTGTAAGACTTCCTGCTAGATTTTATTTTGTGGCTGTAAAGCCTTTTTAAAAGCCTCTGAAGAAATTTCCTCTATCCTAATGATTTTTCTGTGGTTTCCTCCCTGACATTTACAATGAAATCAGTTAGTGAAATAGCTTAATGATGTACAATTCAAAAGTTTTTCCTTTGGAGCTAGCAGAGACAAAAAAAAAAAAAAAAAAAAGATGGGGACCAGAACTCCTTCAAACTCCTTCAACGGCAGTGAAGGGCAACATTCTTTCCTTTTAGGAGACCAGATTCCTGAGTCACTTAAAGATGGTTCTCTTGCATTTGGGACCAGTGTGTGGCACTCGAGACCACCTTGACACAGACGGGTAGCTGGAAAACTCTTGTCTGTGTTTACTGAAGGTTTTAACTGAACTGGTTGAAAAGGGAAAACAGAGGAAGCTAATGATCCAGTGCCTGAGGTTTCTTAGCTGGAAACAATTCCAAATGCAGAAAAAACAAACCAGTAAAGATTAAAATTGAAGAAAGGTTAAAAAGCAGCAGTACAGGTCCAAGTCTGTCTGAAAGGAAGGAAAATACCCAGATTAAGGATGAATATTTCTAATATAATGAAGAGAAGCCAGTATCTTTAATTTAAAATGATAAGCACGGAATAAAGGATAAGGGGAAAATATTCTTGCAGTGGGACTTGGAATGCCCTGGCATATACCTGGTCAGTATATGTCAAAGATCATCAGACTCTGACTGTAGATTGGGTATACCACTGGGCTCTGGGCCCATTTCAGAGTCTCTAGGTTGTTTAGCAACATAGATGTGGATGATCCACTCCAGGTGGTCCTCACACTAAGGAGGGGGTTCTTAAGCTTTTTGAGTATGTGTTATGGACCCCTTTGGCAGCCTGGTGAAGCCTACAGATGTTTTCTCAGAATGATGTTTTAACATGAATAAAATAAAACTTACAGAATTATAAAAGAAGCTAATCATACTGAAATAAAATGGAATTATTTCCCATCAAAATTCACAGGCCCCACATTTGGGGTCCTAGAGGTCTACTGACCTCAGAGGTATAGGGTCTCTTGGTGGCAAATCACCTTCTAAAGCTTCTCAATCCATCTGGGAGGGAGAAGAGATGATGGTAGATTATTTTTTTTTGTCTTTTTTAAAAATTAAATTATATACTGGTTTCAGTCAAGAAGCATTTATTTTGGTGGCATGCTTTTCAACATTGTGGAAGGAAGAATGTCCCAGGAATCTGTCCTGAATTTATTTCCCAGATAAATAATAATCATGATAGCTAGCATTTATATATATTGTGGTACAGTGGATAGAATGCCAGGCCTGGAGTCAGGAAGACTCATTTTTTTGAGTTTAAATCCGGTCTCACACACTTACTAACTGTGTAACCCTGGGGAAGTCATTTAGCCCTGTTTGCCTCAGTTTCCTCTTCTATAAGATGAACTGGAGGATGAAATGGCAAAACACTCCAGTATCTTTGCCAAGAAAACCCCAGATGGGGTCACAAAGAATCAACATGACCCAAACAACTGAATAACTATATGTTAGGCATTATGGTAAGCACCTTATAAATATAATTTCATTTAATTCTGACAACAAACCTGGGAAGTAGGTGCTGTTATTATCCTCATTTTTACAAATGAGGGAATGGAGGAAAACAGAAGTTTAGTGACTCACACAGCTAGCAAGTATTTGAGGTCACATTTGAACTCAGGTCATCCTGACCAGGCCCAGTGTATTCCCAATGGCACCTTGAGCTACCTCTGATAGACAGCATTCCTCTCCATCCATCAGAACTTTGAGGAAAGGGAGAGGTAGATGTCTCAGAAATGATAATTCTTCTAAGGGTCATGGAGATGGGGGATGGGTAATGACTCTTGAGACTCTGAAATAGAATCTATACCTTCTTTTAGTCCAAGATCAACTTAGCAGCTTCATAAATCCTTCCAAATCTCATTGTAGCCCACAGTTTTAATTCCCTTTGTTTGAGTTCCTTTAGGACTCAAGAATGTACTTTTTTATTCTTATTTTTAATGTTCTACAATCATTACTATAAAACTTAGATTTTCTTCCCCCTTACCTACCCCCAACTACCTCCCCCCGCCAAGGCAGCATACAATTCTATATAGGATCTATACATACTTTCCTATTGAATACGTTTTCACTATAATCATGCTATGTAGACCAACTAGAATAAATGGAAATCATATAACAAATCAAAACATAATACACATACACACACAAAAATGATCTGCCACAATCTGCAAATGAATTCCATAGTTCTTTCTCTGAGTGTGGAAGGCATTTTGCCTTAGAAGACCACTGGGAATTTTTTTTATTTAAGTTCTTGCTACGAAGTTCCAAGTCTACCAGAAAAAACTCTCGCACACTGTGATCATTGCTGTGCACAAAGTTCTCCTGGTTCTGCTCCTTTCACTCAGCATCAGATAATATAAATCTTTCCAGGCCTCTCTGAAGTCTTCTTGTTCATCATTTCTTATGGCACAATAGTACTCCATTACATTCATATACCATAATTTATTCAGCCATTCCCCAATGGATGGGCATCCCCTTGATTTCCAGTTTTTGGCTACCACAAAGAGTGCTGCTATAAATATTTTTGTACATGTGGGACCCTTTCCCATTTTTATGATCTCTTGGGGATACAGTCCTAGAAGCGATATTGCTGGGTCAAAGATTCAAGAATGCATTCTTGACCACACTATGATAATGATAATAATTAATAATGATAATCTACTTAATAATCATTAATTAATAATTAAAATCATAATTATATAGTGCTTTAAGTTTTACAAATTGCTTTCCTCTCTCTAATCCTGCTGGGTATTTTATAGATAAGGAGTCTAGCTCATAGAAGTTAAATTATTTTCCCAATGTAAAGATTTTGTAGAGAAATTTTGTAGTTCAGGAGAGTGGAACTGAAAAATATTGGCCCACAGGGACAGCTTTAACAAACTTCTTTGCTAGTCACAAGGGGAAAGAGGAGATTAAGAGTTGGAGAATGATGACTAGAAGGGACAGTTTCTGTGTGTAGCTTCCATGACAGCACACAGAGAAGGGAAGGGTTAACTCCAGTCAAGACTTTTCAGGGCTCAAACTAATATGTCTTGGAGACATATTAGCTCTATTATCTTTAAGACCCATAAAATGAGAGTATTTTCTAGGTTTTATAATAAGGAATGAGGACTAAGAAGCAGGAAAGCAGATATCTATCCTTAATCTAACCCTACCATTTCAGGAAGAGGACAGAGAGGCTAAAACCCCATCTGTGGGTTTATGGTACTTGAATCCTGGGGAGGGTAACGCCATACCACCTTCCACCAATCAACAGATTTGAACTCAGTTCTCTACTGATTCAAGTCCAGTGAGCCTTTCACCAAACCACGCTATCCCACTCTGAGAGTTATTTTATGTTGAAGTTATACTTTGACTGTTTCTTGAATAGAATTCTTCTTTCTCTAAGTAGACTTCAAGTTCCTTGAGGACATAGATCATGTCTTCTTACTTCTGAATTCCATGTAGATCTTCATACTATATGATGAAAAAAATACAACAAATGTTTATTAAAGCCTACTGTTTGAAGAAGATGGTGGCCACATGCTGTGTGCACTTAGTAGGTACTTTATCATTATTTGTTTAATTGAATTAGGTTAAGTGGCATCGAATAGAAAGGAGTTACTGACCTTGCGGTCAGTACTGGACAGTGCAGAAAAATTATAACTTAACGTTCAAACAATACAGTAGTGCTTGTCATGGCAGTAAAGGGCAGTACTAATTAAGAATATGAACTTATTTATAAAATCCTATAAAGGCGGATGGATGGTAGAAGATTGTGGGCAATGTTACCTCATAAACAGTGAAAAGTGGATGAAGGAAAAAATGAGTTTGTTCACACAAAGATTATCTCTTAAACTAGATAATCCTGAGAGCATTTTCAGTTTAATACTAGGAAGACAACGAACAACAAAGAAAAATGGAAAAGATCTGTCATGATGGCACTAAAAACAAAGAGAGGAAGAGCAGCAGGACCAGACCTGTAGACTGAGTTCCTTGAGAGTTGGGACTGTCTTTTGCCTTTCTTTGTATCATCAGTGCTTAGTATAATGTCTGGCATACAATAAATGCTTGTTAATATACTGAATAACTGGCCAAATTTAGACAGATGAGGTCCATGATGGAGGATGAGAGAATATGTCAGATACTGAGGAATTGCTTCTCTTGATAAGAGGATGGATTCTTATGAAAACTTATGAGAAGACTTAAGCAAGAGGATGATGAGATATGGATGAGTTATGATCTCTCATTGGAGGGAGTACACCGACGGATGAGATAAAAAAAAAACCCATTGAAGAACTGATATACATAGGTTATGCAATTAAAATGCATAAGTCCAAGTTTAAAAAATGGAGATCTCATGACCTGTGGATCTTGTTATATGATTAGAGAAACAACCTTTATTTTTTTTAAATGGTGAATCCTTTCCCTGCAATTCAAGCATTGGCTAGAAGCTTCTGACTTTCTAGAGTTCTTAAACAAAATTTTAAATCTCTTGACAATAATTTTCAAACAGCAAACATTATATTAATAAATAAGAAATTGTTTGGATTAATGATTTCAAACAAATGGTATGTTTATTTTAAGTTGACTGTGCTGATTTGCTGTTCATGTAAATATTTTCCTTCATAAAGATTTGTTAATTTCATTAGACATTTCTTTGAACAGGAAGACAGAGAACTCTAAGATATATCCTGATGGAAACTGAGTTTGAGATCATTGCTTCATAACAAATTCCTGTTATTTGGTTTCACAATCAGCTAAAGATCCATACATCTGAAACCTGTGGAATTTGGTTCCAAAATGTGGCATTTAATATTTTATTTTTCATTGCCCCATTGTGGCATGGAGCTAACCCAGAGTTCTCAAAAGGTATGCCATCAGATTATGAAAAGTAATCTATATTCCTCTCCTCTTGCATGACCTCTGTTCGTATCACTCTGTAAATCCTTCACAAGAATATTTTCTTTCCTTCCTTCCTTCCTTCCTTCCTTCCTTCCTTCCTTCCTTCCTTCCTTCCTTCCTTCCTTCCTTCCTTCCTTCCTTCCTTCCTTCCTTTCTTCCTTCCTTCCTTCCTTCCTTCCTTCCTTCCTTCCTTCCTTCCTTCCTTCCTTCCTTCCTTCCTTCCTTCCTTCCTTCCTTCCATGTTATTTGGTGATATATTACCTACTATTTGATGTTCTTCTTGAAGAAAGGTGGCACAGTGGATAGAGTGCTGGACTTGTAGTCAGCAAGTTGTTTAGTCATTTTTTCAGTCATGTCTGACTCTTCATGATTCCATTTGGGATTTTCTTGGCAAAGATAGTGGAGTGGTTGGTCATTTCCTTCTCCAGCTCATTTTACAGATGAGGAAATTGAGACAAACAGAGTGAAGTGACTTTTCCAGGCTCATGTTGCTAGCAAGTGTCTGAGGTCAGACTAGAACTCAAATCTTCTTGATTCTAGGGCTGGCATTCTATCCACCTAGCTGCCCCAGGAGTCAGCATGACCAGAGTTCAAATTCTGTCTCACATGTTTCTTAGCTGTGTGACCAAGGACAAGTCACAATCTCCATAAGACTTGCTTTCCTTATCAGTAAAATGGAGATAATCATGGCATCTACATCACAGGGAAAAGGATCAAATGAGATAACATATGAAATATACTTTGGAAACTTTAAAGTACTACATACATGCTAACTGCTATTATTATTAAAAGCTAGTTTTCCAAAGAGAGACATGAGAGAATCCAATAAGTGACTGCCTCTTAACAAGATCTTTATCATTGACAGTTAATTTTGAGCAATGTTTACTAGCCCTAGTTTTAAAAATCTGTTAGGTACAACAAAAGCTCTGTTGGTCCAAAGGCTTCTCTAATGGAAATTTTCTGTTGCTCCCTAGAAGGGAATTAAAATTTCAATCTTGGCTTCTTCATGCAATCTTTCTCAGGGTTTTTCTTTGAATTGTTTATTTTCCTTCCTGCTCCTACCTAAAGGTCACTTCAGGATGCAGGAGGGAGTTATTTACTCAGTTGAATCTCAGAGTCTTTTAGGGATCCTGGAGATGATAAGATCATAGAATTAGAGATAGAAGGAATCAATCCATACCTAAAGCAGGAATCTCCTTTACAATATCTGTGATATGTAACCTCTATTTAAAGACTTTTAGAGTTGGGAAGCTCACTACCTCTTGTAGAAGCCCACTTCACTGTTGGACAGAGCCAATTCTTACACTGAATCAAAATCTGCCTTTCTGTAACTTTCATCCACTAGTTCTGCCCAAATGGGACAAGCAAAACAAGCCTGGCAGGTCTAATCCTGCTTCCAAATTCCAGACAGCTCTTCAATTTTGCCTAAGGTTTCTTTTCTCCAGGTTGAAAACCCTCAGTTTCTTGAAAGGTTTCTCATTCTTAATGTTTTCTAGACTGCTTGCCATCATAGGTGGGGAGCCTGCGGCTTTGAGGCCACATGCGGCCTTCTAAGTCCTCAAGTGTGGCCCTTGAGCAGCCTCGAGGCTGCAGGTTCCCCACCCCTGTATCTAGTCTGTAACGACTCCATTTTGTTAATTACTTCCAAAAATACGGGCCCTGTCACAAAGTTAAATACTCCAATGGCTTCCTTCTGACCAGAGCAGATAGGGCTATGACAGAGATAAATTTTTGTCAGACTTTTGTGTCTTCATATAAACCAACGGTTCTTAACCTGAGGTCTGCAAACTTTAAAAAAATTTATAACTACATTTTAGGGGCAGCTAGGTGATTCAGTGGATAGAGTGTTGGGGTTGAAGTCAGGGAAGACTCATCTTCCTGAGTTCAAATCTGGCCTCAGACAGTTACTAGTTGTGTGACCCTAGGCAACTCACTTAACCCTGTTTGCCTCAGTTTCCTCATCTGTAAAAAGAGCTGGAGAAAAAATGGCAAACCATTCCATTATCCTTGCCAAGAAAACCCCAAATGTGTTCACAAAAATCAGACATGACTAAAACAGCTGACCAACAATTCACTATAATTGGTTTCCATTATAAGCCTATACATGCATGCATACATGTATATATATATATGTGTGTGTGTGTATATAGATATGTGTATAGGTATATATAGATGTGTGTATATGTATATATACATGCATATACACACGTGTATGTATACACATGTGTGTATGTGCATTTTAAAGCATTATTCTGACTGAGAAGGGGTTCATACAGCCAAAACATCCATGACAGGAGAAAAGTTAAGATCCCTTATCTGAGCCAAGCTGCATACCTCCCTTCTGGTTAACCTTGGGGCCTAGTCAAAAAGTCAGTGAAGCAGGTGTGCATGTCTCTTGAGCTCAGAAGACCTCAGATCTCCAGATGTGTCTCAACAGGTAGGAAACAAGGCTCCTCTCATTCAGTTTGCTGTCTGTCTCTTCTTGCCCCTGAGTTAGTGGATTTTTATCCAAATGCTTCTCAAAAACAGTCAGTTCTCTATGGCTGTCCTGTTGCTGTTGGTTTAAAAACACAACCATTTGTGAGTATGGAGGCTGAACTAACACACCAGGTCTTTTAGGAGAGGAAGGATTTTTGAGAGAGTTAGTGAGAATTTTCTGGCTTTAAAAAGGAGAAATGTCGGTGAGGGGAGAATTGGACTGTATCACCAAACAGTAGCATGCTTGGGATCTGATGTGAGAAAATGTTTTCAGGTGTCTAAACTGGAAATGCAGCTTGGGATCCTGCCAGGCACGCCCTTCATTCTGACTTGCTAGTAGAAAGTGTTAGGGTTCTGAATATTTCTCTCTGTTCTCCAGTTTGTGAGAAATACTGGTCTATGTCTGAAGGGAAACAATGTAGAAGAAATAGAGAAATGCGTTTCGACCTCAGGAAGTCTTCAGTCTATAGAATCTCAAGGAGATGACAAAAATATGGTGTCCACTGATGGTGATGGTTTAGAAAGTAATACACAACTCACTTTTATGTTTTAATAAATTGAACATGGCAACGTGTATAGTGGCTAGACTGCCAGACATGGAGTCAGGAAGACTTGAGTTCAAATTCTCTGAGGAGCTGTGTGACTATGGGAAGACCATTTAAGCTCTCTTAATTTGATTCCTTACCTGGAAAAGATTTACCTTTACTTTTCATTATTGTGGATTTAGGGCTAGAAAGGACTTTGGAGTTTATAGGATGTTAGGTCTAGAAATGAAAGGGACCTCAAAGATTGTCTAGTCTAACTCTTTCATTTTATGGGTGAAGAAACTCAGACAAGTTAAGTGACTTGCCCAAAGTCCTACCAAGTAGTTAGAGGCAAAGCAAAGCAAAGTTGGGATTTGAGTCCTGGTCTTCTGACTTCAAATTCAATTCTTGTCAAGGTCTGGTGTGCCACAAAGTTGTTGTGTCTGAAGTGAGATAATGCAGATAAAGGGGTGATACACAGTTCAAATCTTATATACTTGTCAATTATTTAAGTATTCAAGGTTAACAAAACCCTTGTGACAAGTGTTAGCACCCCCATTTTGGAAATGATGAGAGTGAGGCTTTCACAGGTGATGACTTACCTCTGATTACACAGGTGATGTCAGAAGGAGCCTTGGAAGCCAAGTCTCCTAACTCCAAATCTAGTGTTCAGTACAAATCTATTTTCATTGGCCTAGGCTGCTGATTAGGTAATGGCCCATGTGAATTTGGGGCCTCCCTCACCTCCTTTTTACTACTTTTCCTTCTTCTATCTCACTCTTCCCCTATTTTCTTTTCTAAAAATGCCCCCTTTTTGTATCTGATACTATGGAAGACATCGAATTCAGAAAAAAAAAACCCAGAACACTTTATTTTCCGTATAATATAGATCATTCCCCCCTGTTCTAAAGTTATACTTCCTCAGTAACCAATGAGGAAGAAAGCAAGGAAAGAAGCATCTCCCATGTGAGCCTCACAATTACCTTGGGAAACAAGCACTCTTATTAGACCCATTTTATAGATGAAGAAACTGACATGGCTAGTAAGCATCTGAGGTCACATTGAAGCTCAGGTCAGTTAGCTTGCGGAGTGGATCTCAGAAAGACCCGAGTTTAAATCTGGCCTTAAAATACTTACTAGCTGTGTGATCCTGGGCAGGTCACCGAACCCTGCTTGCCTCAGTTTCCTCATCTATAAACTGAGCTGGAGAAGGAAAAGGCAAACCACTCCAGTATCTCTGCCAAGAAAACTCCAAATGGGTCATGAAGAGTCGGATATGACTGAACTCAACAATAATAATCATTTATTGATCCCAGGTCCAGCACTCTAGCAACTGCACTACCAAGCCACCTTCATGTAAGTGGGACCCGAGTTCAAATCCTAACTGTGCCACCTGCACACAGATCACCACCTCTGTGAGTCTCATTTTATGCATCTGTAAAATAAGAGTCTTGGGAAGGTTCTTTCCAGCTCAAAAGCTATGTGTGAATTCTGCACGATTCTAGGCCAACTCTCTCATTTCACAAATGAGAAAAATGAAGGAAGCCTTGAGGGATTAAATGACTTATAGCTACACAGGTGGTAAGTGGCTGGGTGGGGCAAGGTGACGGTGGGGGGTTGGTTTGGTGCAGGATTAGAACTCAAGTCCCTTGACTTCCAAGTTTCGTGCTCTTCCTATTTTAACATACTCACTCACCTAGGCCAGGTCCCTGAATTCTTCATGGGAGACCAAATATTCTCTATTTCCTTACTTATCTGGGGTGTCAACTGCACTTGGCATTTTGCTCTTTCCTTGTCTGACATGCAAAGATTATTTTTATTGGCAGAGGAAATAAGCAAAATGACAGTTGAACATCACTGCCTTCTCTGCATTGGCGGTGAACACCCCGTTGTCTATCATAAGCAGGAATCATGTAATTTTTTTGATCCTTCATTTCCCCTCCCCAACCTCCAATATAGCCAAGCCTCACCAGTCTTTGTTGATTCCCGTCCCACCCCCCCAGACAAAACTAGCACGATTATTATATTGTGGTTCCATGCTTATGGATTCAACCTCCATCACCTGCTTTTGCTTTCATCTTTGGTTCATCACTTCAAAAAAATCTAAGATAATTGGCAAGTTTTCTAGACATGTTCATTGGTCTCTTCAGATGACTCCCACTTTCCATCCCTAGTGGAATGATCTCCTTTGGTAGCTTGAGAATTTCATTTTTCCTATGTCTCATGAGCTGACTTTCCCTATAGGATTTTGGTTTGTGGGATCCTATCGATCTTAAAATGTCAGACTATGCTTAGCATTTTTCTCCTCCATCACACAAACTCTAGGAGGTGGTTTTCACCTTACCCTAAAGGTCTCATATTTTCTTCCCCATTCACCAGTTTCTCCCTGCTAGTTAAACTAAAATTGTTACACTGAGGTTCCATTTCTTTTTCGTAAAAATGGGGTCAATCATAGTAGATATCTCAAGACTGCTGTGATTTGCCAGTGAAAAAATATTTGCAGAGTATTGCAAACCTTAAAATGATGTATCAGATATTAATTAAAAGAAATAGAGGACTGGTCCAATTACTCAGTGAGAATGGGTGGTGCATATAGACAACCGAGATTGTTAATTCAAGGTTGGAGACTTCAATTATCTGACTTATTAAAGCTGTGTAGAGAAATGGAATATATTTTTATCCAGGAGACAAAGTTACCAGCAGAATGTGAGGTTTCTTATTCTGCCACAGGGACAAACGTTCCAGCCACATAGTTCTGATCAAATAGCATTAAATCTACTGAGACATCGAAAGGGAATTGAGAGTCAGACATCCTGTAGCCATGAGTTACCTGTGTTGTCAAGGTAACCACATCCTTAGTATTCTTGGTAACTGGATCTTTCCAATAGAGCAGCGGAGAGACACCACAGGTATCAGCCCATCAGCCACCTGCCAGTGTCTTAAACAATTCCTTGATACTATACTTAGGGGACTGTGACAGTGTTGGGGTATTTTTTTTCAAAGGGAAAAAGCACCATGTTCATTTCTGTGAAAGTGCCAATCAGCTTGCAGAAATCCTGTTTTACATCCTTAAACCTGGTTGGCGGTGGGGGTGATGGCTTCTGACTTGTAGCTATTTCAAACCGGTTCCTGGGTTCCTTATTAAAAGGGCCATCTATATAGGAGTGTTTGAACCTTGCAGACTGAATTCCCGGCTCCTGAAATAACCAGTGCTTGAGATATTAGGAGAACATGTGGCTATTTTACCACTGCAGGTTGTAATGTCAGTTTTTATAGTGAAAAATCTGACTCAGTTGGGATCATACCTGTATTTTGTAGCCCAAAGGGATACCTGGGAAAACTAGGCAGGAACAGAGAGTGATGAATAAAACATCAGGGACTAAAGCTTCTGCAGGAAGCAACTGGGAAATCTCTGCTTCTTTTAAGTCCTATCTATCCCCTTTCCCACTACAGGTCCAGATTACCGGTGTGAATGTCTCTTCCCCTTTCCTTCTCCAAATAGAACTGGGACTGGGAATATGAGTTCTACCAAATGGAATTGATGGGAAACACCTAGGAAAGAATTACTGATTACTAATCTTGTATAGGTGAAGAGAAAATCGATTCAGAAGGAACAACTTTGGGTTTTATCATATAAATAAAAACCGTAGGGGCTATGAATGTCAGAACAGTTGGCCTTGAACCCCTCCCAGACCATATGGGGCTGTAGGCTGTGCCATATATCATTCACAAAAAGCCATTTCCTTTCAATTTTGTAATATGGTCTGGAGGATTTGACTGATGACCCAGATTTCAGGAGGCATGAATGATCTCCACAGCTCAGGTGAGACATGGATGCTATAAAGCAGGGAAGGATGCAGTGAAAAGGTTCTTTTTGCCTTGACATAGACTTGATCCCTAATTAAAAGAGAGAAACAAGGTAATTTTTAACTGCTATCCATTTCTGAGAATTCTGTCAAAAAATGTTTTTGTTCCAATCATCAGTTCCTTGAGGCAAGTCTTCCTACTGATATGTTACATATGCCATGTGCTGTCCACGTCTTGGAGAAGAGATGTGGGTTTTCTTTAGATTATTCAAGGGATAGTCTCTTCTGTCCTTTGGATTTTTTTTCTTTTTATCATTGCATGTATAGTCAAGACAGCTAGTATTTATAAAGCATTTACTATGTCACAGGTACTGTGCTAAATATATAAATATAATCAGATAGAAAGCAATCCCTGCTCTCAAGGACCTTACATTTTAATGGGGGGGGGGAGGGAAAAAACACTTAAAGGAAAAGGGAAGTTAAAAGAGAAGGTGACAGATAGGGAACATGGTGCTGGGAGAGGAATGAAGATAGCTAACCTGGTCATTTGCCTTAAAATGGCAGTTCCAGGAGAAATCCACCAATCACAGGAAGGGGCAGCAGGGGCAGTGTGAACTTCCAAGGTGAGAAGGCTGTTGTGGCACAGTGGAATTCTTTCTCACCACTTCTTAAAAAAACTGCTTTAGCTTTTCTTTTTATAAAGAATCCCGCAGGAGTAAGCCATACTTCAAAGCTAAAAGCTGCTCTAGAGGGTGCCAGGCATATACCTTGTTGTTTCTTCCTTCTACTGAAATAAATGAATCCCCAGTTTTCTGAAATTTAAGGTGAGAATACTGATTGATAATCAGCTTTCTAGCAAAGGACTCTTTTGGGGGGAAGAGACAGCTTTTTTTTCCTTGTATCTCTAAAGCCTGATTCAGCCTCTATCTTGAAGTCAAATTCTATGTTAAAAAGTAGACAATTGTTTTTGAGGTTGGGGGCCACAGTGACAAGGAAGGATAGTGAAGGGTTGCTTGGAGATTTCTAGCCCATTAGATGAAACAAATCATAAGTAACTCAAAGGTAAAATTGTCAGATTTTTAAAAAACCTAATTCCTGATATGAATGTTGGAAAGGAAGTCCAGTATAGTAGTGTGCATCCTTTCCCTAAAGATAATTGGTTTTATTATTTTTTTCAATTAGCAACCATTTCTTTTCTCTCCTCTCACTTTCTCCCATTGGAGAAAAAATAAAAACAAAACTTTTGTAATAAAAATGCACAATCAAGCAAAAAAAAAAATCCCCATATTGGCTATATACAGAAGTGTATTGTCTCATTGTCCATTTTCATCACTTCTCTGCCAGGAATCAGGTAGCAAGGGTAGCATCAGTCCTCCATATTCATGGCTGGTCATAGCTCTGATCAGTTATAAAGACTTTTAAAGTTGAAGATAACCTTTTTATTTTCTTCCGTATTTCCAAGACTTAAGTCAAGTGCTTTTACATGTCTATCCAGAAGATTTTTAAAAAGACCTAAATAATAGAAGTGGCAGTGTGTGCATGGAGAAAAATGCTAGATTTGGAGTCAGAAAATATGGTTCTCCTTCTTATTACCTGAGTAACATTTTGTTGACCTTAGTTCTGGCATCTATAAATTACAGAAGTTGACCCAAAACAACCTATGATCCTGAAAGATTGTGGTATATAGGAAAGCATGCCCACTTGTTGCTTAAAGACTTCAGTTATAATTCTGGCTCTGCCATTTCCTGACCAAATGACCTTGGGAAGGTCACTTAACTTTGCCAAGCCTTCCCTTTATCTGTAAAATGGACTCAAGAAGGCTATATACCTCATGGGATCATTGGGTAGAATTGGTTCGAATCAAATGAGGGGATACGTGCAAAGCCCATTTTAAGTTTTAAAAGTCTTTAGAGACATGAGTTATCATTTCCCCCTTTCACATTCATTCTCCTTTGTGCAGGTTTAAATTCCATTCAGGTCATAGGACCAGTTATCATCTTCAGATCCTGAGCCCTCTGTGAGCAGTCTGAGCAGTTCTGGAATGTGGGAGCCGCCAACAATGCGGTGTTAGGAAGAAAGCAGTTAAAGGGATGGAGTTGGTGCAGCTGGTCAGCGTTACCAGGGGCTAGCATAAAAAAAAAAGTAACAGGAAGTAGAGGGTAGTTGTGGGTTTTCTTTTTTTTTTTAAGTTTGCTTGCTAGGCCATAGAAACCATCTGGATAGAGGACTCTTTAATTGAAACCCTGGAGCAGGCAGTTTTTTTGGTTAGTGCCTCTTTTGATCATCTCTATCTGGGAGATCTGCGCTATTGCTAACCTATACCCTTCTCCCTGTTAGCAAGGGGGTACTAGATAATAAAACTCCTTTTTATCACTGCCTGGATCTTGCTTCATTTTCATAGAAAGCATAAAATAAAATAATTTATGTAATGTTAAACAAATGATGAAGGGGAAGCCATTTGGGGTGGGAGATTCTTATCTTGGACTGTATTTTCAGGTTTCTGGTATTTTTCCAATTAGCAATTGGGCTTAACTTCATACTGTTCATCTGGAGTAAACCTTGCTTCTCTCAAGCTGAAGACGTAATGAAAGAAGTCTCAGTAAAGAGAAGAATGCTATTTGTTCGTGTTTCTGTATACTTAGATACTTGGGGGACCCCTCCTCCCCAACATATCATCATAATGGTTGCCCCATAATGAAGGAAACAGGCAAATTTAAAGAACAGTTTTTCAAAACCTGGAGGCACAATAGATTTCACAAATGGTACATTGAGGTTCTCGGAGATGAATTTTAATTATTTTTAAGGATAAAATTTCTTGATTTTTGCAAAGTAGGATTGGAAGAAATACAAAAACTTTCCAACTTACACAATACTTTTCAGTTTATCTATCCAAATCTGTATATATGAAAAACAGAAAACCAATTTTCATCATGTAATTATTTGCCACAGGAACAGTTGATCTGACTTAACTCATGGTGTTTTAAAATACCTTTCTTGGTATACCTGTAAGGTCTGTTGGTGTTAATTGCAAGTTGTATATGTATCAATTAAATATATCCCTTTAACCTCATCTACAGAATTGTCTTGCCTAAAGTCATTAAAGATTGTTTCATTTTTGTCTTTGGATCCTCAGTGCTTGGCAAAATTCCTGGTGCACAGATTTCTCAGTTGCTTACTACTGAGACCAATTAATCCTGATACGCTTGTATCATTTTGTTTCTCAAGGTAGATTCTGGAATCCTAAAATGTGTGTAGAAGGTGAGCATTTTATGATGAAATTGTTGTGGGTGCATGAATCTGTATGGAATTCTGAGGAAAATCCCAAATAAAAATGTTTCAAATGCAAATAACTTACCATTGTTAAACTTTGGTGATGCTATTTCTCTCCTGTGACCTTTTAGATTTTTGTTGCCCTAAAAATTCTACTTTACTGGGAAACCATACTTACCTGCTCTTTTTTTTTTTTGTATTTAAATTTATTTATTTAAGTTTTCAATATTCGTTTCCACAAAATTTTGGGTTCCAAATTTTCTCCCCATTTCTCCCCTCCCCCACCCCCCAAATGCATTCTAATTACCCTTATCACCAATCTGCCCTCCCTTCCTTTATCCCCATCTTCTCTTATGTCCTGTAGGGCAAGATAACTTTCTATACCCCATTACCTGTATTTCTTATTTCCTAGTTGTACGCAAGAACAATACTCAACAGTTGTTCCTAAAACTTTGAGTTCCAACTTCTCTTCCTCCCTCCCTCCCCACCCAACCCCATTGGAAAGGCAAGCAATTCAATATAGGCCATATCTGTGTAGTTTTGCAAATGACTTCCATAATAGTCATATTGTGTAAGACTAACTATATTTTCCTCCATCCTATCCTACTCCCCCATTTCATCTATTCTCTCTTTTGATCCTGTCCCTCCCCAAGGGTGTTGACTTCTAATTGCTCCTTCCTCCCACTGCCCTCCCTTCCAACATCCCTCCCCACCCTGCTTATCCCCTTCTCTCCCACTTTCCAGTAGGTTTTCATACCAAAATGAATGTGCATTTTATTCCTTCCTTTAGTCGAATGTGATGAGAGTAAGTTTCATGGTTTTTCTCTCACCTCCCCGCTTTTTCCCTCCACTGAAAAGTCTTTTACTTACTTCTTTTATGAGAGATAATTTGCCCCATTCCATTTCTACCTTTCTCCTACCAATATATTACTGTCTCATCCCTTAATTTCATTTTTTAAAGATATCATCCCATCCTATTCAATTCACCCTGAGCTCTCTCTCTCTCTCTGTGTTATCTCACCAACTACCCAGATACTGAAAAAAGTTTCAAGAGTTAAAAATATTGTCTTTCCATGTAGGTATGTAAACAGTTCAATTTTAATAAGTCCCTTATGATTCTCTTTGCTGTTTACCTTTTCATGTTTCTCTTGATTCTTATGTTTGAAAGTCAAATTTTCTTTTCAGCTCTAGTCTTTTCATCAAGAATGCTTGAAAGTCCTCTATTTCATTGAAAGACAATTTTTCCCCTGAATTATTATACTCAGTTTTGCTGGGTAGGAGATTCTTGGTTTTAGTGTTGGTTCCTTTGACTTCTGGAAAATCATATTCCAAGCTCTTTTATCTTTTAATGTAGAAGCTGCTAGATCTTGTGTTATCCTGGTTGTATTTCCACAATACTGGAATTGTTTCTTTCTAGCTGCTTGCAATATTTTCTCCTTGACCTGGGAACTCTGGAATTTGGTCACAATGTTCCTAGGATTTTCTTTTTTTGGATCTCTTTCAGGAGATGATCAAAATTTATTTTACCCTCTGGTTCTAGAATATTAGGGCAGTTTTCCTTGATAATTTCATGAAAGATGATGTCTAGGCTTTTTTTTGATCATGGCTTTCAGGTAGTCCTGTAATTTTTAAATTGTCCCTCCTGGATCTATTTTCCAGGTCAGTTGTTTTTCCAATGAAATATTTCACATTGTCTTCCATTTTTTCTTCTTTTGGTTTTGTTTTGTGATTTCTTGGTTTCTCAGAAAGTCATTAGCCTCCATCTGTTCCATTCTAATTTTTAAAGAACTATTTTTTTCAGTGAGCTTTTGAACCTCCTTTTCCATTTGGCTAATACTGCTTTTAAAAACATTCTTCTCCTCATTGGCTTTTTGAACCTCTTTTGCCAATTGAGTTGGCCTAGTTTTCAAGGTGTTATTTTCTTTAGCATTTTTTTGGGTCTCCTTTAGCAAGGAATTGACCTGCTTTTCATGCTTTTCTTGCATCTCTCTCATTTCTCTTCCCATTTTTTCCTCCACTTCTAAATCATTTTTGAGCTCTTCCATGGCCTGAGACTGTTGAATATTTATTTTGGACATTTGAGCTACAGAAGCCTTGATTTTTATGTCTTTCCCTGATGGTAAGCATTGTTCTTTCTCATCAGAAAGGATGGGAGAAGATATCTGTTGACTGAGAAAGTAATCTTCTATAGTCTTATTATTTTTTCCCTTTTTTGGGCATTTTTCCAACTAGTTACTTGACTTTCGGGTCCTTTGTCAAGAGTAGGGTATACTCTGGGGATCTGTAAAATCTCAATTCCTCCAACGTGGCACAATCCAGAGTGTACACTGGTCTGGGAGCAGAGAGAGATTTTTGTGCCCAGAGTCTTAGCAGAGTTTCCTCTCCACAACCACCTGGCCTCCAGTTCCACCAAGCCAGCTCTGGGAACTGAGATTCAGATAAGCTACATGGGCAGGGCTGCCATTCAGTGTGAGATAAAGATCAGCTCCCTCAGGGCCTCTACACAGGGCTGAGGTAAGAATGGGCTGCTCAGTATCCCCAGCGTTTTTACGATCCAACAATGGATGTGAGCTGCTGTAGGGGTTGCTGTGGGAGGTGCCTAATGTGGGCTCTGTGGCCCCCTGCCTAAGGCCAGAGCTATAGGAAGGCCCTTCTCCCTTCCTGGGAAGCTGAAAAAACCCTGTCACTGACCTTTGGCATCTGTGGTTTAAGGGATCTGTGAAGGCTGCTACTACGACTGGAGATTCCACCCCAGAGGGCTGTTTGCTAGTTGTGAGCTGTGAGGCCAAGGCAGGGCTGGGCTTTGCTGCGTGTCAGGTGCAACCGACATTTCCCGTGGCCTTTCAGGTCACCTTGGACTGGAAATCTCCTCCACTCTGTTGTTCTCCACTTCTGCTGCTCCAAAATTTGTTGAGAGTCCCTCTGTACAGTTATTTTATGGGCTGTGTGGGGAGAGCCCGCATATATGTGTCTTTCTACTATCTTGGCTCGGCCCCCTTACCTGCTCTTTCTTGACACATTCCTTTTTTCTATTTTAAAGTTTCCAAATAAAATTCTGTATTTTAAGAAAAAAAGAAAAATATCTGGTAGGGGCTTAATAAATCCTTTTTGAATGAATGTATACCTTCCAGCTCAAAAATTCCAAAGATTTTTGTATTTAAACGCCATATTGTGACCTCCAATACAATATCTGGAATGATCTGATGACCTGCCAACTTGTGAGAAAAAAATGCTTTATGTGATCCCTGGAATCATGCAAGTAACTTTTTTATCAATGAGAATACTGTACAGCAGTGGTTTAGCAAGGTGTGGTCTGGGGACCCAGGCCCTATCATAAATCCATGAAGTCAAAACTACTTCATAATAATACCAAGATGTTTTAATTTCTTATATGTTAAATATAATTAAATGTAAACCAATAACCCAACTCATTCTGGGGAGGCAATCTTATAAATTTTTAATTGTGTAAAGGTGTATTGAGACCAAAAATTTTGAGAACTACTTTTATACAGTAAACCCTTACTGATTCAAACTGTTTCTCTAACAGTGACCTCAACACTCAAAAATATAGTAGCTGTTGTCTTATTCATTCCCTTCAACTCAACTGAAATTCCAAATCATTAATAACATTTGATATATTTTTTTTTGCATTGCCACATGAAAGGATTGAATTTTTCGTTAATTGCACAGTATTAGTTTTTGATCCACAATTTAAAAAACAACTTGTCGGCAGTTAATAATCCACATTTCAATTGCTTCCTTAATGTACTATTTGTCATTTGTCTTGTTTGTGGGTTCTGTGTGATGGTTTTTCAAGGGTAGACCATGACTAACTAGCAATGAGATTATTCAGAGGAAAGCTTTCCAAGGTCCAAGTTATACTGGGGACTCTATCCCAAAGGCATAGGAATTCTAAACTTGAAATTCAATAAAGGAGACTCTAAAGACCATGAATTGAGTCAGTGCCAAGTTGTCCTAGAAGGAAGGGAGGTGGGAAGTGACATAAATTGTAATTAGCAAGCCACGTCCAGGAGTTTTATTAAGGATGATCTGTTTAGTGGGAAACCAGGACCCAAGCAAAAGTATCTAACACCCACATGACAGCTGAGCTGGGCTTCAGGACGGGAGCTTGGGCACTGCTGACGGTGACCAATTTGTGTCTGCTGATAGAACAAGATGCAGAGTCAGTGGTATAGTACAAAGTGTTTGCATCCTCCTTGCTCTTCAGCCTCCAGACAGCTGAAAAGAAGGCAGGCCAGTGCCTGAAAGCAAACAGGCCCCTCAAAGGAAAAGAGACAGGAACCCCTGGGGAAATCTCAGTGGGGACTGCACAGGATGAGTCTTCCTGCCTGAATAACTCTGCACTGTTTCTGAACTACCCTGAATTGTTCATGTCACTGTTTCATTGTTTGTCATAGGAGACAGCTTGGTATGATGGATACATGCTACACTGGCAGTTGGGAAGGTCTGGGATCAAATCCTGCTTCGAACAGTACTTGTGTGACTATGGATAGATCATTCTGAACCTTCATTTCCTTTTCTATTAAAAAGAAAGAATAATTAGCCATAGAACTTACCCCTAGATCCGGGGTTCTTAACCATTTTTTTTTTTGCTAGAAGGTAGAAAAAGTGAAGAAAGATAAGGTTAGGTGCATATTTTTCTGGATAAAATAAACATGACTAAAAAAAGCAATGAAAAGTGAGGAAGAGAGAGTGACCTGGTATGAAGGAATTTCCTGACTTTCTCTTCCCAAACAAGGAAGGGAGTGAACATTTGACATACTATGAGTTCTCAGGAGATCAGGCAATCAGTTTTGTACAGTATAGCATGGTGAAAAGAGCACTGGACTTGGAATAGTTTTGCCACAGAAAGTTCTTAGCTATGGACTAGTAACCTAACTCTCACCTGTGGCTCCAAGAAGCCATAACCTGGTAAATCATTTCAGCAGACTAGGATGAGGGTAACCAAGGGTTCTCAAACCCATTGGTGAGTCAGGGAGTGTCTACCCCAAGCATGTGAAGACTTCATCTTGTGGAATGGGTGGATTAGAACAATTTGTTCCAACGGCCATGAAGGCAGATGAAGCAGGCGATATGGAACACTTAGAGCTTGGTTAGACACCAAAGATGCCAAGGTCATCAACTGCATTCTGAACCATCACCAGCTGTCTTGACTCTGTCCTGCCACTGACCTATGATGACTCTGGAGAGGAGAGTGAGGCTGACAACTTCGTGCAATTCTGCCTCACTTAAATCCAATTTATGCATGAATCAAAAGACACCACCCATACCATTTCACTATATCATATATGTTATTAAAGTAAATAATGGTTTCACATTTAATTTTCACAACAATTCTCACCCTGGGAGGTAGATGCTATTATTACCCCCATTTTACAGTTGAGAAGACTGAGGCAAACAGGTTTTTTGACCAGAGTCACAGAGTAAGTATCTTAGGCTGGATTTGAACTCAGGTCTTCCTAATTCCTGGCTTGTAATTTAGCTTCTGTGATTCTAATCACCTCTAATGATATTTTTTCTTTTGACAAATGCTAATGTGAACGATTTTAAAAGAATCCGATTGAAGAATGTTTAAAGCATTTATAATGACTGAAGGGTGGAGTCATACTCAAATATACAAAGGGATCTATGATTTGCTTCCCGCCAATGATGTAAATCATCACCACCTGACATGTTGGTGACCTTCTTCAAATTCTTCTTACACCAAGAGGGTACCAGAAAATCACTGTGGGCTGTTCCCCTTTCATCCTTCAGCGGTATCTCATGACTAGCCCATCTTCTCTTTCTGTCATTCAATTCCTTAATGCTATGCTTCATTCCTGTTCCTCAGAGTTTCTCTTCGACTGTGTCGCATGCTGCTGCGGCTCACACTTACCACACGCCTCTTCATTATCTTGTAGGAGATGCTCCCCTTTGATTCTTCGGGGGCCGTGGTGTGGCCCACGAAACGTTTCTTGTCACTTTCAGGTGTATGATGAAACCCACTATGCCAGCTCCTTTCATTGCCTGTCTTGTCTGTGAGCCATCCTTCTGATGAACTGCAGCTTCTTTCTTTATGCTTTATTTATTGCAAGGATGTCAAGATTGATACAATTACGCTTCTTCAGCAAAGCAGCTACTTGGCAGTTGGGAAAGCTTCTCACTTTAAGGTGACCAAGAAGCAAATTAAAGCTTGTTGACATTCTAAAAACTTCATGATTCTTCGCACCCTCTGCCTCATTTCACTGTCCCTAAAAGAATGGAAGGGAGCCATGTGGACCTGAGGAGATTTCTTTGTTTCATGGGTTGCCATGGCCAAATTACCACAGAGTGGCCAGCGTCTCCATGATTAGCTAGGCTGGTCCTAAGAAATAGTCAGTCTATTTCCTGGCCACATGTGAAACCTTTCCAGAATCGAAGTCCTTCATAGACTCTACTGGTATGGTTTTCAAGATCCCGAGGTCACTTCTGTATCACTGTGGAGCATCAAAGTAGGACTTTGTGTGGAGGAAGAACAATACCTAAAATAATGTAAGATTTTTCTCTTTTTTTGACTAGACCGAAGAGTGGAAATCTTACATAATTATTTCTTTTCTTGTGAGATTAGCTGTTTCATTTCACTGAAGTTAGAAATACAGACAAAATGACCTCCCTGATGAGTTAGAACTAAAATAGTGTCTAAAACTCTTTTCCTTTCTACCGTTGATTGATTGCTAATGACCAATGGAGAAGTAAACTACATTTTTCTCAAAATAGAGGATTTTGGATAAGATTTGCTTAAGTACTTATGCAAAACAACAAAGGCAGCTTTAATAAAAGGTACTTTTCCAAGGAATTGGTATATTTAATTTTCCAACCCATGAAAATGACTGTCACTGATCATCAGTCATGAAATTACCCACATTAAATGCTATCCAAACCAACAAATATTTATGAAATATCTATTATCTGCAAGATAGTTCCAGGTACTGGGGCCATTAAGGCAAAAATGAAAATTAGACCTGCCCTCAAAGAGCTTATGTTGTACTGGGGAGGTTCAATATGGAAATATACACGTCAGAGGTGATTGTTGAAGGAGGTTGAGGTAGTGGGAAAATTGGGGCAATCATAAAAGGCTTCCTGTAGGAGGTGACATGTGAGCTGAGCCTTGAAGGAAGCCAGGGATTATAAGAGGGCCAAGGTAAGGAGGGTATATATTTCATGTAAGGGGCATGGTCTGGGTAGAGTCACATAGCTAGAACTGTCAGATAGAATATTGTATTTTTTGCCAGAACTAGGTCAGCATTACTGTTCACTGTTTTAGCTCATAGGATCATGTCTATGTCTGTCTGTGTCTTTGTGTCTCTCCCTTCCTGAATCTTTAATTGTATAGGGTCTTAAAGATCATTTAGGCCATTTTTTCTCATTTTATGGGCAGCTAGGTGGCATGGGGATAGAGTGCTGGGTCTGAAGTCAGGAAGACTTGAATTCAAATCTGGTCTCAGATACTTATTAGTTGTGTGACCCTGGGCAAGTCACTTAATCCTGTTTGCCTCAGTTTCCTCAGCTGTAAAATGACCTGGAAATGGCAAATCACTCCAATATCTATGCCAAGAAAACTCTAAAAAGGGGTCATGAAGAGTTGGACATGACTTAAAAAAACAAAACCACTGCTACCTCATTTTATAGATGCTGAAACTGAGAACAGAGGGGTTACCTGAGATATACATACTCCTGAGACATACATGCACACACACACACACGCACACACAAACATTCCTATATCTCTTCTAACTCTAAAACTCTGCTCTTATTCTATACTGAGTTTTCTGTCAGAATATTAAGGTATTATTGCCAAGTGGTTACTCAATAGGACCTGGACTTGTCATTTCACTGGTATAGAGAATTTCCCATGAGGAAACGCCTTCTCCCACTGTTAGTAGGCACTTTCTCTGTACCTTATGGTCTTAAAAAGTTGCTCGTGGCAGATTCAGAGGTTAAGTGATTTGTGTGGGGTCACACAATCAGTATGTCATGGGCAGGACTTAAATCCAAGTCTTCCTGGCTCTGAGGTCAGAGCCATATCCATCATGACATGCTGTCTCTTATTTATATTTTCAAAAAAAATTTCCATTGTAAAATAGTTATGCTATAATATTTTCTTCCTGGTGGGAACCTGTGACTTCATTGGTGTTGGGCAACTCCCACTATGGAAATTCCTTCCACTCTGTATTGATACAGGAGGCAAGTCCTCTGTAATTTTAATGGTTTGCCTCTGAGTATATATCAGAAGCAGAATCTGAACCCAGGACTTCCTGACCTCTGTACCACAATCCACTACTTTTCATGACTCTAGTTAATTGTTCATTTATACTTTTCTCTCCTCCCAACTCATAAGTTCATCCTAAAAAAGAGGAAATGGACAGTCATGTGAACATCTGGGTCCTGCCTGATACCATTTCATTAATGTTTGGAGTTCTTACCTGTATTATTGAAATTTGAGGTAGTCCTTCTGAACCTCATGAGTTCCCCCATATTGAAATTTATGGTCAATGCCAGAGGGCTGCAGGAAAGGCCTGACTCATGATGGGCACCCATTGCATTTAGCATTCGTTGGGTATTCATTGCGATGGATCCATTCCTTTGAATGAGATCCATCAGCCTTTCTGAAAAACTGATTCAGAAAACTGATTTAGTCCTAACTCAGGCTTCTGAAGGCACAGACATGTTACACCAAAGTTTCGATTCTTTCTGAGCTTACAAATTGGGTATCTCGCTGTTATAGCCAATAAGTTAAAAGAATAATTGACTAGGGATATCAGTAAAAGACCTGTACCATCATGTTTTATGGTAGTTTCTAGAGAATCCAAAGAATAGGCTTAAAAACTATACCACTGGATGAAAATTAACTCCTGCTGGCTAGGATAGGCTGTAAATGTCAAGCCATGAGATTTGGAAGACTTATTGTAGCTTCGATGTAGCTTGTACATTTTAAAGCATTATTGACTTGGCTGATAATGACAATCACATGTCGAGAACAGAATGTGATATCCTTGAGCGTGTTCTTCCTCGATATGATTCTTGGTCTCAAGAGTCTTATTACTGAAACTTTAAATCACTGAACTACACTGTGTGACTCCTTTAGTGTCATCAGAATGAATACGAATCATTAAGAAAAGAATTTTATCAGAGGCCCTACGATTCTTTGACAAAAATGTGAAGCCTTTTAATTTAATCACATATTTTCTACTTTGGACTATTTTTTTTTTATTAAAAAATTCATAAACAAATTTCCTATTAAAAACCCAATTTTGCTTCCATCTCTAATGCTATTTTTATTTCCATGATGTTATATAATAAGATAAATATTGTCAAAATTGGATTTTAGGGATTTGAGCTGGAAGGGACCTCAGAGGTCATTGAGTCCAACCCCCTCAGTTTATAGGTGGTAAAACTGTGTCACAGAGAATGTAAGAGAAATGTGTAGCTAGTAAGTTTGTATGTGTAGGGATGTTGAACACAGGTCCTCCTGACTCTAAGTGACATTCATTCTCCCAAGTGAAAAAAATAAAAAATTCCAAGGTGAAATCATTTGCCCAAACCAATCTAACTAGTATTTTAAAAGCATCTACAGCTGTATTTGGAGCTGGGGATGCAATGGTAGATACTACACCGATCAGACTTTGAAGGAGCGTCCAGTCTGCTGGCAGAGAAAATACATGTATACAAGTAACAAGATAGGGTAAATAAGAGTGTAGTAAGTGCTGAGTCCAAGCAAAGCATCAAGAGGAATTTAAAAAAGAAGAGATCACTTTTAGCCTTGGTATGAAGAGAAGACATCTTAATGATATTCACTGAATGGGCAGCATCTTTGGAAAGTGATTTGCAAATGTTAAAGCTCTATATAAATGACAACTATTATTATTGTTTATGGACTAAAAACAGTATTACCCTTTACACTTGTAATTTTGATTCTTCGGAAATCTTTTACAATAGCTAACATTCATAAAATGGTTTAAGGTTGCAAAGCATTTTATATGCTCATTTGTCATTGTGGTTGTTTGCTTGTATCTGACTCTTAATGACCTTATTTAGAGTTTTCTTGGCAAAGATACTAGAGTAGTTTGCTATTTCCTTTTCCAGCTCATTTTACAGATGAGGAAACTGAGGCAAACAGGGTTAAATGACTTGCCCAGGGTCCAACAGCTAGTAAGTGTCTGAGGTCAGATTTGAACTTATGAAGATGAGTCTTCCTGATTCCAAGCCCAACCTGCAGCAGTCCCATTTGATCCTCACAACAGCCTTGGGTGTTGAGTGTTATTATTATATCTTCACTTTATAGATGAGGAAACAGAGACTCAGCGAGATTAAGTGAATTGCCTAGGGCCGTACAGTAAGTGTTTGAGATGGATTTGAACTCAGGTCTTCCTGACTCCACATCCAGTACTTTATCTGCTATGCCATGTAGCTGACTCAGTTATTGTGTTCTTTGATTCACAGCTATCTAATATCAATAAAGGAATATTTGTTTTTAATTTTAAATTTTAAAAGTTGAGTTTTTATTTCAGGGAGCAGCTTAGTACTGTGGAAAATACCGTACACTTTCCCAAACATTATTCCGTGTCCTCCCTTGTTGCTTATTCTGGACCCAGCTCGTTGTCTATTTGTCATCTCTGTCTAACAATTGTGTACAGAAAGACTGACTCAATGCACTGGCTGTCCAACTACAGGTCAGAGTCTCTACAAAGGACATTTTTTAACTGCTTCATTTTTCCTACCTATTGCTAATAGGTAACACAGAGGAGTCTAGAGTTAAACTCATAATAACAGGTAAAGATCTATTGGCCAAGCAGATGACAAGAAATCTATTATTGAGACAGGTGCCTTTGTTCCCCTATGAAATGTGTTCAGTAATAAAATCTTTGGAAGTGCCACTGAAACATGGAACACCCCTAACTCTTTAAAATGGCCATCTACTTATTTGTAAAACCATTCATCGACAAGGTGATTGTCATGTTAGTGATTATTTTTCCCATTGGCTTTAGGACTACATGGTTCTTTCTAGGTCTTTTTAAAGTTTCTGCTAAGTGAGGTGGTGATATTAGCAGGTTCCCTGCTATATTAACTTTTATGTATTTGGTCAAATAGCCAAAATATCTGGTCTGTTGATTATAAGTTTTTGATCTACGATAAATAATTTCTTTCAGTTCATCTTACCATGGGCATTTTCTGCATGGCATAGTGAAAGGAAGTCAGAGGTATTAGAATCAGGGCATAGGGTGTGGAATCCTGAACATACTGACTGTGAACAAGTCACTTAATCTCACTGGGTCTCAGCTTCCTGTCTATAAAATGAGATAATAGGATTGGATGACTGTCAATGTCTCTTTCAGCTCTAAATCCTGTGATCAATTATCCAGTTACATTTGGGGACTAATTTCTACTGAAGCATTTTTATACATTTTGAAATTACCCATATCAGCTGATGGTGATGTTTGCAACATTCAATTATATTTGCAATTGTTAAAATAGTCAGCATACGTAATCTGTTCTTATTCGCTGAAAGTTTCCTTAATTATATATTTGAACATTTTTAGTGATCATTACTCTATCCTATGGTCCCCTCAAGGCATATTACCTTGTTTCAATCCCATATTGTATACAACTGTCAGCATAATTTTGATACTTTTGTACTACGTTTAAATTTGCTGTTGGGGTCTTTGAATTTTTTGGGAGGGAGAAGTGTTCTATTTTTCCTGATTTTAAAACTGTGATGTAAAACTGGGGCCATTTTTTGCCAACCAGATATATTCTGTAAAACAGTCCCTCTGCTTTGTAGGGCAGCTAGGTGGCACAGTGGGTAGAGTGCTAGGTTTGAGATCAAACTCATCTTCCTGAGTTTAAATCTGGCCTCAGACACTTACTAGCTGTGTGACCCTAGGCAAATCACGTCCCCCTGTTTGCCTCAGTTTCCTCATCTGTAAAATGAACTGGAGAAGGAAGTGGCAAACCGCTCCAGTATCTTTGCCCAGAATACCCCAAATGAGGTCATGAAGAGGCAGACACACCAAAATGACTGAATAGTTGTTTTGTAACTGGAGATGAGGACCAGATTTACGATTTCACTAGGCCTCCCAAGTGAGGAAACTCCCTCTAGAAATGCAGGTTAGCATCTTCTCTGAAATTTAGAATTTTATAGAGTTGCCTAGAGCACTGAGAGATTAAGTGAGTTGCTTAGGGTTCTCACAGACAGTATATGTCAGAGTTTGGACTTGAACCCATATCTCTACTATACCATACCACTTTTACTGTTTTGTAATATGAGAGGAATACACATGCTTGCACTAATTAACTTGAGCATGCCTCCATATGAGTCTCAAGAGTCTTATTAGAAAAAATGAAATGTTGAATGTCAGCGTATGATGGCTACTTGGACCTTGTTAACATGAATAAAAATAATTAGTGATGACACTTGTTCTAGTTACAGATCTTGTGAAGTGCTGTAGAATACATTCCAGTCCTAGAAAATGGGCCTTAGTCATGGCTCAACTACTAATTAGTCAAGTGACATTGGATAAGTCACTTTCTCTGATGCTTAGTTTTTTGATCTACTGGTGGTAACATCAGTCAACCCAACAAACATTAAGTATTTTGTGCAAGTCACTGGGCAATAGAAAGAGAAGAATAAAACATTTCCTAGCCTTAAAGAGCTTACATTCTATTGGAATGGATACTATTTTTGGAAATATACATAAAACAACTTAAAGGCCAAATGAGATGAAGGAACTAGCATTTGGGAGAGCAGGAAAAGATGCATGTAAAAGGTATCTCTTAAATAAAGATATAGAAAACAAAAACTTCCAAAAGCTGAAGGTGAAGTGGGAGTGCCTTCCAGGCATGGGGACCAGCCAACCCAAAGGTGAAGAGATGAGAGATAGAGTTTTATGGATGAATATCAATGGAAAGCCAGTTTAGCTGGACCATACTGTTCATGAAAGGGAATAATTTTTATAAGAGTTTGGAATGGTAGGTTGAGACTAGGTTGTCATGGGCTTTAAAAACTTAACAGAAGATCTAAAATTTAGTCACTGGAGTTTATTGAGTAAAGTAGGGTCATGGCCAGACTTAAAATGAAGAGTAGAAATGTCTAGTTTTGCCCCTGGTTTATAACTTAAAAACAAAACGAAAATTCCACCATATAAATCACCAGTATCACCACCTATAAGAAATTCTTATGATTGGGTACGGCTGCACATGCCTGTAATTCCTGATTCTGAGAACAATGAGGCAGGTGAATCTCTTGAGCTCAGGAGTTGTGAGATGCATTATACTAAGCTGGTCAGATATTCACAACTCCTGAGAGAAAGTGGAGCATTAGGCTGCCTGAGGAGGGGGAAACCATCCCAGCGTGGATATAGAATTGGTTTAAGTTTCTGAGATAATCAGCAGTGGGGCAAGACCCATGAGTGGCTGCTCCACTCGCACCCTGGGTGACAGGGAGACTCACTCTCCCCTTCAAAACATATTGTGGTCCTTTGAACAGGATGAGAACATGAACTTGATTTTTAAAAGTTGTAAGAGTTACAGGAACCAAAAAAAAAATTTAAAAGTGGTTGTTCCAAACATACAAAGAGCTAAAGACAAACTTTAGGAAAAATCACTTTGACCACTACATGGAAGACAAATTCAGGAATGGTTGCATCAGTCCACAATTCCCCTAACAATGAATTAGTGTCCCACTTTTCCCCACATTCCCTCTAACATTTATCATTTTTTTTCTGTCATATTAACCAATCTGACAGGTGTGAGGTGGTACCTCAGAATACACATCATGCTCTAAAAGTAAAATGACAAGATTTATAGGAGGTGAGGGAAAATAAGGAGGTCGTAATAGATGGTCTCTAGAATTTCTCTTCTAGCTTGAAAATTCTGTTTCTGATACAGAATCACAGATTTAGATATAGTTCAAAACCCATTTCATCCAATTCAAAACCAAGGGGAACCAGGCAACCAGCCTCTGCCTGAAGCACTCAGATGAAATTCACCCCTCCCCAGATGACACATTCCATTGTTGTAAAGTTCTAATTGTCAGGAGGCGTTCCATGCCATCAAGGCTAAATGGCATCTTTGCAACTCACACCCATTCATTGTTCCTGGTTCTGTTTTCTGGGGCCAAACAGATCAAGTCTAATCCTTCCTCATGAGAACTTTTCAAATACTTGAAGACAGCTATCATTATATCCCTTGAGTCTTTTCCTCTGGACTAAACTTCCCCAGTTCCATCAATCTGTCATCATATGACATAGACTCCAGACCATCCACCATCTGATTGCCTTCCTTTGGATATTTGTTCTCAAACCGTGTCACCCATGACTGAGCATGATACTCAAGATATGGTCAGAGGAGGGCAGAGTACAGGGGGACCATCACCTCCTCATTCCTAGAATCTATGCTTGTTTTAATTCAACCCAAGATCTCATTAGTTTTTTTGCCTGCACATCATATTGATGATTCACATTCAGGTTTCAGTTCACTAAAATCTGCAGATCTTTTTTTTAAATTTTTTTTTAGTTTAAAACAAATGACTGTGAGGTGTCTGCTAATCACATTCTTGTGAAGTTGAGTTTTTGAATTTTTTAAGACTGCATTGATCCTTGTGGAATTTTATCTTGGAATATTCTACCTGGTGCTCTAGCCTGACAAGATCTTTTTAGATCATGACTGTCATCTAGCATGTTAGCTATCCCTCCTAGTGACACTGGCCTTGCTATTTCTTGCATAAAATAATTCATCTCCAGCTTCCAGACACTTCCCTAGCTGTCTCCCATGCCTGGAATTCTCTCCATCCCCATCTCTGCCTCAGGACTTCCCCAGCTTCTCCTAGTCAAACTCCCACTTACTACGAAAAGCCCTACTTGATTCCTTTTAATGTGAATGCTTTCCCTTAAACGATTTTATTCTATTTATCCTGTAGATAGCCTGTTTGTACAGAGTTGTTGGCATGTCTCTTCCATTAGACTGAGTTCCTTGAGAGCAAGGACTTTTTTTTTTGCCTTTCTTTGTATCCCCAGTGTTAAGCAGTATATGGCACAAAGTAGGGGCTTAATAAATGTTTATCAATTGAATATACCATTATCTAAGCCATTGATTAAAATGTTATACAGCACAAGGCTAATCACAAATCTTTGGAGCATTCTAGTTAAGAGCCATTACCAAGGTGACGTAGAACAATTAAAAATAACTCTGGGTTCAGTTAATCATCCATTTTCAATGAGTTTAATTGTATCAGCATATTTTTCATCTCTACCAGAATAATATGAAATACATTATGAAATGCCTTGTTACAAGTTCGAGTTCTGTTGTTTGCCCTCCACCTGGTTTAGCCTGTCTGCCAAGATGGTATTACCAGGGTGTGGCCACTCCATAGGCTACAGCGTCTTGGAGCTCTGCGCATCTACATGGGACTTCTCAGACATGTCCCATTATTTCCCCATTCTCCCTGAACTTGTGTCCATTTGTGTCTTCAGAGTTCCATTCTTGAGAATGCCTCATCTTTCTTGAGATTTTTATGTTAATAATCAGCTTGATTTTCCTGCTTCAGATAGAAAGGGTTCAGCAAAGCATTCTCTAACACTCTGTGAAAGGAAAAAAAACAAGCTTCTTTTTTTGGTTGTTATGCGTCGGTTGTTTATTTGTATGGCCCTTAGAAAAACCTGATAGTCAGATTACAGTAAGTCCAATGATGGATGCAGAGATTTGAAAATGATTCCTCTCTCTCAAAAAACTCAAATATTAAGGGCTTTTTCTGGATTTTCCATTGCTTGTTCAACCAGGATGGTGGCACAGCATAGAGGACAAAATGCTGGGCTTGAAGTTAAGAGTTGGGTTGGCTGTAAGGCCCTAGACATATAACTGTCTCAACTGTTCCCTGTAACTTCTTTACTAAGTCATAAAGGGGCTGCAACCTGCTTTGGTGGGAGGAGTGCCACCCCTGGTAAAATTGAACATCCTTTTAATATTCACATAATCTAAGAAGTCTTTCCAAAGTAATATGATTCAACCAAGTACACCTGATAAATTGATGAACCCTGATGCTAGCTTATCAATGCACCTGTTAGCTTGGTGTATTGGTAAGCTAGTATTTACAGAGAGCTGTAAGGTTTTTAAGACACTTGATATAGAGTATCTCATTTGATCCTGACAACCACCCCCTAAAACAGTTGCTGTTATTTTCTGCAATTTTCAGGTAAGGAAATCAGATAAGGTTCCAGGGCCACACAAGAGGGGAATATCTGAGATAGGATCCAAACTCTGGTCTTCTTGACTTCCAGAAGTCCAGTATCCACTACCCACACAGAGATTTCTAAGAAACCAGATCATCTGTCCCCAGACAGGCATTTGATGATGAGGTCGTTCTTTATTAATAAGACATTTTAAATTTATTAAGGTTTACTTTACACAAAAGAAATTCTTTAGCAACTCTATTTCTACCCAAGGCTGTGTGAATCCTCTTTCTCTATCTGCTTCTGCAATCCTGATGAACTGAGGGGAGAGCTAGGAATCGTACAATATGGACATTTCTACTGCAGATTTTCTTGTGAAGATACTTTAGATTCTACCTCCGACATTTACTCACTGTGTGACCCTGGGCAAATCACTTCACAAACTCTGTGTGCCCTAGGCCACTCCTTAGCACATTCTTATTAAATCAAAGACTGAATGCCAATCTGTTTTGTTAGAGGGACTTTCCACACTGGTAGTTCCTACATTAATGAAAACACATTCCTCTTGTATCCACAAATCAAATAACTGGGCAGTAATCTGATCACTGGGCTATCTTGATGGCCTTGCCTCTCCCATTCTGTTTCCTCATCAGCATGATGTGCAATGGGGATAATAATTTTGCATTACTTATCTTACAGAGCTATGGAAAGAAAAGCACTTTGCACATCTTGAATTCTAACTCAGTACTATAGAAATGTGAGTTGTTTCTTCTTTTTCCTCCTTTTCCTTTCTTTTTTTCTCTTCCTCCTCCTTCTTCCTCTTTCTTTTTTCTTCCTTCTATCTTCTTCATCTGTCTTTCTTCTCCTCCTCTGCCACCAGGGAGAGAGTTTGATTTTTTTTTACTTGCCTACTAGCATAAAGCATAATATCTATTTAAAGTGATTTTGAATTTTTTATTTTTGAAAATGATCTGTATTTTAAGCAAGTGTCTGTTGAAAGGAGTTTTAGGATTCTGGTGAGACACAGAGAACTAGAGGGAGAATAATTTTCCTTTGTTTTTTTGTTTGTATGTTTGTTATGGGATTCCTGCCTCCATCCCCCTTATTTTATTCAGTGCACAGTGAGGAAAAGGGAGGGAAAAGAAAAATAAAGACCCCTTGTCTATTAGCATGGAAATAGCTTGCTCAGAACCATATAGAGGTAATATAAAAAATAATTTACTAAGAGCCCCTAGGATTATATCTGGATAACTCTGTAATTTAAAAAAAAATCAAAAATTAAAAGTAAGAAAAGAATGGTTTGCTTTCTGTTGTCTTGAGTTTCCTCACTGGTCACTACTGGCAAAGATTCTTTGGGAAGTTCATGCTCATACGAGCAAAAAAGGGTGAAGGGCAATTAAAAATCGGCAAATATATTGAGAGATACTTCCTTGATCTAAGATTATCTTTGTGTAGTTAGTTCTAGGTTGAATTGGAAGGATAAGGTGCTTTAGAATTAGTTGTGGGGCAGCCCTCTTATATTGCAATGAATCTGTGATCTCATGGATACAGGTACTTTTTCCCTTGCCATCTATCTCTTGCTGCTCGTCCTTGTGGCTCCTGTCTACGTCTTTCCATAATTTTGACATCTGATGTACTGACTTTGTATTCTTTTTATATGCATATGTATATATATCTGTATATATACATATCTGTATATGTATATATGCTCAAGTGTGTATGTATATTTATACATACATACGTATGTGTGTTCATCCTTGGTTGCCGAAGAAGACCATGCCATCGGAGAAATGATGACATGACTTGCACTTGACTTTGTTTTGAGTGAGGGAGGGCTGTGCAGGTCACCAGCCTCACTTCTCTTCCAGAGCCATCTGAATCTAGTGACCAGATATTCATCAGGATGACTGGAGATGACCCAGGATGAGGCAATTGGAGTTGTGACTTGCCCAAGGTCACACAGCTAGTGAGTGTCAAGTGTCTGAGCTAAGATTTGAACTTAGGTCCTCCTGACTCCTGCACTGGTGCTTTATCCACTGCATCACCTAGCTGCCCCTATATGTATATGTATATACATACACCTGTTCACTGGTCATCTCTAGTTTTTGCCATAAGACCAATTCATCTCTGTGTGTGTGTGTGCGTGTGTGTGTGTGTGATATAGTCCCCAAGGTAAACTCTAAATTGGCTAAGATCATGTTGTGATCTGACTATAGAATTGTGTGTTTCGATTTCACTTGGAAAAGCTCATCCACATAGTAGGGACAAAAATAGTAGGCATAGGGCCAGGGCCTGGACTGGTGCTTTCATTAATATAGAGAAATCCTGAATGAGAATTTCTTTTGGCACCAGGATCAAGTGGAAAAGACCCAAGGACAGGAGGTTTTTGGGAAAATGGTGGAATAGGTCAGAAATGCCAGGCCCCCCTCCCCCTACTCCAATGCATGTTGGCAATTTTCTTGCTATTTGGTGTTAGAAAGTTGCCTCAAGGGCAAGAAGCTGAGTGACTTGCTCAGCCACAGAGACAATGGGTATAAGAGGCATGGCTTGACTTAGGGACTTCTTGGCTTTGAGACCAGCTCTCCATTTGCTATGCCTTGGCTGTCACCCTATAGAAAAGCTAACATTTATATATTGTTTTCCTTTGATCTATATACCCACCTTGCGAAGTAGGTATTGTAATTTTATGTTTTACAGAAGAAAAATCTGAAGTCTGGAGAAATTTCACGACTTGTCAAGTGTCAGTCAGCTAGTAAGCATCTTTGGCAGGATTTGAACTAATTCAGGCCTTTCTGCTTGCAGATCCATCCCTCTATCCGCTCAGTGGGTGTCCATTTTTTGTTACAGGGTACTCATCTGAGATTCTTGGCTCATTTCAACTAAAACTATTGGGCAAATTCTCATGAGTTCAGTCCAACAAACATTAAGTGACACGGTGATATGTAGAGAATGATGGTTTTATAATTAGACAACTTGCTTCACTACTTACTATCTATGCGACTTTGGACAATGTACTTACTGTGTCTTGGCCTCAGTTTTCTTATCTGTAATATGGGGCATTAGACTGAATGATTTCTAAGGTCCCTTTCGGTTCAAATCCTCTAATTTGCTATGTGTAAAGCATTCAAATGAGTGACTTTTACATTTAGCATTAGAGGTACTTTATTATTATTGTAAGAAGAATTATCCAGAGTGGGAACAATCTTGTAGGCATCATCTTGTCATCTTTGACAATAAGATAGAAGAATTCTGCTTAAGACTTTTTACAGCAAAGAGAACTTTTTTCCCCCATCATGAATTGAAAATGAAAGGAGGAAATTATGTTTACAGAAATCACAAAAGGGAGCTAAAAGTTCAGACAAATTGGATCTGACTTATAACAAATAGAGACTCAGACGTGTTGGAACTATGGGTGTTGCTAGAGAAAATGAAATCTGAAGGTTTTTTTTTTAAACCACAATACTAGAGATTCTGGGCTCAATTCAGCTGAAGACTGCATGCTGTTTTCTTCATGAATAAATAGAAGTTGTATTTTTTCCCCACTGTAAATCAGTTATAATATGAAATTTAATAGATAGTTGTAGACATCATTAGTGTTGACTTACCACCATAGACACTAATGTACCACAGCTGAAAAGTTAAAACCAAATCTTACTGAGTGTCCTAATCTGTTGGGAAAAGAAGGCATCTTCTGTGTCATAGACATTTATTCATGTAGACAATAAACATTTATTAAGTGCCTACTGTGTACTAGGCAGTGAGGATTCAGAAATTTTGCTTTTAAGGAGTCTGTAATTTTGTAGTCAAATCTTCACCAGCTGAGCTCTCTAATCGCAGAAGTAGAGATGATAGATAACCATGGGGCCGATGGGTAAATTCTGAAATTACATTACGGCTGTGTCTTCTCACATAATTGGTTTATTACTTTTGACTAAATTAACTGGTAAGTTTTGCCAATTAGTACAATAAAAAAGTGAGTTGAACTAATTCTTTGAATTGTGGAATTTCAGAGTTGGAAGGGACCTCAAAAATCACTGAGTAGATTGAACCTGAGCAGGAAATTCCTGCTGATATCTCTATAGAATGCATTTCTGCTATAACAACTCCATGAGATATTATTGTTACTCTTTTCTAGATGTGGAAATTAAAGTTTTTAGAAAAGTTAAACAACCTGCCTATGATCGCACAGTAAGGTCTTCTGTCCCCCAATCTGGCTAATTTTCCTCCATATTCTTGACAAGGAGTCATCTAACCTCACCTTGAAGACCTTCCATGATTGGGACATTGCCGACTCTTGAGTCTTTTTCCACTGCCAATAAGCCCTACTTGTTCAGAAATTTTTCCATCTATTAATCCAGCGTCTGCTTCTCAACTGCTTCCCTCCCTTTCTTAGTTTTGTCCTCCAACGCCAAGGAAAATAAACATTCCTTTTTCTGTCTGATAGCCATTCAAATACTTGATACTGACTCCACATCCTTTTTTCTTCCAGGTTAAGCCTCAGTTTCCTCAAACGATCCTTTCACAACAAGATTTTGATTGCCCTCCACTCTGGTTGGCCTTTCTCGGCTCTGTTAAGGTACTTGATCAACTGAACTGCCCTTGAGATGCATTTATGTTCACAGAATCTAAGAGTTGAGAGGGACCTCAAAAGTAGCTTAAATGAAATGATCAGGTAAATGGTTGAACTTGTTACACAAATAGACATAACCTGGTCTCTCCCAGGGCATTGTTGTGCCTGGAAAAAGTTCAGAAGTTTTTGTTTGTAGGACAATTGGAATAGAAGGTGATGCTGGCTATGAAATGGAGCCCATCTCCACAACAGTCCCAGGTCTAAGAATGCCTGGAAAAAGGGACACAAGCTGGTGACTCAAATGGAAACCTCTGGCTGATGGAGCCTTTGTGGCATTTGGTTACCATTTCAGGTCCCTCTAGCCTATTATAGAGCCTAATGCTCTATTATCTTTTCCATTTTACTCAGATGTGCATTATAAAAATGATTCTAATGTTTGAATATGAATGTATTTGGAGATCATTGAGGAAAGCTGCATTAGAACACTATTGATTTTTTTTAAACTGGTTCTTCTAAGGAGCAGAAGGAATGCTACATTTTTTCCCCAAATTAATCTAAATATTCTTATAATTCATTCTCTGAAGCAAGTAAAGGTAAATGGCATTAAAAATGAGACAGCTTAACACAGAGTACATCTGCAGTGAAGACAGCATGGGCATCTTCATTTAAAAAAAATTATTTTATTTTCAATTCTTGGAATACAACAAGCATTTTCATAACACAGAACTGCTGTTTGCCAGTCCAGTAGAGTCAACTCATAGGTACCTACACTTCACTCAGGCCAAACCTTTGCCCCTGGAGGCCTTGTCTTTTCTGAAGTCTTCTCACGTTATCTTTGGAGGACAACTGCTTTACCCCCTTATTTTTCTGCTTTATGTTCATTTTGTGTCGATTTTCTGTCTGGAAAGCCTGGACACTTGTGACCTATTCTGCCATCCTCCCAGAGTGCTCCATTTCTTCATTTTTAATTTCTGTCCTTGGGTCTTTTCCAGTTGATCATAGTACCAAAAAATATGAGGTATTACTCAAGAGTTAATGTGGTACAATGGATAGAATAGAAGGAGTATAGAATCAGAAGACCTGACTTCAAATCTTGGCATGTCAGCTTACTTTTAGGACCCTAGGCAGGTAATTTAACATTTCTGGGTCTCTGTTTTCTTATCTGCAAAATGAAAATGTTCAGGTACCTAGGTGGTACAGTGGATAGAGTACCAGATCTAAAGTCAGAAAGTCCTGAATTCAGGTTCAACCTCAGATGCTGACTAGTTGTATAATCCTGAGCAAGTCACTTTACCTCTGTTTGCCTCAGTTTATTCAACTGTAAAATGGGGATAGTAACACCTACCTCATAGGATTGTTGTGAGGACCAAATGAAAAGGAACACTTCACACAGTGCTTGGCACATAGTTGGTTTTATATAAATGCTTATTCCCTTCCTTTTTCCCTTCCCTTCTCTCCCAATTAAATAACCTTTGAGGCCCTTCCTAGCTCTAAATCTATAAAGCTAATTGTTGTTTCAAAAAACCCTAGAAATTATTGATTTCTTTTAGCTTAAATATTTAAGAATTCATCAACACTATCAAAAATCACTTACCAATGTTCAAAAATAGATTAGGAAGGGGAATGAGAGCTCTTTTAATCTGAAGTTCAAATTGTGTTTTTGATAAGTCTAAGCTAATGGTTACCCAAAAAGTTCTCAATTTGTGAGGATTAGAATCAGGGAAACTTCTGCCTAGCACTGAAATAAAGTAAACTCTAAGTGACATCCTGGAACGTGGGATTTGGTTGAGAGCAGGACCAAATGCATAGAGCTGACAATGCATTTCCTTAGGAGTCAGACTTAGACTTTTATTAAAGAAAATCAGGGCTATAGAGGGATAAAAAAATAGGACTAGATCCTGAGTGGAATTCTCAATTATGTTGACATAGGCTATGTCAAAATAGTAACAGAACAAGTCACTGAGAAGTGAAATAGTGACATCAGTTTTTGGTAGGAGATAGGTCATTACCTGTTCCTAGTTCCATTTTTTGGACAATATTTTACCTTTCTGAAAAACTTAATTGTAGATGCAATTATATGGAAAGATAACTTTTTATTTTATTTTATTGCCTGCAATAGTTAAGACAAAAGGCAGTAAGAGAAGGAAAAGCACTGTGGAGTGGTAGGATTGAGCTGGATAGATTGAGAGTATGGAGAGAGATACAAGGGAACTCATTTATAAAATCATTCAAACATCAGGCCTGTACAGTTTGCAAAGGAGGAAATCTAAGTTATAAATTTTGTTGTTCAGCCCTTTGTAGTCATGTCTGACTCTTCATGTCTCCGTTTTGGGGTTTTCTTGGCAAAGATACTGGAATACTTTGCCATTCCTTCTCCAGATCATTTCACATATGAGGAAACTGAGGCAAACAGGGCCGAATGATTTGCCCAGGGTCACACAGCTAGTGTCTGAAGTCTGATCTGAACTCAGAAATATGGTTTTTCTGATTCTAGATCTGGCACCCTAATCACTGCATCACCTTAGTTATCCAAAGCTGTGATCAGACATGGAAAAAAATGCTCTGAATCACAAATAATTAGAGAAATTAAAATTAAATCAACTTTGAAATGCTACCTCATACATATCAGATTGGTGAAATTGACAAAAAAGTAATATGATTACTGGAGAGGCTGTGGGAACATAGATGCCTTAATGCCCCATTGGTGGAGCTATGAATTGATATAGTTATTCTGAAAAGCAATTGGAAACTGTGCCCAGATGCTCAGAGATCAAAAGAATAAAAGACCCCACATTTACAAAAATATTTGCAACAGCTCTTTTTGTTGTAAGAAAGAGCTGGAAACTAAGGGAGTGTTATTAGTTTCTAGCTGGAGAATCACTGAACATATTATGGTACCTAAGTGTAATATAATGTTGTCGTACTGTAAGAAAAGAGACAGTTTCAGAGAAACCTAGAAAGACATGTATTAACTGATGAAAAGTGAAGTGAACAGAATCAGGACATTTTAAGGACAAATAACTGTGAAAGAATTAAGAACCGTGATCAATGCAGCATCCGACCCCAATTCTAGCCAACCAGTGATGAAGCATGCAATCCACCTCTTGACAGACAGGCGGAGGGCTCAAAATGTAAACTGTGGAATACAATTTTTTTTTAGAAATTGCCAATACAAAATTTTGTTATGCTTGACTATGCATATTTTTCACAAGGATTTTGTTTTTCTTTTCTTAATAGAAAGAGGGAGAGATGAGAGAGAGAGATGTTTCTTAATTGAAAAAAAGTTAAAAAAACCTATCAGGCTTATAGATTTTTGAGAAAGCATTTCCATATTGAAAAATCAATCCAAAGATTAACATTGTGAAGGGAGGAAAGTGAGACCTCAGCAGGGGAGATAACTGGGAAGGGTATGGTTGGAGGGACCAGAGGTCATGATAAGGACAAAGAAAAGTCTTAAGAAATTTAAGACAGAGGGAGAGATAGAAGTATAGATAATTATGATTGGAAAGGGAACTTTCTGAGTTCTAGATAATGGATATGATACAGTTATGAGTGTTACATCTAAGGCACCCATAGATCTATGGGTGACTAGATGATATCATAGATGGTGGAAATGAGACAGTTAATGAACTGGGAATCTAGGATGTTTGTTGGGACATCAATGTATTGGTGTGACATCGATGTATATAATATCCAGTTTTGAGGACATGGATAAGTGTGAAGAAGAAGGCTGTAAACAAGGGGTTGAACTCTTTTAGAAAGGAAGAGAGTGAACTGGTATAGAGAGAATGTTATGCATATTTTTCATAATGATTTCACAAGCATTCCTCAGACAAGGTGTGGTTGCAGAGTTATTATGGCAGAGGGAAGAATCTGGCAGTGGTAATGTGAGAGCAAGGAATGGGCTGATCCTCGCCCGGTGCATTGGGAGTAAGGAGACTTGATAGAAAACTTAATACTGAAAAAAGTAGCCGGAGATGCAGGGTCATCTAGAGAGAGTCAGATTTCCACCAGAGCCAGAAGATGGAAAGAGTGTGAGATGAAAAGATGAAGGATGATACAGTAGACAGAATGTTAGACTTGGAAGCACAGTCTCAACTTTACTGCTTACTGCCAACGTGGCCTTGGGTAGGTCACTTCTGTCAGCCTCCATTTTATTCATCTGCAAAATGGGCGACTTACATTCTAGTTGCAGATCTAAGATTCTACTGGGGAACGTTCATGAATAAGAGGAGAGTAAGAGATTTTAGAAACGTAACAATACTGCTATAATCTGAGATAGAAAAGATTGCAGCTTGAGTCTTGGAGCCTGAGGAATACCACCACAATCTCCAAGTCGATCAATTCATTTTAAAAAAATACCAAACAAATCTGAGTTTTGTGTGAATGAGTTTTGTGTAGATTTCACTAAATAACTGAATTTCTTTTGGAATTGTATAATGGAATCACATAGTTATATAGAAACAACCTTGGTGAATCAGAAAATAGAAAGAACGGTTGGCCTAGTCCAAGGGGATGTTATTAAGTAACACACACACCTTCCCATTGATCACATGGGCTTTTGTGTTTGACTTTTGGATTTGACTTTGAATTTTCTTATGTTTAACGGGATAATGACAAATGCATACTTTTACTTCAGGAATAGCACAAGGAATGGATTTTGTTTCACAATAAAAGTGCAATGAAGAATTCTTTCCCTTCAGCTCCAGGAATTGTAGTTATGTAATTAAGTGGATGACATGCAGCATTTAGCTCGTTGTTGAAAGCACCTGTCTTATGTTTGAGGTGGCTTGGCAGGTTCACGGAAGGTACATATTCAGAGGGAATAAAGAACCCTTTCTGGTGACAGTTATTATATTTAATTACTGGATAATGTTGTGTATTTGGATATGTTGTGATTTAACATTGAAAGTCAGCTTGACAACTCTGAGATTTGGGGGGGAAATCCCCAATAGGGTTAATTTCATGGCTGTCACTCAAGTTTTGCCATGTGCATTTCCTCATTTATTGTTGTCTATAGTTTCTTGTGGTTTCATTTCATCCCAGGAGGTCTCCCTGGGCATTCTGAAACACTTTCTTTCCCAAGGATCATTGTGTCCACACATGAGGATGAGGGAGATTATTTTGATGAATTTGACAAAAGTTCTGATACAGGAGAAAGAAGTGGGCTAGACTCAAGAAAATTTCTAATTACATAAACTTGATCCCTACTATTTCTACAATGTATTTAGAGGTGGCTAGAGACAGAAAAACACGGCTACATCAGAAGTCTACATTACCTGGGAGCATGGACCGTGGGAAAAATGTCTTACCCATAAGATACTCAAGCTATTGTGTAACTTACTAATAAGTCTTGGGAGTACCTCTGAGTAAAACAATTAATTACATTATTTCTTTTAATGCCACTGCTTAGCAAACAAAAGAAAAATTATACAAGTTGGATTTAGCAGAACTTTTTAAAAAAATATACTATTCTGGTCCTCCCTACCACCTCAGATAAGGCCTCACTGGCCCATTCCCCCGCAGTCTTCTGTGTAATTCCCATCTCCCTTTTTAATTTTTATTTTGTTGTGATTTGCTGTCAGAAAAGCTTTCATATAATCACATGTTTTTGTGGGAAAGTATATTGGGTCTAGAAAGGGAGGGGCTGAATCATTTTAAGGTCAAAGGGATTTGTTCTTGATAAGTATGACTCACTGAGTAGAGTGCCTACAGCTTAAAATAACAGAATATTTTAAATGCACCCATTGTCAAACATTTTGGGCACATGGTCAGAAAGTTACATAATGGAATTCTGGAAGCAATAATAGAAGCTAGACTGTCAATTTTCTTGCTGAACAGGGCTCTCCTAGGTAATTGCTCCCTCCTCTCTCAATACAATCGGTAAACTAGGGCATTGTCCTATTAAGAGACAGCTTGGCCTAATGGATGGACAGAGGGCCTCAAGACTGCCTCTGACACATGCTGGCTCTGTAACCCTCATGTACAAGTTGGAGAAGGTGCTAAGCTACCTACATTGGTAGAGTAAGGTTTCTCATTTGATAGGTGGATAGTTTCCTATATGCCAATGTACTCATAGTATTTTACCTACAGTTGAAAGAACTTATAAACAAATCTAGAAAGGAACCAAGTTTTGTAGATCATAACAAAATAAATTTATAACCAAGGAAGGAAACAGGAATAAGAGATGCAGCTCTAAGTAGATAATAAAAAAAAAATCTTGAATTACATATGCATCAAAGACTACATCACCAAAACAAAAGTAATTATATTAAAGAGAATGATGATAATAATTGGAAAACAAATCTCTCAAAATCAGTCTTAATAATGGAGTAAGTTACATTATAGAGTGTCCTAAAAGTCTTAGTTCAGATTTGAGCTTTTAGACTTTCAGAAATATAGAGCTGCAAACTTAGAAAAACATCATTTGAAAGTATAATTATTTAAATTTCTTTTATGTTTATTTAGATTTGTGGATTTTTGTAACAATAAATTTTAATTTTAACATCATGGAAAACTCTATTATTATACATTACATATGCCATAGTTTCTGGATGGTAGTTTCTAATACTAGTGCATAGAGGGGGTCCTCCCTGCTTGGTCATCTTTGATCTATCTCCATTAGACTTGTGGGGTCAAGTCAAAACTGCATGTAGGCATCAGGACCTCATTCTTTGCATGATCTTAAGGCTAAGGTAATCCTTTTGGTCACTGAGCAGCAGCTCAGTTTTTACAAATTTTGCAAACTGACTCGAGTGATATGTAGCTTCACACAGTAATTAAGGTTGAATTTAATCTGAAAGATATCAATAATATAAAATAAAGTAATAAACCTTTCAAATTTTGTTTTTTTGTAAGTTTGTAACATTTATAGATCTCAAGTTATTAAAGTTTAAACTGTACTATTTTTTTTTTTTTAGAACACCCTGTAATGTAATGTACTCTGTTATTCGGACCAATTTTGGGTTTTGTTTTCTTATTATGATCACTCTTTAATATAATTGTTATTGTTTTGGTGATATAGTCTTAAATGTAATTTAAGATTTTTTTAACATCTACTTAAGAGTCACACTAAGACTTTTGAGACAGCCTTCATTCTAAAGGTAAAGTATTTGCTTTTGGAATTGGGATAAAACTGGGTAAGATGGAATAAACTGAAAAGGGACACGAAATGATAGATTTGGAACCCTAGAGGTCTCAGCCAAACCATGACACTGATAAATATAATATTTATCTCACTCTGGGGAAGGGCATATGTGGGGAGCAGCATGAAGCTGTTTGGCATTTCAAGTCTTTGATAGTTCCAACCTATCAGTCTCTGCTAATTTTGTGTTACTGTTGCACCAACTGGCCTCCCTGACTATAATGTTTTCTTCCTCTCCTTCCACTTCTTGGAAACCCAAGCTCCATCAAAATGCTTCAGTTCAAGCCCTACCTCTTACAAGAGTCATTCTTGATTCTGCCAGTTAGTAGTGAAGTCCACTGACCTCCCAACTACTTTGCATTTATCTTGTATGTAAACTACACAATGTGTCTTGTATATAAACTATAAGTATTTACTTATCTATATAGGTTTACATATAAACTACATACTATAACCTGTATCTTGTATATAAACAATGAATACTTTATCTGTATAGCTTATAAACTATAGACTATCAATCAACAACATGCTATATATCTTGTATATAAACTAAATACTTAGCTGTATGGCTTTATATATAAACTATATACTATATATGTATCTTATATATAGACAATAAGTATTTATTTATCTCTATAACTTTATGCATAAACTATAGAAAAACTATATATTACATATCTTGTATATAAACTATAAGTGCTTGCTTATCAGTATAGCTTTATGTATAAACTATACACTATATACATCTTGTATATAAAGAATATTTTGTATGTAAATTATAAGTACTTATCTGTATGGCTTTATGTATAAACTATATAGATTATATATATTGTACATTAACAATAAATACTTATCTGTATGGCTTTTTATATCCATTATATATTATAGATAAATTATATACTATATATCTTGTATTTAACTGTATTTACTATCTGTATAACTTCATGTATAAACTATAGACTATAAAGTATATATCATATCTTGTATATAAACTATAAGTACTTATTTGTATAGTTTTATATATAAACTATATACTATATACATATTGTATATAAAGAATATCTTATATATAAATGGTAAGTATTTACATATCTATATGGCTTTATGTACAAGTTATATACTATATAAAAATTATATGCCATATATATTTTGCATGCAAGCTATAAATATTTACTTATCTGTACAGCTTTATATATAAATTACATACTATGTATATAAATAATATACTATGTAGCTCTTGTATATAATTATAAACTAAATATTTATTTACCTATAGAGCTGTTTTCCCCACTAGCATCAAGGTTGCTTTATTTTCGCTATCTCAAGGAATTCCCACAATACATAACATATGGTAGGTGCTTTATAAGCAGTTGTTGAATTGAAAGCTCTCTTAATATCTTTTCATGGCTTTATAGGTAGCATTTTGGTAGGAGTAGAACCTAGAGGACTAATGACCACATTTTGAGGATGATTCATATACTTGGAGTTATTACTATGCGTCCCAATAGAAGAGTATTTCTCCACTTCTGAAGTGATAGGGAAAAAATGAGTCTTTCATCAAAACTCATGTGTGGGTCCAAATCCTGTTTCTGCCGCTTACTGGTTTTTGACCTTGAAGGAATTGTTTCACCCTCACTAAATCTATGATCTAATAACTCCTTAAGAATTCAAGAACATAGTGTTAAAGAGATGGCTAAATTCTCTCTTTAAAAGTAATTGGTGATCACAAGGAGCCAGGATGATGTCAACAAAGACAGGTCTTGCTAGACTCACCTTTTCTGACAGATTGTGTGTATGTTAGAGGCATGACGTAGATAGTTCTTAGTAAAGCATTTGACAAAGTTTTCATGTTTTTCTGAAGAAGATGGGAAGATATGAGCTGGATGAGTAAGTCAGTCAATAAACCTTCATTAAATGTCTACTGTGTGCCAGGCACTATGCTAAGCACTAATGATACAAGGAAAGGCACAAGACAGTCTCTGACCTCAAGGAGCTAATAATAAAATGGGAGAGATAACACATAAACAAATATATACAAAGTAAGGTATAGACAGTATAAATAGCAAATAATTAACAGAGGGAAGGCACTAGAAATGAGAGGCTGGAAAGGTAGAAAATGGACTTTTAGTTGGGACTTAAAGGAAGCCAGGGATGCAAGCCAGGAGGTGGAGTTCAGGGAGAACATTTTAGGCATGGGAGACAGCCAGAGAAAATGCCCAGTGCCAGGAGATGGAGTGTCTTGTTTGGAACAGCAAGGGGGTTAATGTCACTGGATCAGGGGATGGTTGTACAAATAGATGAATTGAAAGCTGGTTTAATTGCTGGACCCAAGAAGTAGTCATTAATGGTTTGATGACCATGGAGGGAGGTTTCCTGGAGATTGTCCTAGGGAATCTATGTTTGTGTCTGTGCTGTTTAATGCTGACACTTATCAGTGACTTGGGTAAGGGCATAAGTAGTATGTTATTTGAATTTTCCAGTGACAAAAGTAACACACTTGATGGAGTCAGGATCTAAAGATATCATGGGAGGTTAGAACATTGAGTCAAACTTAACACAATGAAATAAGATAGATATAAATGTAAAATCTCACACCTGAGTTCAAAAAATCTTTATCACAAACACAAGATGGGAGATGGATAGCTAAATAGCATGACATCTAAAAATACATATATGGGTTTTTTTTTAGTGTATTTCAAGCTCTATATGAATCAACAGAATCAGGAAAATGAAATATATAATACCTACAATAATGTAAATAAAGAGAACTAGTTGATAACATAATATTTCTAAGGGACATTTCCCTCCTTTTTTTAAAGAGGCAATCAGGATGAAATGATTTGCCTAAGGTCTCACAGCTAGTTTCTGAGGCCAGATTTGAACTCGGAAAGATGAATTTTCCTGATTCCAAGCCCAGCAATATTCACTTTGCTACTTAGCTGTCCCATAAAAAGGATTAGTTACCAATATCTATATGTAACTCCTGTCCCAAAGCTCATTAGTATGGAACTTTCTTCTCACTGGTGGAGAGGAATGTGCTTCCTGGTTTGAGACGTAGGGTGAAGCTGACAAGAGTGGGAGAGTCTTCCTGTCTACTCTGAACTTTGAGTCACTTTGACTTAAAGCTTCCAGAGGGAAGGCAGAAGAGGCAAATCCTACTTCAGATAGCTGAAATAAAACAAAACAAAACAAAACTTGGAGCGACATGAGAGGAGCTGGCAATCTCAATCACATCCCTATTCCTAACTTGCTATACTAGAGACTTTATGGAATATCCCCCTTGAACGAGATCTGAGACTGTCTTGGTTGAACTGAGTTACCTTACTCCCAAGAGGAGAGCTCCTTCCCTCTGTATTATCGGATACACACACACACACACACACACACACACACACACACACATACACACACATACACACATATATGTGTATATATATATGTATTTATGTATGTGTATATCTATATATATTCTCCTATGTATACTTCCTCTGACTTCTTCTTTTACTATAATTTGGATAAATGGGTTTCTTTGCTATTTGTATTCATTGTAGAATTGGTACCTGGTGAGAAAAGATTCGAGCTTTAGATATAGAACTTGGGGTCCTGACTTCCCCCATTTATGACATAGACTGAACCTGATCATATCCCCTAGATTAATTATGCTTAAGGGAGCAGATAGATCAAATTCTACCCATGTACTTCCTCTTTTTCAGGACAGCATAGTGGTGGTCTCTGGCCCCAACTTCCTGTTTCTCCTTCTGGTAGTAATTAAAATCTCCCTTGGAGAAGGATGGGGAGAGAGGAAGCTGGAGATGTCTAGTCTTCCTCTCTTTGAGCCATACAAAGACACCATCCTGTAGGGGCATAGCCCTTGCAATGGATAGACCTTTCTACCCATGGGGCCCTCTCCTTATATATTGAAACAGAATATGAAAGCTGAGAGGGACTTTGGAGATAATCTAGTACAGCATGCTCATTTAATAGATTAGGAAACTGATACCTAGGGCAGGAAATGAGTTTCCAAACGACACACAGTAAATTAATGATAGAGTGGAAAGTAGAATCCAGGTCTTTTAATTTTAAAGCCAATAGTTTTTTTTTTTTTAACTATATAATACCTCAATTTGACCAAATTAGATTTACACCAGGGGTGCAAGTACAGTTCAACATTACAAAACCGATTAATGTAATAAATCATATTGATAACAAGAACAACAAAATGGCATAACCATATCAATAAGTGCTAAAAAAGCATTTGAAAAATGCTGCAGTAATTTATATTAAAGCATTAAAGAGTTTAGGAATAAACATACATTTTCTTGATACTATCAAAAGCACTTATCTGAATTCAAGAGCTAGCATTATTTATAAAGGAGAAACATTGGAACTATGTCACTAAGGTCAGGAGTGAAGCAAGGATGTTCATTATCTTATTATTATTTGACATAATATTAGAAACATTTACTATAGTGATAAGAAAAAGAAATGAAAGGAATAAACATTGGCAAACTGGAGGCAAAATTATCTCTATTTGTAGGTGATATGATGGTTTGCTTAGTAAACCCTAGAGAAGCCACAAAAAAATCAAGACAAGTATTTCAAAAATTGTCAGGATAAAAAATAAATCCATATTTTTTTTTATCATTTCTGCATATTCCTAAGAAAAACTAATAAGAGATAAAAGATAGCATTGAAAATAGAAAAATACATTAAGTATCTTGGAGGTAATCAGTCAAGAAGCATATAGGCCTTATATGAATAGTTACAAAGTAATATTTACGCACATAAAGAGAAACCTAGGTAAGTGACAAGGTATTCAATGTTTGAAAAGCCACCACTTGAATACTGGCCACACCAGTGTGTTAAAAATGGCTATACCACATGATTGGCTCAGGCTTTTTCTACTGACTATATACCCAGAACTGTCATCATCTTAGGCTGTCCACACTTGCAGAGAATTTTGGGGGCATTCATGTCTGAAGGAAGAGATGACTTCACTCATAATTTGTGAGATCATGGTAAGAAGTGGGGGAACTGGGATTTCCTCACTTCCTCAGCTTCCTGAAACTCTGTGGCCCCAAGAGACAAGCTCAGATTTTGGGGTTCTTTCTTTCAGTCTTTTCCATACAAGGTGCATAGAAGGGAATCTCCCATCTTGCCTGAGAACAGAACCATAGGGACATTGGGAGCCAAGGAAGAGATTCTAAAAATATAGCTGGTCTAGTCCTGAGAGAGTGGGGCCAGAGTTGACCGTATTTTGTTATTAAAGACAAAATAGACTACTTCAGTGAAAACTGAAACAAATTTTGCAATTAGAACAAGAAATTATGGGCAGGTAAAAGAAATTGCACATGCAAAATGTCTCATGAAAAAAGACTGAAATCTTTTTGGAAAAGAACCCAAATCTACAAGATTAGGAGTCATTCCTGAATAGATAAGCAGTCAAAAAGTATGCGGAAACAGTTTTAGAATGAAGAAATATGAAATAACAATAGCCGTCTAAAAAGGGCTCTATGTCACTAACAATTAAGTTAACCATTAGTTGGTTAAAAATAAAAGTATATTATAAATTAGCAATTAAAGAAATCCAGATGCAAACAACTCTGGTTTATCATGGCACACTATCAAATTGGCAATAATAGTAAAAAATGGAAAAAATTCATTATTGATAGGTATACCAATATGATGGTACTGGGAGAGAATTTATTTAGAAAAGCAGGTTGAAGTTATACAAGAAAAGTTATAAATTGTTCACACCCTTTGGTTCAGTGATCTCACCATTGGAGTTGAACTCCAAGGAAGTTATTTATGTGATGAAACCACCTTATCTATATGAAAATCTCTGTACTATTTACAATATCAAAAAGCTAGAAGCAAAACATATACCCAACTATTGGCAAACAGTTGACCAAATTGTGTATGTGCATATAATGGAATATTACTGAGCCCTAAAGAACAATGAAAATTATGAATTCAAGGAAATATGGGAAGTCTGTATCAAGTGATGTAGGGTAAAAAAAGCAAAATGAGAATAATATTCATGTAGAGGGCATGGTCATGAGCCTGGTAAAGGTTAACAAGGTTAAAGGGAAAGAGCCTTGGTCTGGCATGGAAAATATCTCTTCTAGAAGGTATAAACAATGCCATTGAAATCACAGTAAGGATAAATAGTTAAGTCATGACTTGTATATAACTGAACCATGCTTTTGGAATTGGTCTTCCACTTTCACAGAGCTGAAAGTGGAAATATGAATGAGGTCTGAGCAGAAGGAGAAGTAGAAAGATACAGACTATTCCTCAGAGGGAAGCGTGGTCAGCCGAATTATTCTATGACTCCTCCAAGGAATCATGTAGTCTCAAGAGAGAAGAAAATTGGTGATTATCGAGGGTGTAGCAGTTTCTGGACAGTTGATTATAGGATCATAGATTTAGAGATGAAAGGAAAGTTAAAGGTCATATAGTCTAGGATTTGTGAACTTCAAAAATCGATAATTATCTCAATATAATTGGTTTAATTGGTAATCCTAGGTATTTATTTTATGCATTTAAAAAGATTATTCTTAGAAAGCTTTAGGATGTCAAAGTGGTCCATAGTACACAAAAGTGTTAATCCAGTTCCTCCATTTTATAGATGAGGAACTCACAGAAGTTAAGTAACTTGTCCATTGTCACAGGGGTGGTATTCATCACAGCCTGGATGTGAACCCAAATTCTCTAACTTCAGAGGTAGTGATCTTCCCAATCAGAAAAATGTCTAGACTAATCATCCTCGAGAGGAGGTACTCTCAGACATTGCTAAGTTCCAAGCTAGGATTAAAAAAAAAAATTAGATACAGAGCTGTGAACAAACCCAGAGATTGCCCTTGCATAGTCCTGTAAGTCATGTGTTTTAAAGAGGTCTTGGAGAGCAGGATATTCTCAGAAAAAACCTGGAAAGATTTATATGAACTGATGCAAAGTGAAATGAGCAGAACCAGGAGAACATTGTAAACAGTAATAGCAATATTGTATGATGATCTACTGTGAACAACTTAGCTCTTCTCAGCAATACTATAATCAAAGACAATTATCAAAGATTTCTGATGAAAGGTGCTGTCTGTCTCCAAAGTGGAGATGTGGTGGAGCCTGAATTCAGATCAAAGATACCTTTTCTCGTTATTTTTTTTCTATGTGTTTTCTTTCAGAGCATGACTTACATGGAAATGTGTTTTGCATGACTACACATGTCAAATGGCTTGCCTTCTCAATGGTGGAGGAGAGGGAGAGAGTTTGGGACTCAAAATTTGAAAAAGAATGTTAAAATTATTTTTACGCGTAACTAGAAAAAGAAAATATTAAATAATAAAAAAGGGGTTTTGGGTTGTTTCTATTAACTCCAAGTATTTTTTCCACTTGATAGTGGGTAGGCGTCCACTAAAAACTAGGACTACATAGGTTCTTGGGAGAGTTGGGAGCTCACTGTGGGGGGAACAAGGATATCTTGGCTGTTTGTGGGCTTGTACCCAAGGCCTGAGTGTTTATTATAGCTGTCTGTTGGGTAAGAGAGTCTGTGCTATATTCAATGCATTGTCAGTCTGTGCTTTTATGGGAGCCTCATCCTTTCACCTTTTCTCTCAAGATCTAGACATGAGCCATCTAGTCTGATGGTCCCAAGGGGAGATGCTGTGTTGAGGCCTGAGCAGCAAAGAAAGCTTTTTTGACAGACTCCAGCAGGATTGGACCTGGCTACTGTAATCCCAGAGTTTCAGTTCTGAGTTATTGATTACATACACAATTAACTGTATAAATGAAGATAACATTAAAAAGCAAGAAATCAGATTAAAAAAGAAAACCTTGGGCAACATTTGTACTAAGTGGGAAAGCAAACTCTTGTTTTTGCTTGTTTGTTTGAATATGGAAGGTATAAAATGGAAGGTTACTTAATATTATCAGTGGCAATCACTTTTTTTTTTTGCTGTTGCTATTTTGCTCAGCTCTTTTGGACGATTGTATATCACGGGAGATTGATTCAATTGTGACGATCCTAAGATTTGTTATAGTGTGTCAAGCAAAATGTATCCATTTGAAAAAAAGAAAAAGTGAAAAAAAAAAGCTAATTTCATGTTAGGTTGTATCTCAAAGCACGGTATCTGGAAAGGAAGGAGATAATAGCTCTGCTAGAGTCTGCTCTGGTCAAGATTACAAAGATTGTCCTTGGATAAGACCCTAGAGGCAATCTGGTATAACCTCTTCATTTTACAGATGGGGAAACTGAGACCCAGAAAGTTTAGGTGACTTACCTAAGGTCAGACAGTGAGTGATGGACATCGATAGAATTTAAACCCAGATCCCTTGCATGGAATCCAGTACTCTTTCCACTATACAAGATACCTCTCAATCAGTAGACCATATCTAGAATATTGTGTTCACTTCTGGTTCAGGAAGGACATTGATAAGATGGAGAATGTATAGAGGAGGATCTTTAGGATCATAAATGGTCATTCTCTAGACTGTGTGTGAAAGAATAGTAATAAAACACAGCTGATGTTTCTACATTCCTTTAAGATCTGCAAAGCACTTAGTTCTCCTTTGTTCTTCACAATAGTCTTGTTGGATGAGTCCTGTTATTAGTCTTATTTTCCAAAAGAGGAAACTGGGGCTAAGAAAGGGACTTGCCCAGGGCCAATTAGGAAATGTCTAAAGCAGGATTTGAACTCGAGTCTTTCCACTTTCGAGTCAGTGGTTTCTTTGTAATACCACTTTGCTCCTTAGCAACTGAGGGTTTTTTTTTTGCTCTACTGTTTACTGTTTGTCTTTTGTTCTTGAAGAAGACCATGACATCAACGAGATGATGCCATGACATGCACGTAAATTGGATTTAAGGGATGGAGGGCTGTGCAGAGTCACCAGCCTCACTTTGTTTAGCTCTATTACTTGGAGAAAGTAGAAAATACAAAGGCAGGCTGAAATCCTAGAAACAATCTGGACAACTCTCCTTCCTTCTCCAATGCAATTCAGCTACCTACAGGGACCTATCCAGCTGCTCCAAGGTACATCCACTTAGTGCAAGCAACACCATTCCCATGGGACCTGAAGTCTTCCTGTGGCTGAATGTATTCAAATAATTCCAGAGTTGGAAGGGACCTGAATGATCATCCAGTTTATTCCATACCTAAAAAAGAATCCCCATTATGACAAAGCCAACAAGTGTTTATTTAACCAAAGTGGTTCATTCCACTTCTGGAGAGCTTTAATTGTTAGGAAATGGCAATCCACTCCTGTATCTTGGCCAAGACAACCCCAAATGGGATCACAAAGAGCTGGATACAACTGAAATGAATGAATAACAATAAATTGTTAGGCATTTTTTCTGGCATCCAGCTCAGATTTCTGTAACTTTCATGTACTGCTCCTAATCTTGTTGCCTGGGGTCAAGTAGAACAAATTTTTTCTCTTCCTCTTTCACATGACTTCAAACACTTGAAGAGATCTGTTAGGTCTCTTCTGAGTCTTCTTCAGGCAATCATCCCCATTTCTTTCAACTGCTCAGGAGACTGTTGACCCAGATGAGATCTTTGTTTCATACCCTTAAAGCTGAAAGTCTGGAAACCTTAGAGATCTCTTAGTACAGGGTTTCTTAAACTTTTTGTGTGTCTCATGGGGTCCTTAGATAGTATTGTTAAGCCTATGGATCTTTTCTTAAACCAGTTTTTAAATGTGTAAAATAAGATACAAAGGATTACAAAAGAAATCAATTATGTTGAAATAAAAATATAAATTTTCTTGTATAATCCCCTCATTTTACATATCATCAGATTATAGCTTTAGAGAAAGAAGTGCCTCAGAAGTCATTAAGGCCAACTCTCTAAATTTTCAGATGAGAAAACTGAGGCACAGAGATGTTAAGCAGGTGTGTCAGATACAATTATTAAGGGTATGAGGCAGAACCAGATCTTAATTAATTTCAAGGCAAGTGTTTTATCCATCATCCCCCATGCTGCCTCTCAAGTTTCAGATGAGAAAACAGAATCCTAGAGATGTTTAAGTGTCATGCCCAAAGTCTTATGTGTAGCAGATGGCAGGATGGTATTTGAAGGTCTTGTGACTCAGAATACATTGTTCTTTATGCGGTGCCTGAGTACTCTCTTTCTGATGTTCTTCAGCTTATCAGTATCCTCCTTAAACATGGCACCCAAGCCCAAGTACAATACTCCAGATGTTGCTTGACCATGGAAGACTAGAGCAATGCTATCCCTTCTTCCTTCCTGGAAATAATGCTTCTCTGTAGCAAATCCTTCCCTTTTAAATGTAAAAGCCAGAAACAGATCCCAGAACCCACCAGTAAATGATTTTTGGATTCTCCATGCATTACTATAACTTTCTGGTAATATTGAGAGGTCACTCTATATAAGTGATCCTCATCTTTTATAAAAGGACTCACACTTTATGAGGCAGGAATAGTGGGGTATAGCAGAAGGAGCACTGGTATCAGAATCAGAAGGCCTGAATTTGAGTCTCAGTTTTGCCACTAGCTACCCTTGGGTTCATGTCATGAGCTCTCTAAGCCTCATTTTTGTCATCTGTAAAATGGGGATGTTAATTTTTGCAATGTCTTCCTTGAAGATTTATTATAAAGTACTTCATAAGCTGTTAAGCACTATCTAAATGTGACCTATTACTTACCTTGTGCCACTTTTATGAGCTTTTAACTAAAATTAACTTAATGTGAATACAGGTTAGTTTTAATGATTCATGTGGGAAAACTAAGTTAGGAAAAGAATAGCTTGGGGATAGAGATGATATTAACTTAAAATTCCCCTACCAGATGACAGGTCTTAGATACAAAGGATTCCATATTCCTCACTTCCATAAAATGGCAGAAAGGATATAATATTTAAGAAGAATGAAATAGTATAAAATTAGCTGTAGCTCAGTCCTGTTCTTGGGTTCATAAATTATATGGGGGATCCTTGAAGATGGGGAAGGGAAGAAAATTAGCCATAATTAGTGTTTTTCAACTTTATAATTGAAATGATTCACTAACTTTTCTAACTTTTAGTAAAATTATATGTAGAAATATTACCTTTACATATCTATAGTTCATTTTTGAATTTGACAAGTTCTCATTTGTCAGCCTATTACTTTTTTCTCACTGCTTTAGGAAAATGATGGGACTCTCATAGAAAAATTAATAGAAAATAGTAAAATGAGTGAGAATTTAAAGCAACCATTAAAACCTGAATGCCATCAGTGGATTTCTTTGGGAATTCACAATCATAGGATATATAATTGGATTCTCTATAACAGAAACATTGAGGAGGGAAATAAATACAAATACTAAGTCTGGGAGGTTGGAAAAAACCTTTTCTTTAAAAATTGGATTGATAATTTTTTTCATGTTATCTCCATTTCTATGTATGTACGTATGGTATTTTCCTCTACCACTCAGAGGCATCCACTGTAACAAAGAACAAGAATTAAAAAAAGAAAAAAAAGTTCAGCAAAACCAAGCAAATCATCTGCCTAATTTGATAATATGTGTGATTCCATACATAGCTCCCTAACCTTAAGGCAAAGATGGGTAGGAGTTGCATGTTTTTATCTCTCTTTAGGATCATCCTTGGTCACTATAATTATGTGTTCAGGTTTTTAAAAAAATTTTTAAATTGATTAATTAAATTTTTGTTTTCAACACTTGCTTTTATAAGATTTTGTTTTAAATTTATCCTTTCCCCTTCCCCCTCCCCCAAGACAGCAAGCAATCTGATATAAGCTATACATAGATGATCACATTTAACATATTTCCACATTAGTCAGTTGTGAAAGAAGGATCAGAAGAAAAGGGAAAAACCATAAGAAAGAAAAAACAAAAAACAACAAAAGAAAGAGAAAATAGCATGCTTCGATCTGCATTCAGGCTCCATCTGAATGTGGATAGCATTTTCCATCATGAGTCTTTCGACTTTGTTATTAGGAAGAATTTTTATTGTCACATTTTTATATCATTCATGATTTACCACTAGATTTATTCTACTGCCTCCTCTAGAGGAGACCCTTGATCATAAAGAAGTCAAGAGGAAAAAGTTTAGCAGCACTAACCAATACATTGGAAAAAAACCTAAGATTATATGCAGTGTTCCAACCAGTAGTTCCCCCATTGGGGCAGTGCCTTCTCAATGTTGTAAGGATCAAATGAGATAATATTTGTAAATCACTTGCATAGTGCCTGGCCCTGGGTGTGGTATATATGTGTGTCTATATGGATACATATGTGCACATATATATACACACTATATATGTATTTGCTATTATTATTGTTTTTACCATCTTTGGGTTATTAAGTCATAGCATTATTTGTCAATATTTTATTTCTGTTTACATAATTATAGTCATTATTTCCTTGAATTTGTTAATTTCTTTGGATCTGTTAACTTTTTACATCCGTTCATATAGGTGTTTCTCTGTAAACATTCTTTATTCTTTATATTCATAATTTCTTATCAGATAATAATGGTCCATTCCACTTCCTTTTTGGAATCTAAGCTTTCTGTGAGTAGGGATTGTTTCATTATTTATACTTGTACCCTTAGTGCGTAGCACATAATAAATACTTAATACAAGAAGTGCTTGATAAATACTTATTGATTGACGGATCTTGTATCACAATTTACTTAACCATTCCCCATCTACTTTGTTTTTAGTTCTTTTCTACTACTAAAAATTTCTACTATAAATATTTTGGGGTAATGAAACCTTTCTATCTTTGACTTCTGTGGAGTATATCTCTGTTATTTGAGTGTGTTCATCCCCATGCCATCAGAGAAATGATGATATGACTTGCACTTGACTTTGTTTTGAGTGAGGGAGGGCTGTGCAGGTCACCAGCCTCACTTCTTCTCCAGAGCCATCTGAATCCAGTGACCAGATATTCATCAGGATGACTGGAGATGACCCAGGATGAGGCAATTGGGGTTAAGTGACTTGCCCAAGATCACACAGCTAGTGAGTGTCAAGTGTCTGAGGTGAGAGTTGAACTCACGTCCTTCTGGCTCCTGCACTGGTGCTCTATCCACTGCACCATCTAGCTGCCCTGCCTGTTATTTAGAAAAAGTAGAAAGGATGAAAGGGAACAAATATTTATAAATCACCTATGTAAACAGGTGTTGTGCTAAATCCTTTACAAATAAGCTCTAGTTTACAAATACTGTGTCCTACTTGGGTAGTGGAATCCCATAGTCAAAGGATGTGGACATTTTTGTCACTTAGCATAATTCCAAATTGTATCCAGAGTGGTTGAAACCACTTCATAAATCCACCAACAGTGAATCAGTGTGCCTGTCTTTCCCCAGACCCTCCAACATGGACTGTTCCTGTCTTTTCCCCTATTTGCCAGTTTACTGACTATGAGGCAGAATCTCAGAGTTGTTTTGATTTGCATTTCTTTTTCAATTAGTAATTTGGAGCAATATTTCATATGATAATAAACACTTTACAATTCTTTTGAAAAATGCATGATTATATCACTTTCCCTCTGGGGAATGATTATTGGCATTATTTATCTGTATTGCTTCCCTATAGATGTTATCAGACCCCTATTTATCAGAGCTGTTTGGTCTATAAAGATTTCTGCCAGCTGACAGTTTCTCTTGTCACAGTTGCCTTGATTTTATTCATGTATAAGAAAACCCCAACCCTTTTCTAAATAGTAAAATCTCCTGCAGTTAAAAATATCAAACTAATGTTGAAAGAGACATAGAGCTTTCTTTTGGTTGAGGTTATGTCCCCTCAAGGCGTGCCACAAGGTTCTCCCATCTCTAGTCTCTCCTCTAGGTAACTGCTAAATTAACATTTCTAGAACACAGAGCAGACTCTTTATCCTTTAACGAAGATACTTCCAGTGGTTTCCTCTTGCCTCTCAAGTAAAACACACAAAGTTTTCTGTTTGGTTTTTAAAGACCTTCATAATCTGACTGTAGCCTGTTTCCCCAGACTGATTTCCCATCACTTTCCTGGCTTCTTTTTTCTTTCCAGATCATGACATTTCCTTCTTCTAATATGGTGCCCTTATATGTATACTCTTCTTTCTTCACATAGGTCTCTTGGAATCCCTAGCTCCCTTCAAGAGTGAATTTAATTCTGTTTCCTACTTGAAGGCATTCCTGATCCCCTTTTTCAATCCCCTCCCCAGCATTTTATAGTTACTTCAGTTATCATTTACATTTACTTATCTTACCCCTAATATAATGTAAGCTTCTTGAAGGTAGGGAATGTCTAATTTTTATCATTATATTCTCAGTGCCTGGCCCATAGGCCCTGAATAAATGCTGGTGGGATTGAAATTGGATTGGATACCTAAATTCGTTGAAGTAGAAGGAGATCTTGGAATTTCATCACCCTCCTGCTTGACCCAACCTTTAGGGGTCTTAGCATGGAGGTATTCATCACTCTTGTCAAAATATCAGCCCTTACTCATCAACATGCAGGCAACCTTCTTTACAGGATTACAGAATTATTACCCTTAGAGCCAGAAGGGACTTTAGAGTATCTATCCCAATCCCTTCATTTTATAGATAAGTAAACAGAGGCAGAAAGGGGTTAAATGATTTGCCATAGGTCACAAACGTAGGAAATGATTAGGGCTTGGATTTGAGCACAGGTCCTCTGACTCTAAATGGAGTGTACTTTCCCACTTAGCTACCTACCTCTGAAAGTGTGAAGTGTCTTTATCTCCTTATTATCATCAACTTCATTTGCTTTAAGACCTAATCTGCATATTGAGTCAGTCAACAAACATTTATTAAGGATCTACCCTAAGCAAGGTACTTGTGTAGATGGTTGTTATCCTTTGCTTTCAGAGGACCAAAATGACATCACCACGATAAAGTGAAGTTTCAGCCTGTCTGGCTGTGGCTGATCAGACCAGTACAAGCTCGGAATGCAAATACAAAATTGAGATAATCCTTGCTCTCAAGGGTTTGTGTTCTCCTAGGGGATAATCATGTTCACAGATGTGTCAATACAGAATCTAAACAAAATAAATCCAAAGTGATTTTGGTGACAGGTGGTGCTAACTCCTGCAGAAATCAGGAAAGGTCTCTTTGTAGGAGACAATGCTTAATCAGAGTAGGGGGAACCAAGAAGAGGTGAGTTTTTTTTCCCCAAACAAACACAAAACCCCACATTACTAGGAGTTCTTACCTGTGGTCTGTGAAGTTGTTTTTGAAAAACAAAACATTGATAACTATATTTCAATATAATTGGTTTCCTTTTTTAATCCTCTGTATTTTATTTTGTGCATTTAAAAACATCATTTGAGTGGGGGTAGCTGGGCTTCCATGAAAGTGGAAAGGGGTCTAAGAACCCCTGATTTTAAGTTTTTGTTGCAAGCTGTTTTTACTTTCTCCTGCCTCCACCCTTTCCTGTGTGAAAGGGTCAGGTTTTTGAGGCTCTACCAGAATTCCCTGAGATCTGCCAGATGTGGGAGGGTGAGGTGCAGTGGGTGATACTGATACAAAGCTAGGTATTTCTTAAAAACAAAATAAATCCGTTTCACATGATAACTGTCTTGCTTTTTTAAAGTTCCTCTTTTTTTTTTAATACCATGTCTCTCTTCTGTTTCATTTGAATTCACTTGCATAGCATCATTAGATGAAGTTTTAGGAAGCCTAGCTCTATATTCTGCCTCAGCTGATAATGCACCTTTGCACAGAAGCTCTGTCCCTCCCTGCCTTTGCTCCATTCCCACATGGCTTCATTCATTTCATTCCTTCTCAAATGATTTTATTCACATTGTCGATCATGAGCAACACTTACTTGTCCCAGATTCTTAGTACTAATGGGCACATTATGTACTACACAGTTTGTAAAGGCTTGGTACACCACAGACAAGGCTCCACATTTACCCATTTGATGAGTCATTCTGAAAGAAGAGAAGTCTGCCTTCCAAATCTTTACAGGCATAGATAGCCTCTGAGTCTCTGCTGAGTGAGGAGCCACCGCATACCTGCCTGGGGATTGCTTCTAATTTTGTTTTAGGTCACAGGAGTCTAGAGCTTTAAGGAAGGTCTTTAAAGAGATCATCTAGGCCAGTATCTTTCTTATAGATAAGGAAATTGAAGTCCCAAGAGATTGAATGACTTGCCCCAGGGCATATACCAAGTAAGAGGACTGGACCCAGGATTCCTGACACCCAGCCTGAACTCATTTCTTTTCTGCAGTGTTTTATAGAAAAAAACCTCACCAAGCTTTTCTTCTCTCCCTCTCTTCTGCCTTTGCTCTCTCTTCCCTTTTCTCTTCCCTTTTCTTCTTTCAATTGGGAACAATGATCCATGCATTGAGATTTGGGAGCTATGAAGAATATATGTGGCGTTCAATGTGATGACTTTATTTCTGCCACGCTTTTCTGCAGGGCAGTGGATAGAGTGCCAGGAAGACTCATCTTCCCGAGGCCTCAGACATTCACCAGCTGTGTTAACGAATGCACAACATAGCACTTTTCTTCAGTAGAAACATTTCCACCCATCTATTTTCTGCACAAATTCATTTTGTGCCTGGGCAATGGTAATTTTCCATGTATCATCAGGACTTTGACCTCAAGCAAATTCGCAATAAATATCTACCCATGTTGTTTGTATTTCCCATGTTCAGTCTGCTTCTCTACAGAGTCGCCCCATTGAACTATTTGTCCTGTCCTTATTAGAAGCCATTTTTTTTGATGTGTCTTCGAATTGCTCATTAGATTCTGGCTGTTGTTTACCATGTTTAGTCTCCCTAACAACATCCCTCCTTTATCTATTTATTTCAATTCAATTCAACAAGTATTCATTATGTACCTCCTATTTGTTAGGCCCTGGGGATATATAGACAAAATATCCTATTTTTTTTCTGATGGTTTAAAATTACTGGTAAAGGAAAAACCAGTGAATTTATCTATTTTCTACTTTCTTTCTTTCCCTCCCTCCCTCCCTCCCTCCCTCCCTCCCTCCCTCCCTCCCTTCCTTCCTTCCTTCCTTCCTTCCTTCCTTCCTTCCTTCCTTCCTTCCTCCCTCCCTCCCTTCCTCCCTCCCTCCCTCCCTCCCTCCCTTCTTCCCTCCCTCCCTCCCTTCTTCCCTCCCTCCCTCCCTCCCTCCCTCCCTTCCTTCCTTCCTTCCTTCCTTCCTTCCTTCCTCCCTCCCTCCCTTCCTCCCTCCCTCCCTCCCTCCTTCCCTTCTTCCCTCCCTCCCTCCCTCCCTCCCTCTTTTCCTTCTTTCCTGTATTTAACAAGACTCCATTAGGTCCTACTTCATCCCAAGCGCTGTAGCAGTCCTTGGCCGTATAAAGACAAAAAAGAAACGCTCCTTGCCCTTATGAAGGTAGCACTCAAACTAGTCAGTCTGTTAGAACCAATTCCTTCATAAAGTTGCCTGGTTTTAATCTAAATTGTATCTACTGTGCCTATGCTAGGAAGCACAGTAGATAAAAGGATAGACCTGGATTCAGCAAGACTCACGTTCAAATCCAGCCTTAAACAACTTACTATGTGACTGCACAAGTCATCTAACACCTATCTGCCTCAGTTTCCTCACCTTCTAGGCTTTTCTGTGAAGCTTCAAATGAGATAATACGTGTAATACATTTTGTCGATCTTAAAGTACTATACAAATGATAGTTACAGCACTGCCCGCTCCCTGGGCAAACACTTCTAGTATCTTCGTTGTTGTTCAGTTGTTTTCAATTGTGCCTGACTCTTCATGACCCATTTAAGGTTGTCTTGGCAAAGAAACTGGAGTGGTTTGTGATTTCCTTCTCCAGTTCATTTTACAGAGGAGGAAACTGAGGCAAACAGGGTTAAGTGACCTGCTCAGGATCACACACATTCATAAGTATCTGAGGGTAGATTTGAACTCAGGAAGATGAGTTCTCATGATTCCAGACCAAAAGCTCTATCTACTGTACCACCTAGCTGCCCTTTACTGAGCTACTAACACTTATCTACCTAAAATCCTTTGTCTCTGTTTGAATATACGATCCCTTCTTCTTTCCTCATTGATCAAGAAAGGATCATTGATCTTCTCTGGAGCAGAAAGGAACCTTTCCATTTCTGGCCATTGTTAGGAGTTTCTGGAGTTGTAGGTTATAGAATCATAGATGTAGAGTTGGCATGAACTTCAGAGAAGATCTAGTCCCGGGGTGGGGAACCTGCGGCCTTGAGGTCACATGTGGTGTTCTAGGTCCTTAGGTGCAGCCTAGACTAAGTTCAGGTTTTACAGAACAAATTCTTTTATTAAGGGGATCTGTTCTGTGAAGTTTGGATTCAGTCAAAGTGCTGAACTTGAGGACCTAGAGGGCCATACGTGGCCTTGAGGCTGCAGATTTCCCACCCCTGATCTAGTCCAACCCTTTTCTTTTGCAGATAGATGCTGAGGCCCTTAAAAGTAGAATACTTGTCCAGTTCCACAGAGGTTGTAATGGGTTGGCAGTTGAACCTGTGTTGAACCTGACGTGCAGGATTCTTTCCATTATACCACTCTATGAAGTTCCATCCTGGGAAGTTGAAATCTATTTTGGGACAACCTGCACACCAGCATCTCGTAGCATCTCATTGATTTTCTGGGCCACTGCTTTTTGGAGCTGATGTGACTATCTCCTTATGCTTCTTTTCTGTTCCATTCATCTTCCCTAGCCACCCCTCTTAGACAGCCAGTCAGCCTTCACCCCGATAAGGACGCGTTCTTCCCATACAAATAGGATCTGACTCATTGTCAGCAGGGCATGCACTTTCAGCTATTTTTCTAGGTGTGGTGATGGAGGCAGAACCTTCCACATCTTGCCATTTTGTCTCCTGTATGACCACTCAAATGTGTTTGCTTAATAGACAAAGGGCTGTGCTCTGTCCACAGAATGGAATGAAGGTAATTGGCTTACGTAAGGATTGACTTCACTGCTTTGGCCTCATTAGGACTAGAACTGAACAAACCAAGTTACTGGTCATGGATATTGTTGATCAACCTATCTAATTTGGTGATTTACCATAAAATCCAAACCATATTTGAAAATGGCTTAAATAATACTTATGTTTGGTCTTTGGTCTGTTTAGGATTTTTTTTTCAGGCCTTTTAGATTTTTTCAAGCTTCTTGCCTTCTTTGACAACCTGGACTTTGGTAGCCCCAATGTTCTGCCCCATCTCAAGCCTCACAGTGCCCCATGGTTAGCTTCTCTCTTTCCCTTTTGCTAATGCTGCCGAATTACTCATCTGTATTCATCTACTCCTTTCCATATTGCTGCACTGGCCCTCCAGTGGTGCCACCACTATCTTTGCCAGTGTCTTCTCTTTTCTCCTATCATCTCTCTCCATTCTGTCTTCTTTCAGATGTTCTGCTCCTCCTCATCATATCTTTTCCTCCTGCTATCTTCCATCTCATCCCCTTGCCCACGTCTTTCCTTTCTTTATTCACCTGCTATTGGGTGCTCCACTCACCACATTTTTGAGGCCCCATGATCAATGGAAGGAGTGGGATGGGAAAAAGTCAACTCCAGCAAGAAGGTAGCCTGGTGTTATCTTTATTGCATTGAGAATTTAGGAAAGAGTTGAACTCAATTAGAGTTTAATGGTCATTTGTTTTAAGGGCAACTTCAGAACCAAGATAATTGGTAAATAATTACCTGCCTTTTCAATGGTATTTTACTTTTGTTTTTTGAAGGGGGAAGGCAAGGCAATTGGGGTTAAGCCCAAGGTCACACAGCTAATAAGTGTCAAGAATCTGAGGATGGATTGGAACTCTGGTCCTCCTGATTCCAGAACTGGTGCTCTATTCACCGAGCCACCTAGCTGCCTCCTAATAGTGTTTTATTTTTTTCCAATGACACGTAAAAACAAATTTTAACATTCATTAAAATTTTTTTTGAGTTGCAAATCTTCTCCTTTCCTCACCTCTCCCCACCAAGATAGTCAGCAATTTGATATGTTATGTATGTGTAATCATGTAAAACATATGTCATATTAGTCATATTATGAAAGAAACAGACAAAAAGAAAAAACCCACAAAAATGAAGTGAAAATAGTATGGTTTAATCTGTAATCACACTTCACCAGTTCTTTCTCTGGTAGTATTTTTCATCCTGAATCTTTAGAAATGTGCTGGATCACTATATTGCTGAGAATAGCTAAGTCTTTCATAGTTCATGGCCATGTAGTGTTGCTGTTATTGTGTACAATGTTCTCCCGGTTCTGTCCACTTCACCTTGCATCAATTCATGAAAATCTTTCTAGGCTTTTCTGAAATCACCTTGCTTGTCAGTTTCTTACAGCCCAATAGTATTCCATTACATTCATATACCACAATTTGTTCAACCATTCCCCAATTAATAGACATCCCCTCGATTTCTAATTGTTTGCCACCACAAAAGAGCTGCTATAAATATTTTTGTTTATGTGGGTCCTTTTTCCCTTTTTTTTAAAAAAAAATCTCTTTGGAATATAGACCTAGCAGTGTTATTGCTGGATCAAAGGGTAGGCACATTGTGATTGCCCTTTGGGCATGGTTCCAAAATGCTCTCCAGAAAGGTTGGATCAATTTATGACCCCACCAACAGTGCATTAGTGTCCCAATTCTCCTACATCCTCTCCAACATTTATCATTTTCCTTTTCTGTCACATTAGCCAATCTGATGGTTCTGAGATTACTTTAATTTGCATTTCTCTAATTACCTGCTTTTTCAAAGAGGGTAGTCCAACCACAGCCATGACAATAAACATTTAAACTTTTCTTTGGCTAAATAAACATAGAGCCTTTAATTTTTTTTTAATGCTCAAATGTTTGATAACAGCTAAGACTAACTGTTCTCCTTTGGGGCCTATAAAATATCTCTTCTTTAGTAGTAGTACTTATAAAAGGGAAAAATGATAGTTGTAAGCAATTAAGAGAAGACAGGATTATGGTATTTTTTGGTCCCATTAGTTTTTTCTCAGATATATTGTATAAAAAGTTATAACAGTTTGCATTAGGTGTATGCCTACTGGGTCAGCTATAATAATAGATTGGATAGGTACTTAGCTGTCATGCTGAGCTAAGGAAATTGATGATGCAAGGCCCAAATGGTCATTTATTGGAGAAAGAATGCATATAAGCACAATGTGCCCTTTCTGCTCTAGTAATCATCCCAATGATCCCATGACCCCAGACTCATCTGGGCATATCTGGGTAGTGGTACAGATGTTACTGGAGCACCCACCAACTAGGACCTGGCTCCCAGCTTAGAATAGTGAAGTTTAGGAGCACTAGGCCTAAGTACCAACAAGCTGGAGTTAGCCAGGAAAGAAATGGCAAGGTTTGCTCTTTACACACTAAGCAGTGCGACTCAGTGCAAACCTTCCCATTAAATTGTAGTACTCAGGAATAGTGTATAAGAAAAGGAGCCACAGAGAATAGGTAGCAAACATAGAAGTTTGGCTAATGAAATCAAGGTGATGTAACACTATAATACCTGTGCTGGGTAAGTAATTCTGGGGAGTCTAATTAAGGCAAGGCCCACAATAATTTAAAACCTTAGAACAATGGCAGTTTGTTCCATATTTCCCATAGACCTCCACAATTTATGCTAATGAAATCCCTGGACCTGAACAAGAATATATAGTATATTGTTGACTTACTTATTTTTTGGTCTAGGATAAATATCAGGCTTTTAAAATAGCTTACCTTACCCCATCCCATTAAAAAAAAATTCTCTTTCACAATTTTTTTTGACATTTTTGAATGGCAAAAACTTTCTTTTTGGAGTTTTGATCACTCTCTCTTTTATTTCCATTTTCAGACAGGTCCCCAGAGAATTCTAGGTCAACCCAGGGCCATCCTACCCTTTCATGCCTATTTTAAAACCCTATTCATTAACTGTGCATAAATTATACCAACTAGTGTTAGCCTGATTTTTTAAAAAAGGGATCAACCTTTTATTTGTCATTGGCTGTAATTGCAAATCTCTTGCCAAGTAGGTTGAAAATCAAGTTGGCTCTGAAGTCTGAAAGAATGCTAGTTAATGAGTCAGAGTTTCAAGAAAAGAATACTCAGCACTTCCTCCAAGGAGTTAAAACAACTAAACATTCCTTCTATGTTGTCCTCCCACAAGACCTGAATAGCAGCTCTATTCAGAGATGGAATGTCTACAAAATGTGCTGAAGTTCCTAATGTCAAAATGTAGTCTGGTCAAAATATATCCCTGTCTGATGTAAGACTATGAAGAGAAACCTTTTCTTTTTACATAGAAATTTTGTTTTCATTCACTGACCTTTTATTAAGGTTGAGAGATGATTCAGAAGTGAACTTCATGTATATGAGAAGGGTCAGTGTACGGGAGACAGCTTGGCATAGTGGATTGAGAGTCGACCTTTGAATCAGGAAGATGAGCTCAATTCCTGCTTCTAATACATACTGGCTTGAGATCTTGGACAAGTCACTTA